>JANUYF010000005.1:122288408-123023408 GCA_026167975.1 Phrynosoma blainvillii
TTATTCCAAATTTTCCTCTGTCTGTTGTAGCCATGGACAGTAATACCACACTACAATGTTATAGTGCTATTAATCCACTTTTACTGCTATAGCTGCCTTTTGTAGAATCCTGGGATTTGCGGTTTAGGAAAGGGCATTTAGAATTCTCAGCCAGAGAGCTCTTAGGCCTCTCTAAACTACAAACCGCAGAATGGCACAGGAGGCAGCCATAGCGGTTAAAGTGGAATAATAGTGCTAAAACAGTATAGTACAGTGTTGTTGCCATTTCCAACTTATGGAGACCCTACCATGGAGTTTTCTTGGCAAGATTTGTTCAGAGGCAGCTTGCCATTGTTCTCCTATGAGGTAGAGAGAGTGTGACTTGCCCAAGGTCCCCATGTGGGTTTCTATGTTTGAGCAGGGATTTGAACCCTGTTTCCCAGATTCTTAGTCCAACCATTGACTTTTATAAGATTGGTGTCACCTGGTGTGGTAACTCATTATGTTGCTGCCCCATTGACTTCCTCCCATATCACATCATACAGAATCCTTAGTAATGTGTTTTGTACTAATATTACTCATAAATTGTAATTCCTGTATGTCACTGAATGTAATGGCAATAGTCGTGACATAAACAACTAGCAAAATTAAAATTATACCTTTACATTACAATAGTATATGCACAGCCTAAATGTATTTACATGTGCATTGTTTCATGTGGTTAAAGTGAAAATTTGGTAAGATGTGATGTTTTTAATTTTTTAAAAGAATTTTAAAATTAAAAATAAATAAATTATAAATTTTAATTTTCAAAAAACAACACCCAGAGGCCTCTCCTTTCTTCTCCCACTGAGTCTCACCCTATTCACACCATCTCTTCAGTGTTTTAAATGGATGCTGGCAAACACCACAGCCTATTTCTGCCAAAAGGCAGATGTTTGGGAAGCAGTGGTTTCACCACCCCTTAGGGTGCCACCTGGTGTAGTTCACACTCCCTGCACCTCCCTACTGATGCCCATTAATCCAACACTTAAACCACTATGTCCATTCAGGCAAAAGATTAAAAAAAATTGGTCTGGCAAACCCTATGCAGTTTCCAGCTCTGTTGTTGGTTGGGCAGGAATCTTTTGTCAATGTCATCAACTCTAACCTTTAAAGTGGAGAAGAGAAAGAAAGACAGTTTGTCTGCAAATTCCCTTTTCTCCAGCAGTGTTGGGAGTGTGCTGGCAAAGAGGAATGTTAAGCAAGGATGGCTGTATGGAGAGATCCTAACCTCCTTCAATTATGTCATTACTCATTCCAGTGGGTTTGCTTTTAAGCCCTCCCATTTCAGCTGGCAATTTGGGAGAAAGGAGAATGGTTGTGCTTTTCTGTTACTACAGGGGCAGGAAATCTGTTTTGCCCCAAGGGCTGCATTGGAGGAAGCATGTTGAGGGGTGCATACCAGCAATGTGTTGGGCTAAAGATCCCTTCCATCCCCTGTTTCATACACAGGTTTCATAGACACATCCTGTTCACACATTTCTACAACACCTCCCTCTTTACTTATATTTCTTTACCAACTGATTATATTTCTGTTGTGCTTGTCCTCCAGTGAGATCAAGCAAGTATACATGTCTTTCTACTCTCCCATTTATCTTCACCACCACCACAACCTTAGGAGGTAGCTCAGGCTGGCAGGAAGCAACTGGCCCATAGGTGGCCCAGTGATGCTCATAGCTGGATTTCCCAAGTCTCAGTCCAACACTTTTAACTGAAGTGGGAAATGTTACTTTTTTTGCATCAGAACTCCCAACTCCCCAGGCGACTATAGCTACAGGCCCTGTAGACTGTGGGATTCTAGGAGTGACAGTCTAAAAATTAACTTTTCAAAGCCCTGATTAACCATAGCACCACGCTGGTTCTCTGATCTCCACTGATAAGAGGAGTCACCCTTTTCTGAGTGATGTGATTTTGGGAAGAGAGCTCTGCTAAGGCTTCCCCATGCTAGTGTCAGGGTGCATTTGACTGTCAGCCAGAAGTTCTCCATCCATGATTTATTGCTGTTGTATGATTCCTGTTTTTCTTTTTTATGTTGACTGGCAGGATGGCTGTTCAATTGTCTCATAGGCTGCATCTGCCCTTCAGAAATAATCCAGTTGGACACCACTTTAATTGTCATGGTTCAATGCTATAGAATTCTAGGAGCTGTACTTTTGTGAGACATTTAGCCTTCTCTGTCAGAGAGCTCTGGTGCCACAACAAACTACAATTCCCAGAATTCCATAGCAATGAGCCATGGTAGTTAAATTGGTGGCAAATTGCATTATTTCTGCAGTGCGGATGCACCCTCAGTCAGTGTTTCCCAACAGATCTAGGACTAGCAGTTCTTCTTATGGGCTGGTGTGTGTGTATGTTGAAATCTGCATTTCTCATAGGTCTGCTGGTTTCCTCTAATCCAGCTGCCACCACACCACAACTCCATCACTGGGTTGGTAAAGGTGACTGTAGGCTCTGTGAAGTTACTCATTGCTCATCTTCTTGATGAGTCCTGAGTTGATGTAGCACTTTGGAGATCTGGACTTATCTGCCCAGATCAGTCCTTTGATAAGCTACCTTTTGCACTATTCCTCCTAGAATCCTTCAGCTAGCATGGCCACTGAAATACTGGGAGCAGAGATATCAAGCATGAGGCAAATCAATTCCCAGGACACAACATAACAGCAAGGCATCTATGCAGGCCATGGCTTACCAGAGAGATCAGCCTACCCTTTCTGTGCTGACTACCACTACCAGATTCTTCAGGAAGGTCAAGGGCTGCCAGGGACCTACCTGTACCTAATTTATGCCATGTAGACTTTTAAGTAGGGGTGTAAACTCTGCTTATTTCATTCTCACACTCAGAATAACACATTTCAAAAGGTTTCTCCCCCCTCCCATCCTGACTTGGCAGGAGTATGGGAAGTTTGTGCATTTTTCAATATTTTTTTCATATTTTGAAACTTTTACATGAAAATTGTATCTGTGCTACCCAAAATGCACAAAATAAAGGCTGGCATCTTGTCCAGTATTTACCATCTTGCAAGCTAGGCTTATGACATTGTAAGTATTGGAATTAACACCTACAGTTGTACCATTGCAACAACCAAAAGCTTGCCCAAAGCCCTACCTTTGAAGCCAGACAGTGCCCATCCCAACAGAAGGACTTGAGTTAATGGAGAATGAAGTCCTGAGTGAAAATGCATCCAGCCCTCTCCCAGCAATATGCAACAAGCAGAGGCAGGCACCCTGTGGGGACCTGAAGCAACTGTGTGTGGCATCACACCTTACTGCTTGGAAAGGAATGGCTGTGCCATCACTCAATACCCACCCTCCAGTGCCTCAGAAATTATTCTGTTGAATAGCTGCTGGTTTCAAAGGTAGATTTTTGGAGGGTAGTATTGAGAGATGTAGCTACAATGACAGAGCTCTGTCTTCATAGCTAGTTCTCCTGATGCAGGATCTTGGCCATATTGTTTTTCATGCAAAAACATTAGGGGTTTTTTTGTGGGGGGGAGGGAGGACATCTGGTCACCCTGATCTGTCCTGAAATGTGGGGATAGAGACCCACTGTAGTTGGCCATTTTGTGTGTGAGGGGGCAGGATGGCTTGATGCGTCCAGATCAGGGTGACCAGATATCCTCCTTTTCCAAGACATGTCCTACATTGCAACCTTTTGTCCAGAAAGAATTTCATGTCAGGGATAAGCAAATTTGTAAGTATTCTTTGTATCCCTTCCCCTTAAGTGCCCATGCAGGTCAAAATCTGAGACATAAGTGTAATTGATACTCAGGGGAATGCTCAATCTGTTAGAAGTGCAGATTACCAATGGAACAATTGAATTACCTGAAACTTGGGTTCCCTTCACACATGTTACATTGAAACTCCCTTCATCCTCCATCATGATAGATAATGGATGGTGGGAATTATAGACCAATACATTTAGAGGGCACCAGGTTGGGGAAGGTTAGGGATCAAATCAGAAGAATCACCTTCCTTAGATTGGGGAACGTCCCATGGTCCAGTCCAATACCATTTGGAAAGCTGTTAGTTTTATTTTGACAGATTTTTTAAAAAAAAATAGTTACTAAAGAAGGTGCTGCAGATGAAGTGGTCTGAGGAGGGTATCTGTGAGCAAAGGGTTTGAGGAGAGAGAATGTCTCTAACCCCTCACTGAGCTCCTACACCAAATTGTGCTATAGAGTACAGCAAATCCTACACACATCCCATAATTGAAAGCAGATGCCTTGTTGCTGCTGAAAAAGGAAACTCAAGTCATAAAGAATTTTGGTCGACTCCTGTGCCCAGATTGGTTTCCCCCTCTTTCTCTCTCTACCCCCCCCCCCCCCGCACCATTCTTTTGGTCTCCTCCCTCCTTCTCTTTAGTTCTTTTTCTGCCTCCAATGCAAGGCTCTCTTTAATCTTGGCCGCCCTCCTCAAACTCCCACCTCTACCTCCTTCACAAACCAGCTGATCCTACTGGCTCCCACACCAAAATCACAGGGAGGAGGAGGAGGAGGAGGAGGAGGAGGAGGAGGACCAGCAACAGAAGCAGAAGGTTTGCTGGAGTTTCCAGCTGGGAGGAGCAGCAGACACGTCCTCAGGCCTCCAGCTCAGCATCTCTCCCTGGGAGACAGCTGTCCACGTCGGCATCCCTGGTTAAGGGAGGGAAAAAGATAGTAGCAAGCTTGAACCTAGAAAATGACTTGGGCAGGAACTAGGTTGTGGATCTGTTCCTTCAGCAATCTTCTGTTCTCGGGTTCATCTCTACTTGTCCTCTATGGATAAAGCTACATTGCAATTTACTTGCTGTGTGAAACTGGCCAAGGTTGGAGGCAGGTTATTTGAATGTTCTGATGTGTCGCAGAGCAATGTCATGAGATCACAGCTGATCATCCACTAGTCCACTTAGGTAATTTTAGGACATTATCACATGAGCCCCATTCCCAGCACAATTTTGCCAATTAACAAAAATGCAAACATACCAGTTTGTGAGCAGCCATTATCACATGTCTTTGCAATCACACAACTGTGGTTGCTACTACCATCACACACTCTTCTGGACTTAACACCACCTCCCTGCCATATGCCCTACCCAGTGTGCCTTTTATTTATTTTATGTTTTACTTCTTAAACATAATTCTGCAGTTGTGATTTATGTGATTTATGTTTTTAAAATAGAAAAGAAATACCCCCCCATCAAAGGGGAACCAGGTTGCTTGGGAATAATGCAGGAGAAGGGAGACAGGGAGAGGAGAGCAGACACCACGTGACTGCTAATATCACAACTGCCATGACAGCAACGGTTCGCATAGGTGGAGCACTGGGACTGCCATGTGATTGGGAGCTATTGACAGGTTTCCCCCATCAACCACACTTGATATACATTGCAGCTACTGGTCAGAGATGACATCATGTGATAAGCATCACTCAGTATTTTACAACTATAATCGTGGTTTAAAAGCTGTGTGTGATTGTGTCCTTAGATTCTAGAATTGTCTTACACACTCCCAGTTCTTTAGATGGGAATATGTGTCACAGATTCTTGACCATCAAGTGGTTCTGTGTCCCACCTGGACTTTGAACTGAAATCATATAGGAATGCTATGGCAGCCTGAGGAGCCTTCAGCATGTACAACACCTTGCACTTCACGCCCAAGGATTTCTGGTACATGCAAAAACCAAATGCTATGTAGCAGCCTGTGACACTTGCCATAGGGCAAAACATCAACCTAGCTGACCTCCAGCTGCCGATGCCAGCTATTTTATGGCAGTCAATTTCCCTGGACTTTTTCAGTGTCATACCTCTTTCCATGGGCCATATCACTATCCTACTGGTACAAGATCTATTTTCTAAGATAAAATGATTTTTAAATGATTTATGTCAGATTTAATTATACAAAATAGTACAAAAAGCAGAAGAAAAATAATATAGTTATGCAAGATATTTGCTTAGCTCTCATACTGTACACAATGGAGCCTACAACCAAGGAGCTAGCTTTCCTATTCATTCAGCATATAATACAGCTGCATGGCCTACTGGAATACCTGATGTGTGATAGTGATACTTGGTTGACTCCTCAATTTTAGTAGCTTGTGCTCAAAACCCTGGATGTGAAATTCTATTTTTCCTCTACCCATCATTCTCAATCAGACAGGAAGGCTGAGTGTAGCAATACTGTTCTCTCAGATATTAGGCTGTATTGGAATTGCCATCAGCATTTGCTGGACTGGCCATAATATGGGCCTGAATACCACTCAAGGGGAGATGCTAACAATGTCCACAGACCCAAACTACTGTGTATATTTCACTACCACACCCCTGAAAACCAGCCCTCCTGCAACAGATACTGGGTGGGGTGGGGTGGGGTGGAGTGGTGTCATGCTCTTACTGGAGGAAACCTCTAGTGAAGATGAAATCAAATCCCTGGGATCAGGGAATGACCAAGATCCCAGAAAGTGAGGAAGTTACTTTTGAACTGTCTGAGCTGACTGGGGGATTTTATTATGACTTGTCCAAAAAGAAAATTCTATATACTCTGCCTAGCAGAGAGCTCAGGTGGGATAAAAGGATTGGGACAAAGAGAAGAAAGGAACTACTTATAGAGAAGTGGCATAGTGGTTTGAGTGTTGGACTAGCACTCTGGAGACCAGGATTTTTCCCAGCTTGGCCATGGAAACCCACTGGGTGACCTTGGGTAAGTCACATGCTCTCAGCCTCAGGAGAAGGCAATAGCAAACCTCCTCTGAACAAATCTTGCCAAGTAAACCCCATGAGAAGTTCACCTTAGGGTTGCCATAAGTCAGAAATTACTTGAGGGCACTCAACAACAATAACTACTACTACAACCAGGGTATAACACCTCTCCACCAGGTACTCCTCTTGTTATTAAAATGGGATCTAGCCTCCCTTGTTCTACAAATTGCTGCTGACACAAAATATTCTGGGAGTTGTAACTGAAACATATTTTGCAAGTTCTGTGCCTGGGTGTGCACTTTATTTAGCAAAGTAACCACACATAGTTCTATTTCCTCCTGCTTTTTTCTTTGTTCTTTGAGGGCTCATTCATACTACACAATTATAGTGCTATCATTCCACTTTTAATTGCCATGGTTCCATCCTATGGAACTCTGAGACTGGAAGTTGAGTGAGACATTGAAGCTTCTGGTTGAAAATTCTAAATAGCCTTCCCCAAATTCCCAATCCCAGGATTCCGTAGGAAGGACAGAATCATGACAATTAAAGTGGAATGATAGTGTGATAATTCTGTAGTGTGAATGGGCCCTCAGTGTTCTGATAGTTCTCCTCTTGATTCTAATGATTGGTTACTTCTGATGTTGATGCTATTGATTGGTTGCACCTGTGGGGTTTTGCTGGTGTCTTGGTGATCATTGGCTTAATTGTTCTGAATTGGGTTGCCAGTTCAGGATCATCCCAGGCTCTGAGACTTCTCAGGGCAAAAACCTGAAGCTAAGGATGGCCACTAATGATATCATTATGCATTATTAGGTACTACAGTTGCTCATAGCTTGCCATTCAAACACAGAGTCACATGGAGGGAATATATTTTTTCCTGTTTGGAAATGGAGAGAAATCTTAGCTAAAGGGACTAAAGAGACAAATACTTAGTGATGTGCACACAATCCTCTCATCTTGCCTGGAGATGAGCCCCCCACAAAAAAACTGGAGTATTTGTAGTCCTGCACCCCCCCCCCCCCCCCCCCGGATATGACTCATAAAAACTGTCCAGGTCCTGAGAATAGACAACCCTAGTTTTGGTTTCATAGAATTGAGTGGGATACCTTTGGCCAGAGGGTTGGATGTCTAGAGGACAGGAGTGTTGGGAAGCTTTCAAATTGGAAAGTAGACATCCTTTGGCTGGTCTTGTTCCAGTTCTGTTGTCTCGCTCCCATAACGGGCTTTGAGATAAATTTTGTGCAGGCTCTTTTGGTCTTCTAGTGGTGATGGGAAGCACAGTGGTTGTTGGAAATCTTTTTTTAAAAACACACATAAATGAAAGCTGAGTCCTTTTATTCCAAAGCATTATTTCTCATTGCCAACAAGAGAAAATACTTTGTACATGCTCACTGATGCTTCTTTTTGTATCACAGCTTATGTCTAATAACCTGAGACTTATCTTTAGCTTTTCAGATGCCCCTCCAAAGGGCAAGAGAAAACACGTTCAGGTTAACTTGAGGACTGAAGTATTTTGCTGGTGGAACCTTCTGCATCACTTCCTCTCTTAAGTCAGATGCAGGGAAAGAGGTGTTTATTTAGGTCAGGCAGAGATTAAAAGCAGCAGCCCAGCCCTGCCTAGCAGGGTAGAAGGGGAAGGAAGGAGGGTGGTTGAGGCAGGTATAAATAGCTTCCTAGTAAGTGTCCATGAAGGCAAAGGAATGTGATTTTAAAACCCACTGAGGCATATAAGAGCAGGGAAGAGGGTCAACCAAAAGGACAACAATTACCCATCTCACAAATTGTATATCTCTACTTAGTTTTTCTGTCCTTAATTACATTTGGTATGTGTGTTTATTGGCTTTACAGTCACATAGCCATAGCTTGGTTTTAAGAGTTGAAGGGTGTTCAAATACATGTTGAGAGATGAGGAGGTTGGATCTAGGCCTAGGCATTATAATTGTAGACCCATTGCAATCATTGGGACTTGAGTTAGTATTGAATAAACCACATTGGTTTCAATGCATGATTATTAAAGTTGCAGCATGGTGTATTCCTTTTTTGTGTATGTGTGTAAGGGGTGCCCTCTTCCAGAATATTTCATTTTCCTTTTTCCTTTCAACTTAATTTTCTGTCCCTATTCCCCCACCCACAACTTATGGTTAGTTAGTGTTCCATGACTGTTGACCACACTCAGTCCTCACTGGACTATTCCTTGAATTATATTAATAATTCTGTAAAGTATCAGGTTCTCCCAACCCAGCTGATACCACTTTTTGTCCATGTGGGTGGTCTTATTTTGCCTACCTATGGGAAAGCCCTGATACCTAAATATCAAAAATGAATAGGCTTACTTACATACTTACTTTAAGAATGTAAAGATTAAGGTTAGAGTAAGCGAGATAAGATTGGGAGTGAAGGAATGGAAAATTAAGTGGATGGATGTATATTGTTATTTGAAAGATAGCTGTACAGTGTGAAGGGAAGGGAGAAATAAGAAGGAAAGAAGAAGGTTTGAGAAGGATTAGGTAAGGAGGTGGGGAAAAAGGTTGAGATGAGAATATAGGAGAGAATTCTATTGCAAACATTGAGGTGAAAGCAAAATGATGGCTTGATTAGAATTCAATGGAGCATGGTTATCAGTGTGTAAATATGTACAGTGGGCCCTAGGTATCCACTGAGGTTGGGTTCCAGGATGCCCCATGGATACCAAAATCCATGGATGCTGAAGTCCCATGAAATACAATGGCATAATCAAATATATAAAATGGCAAAGTCAAGTTTTGCTTTTTGGAAAGTATATATTTTTGGAATATTTTCAAGCCGTGGATACTTGAATCTGTGGATTAAAAAAAAATCCATAGATATAGAGAGCCAACTGTATAAGTTTTGGTTAGTGTGATGTATATGTTGTTGGTTTTTTGTATATGTTTAAATGTTTAATAAAAACATTTTAAAAAATGAATACGCATAGCACATGTATGCACATGTCGTGCATGTAAGCAATTACAGTGAAAAAACACAACTGTCATATAAGAAATCCTCTACCAGAAAATATGCCCCCTCCCATGTCCTGCTTCTGACTTCGAGGTGGACTTTCCCATCCCTGTCCCAGAGGATTTTGGTCATTCTGGTCTCTAAGCAAGCAAACAGCAACAAGAATGTAGAGATCTAACAGTGTTTTCTGCTTTTCCACTCTCTGGGCTTAAGCTGCAACACTTGTTGCTAGACCCAGGCTGTGGTGTCCAAAAATCTCAACTTCTAATTTTCTTGCGTTCTTGTACCTTCTCATAAATAGAAAACCCTTTTTAAATTTTTTTTAGCACTCTTCTTGGAAACAGGCAGTGTTCTTAAGTAATTTTAGATCTGTAATGGTCTTATCAGAGAGGCTTTGTAGTCTTACCTGGAAGGTAATGTGTATGATGTCATGTATTCCAAAATACAGTAAGCTAGATGTGGGGTATATTTGTGGGAAGGAGTCCTTGGCTCATTTCACTGAATGGAGCCCTCAAGTCCTCCTGTAGTAACATCATTCTTGGACATCTACAAGCAATATTTAGAAACTATCTGATCCTGCTAGAAACAAAATACTGACTAAAGGACCTTTGGTCTGACCCAACAGATCATTTTGTTTTCTTTTTCTAATGAACTCTGGAAAAAAATCAGGGGAAGAAGAACTGAGTGAATGGGTATGCTTCATCAGTTCACTCAGATCCTGCCCCTTCCCAGTGTGTGTGTGTTTGTGTACTTTCAAGCTGGCTGTCAATTTATGGTGACCCCATCAATTTCATAGGGTTTTCTTGGGCAAGGAATACTCAGAGGTGGTTTGCTATTGCCTTCATCTAAAATGTAGCCTGCAATACAGCACCTGGTATTTCTTGGTGGTCTGCATCCAAGTGCTAAATACCCTGACCATGCTTATCTTCTAAGAACAGACAGGATCTGGTGCCTTCAGGGTATGTTGACCACATGGGTAAAAGGGGTACAATGTAGTGTGTAGAATAAGAAGTCATTATTACAACTGGACATATCCCTGTTCAGGATGCCATTTATCCCCTTCCATCCCCTTCAGTTTTCTCTCTCTCCTGGTCTTCCACAGTGAGAGTTGATGCAGATGGCCCATAAGGGGCGGCTCTGTGCCGCCCCCCCAAAAAGTTGCAAAATGCCGCTTAGAGCCGCCATCACAGCTCTTTTACACCCTTTTGGCGCAGCGTGTGTGCACGCTGTGCCAAGAGGGTACCCTGGTGCCATATGCCATGTGGTTGGGCACGCGGCATCAGGGTGGAGTTGAGGCGGCTGGTGTGCAGTCACCCCGCCTCAAATCGACCCCCAGGGCAGCCTGAAGTGCTGATCTGCATCGGCCCTGAGTTAGGATTCTGGGGCTACTATGTTCATTGGAGTGTTTTGGATTTTCTCCCTTCCAGAGTTCCCCCATGCATGCTGATAACCTCCCTCATACATGCATGTAATATAGTTTGAGGCAATATAGAAGGAGTACTCACAGCCTGAATAATTAGAAATAAAGGGAATTATATTTGCATGATATATTCGACTTTCAGGAGATTATCACACTACTTTTAAAACACATTAAAAAGACACTTACCTCGCCCAAATTGAAGTAAAATTCAACTTTCTGATTTATAGGAGTTTATCACACGGAGAAAATCCCGTGCGGAAACGGGGCTTTAAATTAGAAATAAAACACAAAAGCGGTTAGTTTTTCAGATGACGTCACAGTTAAAATGGGGTTAACCCGAACAGAAAGTAGTCAGAAACTGCTTCTTTTTATTTTCGGAAAACCCCGAAAGTAAAAAAAAAGTAGTTTCTGACTACTTTCCGTTCGGGTTAACTCCATTTTAACAGCGATGTGTGTGAAAAACTAACCGCTTTTGCAAGTTTCCCCCACCTTTTAAATCCTGTTTCTGCACGGGATTTCCCCCGTGTGGTAAACTCCTTAGAAAATGTCTGCTGAAGTGAGTTAAGTCAGATGGACTGAATTTGGGCTGCATTTAGAAGGCTTTTGGGGGAGGGGGGGAATCCATGGATGTAGCCCGAATTTTACTTCAATTTGGACGAGGTAAGTCTCTTTTTAATACGTTTTAAAGGTAATGTGATAATCTCTTCAGAATCTGGGTTAACTTGACTTGAAACCTGGATTCAACAGTGCAGATTCAGCTCAGTTCATCTCTTGCAACTGCATATATATGGCTTGCTGTGTGACCCAGAGTTATCTGCAAACATTTTAGTGACAGGGCAAATTATGATTGAGAGATTTTCTTTTCAGATTGGTTGATACAGCATGAAATTTAGGGTTGGAAGGAATCTAAAATTAGAAGTGTAGCATAAGTTTGAAACTTGTCTGGAAGTGACACTCCTTGCCACCAGACAGCCTTTCTCCATAATCCCAACTATTTGAGCTTTGACGTGGTTCAAACAAGAGCTTGAGAAAGTTATTCATGGATGACAGATTCCAGAATTTCCCCAACCAGCATGGTCACTGTACTGCCTGAGAAATTCTGAGTTTTAGTCCAAAAAAGTAATTTTATGAGGTTTGATTCTGATATTTACTGATGCTTCAGTGTAAATGGCAAATGGTACCTTGCCAAAAGGTTGAGCTTTCTTTCATGGCTCCAGACTTTGGAATGTGACACTCTTCAGATTTGGAGGTGGAGGACACAACACTATGAGCTTCTTCTACAGTGATATATTGGGATGCAGCCTAATGGAAAGCCACTGTACTGCAGTGGTTAGAGCATATATGCTCTCCAGGTTGAACTCCAACTCTCATTGGTGATCTAGCTAGGGATGCTGGGAGTTGATGTTCAACAACATCTGGAGGCTGCACAATGCCCAACCTTGGGATCTGAGAGATCCAGCTGCAGCTTCTCATTGAGCTATGAAACTCACTGGGTAGTCCAATACATTTTGCTGCATGAGGCAGAGTAGTAAATGTCAACCTCACTCCAGTAAATTAGGGTGCATACTAACCAAAGTCAGTATAGTAATTTTGGCATTTGAGATAGACAGTTCTATAAATCCCCCCTCAAAGCAGGAAAATATACATAACATTACATGATATAAGTATTATTTCCCCTTTCAATTACATCCCCACATCCACTCACGGAGGCAACCAACTCATTCCATTTCATAGTATGGCTGGCTCTGCTCCTGGACCTTCTCATCCCTTAGATAACTATTACAGTAGATTGAGAGGGGGGAGTCCGTTTTGGAGCTTCAACTCCCCAAATCCCACAGACCTATTAATCCTGTTCTCTGCACAGGAAACAGCATTTTCTGCATAGAAAATAATATTGCCTGCTCAGAAAATAATTACCACCTGCATTTATTTATTTTTTTGCAGAAGAAATCTTGAACTGCAAATAGTCTGAGCAGTTTTTCAAGACTTTCTTAAAAGTGAGAACAAAACTGCTAAAATTACTTAACTTCTTTTTTTAAAAAAACAGTGAAGATTTGCATCCTTTGTCCTCCTCTCTCCATCCGTAGTACATTCTCTTTCCTTCCTATACCTCTTCCACCTTGACTACTGGCCACTGCCTACAGTGTCCTGCCTGACCCAACTTCTTTGTGGAGGAGTAGTGAGAGTAAGAAGCAAAAAAATCCATAAAACTAGTGGCTTAGCATAGTTGGAAACTGGCTGTGGTCCTTCGAAAGCTTTAGATAATACTGTCTGTTGCTGAGAGCCAAGTGGAACAAGAAATGCTTTGGTAGATACATCATCTTGGAGTGGTGGGATGAGGAGGAGGAAAAGGAAAAGGAGGAGGAGGGCATTTAACTGATCATGTAACCTGTTCCTTAGCACAGACCTGCACAACCTGCCAGTAGGTAGGGGCCAAAATTAAAATAGGCTAAACATCTTTGGGCCGCAGATAGGATTTTAGCAGCTCAGTTTCCAAGTAAAGGTATAATTAATGATTAAACTATTTTAATCAGTAATTTAATTACTTATTAATAATTATTTATTATTAATGAATAACAAATAATGTTATTAATATTAATTCTGTCCTCTTCTTCCTCTTCCTCTGCTTGGCCCTATCCTCAGGAGAAGGCTGAGTGGCAGAGGAGCCTTGGTTAGCGACTGTTTATCTGTCCTCCTCCTACACTGACTGATTCTTCCCCGGAAGAAAGCTGGGTGGTGAAGGAGCTTTGAAGTCATCCCACATCTTGAGGGACACCCGAAATCCTTTGGCAAGCCACATGTGGCCGCTAGGCCGTATGTTGTGCAGGCCTGCCTTAGCACATCCCTCCCTTTCAGTCATCGCACATACAAAGTTGTTCTACTGCCACGGGTTGGATCCCTGGTCCAGCATCTCTTTTGCTACCTGCTTGGCTTGGCCTCTGGCTTGTGAGCTGGCATATACAAGTGCAAGGATGGCATGGGAGAGCCAGGGAAGAAGTGCCCAGGAGTCCCTCCATGCACACATTACTCCCTCCCTCTGCTTTGTGAATTATGCAAGCCTCTGCTGTTCCATTTATAAGGATTCTTCCATATTTACATAATTCTCCCAGAGTCTGAGTATGGAAAAAGGAAGGGATGGTTTTCTTCTTAGAAGTTTGTATCTCATTCTGTTTATATACCACAAAAAGAGGTTAGGATAGAAAAGAAAAGGGGGAAAAAGTGAAGGCCATTAAGATGGCTATATATTAGGCAGAATCAAATGCAAGCATTTGTCTCAGGCTGCATGTGCACTGTAGAAATAATGCAGTTTGATACCACTTTAACTACCATGGCTCAATGTTATGGAATTCAGAGATTTGTAGTTTTGTGAGATATTTAGCCTACTCTGCCAGAGAGCTCTGGTGCCACAACAAACTACAAATCCCAGGATTCCATAGGATGGAACCACGACAATGTTTCATGTGTCCTGTGCTGCTCAATAAAACCCTAGTCTCATCACTTCTTAAAAAATAATGGCCATGGAAGAGCTACATAAATTCAGCATATATAAAGAAGAAATAGAAATAGTTAAAGATTTCCTGTACCTTGGATCAAACATTAATCAGAATGGAGACTTCAGTCAAGAAGTAAAACAACTAGGAATGGGAAGGGCAGTGATGAAAGAACTACACAAGATCCTAAAGTGTAAAAATATACAGCTGAGCACTACAGTTAGAACTGTTCAAGCCACTGTATCCCCCTTCACTATGTATGGATGTGAGAACTGGACAGTGAAGAAAACAGAAAGCAAGAAAAGCAATTCATTTGAAATGTGGTGCAGGAAAAGAGTGCGGAGGATATCTTGGATGGCCAAAAAGAGAAACAAAGGGATCCTAGAACAGATCAAGCCTGAACTCTCCATGGAGGCCAAGATGCCAAGACTGAGGCTGTCATACTTTGGCCACATTATGGACCTTATCAAACGCTGGCCACGAAGCGAAAAGTAAGTGAAAACTACCCGAAGTAAGAATAAATTCAGTTCTATACCGAAACGAACTGAATTTCGCCTGTGCGGCCATTGCGCAATGATTCCAAAAGCTCCCTTGTACTTCCCCGAAAAACCGAATGTCAAAAGATCCCCTTTTACTTCGGATCACGGGAAAAAAATACGTATTAGATCCGGATTGCCTTTGGATATGTGTAAACACACGGAAAAAAATACGTATTAGCTTTGGATACCTTCTGCTTGGGATCCCCGTGTGATAAGGTCCTATGAGAAGACATGACTTATTAGAAAAGACAATCATGCTAGGGAAGGGAAAAGGTAGCAGAAAGAGAGGAAGACCACACACTAGATGGCTAGACTCAATCAGAGGATGTTATCACACGCGGGTCTCAAAGCGGCAAGAAAGCGGTATGGAATCAATCCAGAACTATACGGGTATAGACCCCACAAGACGGAAATGGCTATCAGACGCAACTAGCATCATTGCGCAATTAACAAAACCGCGATAGATGCGCTCCTGGGAACCGTATCTGCCGTTCACACACAAGTGAGAAGATCCCTTCCAGAACCCAGCAAGATGTTCTTGCTGCCCGATCAAAACAGGAAGTACACGTCATAAGATGCTTCCTCACAGATCCATGGGAAATAGTGCGGGGAACCATGGGTCATGTTGGGGAAATGCTCCACGATACATATCTCGTGATCAGACATACGGCGAAAGCAGTATTATTGCGGTATCATTCCGGTCGCACAATTGTAATTCCCCAAGAAACCGGCATTCAAAAGAGCAGGGATGATGCCGCATTGGGATGGGGTTGGGACGGGGTTCTGTGCGACGTCGTGTGAACACACGGGAAAAAACCCCGCAATAGGACGGGATTGGGTGTGGATTCTTTCTGCTTTAGGCCCCGTGTGATAACGTCCAGAGAGGTCATGGGCCTGGATTTACAGGACATAAGTAGAGCAGTGGAGGATAGTGGGGCTTGGAGATGTCTCACCCACAGTCATGAGCTGGGGCTAAGTTGAAGGCAGTTAACAACAACAATTGGCTTGTTTGTTGTATTACAGCATTTTAATATTCTTTAGATGAAAGGTCTCCCAGAGCAGTTGATCTACAATCAATAAAACAAGGAAGATTCTGCCCATATGCTTATTATATTCTAAGCATCTGCGCTCAGTAGGGGTGTGTTCCCCTGCTGATCAGGAAGCAGCTGACAGACATGGAGCCATGACAATGCTTCATGTGTCCCTCCTATGAGTTATGCCAGTTTCTTTCCGGGCAAGGTACAAAGTGTTGGTTGTTATCTTTAAATCCCTCCATGGTTTGAGTCCAGGTTACCTACAGGATCGCCTCCTCCCATATAATCCACCCCATACACTCAGGTCCTCTGGCGGACATTTACTCCAATCAGCCAGGACTAGATTGGCAACAGTCAGCCAGAGGACTTTTTCTTCAGCCACCCCTAGACTGTGGAATGACCTGCTGGAAGAGATTTGACAGCTGTGTATGCTGTCTGAATTTAAAAGAGAATTCTGGCAAGCTTATCCAGATGATTTTAATGTTGAATTTTAAATGACAAATTTTAGATGTGGAATGTGTTTTAATTGATGTTGTTGTTTGTTATTTGTTGTTGTCCCTTGCCTCAATCCATCTGAAGTGGTGGGTAATAAATAAATAAATATTAGGGATGCAGTACCTCAATTGGTTAAGATGCTGACTGTTGACTGCAAGATCAGCAGGTTGGCAGTTCAAGGCCCAGGTGCTGCATGATGGGGTGAGCTCCTGTCACTAGTCCCAGCTTCTGCCAACCCAGCAATTCAAAGCATGCAAATGGAAGTAGATAAATAGGTACCACTTTGATGGGAAGGTAAACAGTGTTCTGTGCAATCATGCTGGCCACATAGTAGTCTCTGACAATGCTGGCTATTTGGCTTAGTAACAGAGATTAGCACCGCCCCCTGCAGTCGGACATGACTTAACAACCTTGTCAATGGGGCATACCTTTACCTATTATTATTATTATTATTATTATTATTATTATTTCCTGTGTGAGGGGGATTGTGACAGGGACCCTGCTTTTACCTGTTGCATGGAAGATCACACATGGGAGGAGGGATCAGGCCAGGCATCATTGCATAGCACCATAACTATGGTGCTTATACATATGCATTTCCAGTACAGGATTTATAAAAATGCAACTTTGTTGTTGTTGTTGCCTTCAAGTCTAAGGTGAACCAATCATGTGTTTTTCATGCAAGATTTGTTCAGAGGAAGT
Source organism: Phrynosoma blainvillii (assembly GCA_026167975.1). Taxonomy (NCBI): domain Eukaryota; kingdom Metazoa; phylum Chordata; class Lepidosauria; order Squamata; family Phrynosomatidae; genus Phrynosoma; species Phrynosoma blainvillii. The sequence goes on from JANUYF010000005.1 coordinate 122,305,760, forward strand.
TTGCCATTGCCTTCTTCAAAGACTGAGAGCATGCGACTTGCCCAAGGTCACACAGTGGGTTTCATGGCTGAGTGGGGAATTGAATTCTAGTCTCCAGAGTTGTAGTCCAGCACTCAAACCACTGTGCCACACTAGCTCTCGCAAAATGCAATGTACCTATCTTTTAATTATTATTTTCTATCCTTTACAATCCCAGGTATTGAAATGCAGAATAAAATGTACCAAATGATCAAGGTTTAAAAAGATGGTTTCAAAGAACCAGAAGAGAGTCATACAAGGGGATATTGTAAAATAATAATTATCACCCGGAAGTTGTTATAGTATATTGATGAAATTTTGTCAGTGTCATTACCACCCAGTGACTTTTTCTTTTCCCAAAAATGAAAAATCCATTGCAGATGATGTCATTCATGAAGTGGAGGAGTGGTTTAAGGCACAATCTGCAACTTTTACAATAATGGTATTCAAAGGGTCAAGAAATGCTGGGGAAAATGTGTAAACCTGGATGGTGACTATGTAGAGATATGATAACAACTACAAATCAAAACAAAACTTTCCGTCAATTCTTTTAAAAGGTGATAATTAAAACTTTACGATACCCCCTCATAAATTAATGACTTTATTATAGCATCCTCCTTTTTTTACTCCACCTGTATTTCTAATTTAAAAAATTATGGATTATACAAACACCAACATAGGGCCTGTACAGACCAGCCACAAGGGCCGGCCTGGGGGTGGAATTGGGGTGGGGCAAATTCACGCCGGCCGCCCGATTCCACCATCACACCTCACAACACAGCGCACGGCATCAGGGTGCTCCTTTGGTGCAACGTGTAGACATGCTGCACCAAATGGGTGCAGAAGAGCCACAGTGGCAGCAGTAAGGGTGGCTTTTGCCACTCCAAAAAGAAGCAGCATTTGCCAGCTCCTTTTCGAGCAGCAAAGAGCCGGCTCAGGGCCGTGGCATGTGGTTGCACAGAGCCGCCCCTTACGGGCCATCTGTACTACCCCATAGTCATAGTCTAAAAATATTCTACTGTGTGCAATATGCATGAAGAAACTCACAATCTAAACACATTTCACCATAAAGAAATGGAAATGCATGGTGCAGTGCTGTCATGACATTTACTGTTCCAAAACAATACAAATTGAGTCCATCCACGGATCTCCTCTAGTTAATTTTGATAGGTTTCCATAGTCTGCTGTGCCATTCAGATGTTGATGGAGGCAAGGTCATTTTCCAACTTGCAGTTATCCACATTTTAGTCAATCTGGACTTTATTGCACATGGCTTTTAAATCACCAGAAAAGTCCATTAATAGCGCCTTTGGTGATACCTATTGCACAATGCCACCTCCCTCTTGTCGCTGCCTTGTCTGCCTATCTAGTTTTGATATGCTCCTCAGTTTACTTCAGTTGCTGAAAATTGAGTTCAAAGTGTAAATGGACTTTGCATTCAATTCAGCCGTGGGGAGAGGAGAGGAGAGGAGGAAAAGTTTCCCTTCCTAGTAGGCTCAGGCAAAATAAATAAGCAAACAAAAACCCCGAAAGTAAAAAGCAGTCAATGAGGGGTTTCCGTTCAGATTAACTCCATTTTAACCCCCAGTTTAACAGTGACGTTGTCTGAAATCATAACCCCTTTTGCGGGGTTTTTACTCTTTAAAGCAGCGTTTCCGCACGGGATTTCCCCCGTGTGAAAAACTCCTTAGATACTATAAATGTGTGAGCATTTTTAGAATTATAGAATTTGATGACAACTATAAAATGGGCAAAGACAGCAGTGCAGGGCCAAGAAGTAAAGGAAGAATTGTAGAACAGCCCTGTGGCCAATGGAGATAGAAGGGGGCAAAATGAGGGCATTTCTCGCAAAATAAGAATTCTGCCATCCCTTATTAAAAAAAATTTTAGTTTCCAAATTTCTAGCATTTCACAAAGAGGTTCCACCCAAACATTAGGAAGAACTTTCTGACTTTAAGATCTGTTCGATAGTGGAATACGCAGCCTGAGAGTGTGGTGGATTCTCCTTTGGAGGTTTTTAAACAGACTGGATCGCTACCGGTTAGGAGTGTTTTGACTGTGGCTTCCTGCATGGCAAGAGGTCTCTTCCAACTCTAGGATTCTATGAGCCATTAAACATATTTGCATTACCTTGGTGACTCTGCCTGCCCTTTTCTTTGGATCCTTAAGCTGTATTTCTAAATGCCAAACTGAGATTTTAAGTTAGAAATATGGGGAGTTAAGGAATATTTTGAGGAGACAGAATTTTTATTTGGGGAGGGCAAGTCCTTCATTTCACACACACATAACCTCTGCTGCAGAAGCAAAAGTGGACTTCTTCGCATTCACATTTTACATTTCTTTTCCATTCTTCACCACGGGTTTATTTCATTTCCCTTCCTTGCCTTACCATACATTTTGAATTCCCTTTTACTTCCAAGCTTCATTTCTTATTTTTCTAATGTATTCCCTTTCCTTCTTTCTTCCTTCTTTCCCTTTTTTCTTATTTTTCTCTCTCTGTTCTTTGGAGCTGCAGCAGGAAGTTATTCTCCATCCCCAGCTGCTTGCAATCCTAACCACAGCTTTTTCTCCCCTTCCTTCTCATGAGAATGCCTCTCCTTTTAGGGACAACTCCAGATGAGTAATGATCCCAAAGGAATGTCCTGAGAGGGAAGCAACCAGCAGTTCTGCTCCAGAGATGCTAGGAGAGGCAGGGTATGTGTGCAAGGGTTTCCCTATGATTTATCGTTGCCTAGAGGCTTGGTGGGCTGCAGAAAATATCCTTTGAGACAGCTGGATCTTGGCAAGATCCAAAAGGAAGGCTGGTGATGTCCCTTGACTTGTTCAAGGAACCCCTACAAAAGAGTAAAAGAGGGGAAGCTAATGTAAGAGCCACAAAACATTATTAGAATTCCTAAACATCTTGAGTCATACAACATTATTAAGCTTCTTAAACCATTCATAAGGAAGCCAAACTCAGGAATGTTAGGGATTTCATGCTGGGTTTTGTACAATGCTTGCAAGATGCTGATGGGCTCTTTGGAATCATATCTAGTGTTATGACTGGGAGATTCTGTCATACAAAGTAAATTCACCCTCCCCTTCAGTTTCTCAATTAACTTTCACTAAGGCTGCATCCGTCCAGCAGAGATAATCCAGTTTCACACCACTTTAACTGCCATAGTTGAATGCTATGGAATTCAGGGAGTTGTCATTTGTTGTGGCACCAGAGCTCTCTGACAGAGAAGATAAATGTCTCTACAGTTCCCAGAATTCCATAGACTGAGCCATGGCAGTTAAAGTGGTATCAAACTGGATTATTTTTGCAGTACAAATACAGCCCTAGAAGGTTTATCAGTGCATATGTGGTTTATCAATGCATATGTGTAGTGATAGGCATAACCTGAAATAGCAGATGCAGCAGAAAGCAAAGACATGACCAGCCCTTTGTGCAAAAATTCATCTTAAAAATGGAACACTAGATTCCTAATGCATCCATTCTACAAGACCACGTAATTCAAAATTCGCCAAAAAACTGTGAGGCATTCCTAAAAGAGAGTGTAGGAGGCAGAACTAATTTATTTCTGCCCAGCTCAAGAAGATTTGATTGCTACTTGAAAAACATTTTGCCTCTTATCACTCGCTCAGAGCTTCTGCTAAAAAGGAGTTCCCTTTCTACATGTCCACTTTTAAAATACTTGAAATTGCTGTCATATCATCACTGAATAATAATAATAATAATATAATTTTTTATTTCTAGCCCGCCCCTCTGCTCGGCAATCGGGGCGGGTTACAGCATAATTAAAAACAGAAAACAAATTAAAACAACCAATCCCTATTTCCCTAACCCTCCCACCCCTTAAAACTAGATTAAACTGACATGGAATTAAAATACATTATGCATAAAAACTCAAAAAACAAAAACAATGGGCAGCATACAACAGTTATAGGGGACTCAAGGCAGGTAGCAGGGTTCCTCATGACCGGGAGGTTATTCCGGGAAGGCCTGCTGGAAGAGATCCGTCTTTATTGCTTTCTTAAAAGCAGCAAGTGTTGTGATAAGACGGATCTCATCTGGCAGGCCGTTCCGTAGCCTGGGAGCTGTCGCGGAAAAAGTCCTCTGGGAGGTCTGTGCCAGCCTAGTCTTCATGAGCTTTAGCAGGTTCCTCCCAGAGGACCGAAGGGCATGGGGGGGGGGCTCATACGGGGAGAGGCAGTCCCTGAGATAAGATGGACCCAAGCCATGTAGGGCTTTAAAGGTTAAAACCAACACCTTGTACTGTGCCCAGAAACTAATCGGCAGCCAGTGGAGGGATTTCAACACTGGTGTTATCTGCTCCCTCCTTGATGTTCTTGTAATTAATCTGGCTGCCATGTTTTGTACGAGTTGCAGTTTCCGGGTTAGGCACAAGGGTAGCCCCATGTAGAGTGCATTGCAGTAATCCAGATGAGAGGTTACCAAAGCATGTACTACAGTTTCCAGATCCCTCATATCCAGGAAAGGGCACAGCTGGCGTATCAGTCGAATTTGATAGCAGGCACTCTTGACCGCCACATTCACCTGACTAGTCATGTGAAGCGATGAATCTGAGAGCACCCCTAGACTGTGAACACAGTCCTTAGAGGAGAGTGTGACTCCATCCAGGACTGGAAACTGTATTCCCAAACCTGGTTTCGGGCCCGTGACTGTTAGTACCTCCGTTTTGTCTGGATTCAACTTCAATCTATTTTTCCTTGGCTGATAGAATAGGTTCTCTCAGCCAATCAAGGCTAGGTCTTACAGTCTTTTCTCATGAGCAATATATTTCAGACTTGTATGTCACTACTGATGCTCTCCTCTTTAGCCTTGTTTTCACTGGTCAGGTCCTAGCTTGAGCCATTTCCAAAAAGGGATGCTTCGGGACTTTGTATGGTCTGCATGTAAAAGTGAACTAACCTAATTTGTATGCCCAGGCTAATATACATAGAAGGATGGAGAACTCTCTTGATTTCATCTTCTTGTGTATTTGATTAAAACAGTGGTTCTCAAATGGTGGGGCAGGATCCTCAAGGGGGGGCATGAGACTTGAAGGCCCTGATTGCTCTTCTGCCTCTTCTCAAACTTTTTTATGCATACAATTTACTCATGAGTTGAGTTAAATGTTGAATTTACAGAAATAAAATTGTTCTAATTTGAACAAGGTTATTTCCTTAAAAATATTAAAATATGAATGTACATGAATGTGTGAATAAAGATATGCACACTAAATAAACAAAATATTTTTATTCATATACTACGTTGGGGGTGTGATACGTTGGGGATGTGCAGATATAAAGGGAGGTCCCAAGGGTAAAAAGTTTAAGTACTACTGGATTAAAAGGAAGAGGAAAAAAAACTCTTCAGGTTTTCTCCTTCCTCTATCTGAAGGCAATTTGTAAATTTTGGTAAATCCATTCATTCTTTGCATTTTGCAGTGACAATGGTATGCAGAGCTGACAAGATGTCTCAGGCGTTGTGCTGTTCTCCAGGTGTGGAGATCCAAGATCTGTCAGAGATGCTGCCAAGACTAATCAAGCAACTGACCATAACTCTTTCCTTCCAATCCACGTGGGATCAAATCCTGGCAGACAAGTCCTTCAGTGTACAAAAGATTCCCAGGCTCTAGGTAGGAAGGTGAAGACCTTTGTACAAGTAGTAATTTTTCCCCGCCTTCCTGTTGAAGGTCATAGCCCAGGAAGAGAGTCAGTAGTGGAAGTAAAAAACTGACAGTGCAGACGATGGCATCAGGAAATATTTGGCTACATGGAGTATGAAGTCACACCTCACAGCGGTTGGGAAGATCTTCTATTTCAGAGGACTGGGGGACATCAAGATCATTCATCAAGCAGACAGATCATAAAGCTCCAGCTATGCAATGCCTTGTAACTCCGTCCCCCATATATGTCCTTCTTTTTTGTTTATCAGAATGCAAAGGGTTATCCTATGAGATTATCGCATGGAAAAATATACCTTATACAGATTCAGGATTGAAAATTCAAAAGTGGATGTTATTGCATGTGCTAGTGATTGGGCAAGTGCAACCTGGATGCAGCCCAGACTTTAGCCGCACTTATCCAGCAGAATTTCAAAAACAGAAAGCTTCTATTTTTGAAATTCGGCCAGAGAAAGGTAGCTGGGGTCTGAGCTGCATCCAGGTTGCACTCGCCTGGCTGCCGGCGTGTGCGATAACATCCTTTTTTAAATTTTCAAACCAAATCTATATTGGGTGTATCTCTCCATGTGATAATCTCCCTAGTCTAGTACTATGTGCCCCATCCAAAACCTCCATCCCCACAGCTGTCAAGCCCTGTTGATGCTGCTTGTATACCTCTTTCTGAGTTCTATGGGGCCAACTATAATTGAACATTGCAAATACAAACACAATTTAAGTCCCAATATATTTTAAGAACAATGTAACCAATTACGTATTAAATTTAGTACATATGCATTGTCCCTAAAATTCCATGGATCCAGTGAAATGCCAGGGCAGGACTTGATTGCAGGACTCTTCCACCTCTACTATATTGCAAGATTTGGATATGACCTTCAGTCCCTAAATAAAACATAGTGAATAGATGCAAAATGCAATATAGAAATTCCACTCTGAATTTACCTTTTTGTTACCCCTTAAGTAAAGGTAAAGGTATTCCCCATTGACAAGGTTGTCAAGTCATGTCCAATCATAGGGGGTGGTGCTCATCTCCATTACTAAGCCAAAGAGCCAGGCTTGTCAGAGACTACTCTGTGATCATGTAGCCAGCATGATTACACAGAACACTGTTTACCTTCCCACCGAAGTGGTACCTATTTATCTACTTGCATTTGCATGCTTTCAAACTGCTAGGTTGGCAGAAGCTGGGAATAATTGTGGGACCTCACCCCATATGCTGCACCTGGGCCTCGAACTGCTAACCTGCCAATCTTGCAATCATCAGAGTCAGCATCTTAACCACTTGAGCCACTGTGTCCCTTACATAAGTGAAAATACCATTACCCTATTTAAGGTGCAAAGGTCCTGGCAGCTACAGCTCTTTCCAGCTCCATTTCTAGCACTCTTTCTTAACTGAACTAGAAAGTGTGGTGGTGGTGTATGCCTTCAAGTCATTTCTGAATTATGAAGACCCTAAGGTGAATCTGTCATGGGGTTTTCTTGGCAAGATTTGTTTAGAAGAGATTTTCCATTGTGTTCCCCAGGGGCTGAGAGCATGTGACTTGCCCAAGGTCACCCAGTGGGTTTACAGCCCCCTTTTAAGGGTCTTCTCAGTCATTGGCTCAAACCAATAATTCATAGTGGTCACACTGACAGATGGGGGGATGGAATGGGGAGGCAAATCAGGTGATGAAGAAATGCTTTGTCGTGGTTTGTAGGGGGAGGAGATAGGAAGTCTATGGAGTTTATCACACGGGGGGAAATCCCGTGCAGAAACGGGGTTTTAAATTGAAAAAAATCCGCAAAAGTGGGCAGATTTTCAGACAAAGTCACTGTTAAAATGGGGTTAACCCAATGGAAAGTAGTCAGAAACTGCTTCTTTTTACTTTCGGAAAATCCCAAAAGTAAAAAGAAGCAGTTTCTGACTACTTTCCGTTCAGGTTAACTCCATTTTAACAGCAATGTGTGTGAAAATCTGTCCACTTTTGTGGGTTTCCCCCACTTTTTAAATCCCGTTTCTGTACAGGATTTCCCCCATGTGATAAACTCCTATGGCTAGCATCCTGTATTGCAATAATGGATCTGTAACATAGAACTTCAATGGGTGGCTGTCCCATATGCTAACATACACTGACTTGCAGGTGAGATATCCACAGTGAAGTGACCTGAGGCCACTGACTGACTCCATCCAACAGAATAGTTGTTGGATTCTTCTGGACTGCAAGGAGTAAAAATGGCTTCCCATTCTAGATGGGCCTCAACTAAGCTATGTGTTCCTGCTCCTCTGATCTTGGACTGCCTTTTGGTTCTGACTTACTTTTTAGTCCTGAGATGTTTTGTCCATTGCTCCTTGGTAGTGAATTCCTGTTTCATCACAGACTCTGCTGCCCACAATCCTGACTCATTTTTTGTTTTATGGCGATTCAGTCCGGCTGTCTCAACAATCTTGATGTGTTCCATCCTCTCATGATGCCGGACTGCTTGTTTACAGTTTCACACTTCATCAGGGAAGAGTAAGAATTTGGCTAGTACAAATGATCACTGTGAATATGTGTATTAATAAGGTTTAACAAAATTCTCAAATGTATTGGACCAAAACATCTTGAGATTTAAAAAGTTCATCTCTTCATCCCTACATTTCACAATGGTGAACGTGTTTCTGAACAAGCCTCCTGTTTTAGCTCAGTGGTAGGAAATGCCTCTCAAATGTGCAGATACTTCTCAAAAGTTTAATAAACTGGTTAGGAATATAACTTCTCTTTATAGTGTCTGACTTTATATTTTAGCAGTGTAGATCATCTTTAAGGAAAGAATTGAGATTGAATTACAATGGAAAATCCAGTTCATGCATTCTTTGATTTCAGTTATTCTGTTTGCCTGACAGATATCTGGAGAGTTACTAAATCCCAACTAGAAGTTGTTAACCTTTAGTGGAATGAAATGTCCACCACATGCCATATATTAGATCAGGGGTAAGTAGCCTAATATCATATTCTCCAAATAGTGTGAACTACAGTCCCCATAATCCCTGACTATTGGTCATGCTGCCTGATACTAATGGGAGTTATAGTCCAAAACACCTAGAGGACCCACTGATGAGGAACTTCCATTGCACTCAACAGCCATATTCTTTATTCTGGCATCTCTGGCAGATACAGGCAACTACAAAGGGTGCAGTTGCCTATTTTACCCTACCACACACTTCAATGGGCCACACACCCATAAAAATTAGCCACAATTGCACAGCCAAAGGTGAAACTGAAAAATGGCATCTCTTTTACATGCACTTTTCATCATGGGGGTGTTCCTTGCTATTTACCATAGGGGACAAGAGGCAAAATCCTCTCTCACGGTCTATGTTTCATAATTTTACACATATGTAGCTATGTAATAGTGGTACTAAGAAACCTGCTAGTCAATTGTGAAGATGTATAACAGGATACCAGCAAGAGTGCCCTAATTTGCATTGAGCTCTACCAATGAACATCAAAACTCCCTAGCTGGTGTGCAGTGGTCCTGATGTGCATTAGTCACTTTGCTGGTTCACCTACATAATACAAGTTGAGTCTCCTTATCCAAAATGCTTGGGATCAGAGATGTTTTGGATTTGAGATTTTGGGTTTTTTAATTTATTTTAGAATACCTGTATTTGCATATCCATACGTAATGAGATATCTTGGAGATGGGACCCAAGTCTAAACGCAACATTAATTTATGTTTCATATACACCTTATACACATAGCCTGAAGGTACTTTTACCTTTTCACTTTTATATGAAGATCAGGAAATCAGAAGAAGATTAAGAATGAAAGAACTAGAAAATATTCTAAAATGCAAAGATATACAACTTAGCACAAAAGTTAGAATCATACAAGCCACCATATTCCCTATTACCATGTATGGATGTGAGAGCTGGACAATTAAGAAAGATGATAGAAAGAAAATCAATTGATTTGAGATAATGTGGTGCTGGAGAAGAGTGCTGAGGATCCCATGGATGGCCAAAAGGACAAACAAATGGGTCCTAGAACAGATCAAACCGAAAAGCTCCCTGGAAGCCAAGATGACCAAACTGAGACTGTCGTACTTAAGACACATCATGAGAAGAGGGGACTCTTTGGAAAAAACAATAATGCTGGGAAAGGTGGAGGGAAGTAGGAAGAGAGGAAGGCCACATGCCAGATGGATGGACTCTATTAAGGAAGTCATGAGTATTATGGGGTTGCAGGATTTAAATAGAGCAATGGAGGACAGAGGGTCTTGGAGATGTCTCATCCATTGGGCTGCCATGAGTCGAGATTGACGAGGGCAGTTAACAACAAAACTTTTATACAATATGTTTAATAATTTTGTGCATGAAATAAAGAAAGCAAAGATAGCACTATCTCAGCCAGCCATAAAAAAAAGTTTTGGGTTTGTGTTTTTTCATATTTTGGAATTCCAGATAGGGGAGACTCAACATAACAGTAGCCTCTTAACTGAATAGGGATGTAATGAAACTGCCCAGTTCTAATTCCTACAGGTGTAAGTTTACTTTAAAAACCTTAGTCCCCAACAGGATTCCAGTCAATAGTTTTGACCACTCAAGAGAGTTTAGAAGGATTGACAGGGACCTACAAGCCCAAAAAAGTCCTGACGGGATCACAGTATGCCCAAACCTGCACTATGTGAACATTGTGCATTTCGCATTAAATCTGAGAATACAGGTTTGTGCAAAATGAGGCTAATTATTTTCAAATAGCCACATTTTTTCACGGAAGTCAATGGAACATTAACACTGACTAAGGCTGAGATATTGTGGACCTTACTGGGGAGTAAGCTCCACCAGATTCAATGGAATTTATGTTTTGGGCAACTACCAAATTATTCAGTAAGATTCTTGAAGATCTGATTATCCAGCCTGTGATGGTGGGTGGTTAGAAGGGTTCAGCAGCTTTTAAGAAAATATTGTTTTGAGTTACTGTAAGCCATCTTGCATCCCATCCCAGGAGAAAGCTGGGGTGTATATCAAATAAATAAATAAATAGCACAATTCATTATCTCTGCACAAGTTAGGATAAGCAAAGGGAAGTAAGGAAACCATGTGTAGATATAATAATGTGGATCAGTATTATGTATGTATCAGTATTATGCCACACTGAAGAAATAAAGCAGTTTGACACGACTTTAACTTCCATGGCTCAGTGCTATGGAATTCTGGGATTTGTAATTTAGTAGAGCTCTTGGACAGGGAAGGCTAACTATTTCACAAAAAGATGAATTCCAAAATTCCATAGCATTGAGTCATGGATGTTAAAGTCATGTCAAACTGCTTTATTTCTGCAATGTGAAAGCAGCCTAAGTAACCTCACCTGGACTGATCCACCCTAAGCCTGACAGAAATCTTATTCATCCATGCACCAATCACCACTGTTCTCCCCATTCAGCTGATGGTTGGTAAAGTAGATAGGGAAGGGTGAAATTCTTCAGCTATCCTGCCAATAGTGTTACAATCATGACTAAGGGTTTGTATGCACAGGCCAAAGGGTTTCGGGCCTGAGTTTCCCCCAACTTGGCATTGCCCTGTTCAGATGATGTGGGCCAACAGCCCCAGGCCAGGGACAAGCAGACTGGCCACCATTCCAATGGATCTGGCCTGACCCCAGTCCAACTTGCCCTTAGCATGGTCTTTAAAAGCCAGCTGTTTGCAGTAGAGTTTTCCAGAAACTGTGCCGCAACTGCTGGTAGACCAGATGACCACATGCCCCCTTACCTGGCATGCTGTCATTCTACTTGCAGGCCCCAGTCATGGCCTGTGATGTCAGAATGGGACATCTGGCCATGTGGGTGAACCCAGATACCCCCTTTCTAAGGGTCTGCAAGTAGAACAGTGGCGGTGGCAAACAGAGGTGATGGCAGCAGTGACAGCGGCTCCATGGCACAACAGCAGGTGGGTGTCTGAGCACCCATGCCTCATCACACTGAATCAGGTAGGTGCCAGGAGCGCAAACAGGTTGGATCCATAGGCAGAATACAACAAAGTTGGCCCATCACATTTTGTCCATGTGTTCAGCCCCTAAGTGGTGACTGTGAATACAGAACAGTTATAGATTAGTAAATCTAGGTAACTGTTCTGTGTGGAGAGAAGGAGGTCAATTTTGCTGGCTTTTAGAACATGAGTGAGTGACGTTTATGTCAGGTTTTGGAGAGTAGGAGAGGTTACTTAATTAAGGACTTCATTACATGGCTAATAAAGCATTTTACCTGAATTGAATTTAATTTTAAATCAGACTGCATCTGGACCCTATCACAAAGATTTTGCCGCCAAAATTGCCACCTGAATGCTGTCTGGGTCCATCCCTGCTTCCAGGAACACTCTGGCAGCCATTTTTCAAGCTGGAAAACTCCCGGTTTTGAAAAGAGGCACCTGGGAGTGGGATAGACCCAGGCTGCCTTTAGGCGATGATTTCAGCAGCAAAATCTTTGTGATAGGGTTCGGATGCAGCCCGATTTAAAATTAAATTTGATTCAGGTAAAACGTTTTATTTTAGCTATGCGATGAGCCTTTAAAAGTATACTTAATTAAGTAGCTGATACAGTACACGGTCCCTGCTTCATTAATACCAACCAGAAATGTAAAATATAGATTTAGTTTGGTGCAGAGTTTGGAGGACATATACTGTGTGCAGCAAAACATTCTTGGTACTGGATGATCAGAGGTGGGATTAGCAGTCTGTTGTCTTCCTTCTTTTAAGGATGCCTTTTCCAAACTGGTGCCCACCAGATGTGTCCACCAGCACCTCCCACTGTCCCCAGACAGTATGACCAGAGTGATGATCCAACACATCTGGAAGACACCAGCTTGGGGGAGACTGCTTTAGGAGAACAGATTCTTTCTGATCTAACTGCTTGTTCCACTGACTTTGAGAAGAGAACTTGCTTCTTTTGAGCTAAGCCTCTCCATCTGTTTACTGTGAGGCTAGATGTTGTTGGGCTGCAAGCCAGCATAGCCTATAGTGAGGGATGCTGAAAGTTGCAGTACAACAACCTTTGGACATGTGATTCCCATGCCCTGCTTTATGGTCTGAAATCTGCAGGCTTTTCCTCCATTTGCTATAGGCTGAAGGCTAAAGAAAGTTATGCAAACATCCATAACATGTCCAGGCTGAGAAATTCTAGAAATCTCAAGCTTGCATGATACATTTGGAATATGCCTCTAGATTCCTAATGCAAAGGGCGTTCTTCATAGAAGGATGTTGGTTCTGTTGGACTGACAATGACTTTGGGAGCTCTTGGCCCTGATACAATCTTTTATTTCTCCACCCTCCCTCCCTCCCCTTCAAATAGGGGACATAAACCTTTTCTTTTTTGGCTGGAAAAGAAGGACCTCCCTGCCTCTCCCCCCTCCCTATCCGGTGCCTTTGGATGGAGGCAGGAACCTGGAGTGGGGCTGGACAGCAGAAATTCAGGGTTGGGCTCCTGTCTGGAACCAGAAGGACCACGCTTGTTTCTGATTAGCTGCTCTTGGCAAGCCTAGTGGAAAAAATAGCTTAAAAAGTCAGAAAGCTTTAAAACAAATGTCTCAGACAGGAGTGGGAGGGGGAGAAAGTGTGTGTGTGAGTGAGAGAGAGAGAGAGAGAGAGAAGAGGGAAGAGGATAAAAAGACAAGAGGGAGGATGGGTTCGAAAAGTATATAAAACTTAGGTGGTAGTGTGAGAGAGAAACAGAAGGAAATACATAGTTATTTCTTTGGATCACAACTCCCAGGCTCTTCCAGTCAGCATGGCCACTTGTAGTCCAAAAAAGTAACTTCCCCAAGCTTTTCTCTCTGCACCATCCTATGCATGCTTGTTTACTCAGATGTTAACCCCACTTTGTTCAGTGGGTTGATTCCATGTTAAGTCATACTTGGTGGCAGGCCCACTGAAATCAATGGGATCTTTGTTTCAGTTGCTTTCTATGGTTCTTCTCTGACTAGGATTAAATCTAGAACCAGCCCTATATTCATTTGAAGGTGCTTGGTTACAATTACATGGGCCTAGAACTGCAGCCTACTTGCGTAAAGTGATACATGTCTACTAGAAGTAAGATCATTAGGTTGCTCCCTGGTTACATTGGCATAGGAGTACATAGGAACCCTATAATGATTCACCTGGAAGCAGGGACCACTGGATTTTAAAAAATATTGAGTTGGAAGAGTCTTCAAGGGCCATCCAATCCAACCCCTGCCATGCAGGAAGACACGATCAAGGTACCCTTGTTAGATGGCCATCCAGCCTCTGTTTAAAAACCTCCAAGGAAGGAGACTCTACCACTCTCCAAGGCAGCATATTCCATTTTGTGGGACTTATTTTTGAGTAGACATGTATGGGATTGCAGGTGGAAATTCTTTGAGGATTTATTTGCAGCTTACAGCTGGGAGTCAATTTTTGCCTGTATCCTACATTGGCTACTTAGGCTGCTGCCACACTGCAGAATGAATGCAGTTGGACACCACTTTAACTGTCATGGCTCCATCCTGTGAAATCCTGAGATCTATAGTTTTCTGTGGCACCAGAGCTCTCTGACAGAGAAGGCTAAATATCTCACAAAACTACAGTTCCCAGATTTCTATAGCATTGAACCATGGCAGTAAAAGTGATATCAATCTGCATTAATTCTTCAGTGTAGATGCAGCCTTAGGGCCTCTGCAAACTGGCCCAAAGGGCCAACCTGGAGGCAGGGATGGGGCAGGGTAGCCGCACGCCAGCTAACCCAACCCCACGGTGATGCCATCCTGACACCGCATGCCGTTACGCACGGCATGCTGCATCAGGACGCCCTTCTGATGCAGCATTCAAACACGCTGCACCGGAAAGGGCACTGAAGAGCCACACGCCACATCTTAGGGCGGACTTTTGCCGCTCCTGAAAGCTGCTCTCTTTCAGGGGCAGAAAAAAGGAGGATCAGGGCAGCAGTGTGCGGTTGCCGTGGCCCCGATCCGCGGCTAGCAGGGGCGGCCCAGAGCCGCCAGTCTACATAGCCCCTTAGTTACAAATATGTAACTATTCAGAAACAAACTCAGTTACAAATATGTAACTAAGGGCCTTTACAGAATGCCAGAAATAATGCAGCTTGAGGCTACTTTAACTGTCCTGGTTCAGTGCTAAGGAATCATGGGAACTGTAGTTTATTGTGGCACCAGAGCTCTCTGACAGAGAAGGCTCAATGTCCCAGAAAAAAATACAATTCCCACGATTCCCTAGCACTGAGCCAGGACAGTTAAAATGATCTCAAGCTGCATTATTTCTAGCAGTCTGTAAAGGCCCTCAGTTTCCTGGCCTGACCCTCCCATGCCCACCTTAAGAACCAGCAGCCACATCAAGTGGTCTGTTGAGCTGTCAATAGCAGTACAAGGAGGAGAATGATGCCAGCCCCCTCTGGCCTGAGAACGAGTCTTTGACAAGGAATTGTGATGGGGTGATGCTTATGATTGTCACAGTCTTACCTAATAGCAAGAGGAGGCTGGCAAGGTCCTCCTCCTTGCTTTCCAATTGGCAGATGAACAGAACTTGATGGTGCTGATGGCTCTTAAGGTGGGTTGGAGACAGGGTGACCAGATGTCATAACTGCAAAGGTGGACAAGGCATTGGAAAATGTATGATATTTAAGAAAAATGTAGGAAATTACAAAATAAAAGCTAAACATACTACAATAAATGTAAATTGATGCTCCGTAGTCATGCTCAAAATGGAGGACATTTTGAAATTCCTCCTGGACAGAAGATTGACATGTAGAACATGTTCTGGAAAAGGAGAACGTCTGCTCACCCTCATTGAGGAGCATTTATCATGGTAGCAATGGTGACTACACACTGTCACTGAATATGGAACAGTTTCAAATCCATAACTCTAGGCTTCGAATCCATAAAAGCAGTACAGGATGCCAGCAGTTGTTTTTAAATTGAGGAATTCCACTAACATCTTATCTGTCAAAATCATTACCTACATGGTTTTGGTCCAAGTTACCTACAGGATTGCTTTCACCCATACATGGGTCCTCTAGGACAAGTTTGATTCAACCACCCAGGACTAGACTGGCATGGTTTCCCAGAGGACATTTTTATCCGCTGCCCTTAGACTGTGGAATGACCTGCCAGAAGAGATACAACAGTGAAAATACTGACTGCATTTAAAATATATCTCTTTTGGCAGACCTACTCAGTGAATTGTGAATCATGACTTTGTAATTGGTATATGGTTTTAAAGTATTGTATTTTAAGCATGGGTTTATGTGTTTTTAATTGTGTTTTGTTGTACCCTGCCTCAAGCCTTGAGAAATAAAATTGATGACGTTGTTGTTGTTGATGATGACAATGACTGTATCTATTGCCAGTAATTCCTACCTAGGGAGCCAGTATAGTGTACTGGTCGGACTGGAATATGAGAAACCCAGGTTCTTTTTCCCAGTTTCTTTCAGACTGACCTACTTCACATGGTTGTTGTTGTGAAGAGAACCATGTAAGCTGTCTCAGGCTCACTGGAATAAAGGCAGAATATAATTAACAAATAAATAAAAAATAAAGGAAGACATAAAAAACAAATCTGCATTCTTTTCTCTTTAGTCTGAATTCTGTCAATTTATAGAAACTTCAGGCTCTCAAAGAGTAACAGAGCTTGGAAAAGTTACTCTTTGGGATGGTAAATCCCAGAATTACACATTGGCCACATTAGCTGAGAGGATTGTAGGAGTAAACTACTTGGGAGGACAGTCCAAAACTCCAAAATTTTATCTGACAAACAGCCCTGCGCAAGTATACATGGAGTGATAAAATAAAATGCTTCGGTAAATTAATAACAATAAAACTGCAAGGACATTAAATCAAATCATTCCAGTTGTAAAATGTCAAGGTCCACTCAAGCATTATTGGAGGGTTGTGCATAACTACAAACATTTTAATGTTGTATGTCTTGAGGACCAAAGGGTCTGGAGCTGAAGCAGAGGTGATACAGGTGAACTATGATTTGGATCTACCCATTTTTGAAATGTGTAAAAGCCCCTGGGAATGTTCATTTGATCAGGGAACTGAAATGAGGTGATGCAAAAATTCTCTCTGTAGCAATATCAGTGCTGTCCCCACTCCTGGTGTCACCTGGTGTAGGTGGGGTTGCCAGGGGGGCAGTGGCCAGAAGGGCATGCTCAGCCTTCTCCTTTGCTGTGGCGGTGGAGGTCTCCTTGTGAGGAGGCCTCTGCCACTGCAGCAAGCCAGAAGGGCCTGACCAGGTGGCACCCCTCTTCTGGGGTGTCACCTGGTGTGGGCCACCACCACCCCGGCACCCTGCCAGTGATGCCACTGATAATACAGTCAGCCCTTGATATTCCCAGGAGATTTGTTCTGGGTCCCCCTGTGGATATCAAAATCTGTGGATGCTCAAGCTCACGTTGTCCTGAATGGCAGTGTGTGCACATGGCTGCACCACCATTAGGGACAGCCTCTGTTGTCCTGTGACAGTGCATGCACACAGCAGTGCCACCATTGGGGACAACGAGACTTAATGGTGGTGTGGCCACGTGCATGTACCACCATTGGGGACCACATGGCCGTGATGTCCTTAGATGCTTGAATTCGCAGATGGCAAGTCTGTGGATACCGAGGGCTGACTATTCTCTCACAGATATATACAGCTAGCCCTTGGTATCCACGAGTGGGAATAGATGGCCCTTGTGGTCCCTTCCAACTATAGGATTCTATGATTCTATGAACATCTACATTGCAGAATTAATACAGTTTGACACTATGTTAACTGTCATGGCTCAATGCTATAGAATTCTGGGATTTATAGTTTTCTGAGATATTTAGCTGTCTCTGTCAGAGAGTTCTGGTACCACAAAAAACTACAACTCCCAGAATTCCATGAGATGGATCCATGACAGTTAAAGCAGTGCCACACTACAGTATTGCAGCAGCCTTTATCATTGTTGGGTTTTCCAACATTCATTTGAAAAAATGTCTCTATTTCTTTCCATTGCAAAGACAAAGAAATTTGAGAATTTGACCAAATTCTGATAAAGAAAATGAATGTCTAAAAAAATCCCATGCGACCTCAAGAAGAATTCTACCTGGAAGGCTTTTGTCTATCTGCATTTCTGCAAGAAATGGACATCGAATGAACTTTTATTGCAACGTTGCACAGAGTGAGAAGGTCCAAATTCCTGTATCTGTGCGTCATCAGACCAAGTTTAACGACGTGTTTTTCCAACTTTAAATGTTTTTGCCTCTTTTAGAAATACCACAGCTGCCATTTCCTACTATGTACCGCAGCCTCAGGAAAGAGGAAAGTGATCCTTTTTTCCCCTTACAAAAGTTACAATGGGATGAGAATAAAAAAGAGAGGATCAAGTGATCACCTTCTCAACCACCTGAAATTCTGTCAACAGGCATTTGTGCCATGGGTCAAGGCAAGCATAGTATGGATGTCATCTCACCAGAGATTTTAATGCTATGTCTGGGTCAAACTGGTACTGAACTGAAATTCCCCCCCCCCAATATTTGAGATTCTGTCCCCCCCCGCCACCTGTACCCAAGAAGGATTTCTCTCAATATTCTCCACCATTTTGTATGTGTGAAGTGGTTGCTGTTTCTTCCCAGTATGCCCCAGAATGATGCTAAGGATTACACTGAGTGAGTTTTTTCTTCTTCTTGCAGGGAGGTAGAACTCCATGCTTCTTCACTGTATGAAGAAGTATGAAATAAACATGGTACTAAAACATGATGAGTATGATGCAGGAGGATGGTTTTGGGCTTGTAGCACTTTTCTTTGACATTGTGCAGCCCAATGGCTCATGTCCAGCTTCTGTTTGGCCCCTAGGTTTAATTCAGCCCCCAAACCCAAAATGTTCCCATGTCCTCCAACCTGGAGACTGGGGGGGGGGGGGGGAGTAGTTCCTATCCAAATTGTGAATGAAATGCCCATGGGGTTAGGGCTTCAGCTTATATAGTGGACTTTCCGCATTCACTGAGGTTAGGGGCACAGGACCCCCGTGAAAGTGGGAAAATTGGAAATAAAAGAGGACCCTTTTTTACCTAAGAGAACACTTATCTAGGAATCTCTAGGTTCTCCAGGACTACTCTGTGGTCAACATCTGCTGGAAATTGACCATAGAATTGTGCTGGAGGACCTACAAATGCCTTGGGAAATGTTCTCTCTAGGAATATCTAGATCCTCCAGCACTACTATTAGCAGAAGTTGACCACAAAGTTGCGCTGGAGGACCTAAAGATTCCTAGAGAGAACATATTAATCAAATCCGTGAATAGTCAAATCTGCAAAAGTCAAAAATGCAAATGTAGAGGGCCAACTGTATTGCTTTCTTCTCTGTTCAACTTTGGAAGGACTCTGCAGCAAGATTCATTTGGAACATAGGCTAACATAATTTCCTAAAACAAATTCTCAGATGTGAAATCTGAGAAGTTTCACATCCACCCTAATTTACAACAGTTCAGGTGATCCTAGACAACGCTATGTAGCCGCTATCCGATACACTCAAATTAATGTGGGCCCAAACCATATTTCATAATAAATCTAGTTATTATGACTGCTCTTTCTGGTGCCATTCAGCAGAGCTTGGAAGCATTGGGAGGAATCCTGTTGGGGTCTTACATCTCCATAAGGTGATTTATGACTGTAGTGTTTAGGATTGGGCAGTTCTTACAGGTCCATATCCAATAGAGTCAGTACATAGCAGAGACAGCAAAGTGATTGATGTGAAATGGGACCAGTGCAC
This sequence comes from Phrynosoma blainvillii, assembly GCA_026167975.1. Taxonomy (NCBI): domain Eukaryota; kingdom Metazoa; phylum Chordata; class Lepidosauria; order Squamata; family Phrynosomatidae; genus Phrynosoma; species Phrynosoma blainvillii. Next base: position 122,325,168 of record JANUYF010000005.1, read on the forward strand.
AATAAGATGATACACAACAGGATGCACATTACATTGGTCCTGATGCACATTTCATCGGTCCCAATGTGCATGTGCAACAGGACCAATGCACGATAAGACCGATACACAACAGGATGTGCATTACATTGGTCTTGATGCACATTTCATCAGTCCCAATGTGCATTGCATAAGTTCCAATGTGCATTACATCAGTCCTGATGTGCATTGGGCATAGTGTTGCCATTTGTCCCAGAAAACTTGGAAAATCTGGATTGAAGCAACTAAAATTTGTCCCAGCTGGCTGGTCCAGTTGAAGCAGTACATCCTGGATTCTCCTTCATCACAGCCTGATGTGTGGCCATTTTGATAAAGCAGGAAATCCTGAAAGAAGACTGGCACTGATGGGAGCCTCATCCTACCCTGCAGGTGCCAGTTGCTGCTGCAAAGGCATAGAATTGTCACCTTATTCTCCCATTTGCTCTCCCCTTCCCAAGCAGAGATGCCCTTGTGTTGCTGTGTGGTGATTGTTTGATCAGCTTAAGCCTGGGACTAGGCAGCACAGTGGAACTTCACGTCCAAACAGCCTCAAGAGATCAAAAGGGGTCTCTTTACTCTCTGGAGCTGCTTGGAAGCCTTCTCTTCACACCAGCTAAGGGGGTAAAGAAGAAAAGAGCTCTTAGTTTGGTACTGGTACTGAGGTTGAAACATAATGGTAGAAAAAGTGCAATGATTAATGTGCTGAATTTGCATAACAAGAATGCAAAATAATGTATGTTTAATTATAATAATTTGCATTATATGCAAATTAGATGCCCAGATATGAGGGACTGGAATACAGCAACCCTAATTGGGCACCAATGCACATTGGGCACTCTTTCCAGTGTGTTACACATCTTTGCAATTCAGTAAAGAGTTTTTTAGTGCCTCTGCTACATAGCTAGGCGTATATATCAAAATCATCTACTGCTAACAGCTCATACAGGATTCTGGCTATTACTGTTCCGACCACAGCGCTCACAGTCCCTAATGCGGTGAAGCTTTTATATTATTATTCAATATGTGCTTGTGCTTGTGTGTGTGTGTGTGTGTGTGTGTGCATGCCCCAGCTTGGAAAAGTTACTTTTTTGTACTCCCAACGTCCAAAACACTCAGATCCTCTATCCAGCATGGTCCAAACAGTAACTTTTCTAAGCTTTGCTATTCAGTGAGGTGGCAAAAGATGGACTCTTTCAAGGAGAGGAAATGACCGCAGAATGTGTTATTTCAGGAGGAAAAAATGAAGAGGGAAGAAAAAGGAGAAAGAAGCTGGGAAACTTCTGTCATTCTACTTCCCCACCCCCACCCAATTCTTTTTCAGACTATAATGTGCTGTGCTGGCAGATCCAGAAATAGAAAGCAAATGTGAGGTTGGCGTGGATGGCAATAAATGAGGATCAAATTCAGTCATTCCACCATCTGAGTCACACAATGAGAGAGGAGGGAAGGAGCAACTCAAAAAGGAGTCTGAAGAGGAGGAGGAGGAGGAGGAGGAGGAGGTAGCATAGCAAAGCACCAAGAATCAGCACAAGAAAGCATGATGATGTTGTTAAGCAACCCTGCACATCCCACACTATATTTGGGGGTTTTCATATTTTCATATCTTATATCTGGAGATTGCATGTTTTTGAAAGATAGATGACCTTTCGGGAAGACTAGGTCTGGTTCCCAGGAAAAAAGGATCATTTCCCCTGAAACATGTGAACATCCAGGTAAACAAAACTATGAAATCTAAAGTGCTGCTTCCTTCCCCCAAGTAATTTGCATTTCCTCTTGAAACTTGAGACAAAGGGTCTCTTTGCACCTAAATCAGTAAGCCAATCTCTCTCTGCCTACCTCCTGTTGTGTTCTAGGCAAACTTCTCTATCCATCCATTTTAGGAATATCTTGATCCAACTACTGTTTTTGTTAATGTCGTCAACCAATCCAGAATACCATTGTTGATTTCTGGGACAAGTCTTGTACCCTTTGTTGCCAGGCCAGATAGCACATTGCTTGAGGCTAGTTTTAAGGTTTCAAAACCTAACATCTGTGCACACGGATGGCACACAGATGACATACATTCCCACACTTTGTGTATGTTCTGTGTGGCTCTCAGACTTCTCCGTCTGAGCCACTCTAGCTTTCCCTGGTCTTCTCATTGGATAAGTAATTATAACCCCACTGCAACCCTTAAAAACTTCATTAACCCATTTCCATATTTCCATTTCAGTTAGCTCTGTATGCTGTGCTTGTTTGAATTGCTCTTTTTTTTGTGTGTGATTGTACTCTGCAGTTTTCTAAAAAAAATCAAAACTTTCTTAATTCACCCTAAACCTGGAGTCCTCCTCAGTTAGTACTGGTATACACTGGTGCCAGTGGTTCAGAGGTTACTTAAACCTTTTGCAAAAGCTACTTTTCTCAATGTTTGAAGTATCACTAACAGTTGGTGGGAACCCCACAGGCCCACCCCCCACCCCCAGTTTCTGGGGATCTCGTCCTCCCACACCCCAATTTATCCCATTCAGCAGGGTCCCTAATTCTCTAGGTAACATTTTTTGGGAGTGGTGAATAGGGAAAAAGGAATGGGAAAGTTTAGTTTGGACAACCCAGTTGCACATACCTAAATCTGGATCTAACCTAATATATCTTGGGTCCAAAAAACACTGCAGAAATAATCTAGTTTGAGACCACTTTAGCTGCCCTGGCTCAACACTAGGGAATTCTGGGAATGTTTTGTGAGACATTTAGCCTTTTCTTTCAAAGAGCTCTGGTGCCACAATAAAATACAATTCTCAGGATTCCCTAGCATTGAGTCAGGGCAGTTAAAACAGTCTCAAACTGGATTATTTCTGTGGTGTGTTTTGGACCTAAGAAATATCAGTTGAATTTCTTCCAAACAGTAGGGTGGAGGCTGAAGCTCAAAAAGATGCTGAAAGTAGAAATACTTATTGGAAAATGTAAAACAGTCAATATGCTTTCTTCTTCAGAGCCCTGGAGGGGGGGAAAGTTGCATTTAGTATATTAAATATTAGAAATAGGTTCCCTCTGTCAAATTACATGAAACATCCTTAATCACAAAACCACAAAAAGGATGATAATAAATAAGCATAGTAAAAAAAATGCAATTCTGAACACATGAACTCAATAGAGAAAGAGGCCAAATTAAAAACAAACAAATACCATAATAAAAAATACCATATGACGGACTGTTATTTGGGGTATGAATCCTGTACAAAACTCTGTACTTATATGAGACACTTTGTAAACTTTTTATGAACTTTAAAAAAAATCAAATCTTGGTCTGTCATAGGCAAAACAGTATTATCAGTCATCATAATATAGTGGAGCAGGAGTCAGGCAGGCAGTACATCTGCACATATGTGAAGTGCCTTTTCTTCTTCACTGAGTAAGCTCCTCTTGCTCTTATACCATTCAGTGTTTTGTGATCAGTCAGCCTTTAGCTACAGTGCTTCTTGGAAGCTAAGCAGGGTCAGCCCTGGTTAGTACTGGGATGGGAATCAATCAATGAATGCTACGGGCTGGAAATCAGCCCTGGTGGCGCAGTGGTCAAATGCCTGTACTGCAGCCACTCACTCATAGACCACAAGGTTGTGAGTTCAATACCAGCCAGGGCTGAGGCTCGACTCAGGCCTGCATCCTTCCAAGGTCGCTAAAATGAGTACCCAGATTGTTGGGGGCAATCAGCTCACAGTTGTAAACTGCTTAGACATCCCATGCGCGATATGAAGCGGTATATAAATGAAGCTGCTTTGCTTTGCTTTGCTTTGTTTTAGAAATGAGGTTCCTCTTAACCTTATATAATAACAGGTATATAAAAAATGACCTAAGTACTTTAAAGGCACCAAATCTCATCTCATCTTGGAAGCTAAGCAGGGTCAGCCCTGGTTAGTACTGGGATGGGAATCAATCAATGAATGCTACGGGCTGGAAAGAACTGGTAAAACCACATCTCAGTATTCATTGCCTAAGAAAATCCTATGAAATTTATGGGGATATCATAAGTCTACAGGCAACCTAAAGACATGCACACACACACAAAAACAGTAATAACCAACAGCTCAAAACTACAGTAAATCCTCTGTGTCCATAGATTCTTTGTGCATGGATTCAACTATCCATGGTACCATTTTCTGCCTCAAGTGGCATCTTGGTCAGCCTTGGATATTGTAAAACAGTATTGGGTGGTGGGTCCCATGTGAGTGGAGCAACAAATCCATTGTGGGTTTGAATTCAGACTTTGGTGGTGCTGGAGAAGAGTGCTGAGGATCCCATGGACGGCCAAAAGGACAAACAAGAGGGTCCTAGAGCAGATCAAACTGGAAATTCCCTGGAAGCCAAGGTGAACAAACTGAGACTGTCATACTTCAGACACATCATGAGAAGGAAGGACTCTTTGGGGAAAAAACAGTAATGCTGGGGAAGGTGGAGAGAAGTAGGAAGAGAGGAAGGCCACATGCTAGATGGATGGAATGTATTAAGGGGTTGCAGGAATTAAGCAGAGCAGTAGAGGCCAGAGGGTCTTGAAGATGTCTCATCCATAGGGTTGCCATGAGTCGAGATCAACTCGAGGGCAGTTAACAACAACAAATACTGTGGGACAGAATACATACATCCTGCCCCATTGAAAAATCTGCATTTTATGGTAAAATACATTAAAATGCTATGTTGTGTAAAAATAAGTGAAAACCAGAGCTTGGGAAGGTTACGTTTTGAGCTACAATTCCTAGAATAAACCATTCAGTATGGCCACTAACTGTAATGGTTGGATCATTCTGGAAGTTGTAGTCCAGAAAATTAATTTCTCTAAGCTTTGATTCCAAGCTTTGATTAAGTTTCCACACATCTTTTAAAAATATAAATATAGGAATAGACCTATAAATCAATATATATATGTAAAACTGATATAGACTGAAAATATACCGATCTATTCATTTGTAGTTACTGTGCACCTTGAATGGAGGGTGGCTTAGGTCATCTGTGGTCCTGCCTTCAGCACTGAAGAATTGTAGCTTGGAACAAACAGCACTGTAGAGAAACAACACTGTAGAGAGGCAGGGGAAGGGCTAAGCATCCTCTTCTGCTGCAAATCACTTTCTCCACTTTAAATTGCATTTTCCTAGCCCTGACCAATATAAGGATGGAGTGGTCAACTTGTGGCCATCCTGATGTGAGTCTGCATCTCCCATCATCCTCCATCATTGATTATGCTGCTGACTAGGAATGGAAGTTACAAGTTGCTGCCACACAACAGAAATAAAACAGTTTCATGCCTCTTTAACTGTCATGGATCAATGCTATGGAATTCTGGGTTTTGTAGTTTTATGAGCTATTTAGTCTCCTCTGTCCAAGAGCTCTGGTGCCCCACCAAATTACAAATCCTAGGATTCCATCGCATTGAGCCATGGAAGTTAATGTGGTGTCAAACTGCTTTATTTTGGCAACTTTGGGAAGGCCTCAAATGGTCCATCTTGACATAAGAGAAGAAACAGCTGGAACAGGAACACACTGGGTGGGGAGAGATTAGATGGTCCTGCCAGCAGCAACTTTCATCCTACTGGCATCCTGCACTTTGTCATCTTGCTTAAGGAAGAAAGGTGGGTGGGGATGGGGAGGGAGAGCCAAAATCACAGCTTTGCAGCAAATCATTGTGGGGTGCCCAAGCTGGTTATTTTCTTTTGTTCCAACCCTCTTTTCCAACTTCCCATTACAAGACCCCAAACCCGTTGTTAGCAGGGTAGCTTCATTCATGGCTGTTTAGTCTTGTGGCGAGAAGGTAAATTGGCTAATTACAGAGAGGCTCTCATGCCCAGAATCCACTTCAAAGGACCCACTCAGGCTCAGGGAGTGAGTTCACTTCCCCATGGGCACTGTGCCAGATAGACAGCCCGCAAAGACCGTTTTGGCTGAGGCTCCCACCTGCCTTGCCCTGCTATTTAAGTTTTTTGGAATGGACTTTTAATTCTAGCGTCAAAAATGGCATGTAATTAGGATCCCCAAAAAGGCACTTGGGACTAAACGTGTAATCTCTGAGATGGATGGTTGGCTCGGCTCAGCATTGTGATGAAGACTTGACAGCAAGGGGACAAAAAAGAAAAGAGATGGAGACTCACGGCTGCCAACTCAAACACCCACCCCTGTTTGCTCAAGGGAACTGTGGATGCCAGGCGACAAAACAGCAGCAGGAGAGGGCAACTGAGCTATACAGATGCCAGATGGGCAATGTTGGAAAATCTTTTGTCCCTTTGAGTCACTAATTTGGGTACTGAATTGGCAGAACTTGGAAACCACTGCCAAGGTTTTGCAACAGATGCATTCCTACAATATCATCACTACACTCCAATTTCTAATTTGATCCCAGAAACCCACCTTAAAAGCCTGAGCCACAGGGATCTGTGGCATTGAGGAGTGCAGCCCTGAAGGATGTGACCAGTTCTCTCCTGCCAGCAAGTGATGCCACAACAAAGAGTTGCAACAGGACCCTGCAGGGGTCCCTGCTTTTGCTCCTCATACCATTGCTTGCTGGTAGAAGTAGGCTGGTCATGGCATCCTTCATTGCCTCACTTTTCAGCACTGAAGAACTCCATTACTTGGCACAGCTGACTGGCTAGGTTTCAGGGGTGTTTACAATCGTCAGAATGGTACTGTGGTTGTGAATGTGAATAGCAAACAGTGACTGGACGTAAACCTTGTTTCCGCAAATGGCTTTCACATGTAATTACCTTAATTGTGAAATTACAGTAAGAGCATTTAACGTTCACACACAAGTGAGAAGAGCCCGTAAATGTACTAGAAATGATCTTCTAGCACATGCGCAGGTATAGCTATGCTCGCCGCGGCTGGCGGATGTTGTTTTCGTCACTTCCTTTTCCCCATTTCGTCATTGATTTCTCTCTTGCAGCACCCATCTCCAATTGTGTTCCTTCACAAACCCCACATCAACCATGGCCCGATATCTCTAGTAAAAGACAGATATATTTAGAAAGACGAAGCAGAGAGGCTCATGTCTGGCCGGCATGTTTGTCACCCAAGCAAAACCAGAAGTAAACATAATAAGGAGATACTGCCTCGATGACCCATGGGAAACCCCACAGAACCATGGGGAAATGCGGGGAAATGCTTCCAAATGCGCATTTGCTTTTCACATTACGGTAAATGCGAAATTACCTTAATTTCGCATTTGCATTTCCTCAAAACAACCGAATTTCAAAAGATCTCAGATAACACCAGTTTCTGTCCAGTTTCTGTCCAGTTTCTGTGCGACGTCGTGTGAAAACGCGAGGCACAAATCCAGTTTTTGTTTGGGATTTGTGTGGATTAACCAGCAGATTTGCCCCGTGTGATAACGTCCACTGACACTGCATCTGTACTGTAGAATTAATGCACTTTGACACTGCCTTAACTGCCATAGTTTAATGCTCTGGTGCCACAACAAACTACAAATCCTGGGATTCCCTAGGATGGAGCCATGAGAGTCAAAACAGTTTCAAACTGTTTTAATTCTGCCATGTGGCAGTGGCCACAATCATAAGCCTAGCTTACACCATTGTAAGTGACTAATAGGATGCCAACTTGCATTACTTTGTTGTTGTTATGTGCCTTCAAGTAATTTCCAATGTATGGTGATCGTAAAGCAAACTTATCATGGGGTTTTCTTGGCAAGATTTGTTCAGAGGAGGTTTGTCATTAGCTTCCCTTGAGGCTGAGAGCATGTGACTTGCCCAAGGTCACCTAGCAGATTTTCTTGCCTGTCTAAAAATCAGCAACTACAACTCAGTGTTTTACCTTCTGCATGAGAGTGAAATGATTACTGTTGCTCTTCTATCATGTAAGAAATGTGTGTGTGTGGGGGTTTGACTCTATGAAACTAGTCTCTTTCTCCTTTGTCATGCAAAGCACGCATGCTCTCACGGATCCTGCAAGCACAGAAACCACCCATCCAATGCTTATGCTTTTAAAAAGCCATGCAATGAGGCAGCAGCAATTGTTCTCTCTCTCTCTCTCTCTCTCTCTCTCTCTCTCTCTCTCTCTGTGTGTGTGTTTAAAAAACCCTGCAATTGGACCCCAAAACTGGATTTGCAAATGTGAATTCCTCTTTGACAACATGAAAAAGAATCTTGGGGTCTTGCCCAGTAAGAGAAAACAGTCTGAGATTTAATTTAATTTTTTTCATTCTCCTTGATGAGAATTGCATCACTAGTCAAGGCAGGCTACTGCACTAACTGGGGGGGATGATCTGTTGTGGGAATGGGCAACTTCTGGGGGTCGAGGGGGTTAGGGAGGAAAATAATATTCTCTATTCTTTTTTTCCTAATGGCAAAATAGGTTAACAGTTGGGAAGTCCTTTCAGGAAGATTAACAGAGCAACGGGAAGTATGGCTTTTCTTTTCCCACTGTATCCACTTCTCTTATTCTCCATTGGCAAGGCAATAGCTGTGTTGGGAATGGGATCGCTGGGCCTGCAAGTTGGAATTTGGAAAGTTAATTTATCCTCCTCGGCAATCTGTTTAGTATTAAAGTTACAGGAACTCCTTTCTGTATCCAACCTGGCAATCTACAAGTAAGAGGCAAGCATTGCTCCTCTCTATTTCTTCTCTGGCTCAGATATTAATTCAAGCTAAAGAATTAAAGAATTGCATCTCCGCCTCACACAAATTTGCACATCTCGCACCAAACCTGCCCCTTTCCCATAAGCCACAGGAAGAGAGTGTGAGGTCTTTCTTTGCACTTTCCTCTCTATCACACCTGATACATTGCACAGTAGCATGCCGGAGGGAGACAAACTTGTCCCTGCAATGTGTAGGGTTTTGTAGTCACCACTGTTGCTAAGTTTGTGGGGGTAATAAGACATTTGGGGATTGGTGTGCGAAATATTTGAATAGTTTGGGAGAGGAGGGAGAAAATGGGTTATTCTATAATAAAACCTGAAGCTGTTTCCAGTGGGAAAGGTAGTTAGAGGAGTTCTGCCTATTAACTGTCCGACTGACATGAATTCAGAAATCACTAAATATAATTTAGTGGACAAATGGGTCTTGTAGTATGGCATCTTTGGGCCCAAACAAACTTGTAACATGGCTGAAAAAGAAGTTGGTTAGCTGAAGAAAGGAATTATATCAGACTTTACCATGCATATTGTATCCCAAAGGCTTCAGAAATAATGCAGTTTGGCATCGCTTTAACTGCCATGGCTCAATGCTATGGAATCCTGGGCTTTGTCATTTTGTGAGATATTTAGCCATTTCTGTCGGAGAGCTCTGGTGTCAGAATAAACTTACAAATCCCAATATTCCATAAGATGGAGCCATGAGAGTTAAAGTGGTGTTGAACTGCATTAATTCTGCAATGTGACAGCCATCTCAGATCTACTGCCAGTTCTCCTATGATGAGGTGGAAAACCAGTAGTGTTTCAGATGTCTATGGACGTTATCACACGGGGCTCAATCCAAACAGAATCCAAATGAAATGGTGAACAAATCCGGATTATTTGCCCGTGTTTCCACACGATGTCACACAGAACCCCTACAGAAAGTGGAAAGAACCGAGATCTTTTGAATTTCGGTTTCTTCAGGAATTGCAATTGCGTGACGGGAATCATTTCGCATTTACCGTAGGTCTGATAACCAAATACGTATTGTGGCGCATTTCCCCACTGTTGCCATGGTTCTAGCGAGCATTCCTCTCTCTGCGCATGTGCAGGAGGCTCATTTCAGCTACATTTACGGGTTTTTTTCTCTTGTGTGTGGACGTTCAATACACTTACTGTAAATGCGCAATGAAGGTAATGACGTATGCGGAAACAAGGGTTATTTCCCGTTTATTTTCAGGATGCCTCATTTCCACTTTTATTTCCGCTTTCTGGCCCACGTGTGATAACGTCCTATGAATGACTAATCCCAGATCCTTCAGGAGCTGGTGGCCCTTCTTTCTACTGCATAGGAAATGTCAGCTCCTGAGTTCCTGAGAATTTTACACAGGACGGCACACTTATCGTCTTCTTTCAAACTCAAAGTCCTCAAGTCCCCTGGACATGCACTCCCCTAGTCACCCTATTCTAGAAGAGGGCATAAAATGATTTTGCATGCTATACACATTAACATCCTTATATAATGTCATCAAGCCAGCATGGTATGGTTTGAATGTTGGACTATGACTCTGGAGCCCAGGGTTCCCTGCTTGGCCATGGAAACCCACTGGGTGACCTTGGGTGAATCACATACTCTCAGTCTCAGAAAACCCTGGGATATGTTCACCTTAGGGTTGCCATAAGTTGGAAATGACTTGAAGTCACACAACAACATACAGTAAATCTACATACAAAACTATGGGTTGCACCACAAAACTCTTACCCTATCCTGAAGGTATATGAGGGGAGACTAAACAATCATGGCCTGTCAATGAGGTATGGTTTTGAAGCCTAGCGCAGCTTGTCTATGGTTGCATCTGTGCTCCAGAAATAATGCAGTTTGACACCATTTTAACTGCCATGGCTCCTATGGAATCCTGGGATTTGTAACTTGTTGTGGCACCAGAACTCTTTGAATCCCCCCCCCCCCGAAGACTAAATATCTCATAAACTATAAATCCCAGAATCCCATACAATTCAGCCTTGGCAGTTAAAGTGGTGACAATGTCTATCTTTCTCTCCATGTGTGTGCTGTATGTACAGGAAGAGTTTCCAGCCATTGCTAACCCAGATTTGCTCATTAGCATCCATTCAACCTTTTGAGCTCCGGCATTGACCTCCTTGGGAATTCCACCTTGCAAAGGGTTATAAAAATAAATGCCAGTCTTCTTGGGCTGGGAGGGAGGAGGGGGGAACCAGGGGTTTGCTCCAAGACTGCCAAAGCAGCAAACATTCCTTTGAAAAATCATTGTGAATCATTCCTTGGTTAAGAATTTGGAAATGCTACTTTTTGGATGACAGCTTTCAGGATCCCCCAGCAGCCAGGATGGCTCAGGGATTCTGGGGGATTGTTCTCATCCTAAAAGTAACTTTTCCAAGCCAGGCAAAAATCCAGCTCCATGGTTCCTATCCAGTATTTTCTTTAGCTGCTTCTTTCGGTCTCCGCTGTATAAAGAAATTAGAATGTTTATTTTTATTTGTCTGCCCACACACAATATTTGGCTTCTTTTCTCTCTCTTGCTCTCTCTGCACCCCCCTACACTGGCTTTTTAGTTGCTTTATTTGGCTCCTCACCAATGACAGCAAATAGCCTTGGCCTGACAGTTTTAAAAAGAGCCACGCTCTACTATAGGCAACCACAGCAAAGGAGCGAAAAGAGTCGCTATGGAACTTGGAGGGAGTTTTTACATGGCCAGGGTGTGTCTGTGGTTTAGAAATTAAGAGTAGCCAGTTCCGATTGCAGTCGCTTTTCCTGGTCAGGAAGAAACTTCACAAGATCGCAACATGAATTCAGGTCCCATAAAACACACACACACATTTTCCCCTCCACCCATTGAAAGAACATGCAGAAGGAACTTCAGGCAGAGCTTACAAATGGTACCTTTCAGGCTATAGCTCCCAGAATCCCCCAGCCAGCAAGCGTGTACCATCCCAACTTTTCACAGATGAATATTGGGACATGTATGGCCCAGCAACATCAGAGTGTGATCAGGAAGGCAAACATTGCTAATGAAAAAGAATATTCAAGTTAGGGGAGACTGCAGCAGTTTGCTTTTGCCTGAGCCGACTGGGAAGGATAACATTCTTTTCCTTCCTGTTTTTTCCCCTTGCTGAGTTGAGTGTAAACTACTTTGTCAATTTGAACCCATTTTGCAGCAATAAGATGAGGATAAAGGGGGTAAATGGGAGGAAGAGAGAGAAAGTGGGACATTTTAGAAGCAGGGGAAAAAGTGGGTTGACACAGGATTAATCGGAATGGTCCTTGCCAAATTTGGACAGTTGGAGGGTATGCAAGGCAGCATAGTCCCAGGTTGTCCGAGAGATTCTGGGAATTGTAGTCCAACAAAAAAAAATTCTTTTGGTTTTATTTTATTTAGCTATAGGTGGGAATTGTGGGCCCTTGGAAACACCCACCGCTGGAACGGTGTGCCACCTCCACCCTCTTTGACAATGATCCAATGGATGTTTGGAAACATGATTTCTCTCTGTGTACAAAAGTACCTGTGGAAATACTCCTGGATGTAAGGAAGCAATCTGGATTGGGCAGCTGCTGATGCTAGCCCTGGATTTTACCAGCATTTTTCCAGAGAGCATTTGAAGACAAAGTGCTTCAGAGCAAAACTCATTTGAAGGGTCACACCTTCCCCACCCTTATTTCACAGTTTCTGTACTATGGGGCACCATGGTGGTGATGACAGTGATGCATGGCTGAGAAAAGGGACTCTTTCATAGTTGATGCCATCACAGCTGGTGACCAGATTTAAATGTCAAAACAAGATGGACAAACTGCCACTGCGCCTCCCAATTCTAAACCTTAATCAATAGACTCTTCACATTTTTCTCCCTCCTCACACTCCTAAATTGCCCACCCTTCACAGGTCCCTTCTCAAAAGCAGCCCAAGGTATTTGGCTGCCTGAGCCCGACTCCATATCCAGAAGCCAATTAGATTGGCAGTTGAAACCTGTTTCAAACCTGGCAATGGGATGGTGTCCTCTACCACCTGTGAGGGCAGTAAGCTATTTGAAGAAGAAAAACTGCATCCTAGAGCCAGAGTGGTGTAGTGGTTTGAGTACTAGACTATGGACATTATCACACGTGGGCCAGAAAGCGATAATAAAGTGGAAATGAGGCATTCCGAAAATAAACCGAAAATAAACCTTGATTCCGCAAATGGGTTTCACACGTAATTACCTTACTTGCGAAATTACAGTAAGAGCATTTAACGTTCACACACAAGTGAGAAAAGCCCGTAAATGTACTAGAAATGATCTTCTTGCACATGCGCAGATAGAGGAATGCTCGCCATGGAACCATGGGAAAAGCAGGGAAATGCTCCCAAATGCGCATTTGCTTTTCACATTACGGTAAATGCGAAATTAACTTAATTTCGCAATTGCATTTCCTCAAAACTCCCGAATTTCAAAAGATCTCGGATAACACCAGTTTCTGTCCAGTTTCTGTCCAGTTTCTGTGCGACGTCGTGTGAAATCGTGAGACACAAATCCAGTTTCTGTTTGGGATTTGTGTGGATTAACCAGCAGATTTCCCTCGTGTGATAACATCCTATGACTCTGAAGACCAGGGTTTGAATCCCTGCTTGGTCATGGAAACCCACTGGGTGGCCTTGAGCAGGTCCCAATCTCTCAGGCCTCAGAGGGTGGCAATGGTAAACCTCCTCTGAAGAACTTTGCCCAGGAAACCTTGTGATAGGGTCACCTTAAGGTTGTCCTAAGTCAGAAGTCATACAACAACAACAACAGCAGCAGCAGCAGCAGCAGCAGCTAAGTCCTCCAATAGAGGGAAATGGACAGGCGACTCAAGAGGTTTCGTTGTCATTGGGTCAGGGCTGCCCCTCAGCATCGGCTACTTGAAGCGCTTGCCTCACTCTGCCCAAAGGCAGGGTCAGCCCTGTCTTTTATTTCAGCCTACCCCTCCCCAAATATTTTTGAGCCCAGTCTCAGACTCCATAGATTCAGTCTGAATAATTACTGTTGTCATCTTTGGTCATGGTTATTATGGCATGGGCTGCTGGAAGTACTTTGATTGTTTCTCCTGCTCCTTAGAAACAGAGAGAGAGAGAAAAGAGGAGAGATGCTATCATTGGGTTTGTTCTGCTTTCCTTATTTTTGTTTTAGTGTTTTCTCCCATCCTCCTCTCCCCCCCCCTCCCCTGAGCTGCCTTGGAGAGCATGGTGTGTTACCAAGACCACATAAAATGGTTTTAAACGAAGAAATAAATGTACAGCTTTTCCAGAGATCATTCCTACCACCACCTCACACAAACATCATTTCACCAGCTTTCCATAATTTGGAATGCATGGCTCCTTTGGGTTTTTCTGGGAAGCAAAATGTCCCTCAGTTGACAAACCCCATTTGCTGTTTATTTTAGAAGTGTGCTGAGTTCTCTCCTGCACAAGACCCATGATCCCAAATCTTTCACTGCATCCACTCCTAGGCTTGTGCATCTTCTCTCCCCTCTCATTCTTTGAGAATGGAATCGCCTAACAGAGCTGTGTTTGGAGTCCCAGCCTTATAAAGGCTCTAGCGCAGGAAGAAGCAGGAACCACAAGGGGCAAAGTGGAGGCACTTTAGGGGGTGTTTATTCTGGCACACAGAAGGCCTGGCATCTTCTCCACATCTGGAGTGGAGAAGTGCGTCAGTGCACTCATCGGAAAAGAGACACTACAGCACTAAGTGCATACAGCTATACCTCCCTGGTGTTGTAGGAAAGGGTGGGACTCAGACTAGAATCTGAAATTTAATTGCTATTAAAGCGCCTGTCAACAATCCCAAACTTGCAGTATTTTACCTTAGGAGGTCTCTGGTCTAAGTATCTTTTTCCAGATCTCTTAGGATTTAGTCCTAAAATCTGTGATGCCATACATTGACTGCTCCTAGGCACATGCAAAGTGCCTACTACCAAACCCTGCAGCATTTGTTAACTACTGTCAAGTTGACTTTGGCTCATGGCAACTCTATGAATGAGAGACCTCCAAGTCACTCTGCCATCAAAGCTCCGATCATGTCTTGCGGATTCAGAACCATGGATTTCTTGATTGAGTTTATCCATCTGTAATGCATCTAGGAATCAAGGGATGTGGTGGCTTAGTGGTTAAGACACCAGTGCTGATGATCAGAAGGTTGGCAGTTTGAGGCCTGAGTGCTGCATGATGGGGTGAGCTTCTATCACTAGTCCCAGCTTCTGCCAACCTAGTAGTTTGAAAGCATGCAAATGCAGGTAGATAGGAGTTTATCACATGGAGGAAATCCCATGCAGAAATGGGGCTTTAAATTAAACAAAACCCACAAAAGCAGGTGTTTTTTCAGACGACGTCGCTGTTAAAAGGTTAATCCGAATGGAAATTAGACAAAAACTGCTTCTTTTTACTTTCGGAAGATCCCAAAAGTAAAAAGAAGTAGTTTTTGTCTAATTTCCATTCGGATTAACCTCCTTTTAACAGCGCTTTTACTTTTCACACAGAGTAGAACAGGAGAAATCCCGTTCATTAAAAGCTTCCGTTTTTGTGGGTTGTTTTTTGTTTTTTTTACTTTAAACAGCGATTTTGCACGGGGCTCCCTGTGTGATAAACTCCATAGATAGGTACCACTTCGGTGGGAAGCTAACAGCATTTAGTGCAGTCATGCAGGCCACATGATCACCGGAGCAGTCCTTGGACAATGCTGGCTTTTCAGCTTGGTAATGGAGATGAGCACCTTCTCCTATAGTTGGTTATGACTAGACATTCATGTCAAGAGACTACCTTTACCTTTAACTTTACCTTTAATGCACCTATCCATCTATCTACCTTCCTCTTTTCCTGCTGTCTTCTACTTTGTCAAGCACTATTATCTTTTCTAGTGAGTCATGCCTTCCTGTGATGTGTCCAAAGCATGACAGTCTCAGTTTATTCACCTTGGCTTTTAGGGAATATTGAGGAGTGATTTGCTCTAAACTCATACATTTCCTGGGTGGATGGGGAAAGGCTTCCCAACTAGACTTGGGAGATTATCTCACTGCCTTTTTCTGTCCTTCTGTCCCAACCTAGGCACGGCCTGAAACCTCTTAAGCACATGTTTTATCACACGTCTCTCTGCCTAGGTTGGAGGCATCCCATACATGATCATGGCATCCCATACCCGATCTGGACTTCTCCTGTACTTTGCAAAGAATTGGAAAGTCCCATTCTTTCAAAAAGTGCTGGAGAAGTCTGGATTGGGTATGGAATGCCATGATCGAGTATGGGATACCTCCGATGCGGACACAGAGGCGTGTAAAAAACTTAAGAGGTTTCAGCCTTTGCCTATGTTGGGAGGGAAGGACAGAAAAGGGCAATGCGATAATCTCCCAAGTCTAGTTGGGAAGCCCTCAAATCCATAGCTCAGATAAATGAAATTTTTTGGACTGCAGTTCCCAGACTACAAAGTGGTCAGGCTAGCCAATTGAGTTCAAGAGAGACAGTTCAAAAATTAACTCTTCCAACCTCTGCTTGAAACTCAGCATTCTCCACCCCTCCACACACTCTATTTTTTACTGAATTTTTTTTTTGAAGGAACAACACAAAGTTGAGCTTAAAAGTGTGCCTGAGCCATGCCATACTGATACTTTGAACAAGAGAGGTCTTGCACCAGGGATGCCCCCACTAATCTAGCCCTGTAAAAGAATCTTATATTTTGAAGAAGAACAAGAAATATAGCCTGTATAGAATTCTAGGTGACACTATTAAGCTGTGTTGCTCCAGTTTCCTCTTTTTATATTGCTTTGCATTTTTCATTGATGTAATCAGCTTTCAGGAGAAAGGGAGGCTAATAATAATAATAATAATAAAATTTATTTATACCCCGCCCTCTGAAATATCAATCTGGGCGGCTTACAATTAAGAATGAATACATCAATAAAACATATATATACAGTAACCCCCCACCCCCCCTTAAAACAATATTAAATCAAGTAAATTTTAAAACAAGAAACACAGCTATTTAAAATAGATAAAATGAGGACCCAGAGTATGTGTCCAGCCAGTGAGATCCAACCATCGATGATGGGGCCACGTAAGGATCACTGGGGAGAATGTTTTTTATTTATACCCGAGGCTTAGATAATTAATCTGGAAAGGCCTGCCGGAAGAGATCCGTCTTGACAGCTTTTTTAAAGCTGTCAAGTGATGTTAATTGACGGATCTCGTCCGGCAGGCCGTTCCAGAGTCTAGGGGCAACAACTGAGAAAGCCCCCCGGGAGGTAGCCGCTAGCCTCGTTTTTTGAAGTTGCAGCAATTTCCTCCCGGAGGACCGGAGAGCGCGGGGAGGATTGTATGGGAGAAGGCGGTCCCTGAGATAGCTTGGACCCAAGCCATTTAGGGCTTTAAAGGTGATAACCAAAAGTCTTTTGGTTAAAAGCTAAAGTCTTTCTCCAGAAACACACTATATCCTGCAGTGTGAGGGGATTTCTGCCATCATCATCATCATCATCATCATCATCATCACCATCATCACTATCACCACCACCATCATCACCATCACCATCACTCATATATCCCTATATTTCCCCTCCATTTTCCCCTTCTTTCTTGGTTGGTTGTACTGATTATTAAATTGTAAGTGTCTTGGGGTCAGGGATCTGTCTTCTGGCAGTCTGTAACATGCCATGTACACAGATGCTGCTATGCACATAAATAATGTTATTAAGGATGCAGAACGGTAGACCTAGCTGTAACCTCACTGGGATTTTATCTTCTTGAGAATCCTGTGTGGTTGGTCAGGCTGAGAGACAGTGATGAGCTTGAGGTGGCCCAATGAGACTAACAATTTTATCTTTCACCTCAGGCAGCAAAAATTCTTGTGCCAGCCCTGGGCTCACCCAAGAAAAGCTGGGTCATGCTAGTTCTGCAAAGGAACTTAAATCTGTCAAACACAAGCCTGGAAACACCACATATTGTCCTGACAGTGATAGAGCAAGCAGATTCTAAACTCCCCTAATCTCTTTCTCTCATTCTGTCTCTCTTTCTATCGCATCTGCCTATCTGTGATGTGGCTGCTACAAGAGAGTCCAGGTCCAAGATGTTTACCCCCTTGTACATTGGTTCCAGGCATTCATTCAGCAGCGTTAAATATGACACCGCCACATCCACTTGCCTTAGAATCCATGAAACTGCTGTTTTGATTTATTGAACTATGTACTCTTCCATTTCAGGACACAAATGTTGGCCCCAATCCAGCAAGCCTCAGGTGGAGTGCAGATGCTTGGAATAGCTTGGAAAAGTTACCTTCTTGGACTACAATATCGCAGAATAGCTCAGTCAGTAAGCCTAGTAGTCATGCTGCTTTGGGGATTCTAGGAACTATAATCCCAGAGGTTAATTTTTCTAAGTCCTGATCAGGGATAGGATACCTATGTGCCTTATTTGACAGACAAGAGTCCTCTGCTTGAGAACATTCTCTGTCTGAAGTGCCAAATCAAAACCAAATCCATTTAAAAAGTAATGAACTCTGAGAAGGGAGAGCAGAAATTGGACCTGTGCTGTCCATCAATGATGAGCACTTGGACAGCAGAACTGAGCAGACAGAGTGAGTTTATGTTTAAATGATAGTCATGATGTCTAAATTTGTATCCATATTTATAACTTTTAATTACGGTTGCCAAGCAAAATCCTGGATATAGGGATCCTCTGCCCTTAATTGTTATCATGTAAGCAACACTTGCTGAATTTCTCTCATCTACACAATCCTTAAAAGGTACAAGAGCCCTGTGTTGTATTTCACTTGGCAACCTGAAAAATTAGTAGATACAAATATTATTCAAATTTATATCTTTTGAAAAGGAGAGTAATCTATTTCACCTCCCTGTTGGGTGACATTATACAAATGGCCATGTTACTCGTAGATCAGTGCTCCTCTCCTTGTCCATAAGTTGCTGCCATGATGGAAACGTAGCAGTTGACCTCCATCCATAGGGTTGCCTGCCTTGTAGGGTGGTAGATGTGACCTCCTTTTCTTTTACCACTCATCTTCTGCCAGCAGCAAGCTTTCCTGCAGTTCATTTATCAGACTCACATTTTAAGAAAACACACACACGCACATACACACACACACGGATTATATTATTGGGATTGGAGAAGTATTTCTTTTTCCAAAGCTGTGCCTGCCAGCCTTGCAGTGCCTCTGATTCCATGTCTTTCATCCAGACATTCAAATTCCTAGGCACCCTTCCTCCCTCCCACCCATCCGCCTTTCTTTTTCATATCCCCACCTCTCTCTTTCTGTCTCTCTTTCTTTTGAATTTCTTCTCGCCTTAAGCTCCATCTTCTGGTCCCCTTGCAGTATGAACCGTGTGACTCAACCAGGACAAGGGCTCCATTCCTGAGCCACATGCATATTTCTGACATCAACCCCCCCCCCCCCCACACACACACATCAACCTCCCTCTCTTCTGATGGCAAAGCAAACATGGAGCAGGAGTGCTACACCATCTGGAAGCCTACAAGATCAGAGCAAAAGGGAGAGACAGCCCTTGCTCACCTAGCCAACATCCCTCCCACTGCCCCCATTTCCCAAAGCAGCCCTGGCTGCATTGTACCATTCCTCCTACCATCTAAGGGTTAATCGCAAGACCTGTCAACCAGAAGCCCGCCCCCCCCTCCTTCCCCACTTCAACATACCAAGCATACATCTTTCTTTCTTTCTTTTTTCCTTTTGCAAACTCAAAGCCACAGAAATTCAGCCAGCTCAAGAGCTGGGATGTGGCAGCTTTCAGCAAAAACCGCAGAACTGCCTGATGGTGATGGAAGCAGTTTGATCACAGCCAGCTGGATCTACCAAAAAGACAGGGAGGGTGTGCAATGGGTAGGCCAACAGACCAGGGGAGAGATCCACTCGTGAAAGAGCTGAGACTTCATGATACTCAATCCCTGTGCTGCTTCTTTTGAAAATGGCAAATACATATAAAGTGAGACAAGGCAATCATTTTCAGTGCAGTTGGACAGATACAGGGCTGGCTCTAATGTTAAGCAAAGTTAGGTAGCCACATTAGGAAAGAGACCTTGTGTCAAAAGGTGTAAAAAAGGGCAGCAAACTGTGATTTGACTATCATGCTATCCTCATCTTCTCCTCCTCCTTCTCCTTCTCCTCCCCCTCCCCTTCCTCTTGTGGAATGCCTGTGGGACCTTCTGTCTTAGGGGCCAAAATAAATAACTAGACTCAATCTTGGATAGCGATGTACTTTGAAATGGGTACTTCACGCAGCAAAATATCTTGCGTCTGTCCTAAGAAGAACCTTATTCCTGGGATGAAGCCATGACCATTAAAGTGGTATCAAACTGCATTAATTCTGCAGTGTGGAAGCAGTCAAAGTTGATCTTTAGTCCAGAGTGAGAATCTTGAAGCCCTCCAGATGTTCTTGGATTGCAGCTCCCAGAAGTTCCATCCATCATAGTAAATGGTGAGGAATAGAGGGAGTCCAATGACAATGGGAGGGTCACATGATTCTTGCTCCCTATGATGGAAAGATATTGACCATGGACTTTCTAGACTTAGGCTTCTATTTAGTATGGGCAATGTTCTGTGTACCACTTGGGTTGGGGAGCCCACAGTTAATGTTGCTGTCCCCTTCAACCCCCTACTGTTCTTATTACAGCTGCCATGCTTGGAAAAAATACTTTCTTGGACGATGGGGAGATTCTGGGAGTAGTGGTACAGAAGTACTTTTTCCATATAGCAATAAAAAGTACATTTCTATACTGTTTATCATTGTACTTAAGTACTCCCTAAGCAGTTTACGGTGAATAAGTTAATTGACCCCAACAAGCTGGGTACTCATTTTAGTGACCTACAGAAGGATGCAAGGCTGAGTCGACCCTGTATTGAACTCACAATCTTGTGAGACGCTGCAGTTCTGGCATTTACCCACTGCACCACCCGGGCTCATGTGAATATTGTGAATATTCACAAATTCTAATCCACCAGCAGAGTTATAGACAGAAATAATAGTTTCATGGCACACTACATATATGCCTTTGCAGCCAGGCATGCAACAAAACAATTTCCACCAACAAAGCTTCTGACTTTCAATAAGCAGATTTATAGTTTTCACACTTCAGAACTGTCTGAGAACCAGCTAGACAAACGAATATCACTTTATTCAACTGTCTGAAGGTTTATGGCCATGGCCAGTGCCACAAACTACATCTGTCTCTAACATATTATGGTCTGATCCCACCCCTACTCCCCACAACTATGAAACCACTAATACACCTGTAGCTTAATATTAACTTCATCAATTCATCTGAAGAGCTGGATTGAAACCCACGTATTTTCATGCTAAAACAAACCAGTTGATCTTAAAGGTACTGTAAGACTCATGCTTCCCCCCTTCCTTTTTCTTTTTATGTTGTGAAGTTTTATTGTAAAGTTTTAAATGGTTTTATTTGTGAATCCCCTTGGGTCCATTTCTGGGAGAAAGGTGGCATATAAACAAACAAACAGACTAACATAGCTATCACTTTGAAAATTGTGTTTTCCTTTATGAGCCACTCTTGGTTTTAAAAGTTTCCGGGAGGCCCTTCTCTTGGTCCTGGTGGCATCCAGAGTGGTGATGTATGCACTCTAACCAAACTTCAAAGGAGTTGTATAATGTGATGGATGCAAAATAGGTTCAGCATCTTGCATAACCCCTTTGAGTAGATTAGAAGGAGAAACCCCTCTAAGACCAATTGATTTATTTTAACATGAGCTTTCATGGAAGACCACATTGTCTCCATACATTTGGCTGCTGAAACTTACAGCCCCTCCTTGGCAGCACCCTGTCTTCCCCCAGACAATAAATGGCAGTGGTGGGAGACACCCCAGCAGCAGATAAACTAGAATTCTTGATAGCAAGTAGTAAGTGGAGTCATGCCTGGTGGAGCTCCACCAATGCAACCCAGGATCTCAGCCTGCATAATATAATGAAATAAAATACAATGTAATGCAATGTAATGTAATGTAAGAATTTGCTAGGGAAAAGGGTAGCATACATGAGATAGGTACTCTCACTGGTATTTTTCAACCATTTTTGGAAAAGAGTTATATCTAGAAGAACTGCAATGGAACTGTGCACGAAGAAAGGGTACACTTTTCAAATAATCAAAAACAAAAAGGAAAAATTAAGTGGAGAACTTTACAAATTTTCTGCTATCGAGTAGAGGGAAAACTAGAGAAAATGTAAATAACCAGCCCTATCATTTTTTTACTCACTTTCTGGGAATGAAATGCAATATTGTGGAGGAAAAAAGAGAAGACTTGTGGATTTAAAAGGCACAGCATATGATCTTAAAAGCCCATCCACATAATGGACAAACTAATTGCTTTTGTCTGTTGCTAAGTTACCACTAACATCCAATGCATTCTGTAGAACAGAGGTTGGGAGGCTGCAGACAATTGTTGGACAACAGTTCTCATCATTCCTGATCATAAGTAATGTTGGCTGGGGATGATGGGTAATGGAAGCCAGCAACATCTGGGGGGCTACCAGAGGTTCCCTTTCTTTGCCTCAGAATGTCTGGGAAATCAAAAAGAAGCCCCCCCCCCTTGATTCTTTCAGCCACTATGCATAGATTCATGCTCTCTCCCTTAATGTTTCAAGAGATGAACAACAACGACTTGCAAAATGAGTCACCAAAACATCTGGGAAAAACTGCAGCAGTGAGTCAAGCCAACAACACCCCAAGCAGTGCCTCTTGCTTTACAGTCAGACCAAGCCTTGTGGTCCAGGTCCCTGCATCATTCCAGTTACACCCAATGCATTCTTCATTGGTTGAGACTCTTCCAGCACCCAATCATTCTCCACCAGTCATCAACTGCAAACCAATCCTTGCCTCCTTTTTACCATTGGGTAAAGTGGCTCATTCCGCCACAGAATGGGTTCCCACCCCCTCCAAGAGCCAAAAGAGTAGCCAATCAGAAGGGCCAGAGTCCATAAAAGGGAAAAGAAAAGAAATGCAAAAGGGATTTCTGGCAAAGGATGTGATGGAAGAAGGGTCAAAACTCTTTGTGCATATAAACCAAGATCATGCTGGATTTTAAGCTTCCTTCTGTACACCAAATGAGAAGCCCTGTGATTAAGAAAGTTGATTTTGTATTATATTTTAAAATTCTTTCTAAGAACTTAGATAGCATGGGAATGTGGTCCTCCAAATATTGTTCAGACTGCCCCTCCCATCAACCCTAGCCAGCAAATGCAATGGTGAGGGGTAAGTGGAAATTGTAGTCCAATAACTTCTGGAGGGTATTTCTCTTTACTGATTTTGCCAAAGGGTAGTTTTCATCCATATACTGCAGAAATAATGCAGTTAGACACTATTTTAATTGCCATGACTCCATCCCACAGAATCCTGGGATTTGTAGTTTTGTGAGGCACCAGCACTCTTTGGCAGAGAAGGCTAATGACCTTGTAAAAACACAAATCTCAGGATTCCATAGGATGGAGCTAAAGTACTTAAAGTGGTGGAAAACTGCATTATTTCCTTGGTGTAGATACACCCCAGGACTCAGATTTACAACTTCTTTCTAAAGCTAGTGTCTTGATTGCAATCACAATGAGAAAGCCTTTGAGCATGTGCAGACTTATAACTGGGTAATTACTGTCAGCAGAAGTGTCATTTCAATGTCAAAGAGGACAGGGTGGCAGCACCTTCTTCTTAGTATCAGTCTCTGGACCAGGTCTGCAAAGTTATAAAAGAACTGCCTTTGAGCATGTGCATTTTAAAACTTGGTGATCACGGTCAGCCAAGGTGACCAGACACACAAGAGCACAGGGCTTTTGCACCTTCAGTAATACTGTATTAGAAGAGGGGATTTTTGTGGGTGTCATTTGCAGACAGGATGAGCTATACTGCCCTGTAAATCCCTCTTTGGTAAAACTATGCAAAATGCCCTCTTTTTCACCTGGCCATCCTACTGACAGCTTTCTGAAGTTAGGGGGTTGGGTTTGCTGATTGAAAGGTGTGACTTCCAAAATAATGCATAATGTTGTATTAAAAATGTCTCTCACATCTGGTTAGTATGGTGCACAGGTGTTGGTCCAATTCAGGCCTACGTAAGTGATTTTTGCTCTTGTTACAAGGGCTGGAATTCTCTGATGGCCTCACTCAATGACCAAACTCTTTCCACAAACCCACCTTTTACCAGCTGTAGTAAACTCAGACATTTGATAGCCAGTGGAGAGATGGGGCAAGACAGTAGAGAAGTATCTTGCTATGTTTGTATAGTTGGATGCACAGCTTTGTCATCATTCTCTGGGACATCCAAAGGACCCCAGGAGGTCCTAGAAGATGTCTCACTGCTTTGCATATGGCTATAGCAACACAACTGGATATTTCTCAGTACCCTCCCTGATCTCCATCACTCAGTAACTGGCTGTGTTGTGGGGGTTGTTGTTTGTTGTTAACTGCCCTTGAGTTGGCCCCTTATAGTCCACTGTTCTGCTTAGAGCAGTGTAGACTCAGGCCCATGGCCTCACTGATTGAATCTATCCATCTGCCATACAGTCTTCCTCTCTTTCTCCTGTCTTCTATCTTCCCTAGCATTATCCTCTTTTCTAGTGAATCCTGCCTTCTTGTGATGTGGCCAAAGTACAACAGCCTCACTTCCATCATCCTGGCTTCCAAGGAGAGTTCCCGTATAATCTGTTTAAGGACCTATTTGTTTGTCTTTTTAGTTGTCTGCAGTATCCTCAGCACTCTTCTCCAGCACCATATCTCAAATGAGTTCATTTGTTCCAAGTCTATGATGTTTTCCACTAGCAGTATGGTGTCATCCACATATCTTAGCTTGTTGATGTTTATTACAACAACTAAAAGGTAGTTTTTGGATGTGGTGGGAGAGGAGACATGGCACAATTCCATCTGAGAAGTTTACACAATATCTCCCTGATCCAGAATCTAAGTTTGTGTCTCAAAGCACAAAAGGACTGTCTTGACCACATTACTGAATAGACCAGGGGTAGGCAACCTTTCCCCTTTAAGGGCTGAGGGACTTCAGCTCCCAGAATCCCAGGAGATATTGGCCAACATGGGACTATTGGCCAACATGGCTGAGGCTTCTGGGAGCTGAAGTCCCTCGGCCCTTAAAGGGGAAAGGTTGCCTACCCCTGGAATAGACCATTACCACCCTAAACATTACAGGAAAGGACAGGGATCCTATTAGAGCTCTGGTAGAGGATAAAGTTCTGCCGACATATTCACACTGGAGATCAAAGGTTCTTTCCCCGACTGTGGTCTATCAGGGACCCTGGAAAAAGAACACTTCCTTTCTTGCCCTTTTGCTTTCATCTCCTTTTTTCTGGCTTGTACAATGTTTTGCCCTAAAAGGGGAGGGAACCTGGGTATTCTCCTTGGTATTCCAGTATCTCCTTGGTATTTTGTGGGAATTATTAGCTTAAAAGGAGGACTGTGAGGAGAGGGTAACTTCAGGGATCTTTTCTCCTATGTGTATCAGTACTAATTTCCAGGCTTGAGAGGGAGAGAAGATCTGCTGGACTTATTCTCTTTCTCCACCACCATTTCCTTCTCCTTTTGTGTCTTGTCTTTTTAGATTGCAAGCCTGAGGGCAGGAAAATGTCTAATTAACCATTTGTAAGCCGTTCTGATAGCCTGTTGGCTGAAGAGTGGGGTATAAATACATAATAATAATAATAATAATAATAATAGCAGAGTGACTTCAGTTTCTTTTTTTATTGATTGGTTATTTTAATTTTCCATATTTTCACACATCTGTATATCTTTCCATACTTATTTATGTCTTTACATCTTTATCAACACAATTGTGTGGCAACACATATTCTTTCAAACCTTAAATAATGTTCAATCATTCAGTAAAACCCTTTGTATCCTTAGGTAAGTCATGCTTTCCCACTTTATTTTTTCCATTCCTTCCTAACCACAATATTACTTTTGTTTCAATGAATATGGGGGTTTTATTTAGAAATGTGCAAGGTAAAGGTAAGGTAAAACTAGTCCCTTGACAGGAATGTCTAGTCCCAACCAACTCCACTGTGAGAAGATATGAGGAGAATCTGGGAGAGGATGTAGTATGCAGCAAACCATTTAACCTTTATTTTAGTACTATCTAGGAACAGAAAAGGTTTGTGGCGGAGGATGTCATTGTTCCCGCTAATCAAAAAGTCTAGATGCTTGATCCCGATGGGTCTTGCCTCCACTATACCACTGCTTGTATCACCACAAGATCATGTGTGAGTGCATGATCATGTGGAATTAATTATCTTAAGTAAGATTTGAAAGGTTATTGGGACTTCATCATTTTATCCACCAGGATGTCAGAATCAAAACAGAAACCTATTTTAAAGTTTTCTCTTTCAAGCTTCCCTTCCTCCATTCCTGTTTGTATACACAAACATAAAACCAGACAACATTTGTGGGGATATGTGTGTAGGGTGAATGCAATTGACTCCCCTCCACCACCACCACCACCACCACCACCACCACCACCACACACACATATCCCTAACATGCATTTACAGATCTCCTCTCTCTCTCTCTCTCTTTTCCCTCTCTCTCTTGCAGTCTTTCTGGTCTTTATTGTTTTCTCCTCAGTGTCCACCTCATCTGGTTCCCAGCTGCTAAGGCGCTGGCTCCTATTCCCTTCTTGCGGTTGCCTGCCTTTAAATTTTGTTGGCCCCCCCCTTCTTCCCCCTGAAGTTTGATGCATGCTGAGTCGGGCTTGGTTCCTGCTGATGTGGCAGTGTAAGACTAGATATTCTAGCCTAGGAACAATCTCACTTTCTCTCCCACCACATAGTTGCTGCATTTAAAATGAATAAACAAAATCAATTGGCAGCAATGGATTTGTTTTCTCCTCTGCCCTTTATGTGATCATGTCTCTTTGTGATCTTGTTAGCACCTGCATTTTTATTTTGCTTTTTGTCCTTTTTAAAAAATTCTCTCTGTTCCCCCGTCTTTCATAGACAAAAGAGCTGCAGAAAAAGAGATGGCTCCCTTCCCAGACTGTGTAACCACCTCTGTTCCACTTTCCTCCCAGTCCACATTTTCCCCTTCTCCCAGTTAAGGGCTTGGAGAGTATCCACTTCTGTGTGTGGGGGGGAAATGCTAGATTCCATTCAAGAATTTTCTAAAAGCTTAACCATATTTTCCCTATAAGTTGGTATGGAATGTGAAATCAGTGATCCTAACAAAAGTTAGAAATCTTAATTTTTGGACTCAGATTCTCATAATGTGTGCAATCACACAAGTGAGCAAATGAATGATTGGGATGGGGGAAGACAGGGAGAGGAAGAGTGGAATGACATGACAGCACTCAACAACAACAACAGGAAAAATGAAATGTACAGATATAGGATGGGTGACATCTGACTTGAAGGCAATACATGTGAAAAGAATCTAGGAGGTGGACCACAGGCTGAGCATGAGTCAAGCAGTTTAAAAAGTCACTATAGTTCTAGGCTGCATCCAAAAGAGTGTAGTGTCTAGATCGAGGGAAATAATAGTACCATTCTATTCTGCTTTGGTCAAACCTCATCAAGAAAACCATGTCCAGTCCTAGGCACCACAATTCAAGAAGGATGTTGACAAGTTGGAGTGTGTTCAGAGGAGGAGGTCGACCAAAAGTAGTGAAAGGTCTAGAAATCATGTCTTATGAGGAGAGACTTAGGGAGCTGGGTATGTTTAGCTTGGGGAAGAGAAAGTTAAGAGGTGACATGATAGCCATGTTTAAATATTTAAAAGGATGTCATATTAAGGATGGAGCAAGCCTGTTTTCTGATACTCTAGAGCAGGGGTCAGCAAGTTCCCCTTACCTGGGGCCGGGCCGGAGATCCCCGGGTCTTCCACGGGCCAATGGGGGGGGGGGGGAAATGGCAGCACGCGCGCGCGCTCATGCATGTGTGTGCGGCCCCCACCAACCCCTGCTGCCGTGCGTGTCGCAGCTGCCATTTTTTCCCCAAAATGGTGGCCGCGACTCATTTGCGCATGCACAGTACTCCTGGTAAACAAAATGGCGGTGGCGGCAGTGGCGTGGCGTGGTGGCGGCAGCGATGGCGGTGGCGGTGGCCGTAGGTGGCGGTGGCAGGGGTTGGCAGGGCCGGTCCAAAGGCCTCGGGGGGGGCAGCCCCGGCCCGCAGGCCGTACGTTGCCGACCCCTGCTCTACAGACTAGGGATGTTACCACACTGGCCCTAAAGCAGCGTCATTTCAGCCTCACTTCAGCCTCGTTTCAGCCTCGTTTCAGACTTTTTTTCCGTGTGTTCACACGACGTCGCAGCAAACCCCGCCCTTCCCTACCTCGTCTCGGCGTCATTTCAGCCTCGTTTCAGTCCTTTTGACTTCCGAGAATTTTAAGGAATACACCCGAGCGGTCGGCACTATACCGGAATGACGCTGATCTCGGCATAGGTATGAACACGAGATCCTTGTCATTCCGCATTGCCTTGTTTTACGGCCCATGGTTCCTTGCGGTATTCCCCAAGTGGGAGCAGAGGCGGAGGCGCTGGGGCTGCCGGGGGACCAACACCTTCCCCACCAGCACACCTGGAGCTGGAGCGCAGCCGGGAACTTGTGGTAACGTCCATTGCCTTGCCTTGCCTTGCTTTGCCAGCACCAGAGAGGGATCTCCCTCCTGGACCCCTTGCCTTGCCTTGCTTTGCTAGCGCCAGAGAGGGATCTCCCTCCTGGACCCCTTGCCTTGCCCTTCTTTGCCAGCACCAGAGAGGGATCTCCCTCCTGGACTCCTTGCCTTGCCTTGCTTTGCCAGCACCAGAGAGGGACCTCCCTCCTGGACCCCTTGCCTTGCCCTTCTTTGCCAGCGCCAGGGAGGGATCCCCTCCTGGACCCCTTGCCTTGCCTTGCTTTGCCAGCACCAGAGAGGGATCCCCTCCTGGACCCCTTGCCTTGCCCTTCTTTGCCAGCGCCAGGGAGGGATCCCCTCCTGGACCCCTTGCCTTGCCTTGCTTTGCCAGCGCCAGAGAGGGATCCCCTCCTGGACCCCTTGCCTTGCCCTTCTTTGCCAGCACCAGAGAGGGATCTCCCTCCTGGACTCCTTGCCTTGCCTTGCTTTGCCAGCACCAGAGAGGGACCTCCCTCCTGGACCCCTTGCCTTGCTTTGCTTTGCCAGCGCCAGAGAGGGATCCCCTCCTGGACCCCTTGCCTTGCCCTTCTTTGCCAGCACCAGAGAGGGACCTCCCTCCTGGACTCCTTGCCTTGCCTTGCTTTGCCAGCGCCAGGGAGGGATCCCCTCCTGGACCCCTTGCCTTGCTTTGCTTTGCCAGCGCCAGAGAGGGATCCCCTCCTGGACCCCTTGCCTTGCCCTGTCTGCGCATGTGCATGAACATCCTTGCCGGATCGAGGTAGGGATCTTTCAACTTGTGTGTGAACAGGAGTTCCGAGCCCCCGGAGCGGAACCATTCCGGAATCTCACATTCCTCACTGATTCCATTCTAGTGTGGTAATGTGTTCCGCTTGCCGGGCACATTCCGGAATGAGCCCAAAATGGTTCCGAAATGATTCCGACCAGCTTTCTCGCCGCTCTCTTACTGCAAGTGTGATAACGTCCTAGGATTTACAGATTAGAGAGGGGCATTTTGAATTTTTGGTTAGAGACCTCTAGTGCCCCCCCCCCCCCCCGGATTACAAACCCCAGGATACCATAAAATACATCCAAGTCAATTAAAGTAGAATCATGACACCATAATTATGCAGTTCAGAAGATCCTCCTGTGACAGAAGATGCTTCTGCATTCTAATGGTCCCAGCCATCTAACTGAATAACTCGACAAGGACTTTCTTCCCTTAAATTGCCTTTTTGGTGGGCGCAGCCTCATTGCAGGTGACAATGGACTTAAACGCTTCCCATCCTGCATTTTAGGAAGGCAGTGGTCTTCAAACCATCACCTGATCTCTGTCCATTTAGTGGGATTAAGCTGTGCTGAAAGGGAACATTATGTTTCAGCTCTGCACAATCATTAAGGATAATGAAACACCTTGTAACCATGGGCCATCCCCATGTGTGGCTCAATTAAAATGATATGCAGTCTTCCCAAGAGAACAGAAAACTTTATTTGAGGAATAGGGAACTAAGCCTTTCTTTCTGTGAAAAGGATCAGAAAAAAAAAATACATTGCAAAGGTCAGCCTCAATCCAACATCACCCCAGTGTGGCATGAAAACCAGCATGCAAACCTATGCTACGTTGAGCCTTATACTCTCCCTCCAGTAGAACCCACTGAAGCCATCCCGAATAGCCATTCTGTGTTTCAGCAGTAAATAGGCAGAATCAGATAAGCTTATCGCACGGCACTTAAAGAACGGGAACGGAACGGAACGCAAAGGAATGGAATGGAGCAAAAATGCATTTTGCTACATGGGAGAATGCCACCGCTACAGTAAAATGTGTTTTTGCTCCATTCCATTCCCTTAAGTGCCATGCGATAAGCTTAAGAGACGTCTCTGGCTCTGTCCTTGTAGCCAAATACAAAATGATCAGACCAACACTGAGACCCCCAGAGGACATCTGCAGATATAAGTATGGATGTCATCATTGTGCGGCTGACTATGGGGAGGTAGCCAAACACTTCTTTGATCTTGCTTACTCACTATGAAACATGTAATGGCCATGCAGGGTGGCTTCAGGGGCTTTACAGTAAGTTCAGGAGTGTTTGGGGTGCTGCAGAGAGAGAGATAGAGAGAGAGAATATCAACCCCTGCAAAGCCCCCCCCAAATATATCAACATGCATTAAGGGATGATTAAGCCTATGTATTTCCCTAGCAGAATTCTTGTACATGAAATATAAGTAACATCATCTGCTGCTATATACTGTTTCTGCTGCCATTCTGAGGTGATTTCCCAACATAGAGTACAAGTACCATCATCTGTTACTTGTACTCTATGTTGGGAAATCACCTCAGAATGGCAGCAAAAACAGTATATAGCAGTGTTTAGAATGCTGAACTTGGGCAGGAGAGACACAGGTTTATATCCTCAATTAGACACAAAGGAATTAGAATGGACCCTTGGTATTTGCTGTGGTTTGGTTCCAGTACTCCCTGTGGGTACCAAAATCCATGGATGCTCAAGTCCCATTAAATACAATGTCATAGTAAAATGGTGTCCCTTGCATAAAATGGCAAAACCAAGGTTTCCTTTTTGGGTTTTATGTGTTTAAAAATATTTTCATGCTGTGGATAAAGACTCTGTGGATACAGAGTGATGACTGTTTTTTTTAAAAAAAGGAGCTTTAAAGCCCACATAGACCTATAAAGTACTATATAGCTCAGGTTCAAGATATCTGGCAGACCATAATTCCCTGTATGAGCTGGCTTGGGCTCTGTGATCATCTGGAGAGACCCTTTTCAGCACAGTTGGTGAGGATGTGAGAGAAGGCCTTCTTGGTGGCTGCCCCTAGGACTCTGGAATTTCCTTCATGTAATCATTGCTGGGCATCTCATTCTGACCTCAGAAGCAAGTGACCCATGGCAGCAGTAGATGCACTGGGAAGCTCACTGGTACCCTGTACAGACAGCCACTCCAGCACAGGGATGGAGGGACGGCTTAGGTAGGGACATCTTTGGGGCTAGAGTTGTCCCTGGCGTATCCTGGGCTGTGCAGACAAGTGGTCACTTTTGGCATGTCAGTGCCATTCAACCTGAATTTCTTAGAGGAAAGGCCATATAGAGGTGTTATAAACATCAAGAATAATATTTATTTATATTTATTTTCATTTTCAATTATGCAAATACTATTTTTGGTACCAACTGTTTTATATGCTTCTGACTCTTCCTTGAATCTGATGCAGCAGGTTGTGGTTCATGGAATCTGATCCCAGATAAAATTTGTTAGCCTTTAAGATGCCACAGGAGTGTGGGTATGATCCAGCCAAAATTGAGCACATCTGCTCCTACTGGAACAAATGGAACTTGACACCATTTAAAATTGGTTGGATCATGTCCCAAATAAGCCCTAATTTGAGGTAGGAGATGGGAATCTTTTGCAAGTCCTGTTACATGCAAAGCAGAGAAACTATAATTAGTTGGTATTGAGTGCGTCTATCCGTATATGCAGGGCAACTGAAGTCCCCACTAATGGAATCAAATTGGTGGGTCTTACTCCCTTGTCTTTATTTCCCCCCTTCTGATTACATTCATTACCAGGAATAAAAGCCAATCTCTAGACTAAGCATCTGTAGAACAAGTTTCAACTCTTCTCTCTTGCACCAAATGCTTGAAAAAAATTTGCCAAGGGAAAACAGTGGTTGCTAATTCTGCTCTTGCTGTTTGTATATTACAGATGAGGTAATAAGAGGCTACTAGGATATGAATCTGGTTTTCAAATAGACAGTCCAAGAATATGTGAAGGATTTTTGAAGAAGAGACCAGCACTGAATATGTATGAAGTAGGGATGTAATTCTTCACTAATTTCATTCTCAAAGAAAGCAATAAATATTTTAGCCATTTTATTCCTACTGGGAAAAAGTCTTTGAAAACTGCACCGTTTTCAGGGACTGCAGAGGAAAATGGAATTGTTGTTGTTGTTTGCCTCCAAGCCATTTCTGATTTATGGTGTCTCTAAGGCGAACCAATAATGGGGTTTTCTTGGCAAGATTTGTTCAGTGGAGATTTGCTATTGCCTTCCCCAGAGGCTGGGAGCATGAGATTCACCCAAGGTCACCTAGTGGGTTTCATGGTCCAGCTGGGAATTGAACCCTGGTCTCAGAGTCATAGTCCAACACTCAAACCACTAAAGGCTTGGGGGAAGGAATGGGGGTATTTTTGCATGATTTTTATGCATTCAGTAGAAATAGCAATAGTAAGTACATTTCTATACCGTCTATCAGTGAACTAAGCACTCTCTAAGGATGTTATCACACAGGGAGTCGAGGGGAGAAAGTGGAAATAAACGGGCACGAGCGGAAGTCTTTAATTTACGGGATTTGTCCCATTCCGCCTCGTCTGATAACTAAATTCGAATTTAAAAGGCGGTTAATTCGAACGAAAACCTGATCTTTTCATTTTCGGGATTTTTGAGGATTTGAAAAGATCAGGTTTTCATTTGAATTAACCCCCTTTTAAATTCGAATTTATTTATCAGACGAGGCGGAACAGGACAAATCCCGTAAATTAAAGTCTTCCGCTCATCCCGTTTATTTCCACTTTCTCCCCGCAACTCCCCGTGTGATAACGTCCTAAGAAATTTACAGTGTGTAAGCTAATTGCCTCCAACAAGTTGGGTACTCATTTTAGTGACCTACAGAAGGATGCAAGGCTGAGGACGTTATCACACGGGGCCTAAAGCAGAAAGAATCCACACCCAATCCCATCCTATTGCGGTTTTTTTCCCCGTGTGTTCACACGATGTCGCACAGAACCCCGTCCCAACCCCATCCCAATGCAGCATCATCCCCATTCTTTTGAATGCCAGTTTCTTGGGGAATTACAATTGCGCGACCAGAATGATACCGCAATAATACCGCTTTCGCCGTATGTCTGATCACAAGATACGTATCGTGGAGCATTTCCCCGTCATGACCCATGGTTCCCCGCGCTATTTCCCATGGATCTGTGAGGAAGCATCTTATGACGTGTACTTCCTGTTTTGATTAGGCAACAAACAGAACGGGTAAACATGGTCCTCTCTATTGTTAAGGCAAGGGATCTTCTCAGTTGTGTGTGAATGGCAGATATGGTTCCCAGGAGCGCATCTATCGCGGTTTCGTTAATTGCGCAATGATGCTAGTTGCGTCTGATAGCCATTTCCGTCTTGTGGGGTCTATACCGGTATAGTTCTGGATTGATTCCATACCGCTTTCTTGCCACTTTGAGACCCGCATGTGATAACGTCCCGAGTGAGCCTTCAAGGCCTTGGGATTGAACTCATAATCTTGTGACATTTAACCACTGTGCCACCAGGGCTCCCTTCTTCAATGTTTGAGGGCAAAAACAGTCCAAAAATCCTGCCTGTTTTTTTTTTTAATGGGAAGCGTGCTAGGGACTGGTACAGGGCATCAGGGGCCACAAAAGTGGGGCACAAGGGCTGGATGTGGCCCTCTGGCTGCATTAGGCCCATCCCTGTGGTAGAATTTGAATAACAACAACAACAACAACAATAATAATAATAATAATAATAATAATAATAATAATAATAATGTTATTAATGGCCATTAGCATAAGAGAGACTTTACAACTGTGCAGGACATTCCAGTGAATCTTCAGAAAAAACTATATTACTTTTGCCCTTCTAGAAATAAAAATGTATCCTTAGGCTGAACAATTCAGAGCTTAGTGCCACTGACCTCCCAAACATTTCTACCAAGCAGGGAAACCATTGCTTATGATTTCTTCAAAGGGAGGAGAAATTCTCCAATAGTTCCTTGGAAGTAAAGCGCTTCTTTTTGGCTACCACTGCAAGTGACGACAATTTTGAAATAATAATAAATAATAAATCCGTGATGCTCTGGACTTAGTGTCATTTCAGACTACTGTGATGGCCAGGATGGGCCTGACAGCAGAAGAACTATGGAGACTCTCTGAAGAAACTCTTTCTGAGGGGGGAGGCTAAAAAAAAAAAAAAAATCTTAGAAATGTTTCCAGAAACCTATGTGGAGAAATGCTGGCTGAGCTCTATTTAGTATACAGTACCTCCTCTCATCCCACGATGGTGCAGCCCTCTTCCCCTACAAATTTCTTTTCCCCTTTCTGCTCCCCAGTTACTTGCATGATGGAAGGATTTTAAAGAGTTACCCTCAGGGTGAAAACGACCAGGAAATGAAAATTCTTTTGCTTTCTCTCCCTTTTTTGTTGGCTCACAGTCTTCCACCCTGCAACATTCAAGTTGTGGAGTCTGGCAGATGCAAAAGGAATTAACACAGCTGATGGAACCAATTTGGTTCAGACAATCTCCAGAACTTGTTCCTCCCTTTTATTTAGGGGTTTTTTTGGGGGTGAGGTGGGGTTTTCTTGGCAATTTTATTCAGAGGGGTTTTGCCATTGCCATCCTCTGAGGCTGAGAGCATCTGACATGCTCAAAGTCGCTGAGTTAGGATTTGAATCCTTGCTTTCTCAGTGTCCTCCAATGCTCAAACCACTACATGATGCTGGCTCCCTAATGCATACATAACAAAATAGCTGATGTAGAATATCAGCAAAAATTATAATGGTGATTATATCATCATCATCATCATCATCATCATCATCCTCCCACCTTACAACTCCAACTACAGGTACATCTATATCTATTGGGGTTTGATCCCAGAACTGCCCGTGATACCAAAATCAGTGGATTCGCAAGTCTCATTATATACAATAGCGTAGTAAAATTGTGTCCCTTATATAAAATGTCAAAATTAAGCTTTGCTTTTTGGAATTTTTTAAAAAAATATTTGCAATCCTTGGATGGTGGAATCCATGGACGCAGAATCTATAGATACAAAGAGCCGACTGTAAGAGTACACACCACACAAAAGTTAAACTGTAATTAACCACCAATACAATTAGCAACAATTAAAAGCATGCTAATTACAAAAAGAAAAACAACAAATATAGAAAAAACGGTATATTATTAAAGGCCCTCCTTTTTGAGCCCTCCCAAAACAAGAGAGTTTCCACCTGCCTACAGAAGGACAGCAAGGAGAACACCAATCTTGCCTCTTGAAACATTTCAAAAAGGAAATGTGCTGAGGACTCAGGCTGCCCAGAATGACCTCTTTAGATAAGAAGCCCTGAGGTCCAGTGGTCTTCCTCCCTTTGGTTTCACCCAGTGTGGGCACCCAGAAAGGGCTGCAGGGGGACAGATTGCCTCAACTTCTCTCTTGCTGCCTCACTCCCTGCCCTCCTGGGTAGCCACCCACTGACCAGCCAGGTTGCTGGTGGTGGGGGCAGTGCCATGGCCTCTGCAGGTTCCATTCAGAGTCTTGCATGGCTGCCACACCAGACTCTGAACAGAAGGCACTGGCCTCCAGCAGTGGTCACTGCTGAGGGGTGCAGTGGCACAGCCAATGTTGGTCCCATTCAGAGTCTGGTGCAGCTGCTGGGCAAGCAAGAAAGGAAGGCAACACTCTCTCTTGATCTCCCAGTAGCTGCACCAGTCCCACCATGTGTACTGCCTCACCGTGTGTACACCCCAATTTGGGGTGTCACCCAATGTGATCTCCCCCCCCCCCCACACACACACACACTCACCTAGTGATGGCTCTGCTGGTGTACCAATCCAGTCCTATGGACTTCCCCAGATGCTCCTTCCTGTCCCCCATGACACACTTTTTACCGTTCTTCCTCAGCTTATTTCAGTTTCTGCAAACTGAATTCCAAGTGCAAAAGTTGTATGCGATTGATTAAATCAACCAAGGCAACAGAGAGGGGGCAGAAATCTGCCTTTTTCAGTAGATTCAGGCAAAAGCAAACTGCTGCAGCCTCTCCTAACTGGTATGTTCTTCCTCATTAATGTTTTTTGCCATCTTGACCACACTCTAATATTACTTGGCCACATGTGTCTCACTTTTCATTTGTGACAAGTGTGTGTGGGGGGGTATGATGATGAAAGGCATTAACCCCAAAATAGGAATAATGCTCTCCCCAATGAAGTTGGGCCATGGGCTTGACATGGAAGGATCCTTCTGAAGCTTTTGAAAAACTTGATGGCTCCTCCAATGTGCAGCAGGGACAAGCTGCTGAGTAGACTTCAACCCCCCACCACAAGCCTATTGCTTAAAACACATGGTGTCCCCTTCAAGAAATGCGCCCCACTTCATTTTTGTGTGTGAAAAGTTGGCTTCCAGACTTGAAATTTGAATTCAGACTTGACCTGAAAGGATCATGCAAGGACTTGAGACTCAGCCTGTGCCTCAAAGGTAGAGACCTGAGACTTGACTTGAGACTTGCAGGAAAAGACTTGAATACATCATAGTGCCATAGGGTTCCAATAAGTTGGAAAGTGTGTGAAGGTACCCAACAACAAGAAAGCCCTGGTTAGTACTTTGATGGGAGAATTCCAAGGAATAGCAGGTGCTGTAGGCTATATTTCAGAGGAAGGAACAAGCAAAATCACCTCTGAATATTCCTTGCCTAAAAACAAAACAAAAAAAAAACACAATGAAATTTGTGGGTCTCCATAAGTCAACAAGTGAATTGAAGACACACACACACACACACACCTCACTTAGCATAATAGATGTGCTCTTGGGCTTTACTTCCACAGAAAGTTTGGGACCAGAGGCCGAAATAACATGGGAAAAACAGAGATAGGTTCCTATACCACAAAAAGAATAGCAGTACAATGTGTTTTAGCAAACTTTTTATTCAAAACTAAAATATGCACATATGAAATGAAACAACCAGGTCAGATAAGCCTTGCAAAAAACATTTTGAATCTTCTAGAGACCACTTGAAGGCTTCTTTCCAAATACATCCAGTGATTTCCCGTCTCCTCTTGCACTTTCACAGCCTGTACTTTTTTTCAAATCCATAGATCTATGCTTTTTATGTAAACATGCTGGGGGTAGCTGGGGAAACAGGCTTATTTGTTTTTCTCTGTTTTTCTGTTCATGTGTGGTCAATAAATTTGATAACCTTGCCTATTGTAGGTAGGTGCATACAATTAGAATATCAACAGAATCCCATTCTTTCCAGCTCAAGCTTTAGCAAATTGTTTACTGCAAATATGATGCTGCAAGCCTGGTACTTGTTTCTAGAGCTCTCTTTCACCATCCTCCCAATGGACATTTTCACACTGGGCTTAAGGCAGAAGCAATCCTACCTCACTCCGGCCCCATGCCGGCTCCTTTGCCAGTGTGTTCAAACGACGTCGCAGTGCCATCCCCGGCATCCAGTGCCATCCCCGGCATCATTCCGGGTCCTTTCTCCGCGTGTTCAAACGACGTCGCAGCAAGCCCTGCCTCACCCCGCCCCATCCTGTCCCATCCCCGGCATCAGCCCCGTTCTTTGCAATTCCTCTTTTTAAAAGGAATTGCATCTGCCGTGGCCAGAATCATACCGGAATGATGCTGCTGTCACCGATCTGAAGCTGCAGGATCCATTCCGGTATGATTCTTTCATTGCTTCCATGCGGCTTTAGACCCCAAGTGTGAAAACGTCCAGAGAATGAGGAGGAAAAGAAAGGTGCTGGGGAGACAAGAAAAGGCTAACCCAGTTTTCACCTGTGAAATTTTTAATGGGGTATATGTTATATTTGCTGGGTTCACATTTCCTTCGTAACTTTACCTCCCCCTTTTCTTGGGATGTCTAAACTCTATTTGTAAATGCTGCATTGAACTGGGATTTAAGAAAAATTTCACTAGAGGCAAAATTCTTTTTTGGGGGGACAATGCCTACATTTTGCCCTCCCATAGCTACATCTCTGGTGCCAAAAGATGCTGTAGATCCAGGCCCTGTTGAGATAGTTAAAGTTGTCCCCAGAGCTGTCATCTTCAGAGGAGCTGGCAATGACAGAGCCAAGCCAAGCCAAACATGCATTATAGCCAGGCCTGAAATCTGGATGAATGGTTTCCAGGTCAAAGATAGGTGTGGCTTTCATGATAGCATGAAACCCAGCAGAAAATAAACCATGAGGACAAGATGGGGTTCAGTTTCTTAATTGTTCATTTTTACGATATTTTCAGCTGATGCTGACTTTTTCCTTTTTTCAAAAAGAGGTTACTGTTTGCTGAAAAAGCTGTGGGGAACATAGGGGGACTCTCCACACTCCTAAACCAACCCCTTCCTTTCCTTTCCTTTCCTTTCCTTTCCTTTCCTTTCCTTTCCTTTCCTTTCCTTTCCTTTCCTTTCCTTTCCTTAGAAAGCAAATTTGCCAGCGCCCACACAGGATGGAAAAAATAATAATATTCCAGTCTCCACTAGGGAATTGCCTGGGAAACCCATCAGTTTGTCTCTTCCAGCATTCCAGCACTTGGTTTACGTGGCAGTAACAATTCTGGAGTCAAAACTGGGACAGAGATGCTGCTGCTGTCTGCTGGGTTCCACGTTGCATTCCAGAAGAAGAAAGGGGCAAGCCAGGCCAGCCGAAGATTTATTTTTTATTT
Source organism: Phrynosoma blainvillii (assembly GCA_026167975.1). NCBI lineage: Eukaryota > Metazoa > Chordata > Lepidosauria > Squamata > Phrynosomatidae > Phrynosoma > Phrynosoma blainvillii. The sequence goes on from JANUYF010000005.1 coordinate 122,363,827, forward strand.
TTATTTATTTTTTTAAAGATCTTTTTATGTTGTCATATTGCAGGAGAGAAGAACACAGAGCAGTAGAGAAGGAAGGAAGAAAAAGAGAAAAAAAAGAGATTTCACAATGGGGACAAAAAGAGAGCAAAAATATGTTTCCAAAGGACAAATATGTAAAACAGAAAGGCTTGTCTTTCTAAAATTGACTCTGCTTGCAAACACTACATATCATCTTTTCTTGTTGTGGTTCCCTTGGCTTCTTTTCTTCCTTCCTTCTTTTACAGTGATTCATATATCTATTTTAGACCTTTATAAAAAGTTCCTTTTTTTGACTACAAATTCCAGAATCCCCCACTGGCCAAGCTGACTGAGGGATTCTGGAGCTATAGATTTTCTTTTGACTTTCTTTGTATGAAAGGTGTTTCAGCCCTTTGATCAAAATAAGATCAGAACTTCTTTTTTTAAAAAAATCCTAGTTTGGTCTACAGTTGCCAACATCATCTGGTCAGCATGGCCATACAATGGCTAAATCATAACTGGACCTTTTTTACTTCAGAAGAAAAGACAATTGGCCAGTGGGAGATTCTGGAATTTTTAGTATATATATTTGTTTGCAGTATACACATGGCAGTTAATATAACTCAGTGTTTAAGAGGTTTACATTAAAATACATATGAGCTCCAGTATAAAACTGGCATGAACCAGTTCAAAAACAGTTTTCCAAAATACAACAGAAAAGCAGACCAGTCAGTTCTATAAACATCTGCTTGGAAAAACTAAGGGCTCATTCACACTCGCATTTAAGCCAGTTTCCAAGTCGCATAGAATCGGGATCACAAAATCAATCTGAACTGAAATGAAGTTCGCACTACATTTTCCATTACCGAATGCATTCATGTCCATTTAATTCGGCTCACGTTCACACTTACTTTTGCACTGCTACAAAATGGATTCTCAATATCGGACATGACCGATCCATCTCAGTCCTTTTAAAAAATGTCAATCTTATGATGCGCATCTACATGTTTCCAGTGATGCAAGCACTCAGAGATGTGGTCATGCACATCAGATGTCTGGCTTTTCCAGTCACATCACCTTGTGTTCTGCCAGAAAGGGTCATGGATCCTGTGCCCATAGCTGTTTTGCAAACAATTTTGTCATGTTTGCAAACCACTTTCCTCATCTGCCTCTGGATGAGGAATGCCTGTCTGCAAAGGTTTGCTGTTTTGGGGGCTGCTTCAGGGGCACCCTTGGGTGTGAGAGTTCAAAGACAAAGAAGGAGGCGATGTGTCCGCAACAATAAGGTAATGCAGTGCATGATCTCGTTTTCCTGTGTGAATAAGTCCACTGATTTTTCAACAACACTATGCAGTGCTTTTATGGACCTATGCTCAGGAAGTGGTGGGTATACCCCAACGCAAAGGAAACGTGGAATGTTTTTGCACTTCTGTGTGGTCCAATGAGAAGTGGAAGGAGAAGTTCCGCATGTTGCGAAGAATTTTGCATATGATTGTGGAAGAGGTGCAGCCACAAATTACAACACAGGACACCCGTCTACATCAGGCCCTTTTGGTGGAGAAACGGGTTGCCATTGCTGTCTGGTTGCTGGCAAACCAAGGTTCTTATTCAATGGTAGCAATGGAATTCAGTGTTGGGAAGTCCACAGTCTGCACTGTTTTTGTCCAAGTGGTCCTTGCCATGGAGTTGGTGCTGGTGCAGAAGACTGTGTATCTTGGAGACCATAGAAAGGTGTGTATTTGCAGCTGATGTCCTTGTATTACTTTGTACCTGCATTTGTATCTTTGCATTTGTATCTTGGTGTTACTTTGTATAAGTTTGCTTTGCTTTGCACACTACTTATTCCCACCTCTACATTTCTAATGTCCCTACAGGTGCTGGCTGGCTTTGAGGCAATGGGGTTCCCACAGGTTATCAGAGCTGTGGATGGCTGCCACTGTGAAATCATTGCTCCAGTGCATCAGGGTGGGCAGTTCATCAACAGGAAGAATAGATACTCCATGCTCCTGCAAGGGATCTGTGACTATACTGGATGCTTCATAGAGCTTCTTGTGGGGTGGGCAAAGTCTAATCATGATGCTTTTGTATTTCATCACTCTGGCATTTATGCCACTTTGAGGGCAGGTGTCTATGTTCCCAGGAATCCCAGTGACAATCTTTGGGGGACACGTAGGACCACTATTAGTGGCAGATGCTGCCTATACCATTAAGACATGGGTTACGACACTGTTCAAGAGTGTGTTGCATCCTCACCAAGCAGTGTTCAACAAGCATCTCAGCAAGGTCAGAAATGTGGTTGAGAGGGCATTTGGCCACCTTAGGCTCATGGAGATGCCTCACAGAGGTAAATGTGAACTTTTGTGTGATATTACACAACATAATGGAGTTGGATGGCAAAGTACTGACATGCTGACCATCACAATCTCCAATCTACACAGTGGATACTGCCAACCCAGTCCTCCTTAATGAGGACCAGGAAAAGGTTGAGGGTGAAATAACAAGGGAAGCATTAGTTGAGTTCTTTTGCCACCAGCACCAATAATTACCTCCAATTCCATAGGCATCTACCTATACCTTGTCATTTCCCTGACCATAATAAACAGTTTGTCATCAATAAATGATGTTATGTGCTTCTTTCCCCTGTGGGTGTGTTTACTGGGGCCCATTGCCTTTAGGTGGAAGGTACAATTTGACTTACAGACTTAAAATGAACCATGGGTTGGTGGACTTTGGGTGGCTGTTATGGTAGTTTTATTATCCCCAACAGTTCAACCTAGCTTCCACGTGTATTTGCAGTTCTGATGGCCACTGGCACTGTAAGTTATTGCATCTTCCCCAAAAGTCACACTCTCTCAGCCTCTGAGGAAGTTATGAGTGCTCTCATCAGCCTCTGCAGAAGCCCATAGTAGCCCTGTCCTATGTAACCCACCTTTCCTCCTCCCCATTAGCAACCTGCCCAAACCCTCTCTCTCTTGCCCCCAAAAGTCCATGGCAGTTTTGTGGCCATGTCTTTTAAGCATTGCCTGGTCCGCTTCTGTAGCCTCCTTTAAGAAAGCAGAAGAGCCAATGCAACTGTTTGTTTCTCCATTGTACGCGTTATCCTGCTTCCTGACCAACGAAAACATTCAGTCCCTCCATGGCACCAAGCCGAGAAAAGTTTTACAATGTATCAATAAACCTGCCTGTTAAGCAAACACTGACAGTGCATTGGACAACGTGGTATTATTAAACAATTTCGAATATGAATCGCTAATAAATAACTGCGACCCAGCGAATACTCCGTCAGTTGGGAATCATGGTGGGGTGGAGGCGTCCCTTCAAAACTGAATATTGGAGGACTCAGGAGATCACCCTCCTGTTGGACAGCGTTGCTCAGCAGTGTAGTGCTACCAGAAGGCTGATGTGGTCCTTCAAAAGGAGGAACATTAATTTTTATCAGGTGGCCTCAAGGCTCCTGGGCCAGCGAGGGTTTGCTCTGTCAGCTGTGCCGTGCCGAACCAAGTTCAAGACCCTTAAGGCAACATTTTACAGGGCCATGGAAATGTTCCATGGGAACCTGCAGCCCGCCAACCAGCCTTCCTTTTTTCAGAGGCTTAAGGACTTTTGGGCTGCCACAGGCAGGCCTTCCTGAAGGGAGAGGAGACCGGCAGTTAAATGACACCTTTTTCCTTTTATGGCCACAGGGCAGGGAGAAAACTCCCTCAGGTAGACATTTTTTGAAGTGCGTTATTCTGTTACCTTGCATTTCAAGGTGCCAGGCACAGGAGAAGAGTGGAGGAAACTTCCTCATCCTCTACTGAGGAGGAAGAAGGTTCCCCAAACTGCTAGCCAATGTCTCCTCACCAAGGTAAGGGTAGTCTCTGTGAATTGCACACACACTCCCCACAGGAGATCAGCACCTTGTGTGTGTGTGTGTGTGTATAGAGATAGATAGATAAGTATGTATGTATGTGTGTGTGTATATGTGTACATATATTCATATGTATAAACACACATACACATGCACACATATATGTGTGTTTGTATATATATTTGTAGATATGTATAGATATATAGATATGTGTGTGTGTGTGTGTGTGTGTGTGTGTGTGTACAGGTGTGTATGTATGTGTGTACAGAATATGTGTGTGTGTGTGTGTGTGTTTGTGTTTGTATATATCTATGCATATGTGTATATATCTACACACACACACACATATTTATACATATATATAAATATATGTACACCTGAGAAAGTTTGTGCAATTAAATATTTAAATGTAAATGTAAAAGTAAATGTAAAAGTATATATATTTACATGTAAATGTATATACAGTTGCCCCTCTGTTTTCACGGACTTGAAATCCATGTCCCTCGTCTGTTTGTGGGCAGCAAACAGAGGGGGATAAAATGGGGGGTGCACCCGCAGATGCGTGCCGCCATTCAAACCATTAATTAATTCAAGTGTGAACGAGGCACATATAAATTGGTTTAAGCTGATCTGCAAACTGGTTTAAATCATAGTGTGAATGAAGCCTAGGTCTAATTGAATGGGACGAGAGCCAGTTCAGTGTAGGGTTTGAGTGTTGGACTACAAGTCTAGAGACCAGGGTCTGATTCCCAGCTCAGCCATTAAATCCACTGCGTGACCTTGGGCAAATATCATGTTATGCTCTCAGCCTCAGGGAAGTTAATGGCAAACCTTCCCTGAACAAATCTTGCCAAGAAAACCCGCCTTAGGATCACCATAAGTCAGAAACAACTTGAAGGCACACAACACACACACAAGCAGGTATAGAAATGTAGTGTGCACAAACCAAATAAACAGGCTCTGGATGGGGAGTCTGGACAACACACAACCCAAACCACAACAATAATAATAATAATAATAATAATAATAATAAAATTTATTTCTACCCTGCCCCATGGTAGTCCAATCTGGGCGGCTTACAGGTTAAAATGCAAAGAATACATCATTAAAATTCCAAAACAATAGATAAAACATACCCCCCCTTAAAATAGTATTAAATCAGAATATTTTAAAACAAACTCAAAATAAAACAGTTCAATTAAAAACCCAATACTAGTTGTTGTTAAAAGCCTGAACAACCACAATCCTCGCCATCAGATCGATGGGGCCACGAGAGGGTTTGCTCTGTCAGCTGTGCCGTGCCGAACCAAGTTCAAGACCCTTAAGGCAAGACCCTTGGCCCATTCAGCACCAAACTCAGGGGTTATTCACATTGTGAAAATAATTCAGGGTGAATCTAGGTTAAATCTGTTGTTCATGCACATCCTGAATGCACCCGATTAAGGGGGTGGGGGAGCTGCCAAAAAAAAAAAACTTTATCCAGGATAATCGATATTGGGTTTTCCCCTAATTTTTTAAAAGATTCGCATCATCAGTAGTGTGAATAACCAATGCGAAGAGACCCAAATAAACCCAGAATTAAAAGCTGCATACCAAAAAAGGGTTCTGAGTGCATTCACATCATCAGCTCCATCTTTATTTGAATGCTTGCATGTGTGAACAACCAAACCTGCAGAGATGCACATTGATGTGGATCAATACAGTTCCAATAGTGTAAATAACAACCCTAGAATGTGTGAGTGAGATGATTAGCATCGTTGCACTAAAAAAACAACAATGTGGGAACGATCCCTGAGTATACCCCTCTCAATAGACTAAAAAAACTCCGTGCTTGCTGTGGATCTTCCCAGAAAATCTGGAGCCCTCTGTTCTGGCACTGGGTAACTGTTTAAAGTGAGTCCTAATGGCCATTCTATGCTGCTGAATCAGAATGAGCAGGGTGACCATATGTCACAACAGCAAAGGAGGATAAGTCCCCGTAAAATGTAGGACATTCAAAACAATGTAGGGCATTACAAAATAAGAGCTAAAAACACTAATGTAAATATAAATTCATGCTTCTTAGTCATGCTTCAAATGGAGGAATTTTTAGAATTCCTCCTGGGCAGAAGGCTGAAATGTAGGACATGTCCTGGAAAAGGAGGATGCCTGATCACTCTGAGAATTATTCTTTCCCAGCCATGTCAACAACGCTGGGCATTTGGTTGTGACTCAGAAGTGAGTGACTCACTGTAGTGCCACCGGCACTCGGTGGCACAGTGGGAAGCACATGTGGACAGTTGTCTAGTGTTGGGACAGAGGGTCCAAGTTGTAGTGGAAGGTCAGGGCAGCTCAATGACCAGGACGGCTAAGAGGGGATATGATAGCCCTGTTTAAATATTTGAAGGGATGTCATATTGAGGAGGGAGCTAGCTTGTTTTCTGCTGCTCCAGAGAACAGGACCTGGAACAACGGATGCAAGCTCCAGGAAAAGAGATTCCACCTCAACGTTAGGAAGAACTTCCTGACAGTAAGGGCTGTTCGACAGTGGAACACACTCCCTCGGAGTGTGGTGGAGTCTCCTTCTTTGGAGGTCTTTAAACAGAGGCTGGATGGCCATCTGTAGGTGATGTTTTGATTTTGAGTTCCTGCATGGCAGGGGGTTGAACTGGATGGCCCTTGTGGTCTCTTCCAACTCTATGATTCTATGATCCTCCAAGCGCAGGGGTAGGCAACCTTTCCCCTTTAAGGGCCGAGGGACTTCAGCTCCCAGAAGCCTCCGCCATGTTGGCCAATAGTCCCATGTTGGCCAATAGCTCCTGGGATTCTGGGAGCTGAAGTCCCTCGGCCCTTAAAGGGGAAAGGTTGCCTACCCCTGCTCCAAGGTATTTAGAATGCTCAGACAGAGCACTCTGGTGCCTCCCCCAACTACAAATCATAAGATTGCATAGAATGGAGCTATGATAGTTAAAGTGGTAACAAACTGCTGTAACTGTTAAAAATGTGAACAGAACATTAGTCTACTGTCAAATACTTTTTGCCATTCTTCTTGCAACTCTTTCTTTCTTTCTTTCTGCATTTTTTCTCAGTTTCCCAGCAGCGTTTCATGGCTGTTTTAAGCATACACATTCCTCACTGGTCTGCTTTTGGCTTTATTTTGTTTCATGTTGCATTTCCCCCACCCAACCACCTACCCACTCACCAATATTTTGTAACAGCTCTGCAAATCTCAGAGGAAGAACCATATGGCTCATTGGAGAAAATGGAGGATGTCTGTGTAGAATCACAGAATCATAGAGTTGGAAGAGACCACAAGGGTCATCCACTCCAGCCCCCTGCCATGCAGGAATTCACAATCAAAGTACCCCTGACAAATTGCCATCCAGCCTCTGTTTAAAAACCTCCAAAGAAGGAGACTCCATGGACGTTACCACACTTGCAGCAAGAGAGCGGCGAGAAAGCTGGTCGGAATCATTTCGGAACCATTTTGGGCTCATTCCGGAATGTGCCCGGCAAGCGGAACACATTACCACACTAGAATGGAATCAGTGAGGAATGTGAGATTCCGGAATGGTTCCGCTCTGGGGGCTCGGAACTCCTGTTCCCACACAAGTTGAAAGATCCCTACCTCGATCCGGCAAGGATGTTCATGCACATGCGCAGACAGGGCAAGGCAAGGGGTCCAGGAGGGGATCCCTCTCTGGCGCTGGCAAAGCAAAGCAAGGCAAGGGGTCCAGGAGGGGATCCCTCCCTGGCGCTGGCAAAGAAGGGCAAGGCAAGGGGTCCAGGAGGGGATCCCTCTCTTCTGGCGCTGGCAAAGCAAAGCAAGGCAAGGGGTCCAGGAGGGGATCCCTCTCTGGCGCTGGCAAAGCAAGGCAAGGCAAGGGGTCCAGGAGGGGATCCCTCCCTGGCGCTGGCAAAGAAGGGCAAGGCAAGGGGTCCAGGAGGGGATCCCTCTCTTCTGGCGCTGGCAAAGCAAAGCAAGGCAAGGGGTCCAGGAGGGGATCCCTCCCTGGCGCTGGCAAAGAAGGGCAAGGCAAGGGGTCCAGGAGGGGATCCCTCTCTTCTGGCGCTGGCAAAGCAAGGCAAGGCAAGGCAGTGGACTTACCACAAGTTCCCGGCTGCGCTCCAGCTCCAGGTGTGCTGGTGGGGAAGGTGTTGGTCCCCCGGCAGCCCCAGCGCCTCGCCTCTCCCACATACCGCAAGGAACCATCGGCCGTAATTTTAAGGAATACACCCGAGCGGTCGGCACTATACCGGAATGACAAGGATCTCGTGTTTATACCTATGCCGAGATCAGCGTCATTCCGGTATAGTGCCGACCGCTCGGGTGTATTCCTTAAAATTCTCGGAAGTCAAAAGGACTGAAACGAAGCTGAAATGACGCCGAAACGAGGTAGGGAAGGGCGGGGTTTGCTGCGACGTCGTGAGAACACACGGAAAAAAAGTCTGAAACGAGGCTGAAACGAGGCTGAAGTGAGGCTGAAATGACGCTGCTGTAGGGCCAGTGTGGTAACGTCCCATGACTCTTCGAGGCAGCATATTCCACTGTCAAACAGCTCTTACTGTTAGGAAGTTTTTTCTAATGTTTAGGTGGAATCTTTTTTTCTATGGTTGGAATCCATTGCTCTGTTTGCTAGTCTCTGGAGCAGCAGAAAACAAGCTTGCTCCATCCTCAATGCAACATCTCTTCAAATATTTAAACAGGACTATCATATTACCTCTTAACCTTCTCTTCTCCAGTCTAAACATACCCAGCTCCCTAAGTCTCTCTTCAGAAGGCTTTCCAGACCTTTCACCATTTTGGTCACCCTTCTCTGGACATGCTCCAGCTTCTCAACATCCCAACTAATTAGTAATAAATAAATGCACAGGTGTTCATTTCGTTAAATGACTTTGCAAAGTCTTCATCTCTTCTCTGGATGAAATATGAGTTACAAGGTCCACCAAAAAAAATCCAATAAGATATGAATGCTAATATTAGCCAAGAATCTATATCACAAACATAATTAGGAATAATGCAATTTGATACCATGTGCTGTACTCCAACCAATGGAATTGTGGAATTTGGAGTTTTACAAAGTCTTCAGCCTACTCTGCCAAGGCATGCTGGCACCTCACAAAACTACAAATCCCAGGAGTCTGTAAGGTGGAGCCATGGCAGGTAAAGTGATGTTAAACTGATTATTTCTACAGTGTAGATGCACTCTATGTTTCATCTCCTAACCCAGCTCCCTAAATCTACTTTAACAGCTAGCAGCCACACCAAGCAATGGAGGTCTGCTCTGCTGGCAATAAGGATGTGGAGGAATGATGTTTCCAGCCCCATCCCACCAACACCCTGCTATGCAATCGCAACTTCTTGTCCCACTGCAGACTGCTGGTGGGAAAGGGCTGGAAACATCATCCTGCTGTGTCCCAATCACCAGCAGCACAGACCTCCAATGCTCAATGCAGCTGCTGGTTGTTAAGGCAGGCTAGGGGGAGGTATTTATGATCATGGCAATAAAGACACTATTGTGAATATGGAGGATGAAGCAATTGTTGTTGTTGTTGTTGTGTGCCTTCAAGCCATTTCTAATTTATGGCAAACCTAATGCAAACCTATCATGGGATTTTTTTTTTTCTTGACAAGATTTGTTCAGAGGGGGCTTCCCATTGCCACCCTCTGAGGCTGAGAGTGTGTGACTCACCCAAAGTCACCCAGTGGGCTTCATGGTTGACCTGGGATTCAAACCCTGGTCTCCAGAGTCATAGTCCAACACTCAAACCGAATCACTATGCCACACTGGCTTGTCAATCTAGGTTATGAATCCATAACTTCAGTGTAAGATGCCATCCATTGTTTTAAAATTAAAATAAGTTTCCAAAACCCAAATTTCCTTTTTTTAAAAAAGACACCCACATTTGCAATTTATGCCACATTTGAGCATATGTGTGTGATGGTATGCATATGCTTCAAGTCGCCTGTTGATTTAAGGCAACTCCGTTAATTTTTCATAGGGTTTTCATAGGCAAGGGATATTCAGAGGTGGTTTTGGAAGTTCCCCACCACCACCACATAAAGTCAATTTCACCATGTTTTGGGACTCTCTGGCAGTGGCATCACTAGGGTTGGCATCACCTGGTGGGATAACTCATGGAGTCACTCCCCATGGACCTCTTCCCATACCACACCATACAGAATCCTTAATAATGTGTTTTGTATGAATGTTACCCATAAATCATAATTCCTGTATATCCCTGTATGTAATGGCAAGATTTGTGACATAAAAAATTTGCAAAATTAAAATTGTACATTTAAATTACAGTATCATAACCACAGCATAAATATATTTGCATGTACATAGTTTCATGTGGTTAAAGTGAAAATTTGGTAAGATGTGATGTTTTTAAAAGAAATTTTTAAAATATTTTTTTAAAAAATTAAAATTTAAAGTTTTAAAGTGTTTTTAAAAAAACTGGAGACTCTCTCTTCTCACTAAGCCTCTCCTCACTCACACCATCTCTTCCACTGAGCTCCAGCATTTTAAAGGGATGCAGGCAAACACCACCACCTGTTCCTGCCAAAAAGCAGATGTTTGGAGAGGAGTGGTGCCACCCCACCTTAGGTGTCACCTGGAGTACTCCACACTCCCTGCACCCCCTGGTAACCCCCCTGCTCCCTTGGTTGTTTCAGGCCCAGAGAAAGTAAACCAGAAGTCACCTGTATTTTAGAAAGCATCATCTGAAAAAAGAAAGAGCTCTGAGGATTTCAGAAATGGCCTTGAGCAGGGGTAGGCAACCTAAGGCCTCTGGACTGGCCCCAGGCCGGTCCTGCCACCGCCACCGCCACTGCCCCCCCGCCGCCGCTGCCTCCTGCCATGATGATATTGATTATTGTTGTTATTACTTGTTCTTGGGGTTTTCTTGGCAAAATCTCCACAGGGGTTTTGCCATGGCTTTTCTGGGGCTGAGAGAGTGTGCATGCATATTTTTAATTTTAATTTTAATTTTAATTAATTAATTAATTAATTTTTGGTGCTTCGGGCCCCCAATTGTCTGAGGGACAGCAACCCAGCCCCCGGCTCAAAAAGGTTGCCTACCCCTGGCCTTGAGGAATTGCATTTGGCCCATGGGCTGCTCTTCCATCATCTGGAGCAACAACTTCACTCTACCTAATGTAATATAATACAGTGTGGTCTATTATACTTGCTGTTGTTCAAAGTTTTCATCATAAGTTCAGAAGGTTTGCAGTAACTGTGTGAGACATGAATCAGGCTTGCAGAGACGTAAGAAAATGAATACTTGAATGCTGTATGTGGTCAGATTTGCTTGGCCCCAAATCCACATGAAATGATTGAAAATCAGCATTTAGTGGAAATGTCTGATGGATCTCAGAATCCGGTAGCTATATAAGACACCCCACCCCTCTGTTATTTGTGCAGGATGGAAACTACAATTTGCCTCAAGAGCAGCTTCTCTTCAATACAGTGAGATCATGGGGAATATTTGTCGTCACCACAATATGGGGGGGGGGGAGAGAGAATGGGGTCAATATGCCACTGTGCAACTCACCCATGTCATGCTGTTGTTCATCCCTCCAAAAATTGGACATGGCTGCTACTCTCTTAAAAATGGGGTCTCATATTTCACATATTCTCTAGTTTGGTCTACAGAAACTGAAATTCAGGGGCCAGTGAAGAACCATTCAGGGTGACCAGATGTCCTAACCTCAAAGGAAGACAAGGCACTGAAAAATGTTGAACATTCAAGAGAAAAAAATGTAGGACACTTCCAAATAAAAGCTAAAAATATTAATGTAAATATAAATTTGTGCTTCGTACTCATGCTCAAAATGGAAGACATTTTGAAATTCCTCCTGGACAGAAGATTGAAATGTAGGACATGTCCTGGAAAAAGACAAAGTCTTGTCACTCTGATTGTAATGCAAATACAATGTAACAACAGCAGCTGTAATGGAGTGTGTCATTTGTATCATGGGCTCCGGAGAATTGTGGAACAATGATGTAGATGCAAGGGGTGAATGGCGTTCCCTTGCTGTTGGGTTTTAACATATTGAGCCTGGAGTGGGCTTAGCCTTGGATTGGGGCTGGGCTATGAATTTCAGTGACTTAAAGAGTCTTTCTGCTTTTTGCTCTATAAATGGCAGCTCTGTTTTCCCATTTTTGTATCACACAGTCCCCTCAAAGGTACATATGCTTCTGCTACAATAAAGTTGTGACATACCAGCAGCATTGAAACAACAGCACCCTTTTTCTACCTGGGGAAAATAGGAGGAAAAGATGAGAATTTCTTTTGGTTTGATGGTGCTGGACTAAAACTTTCCATCACACACACATTTTTTTTTTTTTTGGATTGTAGTGTCAGAAGGGATCCCAAGGGCTTTCTACATGAATCCCTGTCAGTAGAACCCCTTTATTGCTGTAAAGCTGCAGTAATCCTGAGGCTCCTACGACACTGCAGGATTAATGAATCTGACACTGCTTTAACATTTATGGCTCCATCTGAGGGAATCCTAGGATTTGTAGTGTGCTGTGGCACCAGAGCTCTCTGAGAAAGAAGGCATGCTATCTTGGAAAACTACAAATCACAGAATTCCATAGCATTGAGCCACGGCAATTAAAATGGTGTCAAACTGCATTATGTCTACAGTGTAGATGCAGCCAGAGAGAAAAAGGAATCTAATCTGTGTTTAAATACATCCAGTGAAGAAATGTCCTCCACTCATTCCACTGTAAAATGTAGTTCTTATCATCAGGACATTCATGAACCTGATGGAGAAAACATTACTATTATTTGTTGGATACTGTTTGTGATGCTGATGGGGTTTATAACACTTTTAACAAAGATTTCAGAACCTGTATTCACATTCCCCTGCTGTGGCCAACAAAAACAATATGAAAAGTATTTATCTATCCATTAACACACACACATACCCTGCAACCCTCACCCCCCACCCCCAAAATTAAGGTGAAAGGCCAGTTGTGACATTTCTGTGTTAAGAACTGATTGTAGTATTACAGAAAACAGTACACATGTTTGCTCCAAAGTAACTTTGTTGGACTATAGTTCCCAGAATCCCATAGCTGCTATGGAGACTGTGGGAGTCATAGTCTTTAAAAATGTAATTTCTAGCCTCTGAGCTTCTCAATATTAGAATTGTGGAGAATTTTGTTCAGATTGCATTTTGACACAAACATTTTAAACTTGCATTTCATGAACCAATGTGCAAACTGGGATGTGGTGTGTGCTCACGCTTCTCAGAAACTTGTAATGCAATTCACTGATTTTAAAAAGGCATACAAAATGCATATTTCAGTGAAAAAAGAAGAACTTAGAAGTGGAAAGAGCTTGCAAAAACTGTGAATAGGCAAACATGTACAGTATTAAAAATGTGCATATTGGGATAATCTGTAAGGGATTTCCTGTAGAGTTGTTATTTTTATTTTTATTTTTTAAGAAATGGAAAACTGATGCAGAAATTGATGGAAAGGACAAGGACTGGAAAAATGAGAAATTGGGTGAAACTGAAATGGACAGATTTGTTCACTCATTCTCAAAAATCAGTCCTGATGACTTCAATAGAACTTAATCAAAGATTAGTGTATTGGATTGCAGCAATTATTTAATGCTAAGTAAGCACCACTGAAAATGATGAGAGCTACCTGGGAGTAGACTTGTCTTGAACAGTATTATAAGACTGTGACCTACATGTCTAAACATTTTCTATTGGAATTTCAGTATCAAGTGAAGACACTTTTATTTGAACAGCGTTCTCCCCTATCCTTGGCCATTTATAATGGGAAGGAGAATAAGTCTACTTTGTCATTATTTGACAAGATAGAATGTGTTCAAAGAAGGGTGACCAATATGATCAAGGTCTGGAAACCAAACCCTACAAGGAACAACACAGAGAGGTGGGCATGTTTAGCTTGGAGAAGTGAAGGCTGAGAGATGGTATGATAGCTATCTTGAAGTACCTGAAGGGATGTGACATAAAAGGTGGAGTGAGCTTGTTTTCTGCTGCTCCAGAGACTAGAGCATGAACTAGTGGATTCAAGTTACATCAAAGGAGATTCCACCTAAAGATGAGGAAAAACATTTTGGCTTTAAGAGCTGTTTGACAAACAAGATTGCCTTGGAAAGTGGTGAACTCTCCTTCTTTGGAGGTCTTTAAACACAAGTTGGAGAGGTGTCTTACAGGAGTGTTTTTGCTGTGTATTCCTGCATGGCAGGAGGTTGGATTAAATAACCTTTAAATCACCTTTCCAACTCTAGGATTATCTCATTCTACTGTATAAGGTTATTGGCAGGCAGTGGTGTCACTAAGGATGTTATCACACGTGGGCCAGAAAGTGATAATAAAGTGGAAATGATGCATTCTGAAAATAAACCGAAAATAAACCTTAATTCCACAAATGGCTTTCACACGTAATTACCTTAATTGCGAAGTTACAGTAAGCGCATTTAACGTTCACGCACAAGTGAGAAAAGTCCGTAAATGTACTAGAAATGATCTTCTTGCACATGTGCAGATAGAGGAATGCTCACTGGAACCATGGGAAAAGCAGGAAAATGCTCCCAAATACACATTTGCTTTTCACATTACGGAAAATGCGGAATTACTGTAATTTTGCAAATGCATTTCCTCAAAACTACTGAATTTTAAAAGATCTTGGATAACACCAGTTTCTGTCCAGTTTCTGTGCGACGTCGTGTGAAATCATGAGGCACAAATCCAGTTTCTGTTTGGGATTTGTGTGGATTAACCAGCAGATTTCCCCCGTGTGATAACGTCCTAGGATTGGCATCACCCAGTGCAGTAACTCATGGTGTCACCCCTCTTCCATTGACCTCCTTTGCTCCTACCACACCATACAGAATCCTTAGTAACATTTTTTGTAATAATGTTACTCATAAATCATAATTCCCATATGTCACTGAATGTAATGGCAATAGTTGTGACATAAAGAACTAGCAGATGCAGGCATCTGACTAACATCTCCAATTGTTTTTCTCCTGTTTGGTTTGTAACCTCTTGCCTGATGAAGAAGCCCATGGAGCTTCGAAAGCTTGAACAAGTATATTGTGCATTTCGGTTGGCCAATAAAGGTATCACTGATGGATTTTTGTTAGAATTTGCTAAATGGCACTCTGCAAGTTCATTGTTTTATGTGGTTAAAGTGAAAATTTGGTAAGATACAATGTTTTTAAATAAAACTGTAAATTGAGGGGCGTCCTTTCTCTCCCCACTGAGCTTTGCCTCACTTCGCACTATCTCTTCAGCATTTTAAATGGTTTCAGGTGAATGCCACAGTCCATTTCTGCCCAAAGGCAGACGTTTGGGGAGCAGTGGTGTCACCCCCAACTTAGTGTTTTACCTGGTGCAACCCTCATGCCCCACACCCTCTAGTGATACACCTTTTGGCAGGTTTAACTAAACAATGTGCACAAAATACTTTCATAAAAAGCACAGTCTTGTATGGATTGTAAAGATTATTGTTATCCTCCTTCAAGTTATCCTCCTTCCAATCTGAGGCCATTATTGGAACTTGGCGCTGAAAAACAGCTTGGGGTAATGGTAAGGCGTGCGCGCGCACACACACACATGTTGTTACTGCATGTCTTCAAGCCTTTTCCAACTTATGGTGACCCTTAGGCAAACCTATCATGGGGATTTCTTGGCAAGATTTGTTCAGAGGAGGTTTGCCATTGCTTCCTCTGAGGGGGGAAGGGCGTTATCACATGGGGGCCTAAAGCAGAAAGAACCCCGTGGCATCCCCATCCCATTGTGGTTCCTTTCTTACCTGTATACAGAAAGCAGCATCATTCCGGTATCATTCTGGTCGCAGCAAAATGTAATTCCCAATTGAAACCGGCATTCAAAAGAACGGGGATGATGCTGGATGATGCCGCAATGGGACGGGGATGGGATGGGGATGGGACGGGGATGGGTGTGATGTCGTGTGAAGACACGGGGAAAGGAACTGCAATGGGACGGGGATGGGACGGGGATGGGACGGGGATGGGCAGGGTTTCTCTGCGACGTCGTGTGAACAAAGGGGAAAAGGAAGCGCAATGGGATGGGGATGCGACGGGGATGGGACTGCTTTAGACCCCGTGTGATAATGTCCAAAGAGAGAGAGAGAGATCTTTTACACTGAAATGCAGGTGGGTCACAGCTTCTTGGAAAGGCCATAATATGTAATGTAGCTTATTTAGATAGTCCTGCACTGACATCTTGTGGCTAGTTATTTTAAGAACAAAAGATGAGAACTCTCTATACTCTGCACAATTACAGCTCTTTGATACTGGTTTAACAGCCATGGTTCCATCCCAAGGAATCCTGGGGTTTGAAAAAGCAAATTTTTCTCACATATAAAATTTTCACTCCAAAGTCCCAAAATATTGAGGGTGTGTGTGTGAAAAATATGCAAAGGCTAGTAATTTCGAGTGCAAACTACTTTTGCATTTTGGATTCAGTTTCAGCAATATAAGTCAGCTAGGGACAATGGGGGAAAGTGGGAGGAGGAAAGAGAAACTGGGATATTTTAAAGGTAGCTCAGGGGAAAATAAGATTATTTGTCGTTGACAAATCGGGACAATTGGAGGGTATAATATTAGTGAGACCTGCATGTGAATTTTCTGTGGAAACTCACAGCACAGAATATGCATGAGACTTTTCCCCTCTAGAGATGCATATACAATTCCTTTTAGGTTCAGAGTGGACAGCTCAGTTTTATTGTCAATGGTCTTCTGCTGAAGGTGACAGTCATGCACCAAAGACAAGAAATGTTATTTGCTCCTCCCTGGTGGTTTCCTCTAAAATGCAAAGACATCTCACAGTGGTCATGAGAGACAAGTTTCTTCAGATCAACCTGTCTTTCTTGCGTCAGCGAGATACCAGGCTATGAAGGATCCAAGTCGTAAACTTCGCTAATCAAGGTAGCTGCTATCATGAACTTCTGGCTTCATGCTTAGAAATGTTTCACTTCTTTTATGAGCAACTCGTGCCTCAGTCAGTTAAGATGACTCACCGACTCAGGATCGGTTCTTGATGACGTTCTTGGCTAATTACTATCATATGATATAATTTGGCATAACATTCAGAGTAGAGATGAGGAAATTGTGGCCCTTCAGCTATTAATATTCAACCACCATCAGCTTCAGCAGCAGCGTCAGTAGTAAGGAATGGTGGCTGAGGACGTCCAACAATGTTTTGTGTACCATCCAACATTTCACAGATGAAAATTGGGACATGTGTGGTTGAGCAGCATCAGAGTGTGGTCAAGATGACAAAAGGTATTAATGAGCAAGCACACAAAAGCCAGGAGAGCCTGCAGCACTTTGCTTTTACCTAAGCCTACAAGGAAGATTCCACCCTCTCCTCTCCTTTCCCCCCGATATCTCTGCCAAATGTGGGCAGTTTGGAGGGAATATGTGTATGGAAGACCATCATTTCCCTAATTCTGTTCTAGAATGTGAACCTCAGAATAGAGACTTTTTATAAAATAATTACTAAGCAATATTTGCTCCTTAGTGAAGTAATAGTGCCACTCTATTCTGCTTTGGTCAGGCCTCACCTGGAATACTGTGTCCAGTTCTGGGCACCACAATTCAAAAAGGATGTGGAGAAACTGGAGCGTGTCCAAAGGAGGGCAACTAAAATGGTGAAGGGTCTGGAAACCAAGCCCTATTTGGTTTCTAGACTTAGGGAGCTGGGGATGTTTAGCCTGGAGAGGAGAAGGCTGAGAGGTGATATGATAGCCGTGTTTAAATATTTGAAGGGATGTCATATCGAGGAGGGAACGAGCTTGTTTTCTGCTGCTCCAGAGACTAGGACCCGAAACAATGGATGCAAGCTGCAAGAAAAGAGATTCCACCTCAACATTAGGAGGAACTTCCTGACAGTAAGGGCGGTTCGACAGTGGAACACACTCCCTCGGAGAGTAGTGGAGTCTCCTTCCTTGGAGGTCTTTAAGCAGAGGCTGGATGGCCATCTGTCAGGGATGCTTTGATTGGGAGTTCCTGCATGGCAGGGGGTTGGACTAGATGGCCCTTGTGGTCTCTTCCAACTCTATGATTCTATGATTCTATGATTCTTAGGCACTTGATTAATAATAAATATATATTATCATTCTTTTTGTTGTTTCAATAATAATCTTACTTTCCTGTCACCGCCCTTTTTCTCTACGGGGTTATTCAGATGGTGAAAAGAATGGTAGAATCTGGGTTGAATCTTTGTTGCTCAGATGCATTTCAAATGCATTTGGTTAAGTTGGGGGGGCTGCCAACCCCCCACCCCCTTAACCTGGGATAATCGATCTTGGGGGTTTCCCTTGAGTTTTTCAAAAAGATTTGCATTGCCGGCTGTGTGAATAACTGATGCAAATAGATTTGGGATAAATCAGGATAAAACTCTGCATGCCTTGAACTTGTTTTGAATGCATCAGCATTGTTGAATTCATCTTTATTTGCAGTGCTGACACATGTGAACAACAGAACTTGTAGAGATGTGCATAGAAATAATTCTGATTTAAAAAATAGTATGAACAACAAAACTGAAATGTATGAGTGAGATTATTTCCATAGTTGTGCTAAAAAAACAAAACCCAATGTCTGAATGACCTCTAAGAGTGTCCCTGCCTTCCTCCCACTGAAGTGCTGTGTCATCACTGGATGTCCATGACATTCTAAGAATATCTTACCATTTAAATCGTATACCTTACCATATGGTTGCATATCAGCATCAGTTACTCCTAGGGAATGCAATGTTTGTGTGCAAATGCTTCACACTATTTGACCAATATATAGAGATCTTGTAGCACCTTTGAGACTAACAGAAAGAAAGAAGTTGGCAACATGAGCTTTCATAGACTACAGTATACTTCAGATGCAATTGATGCAGCTGAGGAATACAGATACATATGAAGAATATATCCCTCAGAAACATCTAAGGAAGTAGACTGTAGTCTACGAATCATACTGATTCTACATGGCTATATCTTTGAATTTGACCAATATATTAGTTAGGTAAATCATTAAAAGGTAAACTCCACTCTATTTATTTTTAAGTGATACATACACATATCACAACAGGAGACATCTTATAGTGGGTGTTCCTCCCCACCCACCCCCAATGAGAGAATAGAGAATTGCTATTTTCAAAAAGTACTTAAAGTAGTATTAGAAGTTAAGTACACAAACATATCAAGTAAGTAATCAAATCATCCCCTGAAATAACTTATCAACACACAATCAAGAGAGGTTGTGATCCTAGACATGCTTACTTAGGATTTAGCCAGCACTATGATGGTGCTGATTTTACATCATTTATGTCTGTATTGCCTTCAAATGCAATCCTAAACTTGTCTCCAGAAATAAGTGCATAAAAATCAACAAATCACCCACACTGTTAAAAGCCAACAAATTTTACGTTACCCAATCAGTTGTCTAGAGCTCAGCTTAAATCCTATTTATGTCATGACCACAGTAGACCCATTGATTCAATAGGATTGTGCTTCACTAACAATTTATTCAATGAGTCTATTCTACTTGAGACCAACCAATAGGATTCCATCCCTCCTCCTCCTCCTCCTGTGGATGTGGAGTAAAATCACCTTCATCCTGTTAAGGCTTTTTGTGTTGCAATGTCACATCAGTTTTAAAATTTTGTTTAAAAATATCAGCTTTCCAATGCCAACATGATTGAGGCAGGCTTTACTTCAATGTGTTAACCCTTTCTCACTAACCTCCCCATCTCCGAATAAGCATGCACAAAACAGCATCCTTACTCAATTAATTGATTGAAAATGGCTGTCCTACTAAGGAGACAAACCTTTCTGCTCTAAAAGACAAGGGGAACCAGTCTTAAATGAACACAAACACAGCAGACCAGCAAACGTACTGTTTTACAACAGGCTGGATTCTCTCGTACACAGTTACCCCAGTGTTCACTGTGTGTTGTGTGCCTTCAAGTCATTTCCAACTAATGGCAACCCCAAGGCAAACCTATCACAGGGTTTTCTTGGCAGGTTTCTTCAGAGGGGGTTTGCCATTGCCATCCTCTGAGTCTGAGAGAGTGTGACTTGGTAGGGTTGCAAAATCTTAATGTACCATTTTCCCATAGAGCCCATCCTTTCTGGACAGAGACATTGCAGCCCAGGTCATGTAGGAAATAACAAAGAAGGACTAGGCTCTTTGGGGTGTTGAACTGATGTTTAGAAGAACAGATTCCAGCAGATGTAACTTGCATGACAAAAATAGAGAAAAACTGAGCTTTTTTGTACATCTCTTCTGTTAAGGTAGGGAAACATGTATTAGATAGGGATGAGCCCTATTGTTCCCCATCCACCCCTTTTGTGCACCTGTCCATCATGGTCCATTACTGTCACTTAGAAGCCCTTTTTTCTTTTCCAGAGCATGATGGTTCCGGAAGACTTGTGAGTTTGTGGGAATTCCCCACTGGCCAATGTCTGTCCTCAGGCAAAGTCCACAGCATAATGAGTGAGATAAGCCTATCTCACAGAATTTCAGGTCATACAGTGTCAAACTCCATGACAGAAGCACGGAAATGTTGAAGCCGAATGTTGCAGTAGAAGGTCTTCTCATTTGCCTCTTCACAGCTTACCAAGAGGTGAGAGAAAGCCAAGGATTGTCAAGGTGACATACTGCACTCTTGTATGTGTAGAAAGAGGCTACCAAAGCCATCGAAGGTGCTTGGAGCAGTCCTTTTGGGGGGCAAGGTGACTGAATCTATGGTGTTTTAATGATGATGGGAAGGCAAGACAACCAAGTTGGGAATGGGGAGGATATGATAAAAAATGAAAAGCTGTGGAGGAAACAGATTTGTTGTCATTGTGTGCCTTGAAGTCATCATGGGATTTTCCTTGCTGGGTTTGTTTAGAGAGGATTTGCCTTTGCCTTCCTCTGAGGCAGAGAGTATGTGACTTGCCCAGTTGGTTTGCATGACTGAGTGGAGACTTAACCTGGTCTCTGCTAATATCCCATAGAGTTGGCAGTTAAAGTTGTATCAAAGTACTATAAATGTTTAGTGTGAAAGTCGGATGACTCTAAAGGGAGATTTGACAAATTCATAGGGTATAGCTCTGTTGTTAGGTCTGTTAGCCATGACAGGCAACCTAAAACTCTGTTCCACTGAACTCCAGTTGTTTGTGGGAAGGAGTCAAGAACTGATGCAAACATGTAGCTGGCCACTCTGTGAAACAGGATACAGGACTAGATGGAGCCTTGGTCTGATTTACTCGGGAGCTTCTGATATCCCTTTTCATTGAATGAATGAGTTGTGGTTTGGAGCTATCAGGTGGAGAGAATCTTATGACTGTTAAGATAGGGAAACATTTGTTCCAAACCTATACTCTGAAGATGCAAACAAATTAAAAAGCTAGGGGAACAAAATGGAAACAGAGTCAGAGAAAAGGACTGAGATTTTTTTTTCTGAATTGTACTGCAAC
The DNA here is from genome assembly GCA_026167975.1 of Phrynosoma blainvillii. NCBI lineage: Eukaryota > Metazoa > Chordata > Lepidosauria > Squamata > Phrynosomatidae > Phrynosoma > Phrynosoma blainvillii. Next base: position 122,385,130 of record JANUYF010000005.1, read on the forward strand.
AATATAAAATGAAGGCTGGCATTCTGCTTGGGACTTAGGTCTTCATAAATGGCCATAAATGTGTGTAAAATTGAAATCCATGTTCACCTAGGGCTGCCACAGTGGAGCAACGTTGGTCATCCATTGTTCAATCATAGCCAGTGGAGTGACTGATGCATCATGGCCCAATGAGTAATAGGCACCGATGCACATTGGAGCACTCCTCAGTGTGCCTCCAGACAATGACTAGGAAGTGCCAGAATGTTATAGGACTACCTAACACAGGGACCGGCAACCTACGGCCTGGGGGCCAGTTAAGGCCCCGGGCCCTGGACTTACCGGCCCAAGCCAAAGGTTGCCACCATCGCCGCCGCTGCGTGCCGCCATCGGGGAGCGTTTTCAGCCACGCTTGCTGTGGCCACTATTTTGGAAGTCAAAATGGTGGTTGTGACGCATTTGCACATGCGCAGTACTCTTGTGCATGCGCAAACGCATCATGGCTGCCATTTTGATTTTCAAAATGGCGGCCGCGGCATGCGCCGTGGTGGCTGTGGCCACGCGTGCTATGGCGGCGGCCGCGGTAGTGGCCACGGCAGCAGCGCACACGGGGGGTCGTGTGCGGTGGAGGAGGGTGTGTGCACACATGTGAGCGCGCACGCCGCCATTCCCCCCCCCTCGGCCCAGCCAAGACCTGGGCGACAGGAGACCGTCCCAGGTCTCAAAAAGGTTGCCTGTCCCTGGCCTAACACATATCAGAATTTCTGAACATAACTATGGATTCATAAAGTTATGTAATGTAGACTGTGGTGTACAATTTTGACCAACATCCTACAAATAACGATAAGGAATCTCTGTTCTTAGGACCAGCTCAAAAGAGGCTGTTCCTGTTATACTTTGGCTGAAATTAATACTTGCAAATATTTAAAATATGATGAGTTCTTCCATCACTTTCTCAATTTGCTGTTTGAATTTCTTTGAAAATTTTTGAAGTAAAGTATCAGATTTGGATTTTGCATAGAGAAAAATATTTGCCTTTAAATTTTTATGTAACTATTGAGACTTGTTGCCTCTCTTAAAGGTCTTGATTTCTGAAGGTGTCAGAGATGAAAATTGATAAGCTATCAAATATTAACCGCTGAATGTTGCTTCAGATGCTATACATGGTTTTTTGAAAGGATTGTTAAATACCAACTGTTGATTACTGTTGAATATGAATACTGCTGCATGCTAACACTAAGCCATTGTCAAATAACAAGGGAGGGGTGAGGAGAAAGAGATTTGAGCACCACTGGAAAATTTCTTGGAGTGTGGCAGTAGAATGGCAAGGGTTTCTGATCCCCATGTTCCTCCTCTATAAAATACAAATATTAATCGATGCCCCTGGACAGGACTTTGTGAAGCCCTCCTTACAAGTTTTAGAGTTTTATTTTCAGTTCTCAAATCTATAGTAATTCAAATGTAAATTTGTATGCAATTGTCCTTTGCATAGATCATGGGATACAGTAACTGACTGGCTCAAGCCCAGAACTACCAATTTGCATCTGATTCTAGTTTTTTTTAAAAATAGTCATTTTAAACACCCCAACCAGTCCTTAACTGGGTTATAAAGGACAAGCACTGCAAAGAGGGAAGAAAAGCTGGGGTAGATTTTTTTTTGGAAGAGAGTGAAAAACTTCCCTTAACCTTTTCAAGCTTGGTTTGAAAACAAATGGCTGCTATTCTTTATTGGATTTTGCCCCGATATTTTCTGAAAGAGATGGAGCCCTGGCTTAAAATTTAAAACAGGCGGCATCCTGATGTTATCAGAAGGATTTAGCTGCCGAAATCACTGTTCCAAACCTATACTGCATACCTGTACTGCAACCATTCTCAGCCACAAGGTTATGAGTTCGATCTAAAGGACTCCAAGGGACTCCAAGGTCCACTCAGCCTTGTATCCTTCTGTAAGTTGCTAAAATGAGTGCTCAGCTTGTTGAGGGCAATTAGCTTATATATTGTAAACCACTTAGAGAGTGCTTAAGTGCACTGATAAGCAGTATAGAAATGTACTTGCTATTACTATACAAGGGATTTTGGCTTATAAGAAAAAATGGCATGTGTGTAATTTGCCATTATCCATAAGTCCAAGGGAGAGGTATATGCTTCTTGCCATATGCAGAGATACTTTTTATTTTTTCTGTTGGCTAATACAGCAATGGATCTCTGCTGTAACTCCAGTTTAGTCCATCAACTTTCCAGTGGAATTGTTTGATGCACAAGGCACCCTTGAATGGCTACACATTCTGCCTAAGATGCTTGCAGGTTGCAGTATGTTTGGAAATGGCACCAGTTTCTATTCTTGCTTGGAATGCCTTAGGGGGAGCATGTCTGCTGATCATAGGCACTTTATTAATACTGTGAGAAATTTCAAGCATCACACTACCAACCCACTTCTGTTTTTTTTATCCTGACTTTAGCTTGGTAGATCAGAGGGATGCTGTGAATGTAGTATATCTTGATATGCTTTTATCAAATAGGGAAATATGGCTAGCATATATTTTCCATGAATCCTCTTTTCCAGTCTTTCAGACTTAATTTCCTTCTCTTTCCAGGTTTTGTCATTCGGTGATTGTGACTACATTGAGTAAGTTGCTGCATCAGTGTCTTCAGTACTGATCAACATGGGAGCTGTTAGAAAGACTAATTCATCTGTGTTCTTAAAATAATCTAATATGGTCAGGGCCAGATTAAGATCTTTAGAGGTCCTAAGCACTTAAAAGATTTTGGTGCCCCCATATATATCTAATTCAAAATATAAACAAGAATAAACTGTGAAATATTTTTTTCAAACTGTGCCAAAATCTACAGTAAGATGGAAAATAACATTTATTCCCAATATTAATGTTGTATTCCAAAGATTAATGTATATCATTAAGCTCTATTATTACTATTTTATTATTATTTTATTATTGTATATATGTGTGTGTGTGTGTAATTTTTTTTTCATTTATTGTGGGAGCCTTTTTTATGGTTCAGCTGCACTATTTGAAGTTTTGCATCATATGCTTCATGGTAAATCTGGCAATGGAAAATTCCTGTGATGCCCCCTTCCCTTGATGCATTCAGCACATACTTATTTTGCTTAATGGTTAATCCAGCTCTGAATGTGGTTCAAGTCCTGCTTTGGACTACAACTCCCAGACATGCTCCCATGCCCGTGATAGACAGGGATTCTAGCTGGGACTGGAAACTAGTCGGGACATTACATTAGTCTAGCTCTGTTTTTACTTTGTACTGATGTAGCTCTGTTTTTACATTCCTCTGCTGTACTGCTACTTTTACTTTTAACATACTTGCATAAGAAGGTATCTAATGTTTCCTTAAACAAGGATTCCCCATTTGCCTGTAGCAAAAGAGTCTCGCTTAAAGACCAATGTGATGTGTGGCACAGTCCCACTTCCTCAGTGAACTGGAGTAGCCACCAGAAAGGTCACCAAATATCACCTGGAACAACACTACTGTGTATGTATACTATCAGAAGTTTGCATTGGCCTTCCACATTTGTGGCCTTGAATTTTGTGGCTTTGATTATTTGCTGTCTTGAGTAATATGTTCTCTCTAGGAATCTCTAGGTCCTCCAGTGCAATTCTGCTAGAAGTTGACCATAGAATTGTGCTGGAGAGCCTAGAAGTTCCTAGAGAAAACACTTCTCTTGGCATTTGTAGGTCCTCCAGCATGATTCAATGATCAATCTCTGGCAGATGTTGATCATAGAGTTGCACTGGAGGACCTGGAGATTCCCAGAGAGGTGTTCTCTCAGATAAAAAATAATGCTGTTTTTTATTTGCAGTTTTTCTACATTCATGGGGGTTCTTTACCCCTAGCCCCAGCAAATATGGAGGGATCACTGTATAGACTTGTAAATATTAACTTAAGAAATGAGCATGGGTAGTTTATTATAATAATCAACATTCTTCTCTAACACTTTAATGTCTCTTTCTCTACAAGGTGTGTCAATAATGCGTGCACATGTAAATCATCAAAACCATCATTTGACCTGCCCGATTGGACTACGTACGTATTAGATCTGCTTTGTCCTTTGGGGGGTGGAGTGGGGAGGCCTTATTAAAGCAGATGCTGTTGTTTCTGTGGAGTTGGTTTGACTATATGTGGTGTTCATGTCAATGCTGAAGGTGAGATTGGTCAATTCTGCATTCATTACAGTTGTTCAGGAGCCTCTCAGGTTAAGTTTGGACCCCAGTTTGATGATTCAAATTTTATACCTTCCAAGAGGGACAATCTAAATTAATCCATTTTTGTCCCATTTTTTCATCTGCTCTTAAAATGTCTTAGTTTCTCACTCTTCCTCCTGCATCCTTCCTTTGTTCTCAGTTTATGTCAGTTGCTGCAAACTGAATTCAAAATGCGAAAGTAGTTTGCACTCAATTAACTCGGGGGAGTGGAAGGAGATTATCACACCGCTAATAAAACTGGCTTACCTGAGCTGGCTTAAAATTTAAAATGGATGGCATCCTGATGTTATCAGAAGGATCTAGCCACTAAAATCGCCACTCGGGTTCATCCTGAGTCCATCTCTGCTCCCAGAGCCACTCCAGCGGCCATTTCATTAAGCAGGGAAACTCCTAGCTTTGAAAAGGGGCATGCTGAGTGTCCCTGCAAGCAGGGATGAAGCCGGGCAGTGATTTCGGCAGCTAAATCCTTCTGATAATATCAGGATGCTGCCTGTTTTAAATTTTAAGCCAGCTCAGATAAGCCCATTTTATTAGCGGTATGAGAATCTCCAAAGAGAAAAGAGGGTAGAATCTTGCCCATCCCAGTAGCTGGGCAAAAGCAAACTGCTGCTGCCTTTGTTCACTTCTTTGCTCATGAATAACTTTGCCATCTTGATCATACTCCGGTGTTGCTTGGCCACACCGGAGTATGTTTTCATCTGTGAAATGTTGGAGAGTATGCATTTTGCTTTGTCTGATTCAGATCCAATTCAGCCTGCTTCAGATGTTAAATGTGAACCAGGATTTGTTGTTATTGTTCCATGCCTTCAATTTGCCTTGAATTATTGTGATTCTCTCACAGATTTTATTAGGCAAGATTTTTCCAGAGGAGGTTTGCCACTGCTTTCCTCTGAGGCTGAGAGAGTGTGCCTTCCCCAGTGTCACCCAGTGGGTGTCCAAGGCTGAGTGGGGATTCAAACACTGGTGTCAGAACCAAGAAGCCTTAGGCTTCAATGTACCAAAGAATCAGTCTTTGTTGTAGTGAAAACAAAATAACTTTATTGGATACACAGGAATAGGATATTCTCAGTAATTCATCTAAATTAGAACTGCCCAAAACCCCAACACCATATTAAATTACTATTGCCCAAACTCCTCCCTACAAATTGGCGCACAAAACTTCTTTCCCACCAATAATTTCTAATAGTCCCACTATCGCCTATCTAACCCCCTTAGCAATATACCAAGCACTACCAGTCTACAAACTCCCAAGCCTAAAGGAAAATACACTCCCACACATTCCAACTTGCAAGATCGCACAGACAGTTGCACAGCCATTCCCTCTTCCCAGACATCTCATACCAACCTCCCAACCATATTATAACCCATAATCCCCACCTATATAAAACATTCAATCAAACAAAACACCATATTTAATTTAATACATGACAGAGCCAACTGGGTCTGACAACTGGTCTCCCAAAGTCCTAGTCCAGCACTCAGATCATTACAACATGCTCTCAGATAAGGTTGGGATGGTAAATCTTGTTACTTCATGAGCTGAAAATTTTAAAAGGGTGTTTTTTTTCCCTGTGCTTACAAAAAAAATGAGTTTTGTAATCATTTTTAGATGAATGTTTTAAGTCTCAGGGCTTCTCCTCCCCCTGAAAATGTTTTTTTAATTTGGTACAAAAGCACTGAAAACAAAAAAAAAAAAACAAAAAAAAAAAAAGGAGAGTGCTGCTATTTTTGTTCTTGCTCATGGAGCTGTTGAGACACCTTTTTTTGTCAAGAAAATTTTTGAATATCTTTACATTTCTGATGAGATTCATATACCATGTCTCCTCTCTCACTTCTGCAAAGTCCACCATTTATGTGCTGCAGTCCCCACTCCAACATGGCCAGCAGAGAGCGGAGGTGGAGGGTGAAGAAGCATCTGGTTATGTAATTGTGTAATTGTGTGATTGTAATAGTGTAATTGAAACACAAAAATATGTCTGAAAGCACCATGCCTTTTGGTGGGAAGAACTGGTGCCTTACCACATGCTTTACCTCCTGCAGTGTCTAAAACATAAGAGCCTGGACATTCTGGCAGTTATTCTTTAAAAAAAGTGACCTTTGCAAGCTGTGAAAATGGCCTTGTTTATATATTCTACACTGTGTACCACGAAGAAAAATAATATGCTCTTCATGCAAAGCTTATCAATGGCATAGTCAAAAATAAAGAAAGAATCAAAGGGCTGTTAATGTTGTTTTGGCAACCAGGAGCTGGATTGATGTTATGTCTGACTTTTCTTTGTTGTTAACCAGACCTGTATTTGTCATCTTCGGGGTGGCACTTGGCTGTTGCTGCTTCTTCACACTTTGTGTGGGGTGCTGCAAATTTTGCAAGAAAAGGGAAGTGACCAGAGACACAGAAGAACCAACAGCAAGAGTCTCCATCCCACCTCCTCCCTTTGTTATTCCAGTACCTTCAGCTCCACCAGGAAACCAGATTGTGGAACCACCTTCTTATGGAGAGGTAAGAGCAGATGCTGCATTCCAGCAGAAATAAAGAAATTGGTTTAGTTTTGATTTCTCTAACACTTAGACTGTTGAACCTCAAGTTCTTTCTGTCCCAAATTGCAAATTTTGGTAAATTTCTCCAAAAGAAGGCAAAGTGAAATCCCTATGTGTACTGGTCAACTTAAACAGGTAAAGCTGCTCTCCACATGGAGAGGACCATCCTGTACTTACCATACTGGTGTTTAACTGTAGCAAAAATAGAGGTGGAAACTATAATTTGGTACTTTTATCACTGAATACAAATAGATGTAGATCCTGGGTTCAAGAGTTAAGCATTCTTGCAGGAACCCTGTGTCTTCGTAAGTAGACTTCAGGAATTAGAATTGTGCAGTTGAGTAATGTCATATCCAGTAGACGACTGCTATTACATTACTATGTATCAGATCCAGCAAAGTGTCCAATGCATATTGATACATAGTGCCAATAAGTGCACAATGCACACTGGATGCAATTGCTGGTGTGCCATTACACACCCTCACAATTTAATAAAGGGCTTTCTTAGTGCCTCTAACACATAGCTAAATGTATGTCAAGTTAAGTAGAGTAATAGGTCATATAGGATTCTGGCATCAAACTCCTGGACCTGGTTGACTACACTTGTCATTTTCACTTTTTTGCTATAATAATAATAATAATAATAATAATAATAATAATCTGAAATTATTTTCATCTTGAGTGTGAAGAAAATTATGATTGTTTGTGAATTCTTCCAAAAATGAGCTGAAACAAAATTCCCATCCATCCTTCATTTTCATTAAACCAAAAGATGGATAGGATCCCACACATCTTCAATTGATTTAAGGGCTGGGGAAGTGGGTTTGCTGTGGAAAAGAGAAATCATTTTTATTAATTAATAACATTAATAGCAGTCTTGGACTCAAACCCACTTCAGATTCCACAGGAAAAAATAGGTACAGAGCACAAGTCAAATAAAACTCATTAGTCTTTAAGATGTCTCTTTGTTCTCTTTATCCCTAATTGAAAAGGTCATACCACTTGGTTCTTGGTGTTTAAAAAAGAAAACCCCAAAAATCTGGATGCAAACATTCATGATTGTTGATATTCCCACTATATACCTGATTGGAGGATAATGCTCTCCCCGGGTACAAACATCTAAATATAATATGAATGTAATAGAAAGATGGAACAGATTGTGAAAAGGATTGTTCTGGAACAGATCATTGGTCAGCCCATCCTAGAAGTTTGTTGTTGTGTGTGTGCCTTCAAGTTGTTTCCAACATATGGTGACCCTTAGGCAATGCTACCACAAGGTTTTCTTGGTAAGATTTATTCAGATTGGGTTTTGTCTTTGCGAGACTGTCTTTATGAGACTGTGACTTGCTTAAGGTCTTCCAACAGGTTTCCACTGATGAGCAGAGATTCAAACCCTGTTCTCTAGAATTCTAGTCTAACACTTAAACCACTTCACCATGCTGTCTCATATCCTAAAAGTGCCCACTCTGATTTAGAGTTTGAAAAGTTTCTTTTCTGACTTCATTTCCCAGAATCCCCCAGCATGTTGGCTGAGGGATTCTGGGAGCTACAGATCAACCTCTCCTTGAACCTTTCCAAGCTGTATTCTGGCAGGAAAAAGCTCTCTGGGTCTCAGTCAGGAAACATTTGCTCTCCCATCTTATCAACTGTAGCAAAGCAAGCTGCCCCAGAGTTAGCTCACCATTGATCCCTCTAGCACAAGATTGTTTGACTCTAACCAGCAATTTCTTTGTACACTGGGCCTAATATTTTAAAAGTAGAAATGTCAGAAAGTGCAGCTGAGTCTTTTCATATCAAAAGCATGTGTACTACCACTGAGCAACAGCCCTTCCTTCCTTAAAAGGGATCATGTCTTCATTTTTAATATGCATACTTACAAAAATACTACAACTGGCTGGTTTTGAGCAGGTTTTCTTGTACGTTATCAATTATTCTTGAAGTGTGTATGCCCTGCCTAATGTACAAGAACTTCACAAAATCTAGCATAAACAGCCAGGGATTAACTTTATGGGGTGTCTATGCAAATTGATATCTTTGCCTCTCCCAACAAGAAGTCTAACCTTCCAAAATGAAATTTTCTTCCAGTTCCCAAATTTCTAGCATTTTGGGGAGTGAGACAATGAAAATCATCACACCTAGAACTTGTATATTTGCTGCATTCACATCCCCTTAGTAATGTTGCCTGCCCTCTTTTCTTTGGATGCCTAAAGCATATCTCTAAGTGGTCAACTGAAGTTTTAAGTTACTGCAGTGCTGGAGATTTGGGGACTGAACGAAAATTGCATTTTGTGGGGCAGAATTCTTATTTGGGGAGGCAGGGTTCTCATTCTATCCTTTCCCCCAATAGCTACCTCCCGAATAAGTAGTACATGATCGTGGTTGAGATGTGGCATAGGCACCAGATCCCATCTGATCAGCCCTGGTTAGTACTTGGACAGGAGGCCCCCAATAAGTACTGGGTGTTGTAGGCTATATTTCAGAGGAAGAAACTGGCAAAAACATCTCTTGAGTATTTCTTGCTTAAGCAAACTATGAAAGTCATGGGGTTGCCATAAATTGACAGGCAACATGAAGTCACACATACACACGTTGGACTGATTGTGTATTGTTCCACATTATTTTTTACTCTTGTCTACTTTTATTTGTTGTTATTATTTTGCTGGCAGCATCAGCGAGTGATACACACTTGTATCAGTCACACAACTTGATTGGCTGTTTAGCCGCATGTTGCAATCTTTATCAATTTTTGCAGGGAAGGTGAAAGATGAAGGGCAAATGAGGAAAGGATTAGCTAGCTAGGAATGGCTACAGTATTATTGGTTGCTTTGTAAGCTGCTTTCTTAAACCTTCTCTCTGACATGAGATGGAGAATGCTTCAATCAAATAAATGGTAATTACATTGCTATTTAGGCCAGGGGTGGGGAGGCTTTGGTCCTCCAAGGCTTGGATCTTATCAGCTAGTCCCACTTAAAATAGATCTATAAATCAATTACTGAATTGTGAGTCAACACATAGGTATATCCCACTGATTCACTGGATCCACTCTAGTTGGGACAAATAACAGAACTGAGGCTCAGATGTTTTGGACTTTATCTTCCAGAGGCCCCACCTGGCACAACCAACTGTAAAGGATGATGGGAGTTGTAGTACAAACCATATGGAGGGAGAAAGGCAGCTTTAGTCATCAGCTGTTTAGCTGATTTGTGCAAGCTTCTGAAATCTTTCAAAGAAATCTCCTTATGATAGTCTTTCTTAGATATTTCTAAAGGTCAGAGAAGGCAAATATGTGTTCCAAAAGGAAAGGCAGAAAAGTGACTGTGAAACATTTTCTGTCTTTTTTTCCTGCAGCTGTCCTGGAAGCCCTACTATTACCCACCTCCTACAGATCAGCCACCTGCCTATGATAATATTGCAATGGAGGTTCTTCCCCCTCCGGATGCCTCCCAACCCCTTGGATCAGTGCCCAGGAATAACTCTTGCAAAACATCAATATTTTAGTTGCTGTTACAGAGGAAGATATCAGAACAGCTTTGAGGAGCTCTGACCAAGATCAATCTAGCCCAGTGTCCTCTTTCCAAAAGAAGAGCATGGAAAAGTTACTTTGAGGGACTACAACTCCCAGTCTCCCAGCCAACATGACCACTGGCAAATGGAATGCAAAAGACTGTAGCTCAAAGAAGTAACTTTCTCACATTCTGTACAAAAGTGCTCCTATAAAGCCCATAAAGAGATTATAAAGATTATCACCATCATTAACTTTATTTATATGTGGCCTTTCCCCCCAAACTGGGTCTAAGGCAGCATAAGGATGAGGCTCACTCCAGAAAGTTGGCCCTGTCAATAGGCAAAGTGAAAACATCATCTCAGGCAGCATACTCTGGAAGGCATCAGAGGCAGCCTCTTGATTTTTCCATCTGAACCCTCCCAGATGTTTCCTGTCCTTAGAAGACAAAGCTATGTACATCACACAGTCTGTCTTGGCCTTCTGTCTTCATGCGTATGGGAAGATGCTATCCCATTTCCAGTATTGACGTCAGATTGAACTGCCAGTCCAACCACATTCTATCCATAGAATCCCAGGGACAGAGTGAGCCATCTTGTTCTTTACCTTAAGCAGCAAAATTTATTGAACTGAGGCTACCTTTACCTTTTATTTACATCCTGTGTCTCGTCTTCAGAGTTATATCACTTCTCAGCATGGAGAATCCTATTAGTCATCATCATGGCTAGTATTAGTTGTTGATAGATGTTCCCACTACAATGATGCCGAACCATTTAAAAATGATTTAAACTAGTGGTCATCACTAGCCATATATTCATATTTTGCATCATACCATATGTTCATATTTTGCAAAGCTGGGAAAAGTGACTCTTTTTCGCCTAAAATTCACAGAACCTCAGCTTTTCTAGTATTTCAACGTTAATTCTGTGTTCTGTAGGAAAGCATCTCCTTTTGTTGTTTTTTGTTGTTGTTATTATGCCTCTCCAAAACAAAGGAGAAAAATGTGTTTCTCTTCACCATTTCCATGCAGTTCTTTCAACACTACTAGTTTCCATCAGCTCCACCCTCCTACCTCCTTTATCCAAAAAGCCAATTGATATTTGTGCCTATATTACCCCCCCCCCCCCATTTAAGATTGGCTCGGACCTGACTAATATCACCCTATACACAGCTGATATCTATGTCTGGCACTTCCAGATCAATGGGGAGAACTACTAAGCATGCTTGAGTTCTGAAACTGTTCTTTCTAAATTAAATCACTGTGAACGTATGGGGAGTATTGGCTGGTTTATTCATTTATTTTACACACAAGCACACCCATACACACACTGAGATCCTTGGAGGAAAGGCAGGATATACATATGTCACATCTTTTGGTGGAGGGAGATTCTCATAATTCCTCCAAGGAGTTCAGGATGCAGATTTTCTAGATTGGATCTGGGAAGAGACTCCTGTAATTTAAAACCTTAACGGATCTTGAAGCAAGATGAGGTACTGTAAACCTCCATCAAGTGTGATGAAGGTACTTATCTATCTTCACTTTCCAAATCCTAGTTTTCTGCTACAGCTGTCCCCTCCCAATACTAGTGGCATATCCTCCAACTGTCCCAATTTGGCACAGGCAATCAGCCAATTAATTCTCTGCCATCCTGCTTTTTCAGTTGCTTTTAATATGTCCCAGTTTCCCTTTCCTCCTTCCTAAATTTCTCCTTTGTCCTCAGCTAACTTCAGTTGCTGCAAATGGAGTTCAAAGTGCAAAAGCATTGTGCAATCAATTTACTCTGACAGGGCAGAAGAGAGGAGGAGGAAGGATCCTGCCCTTCCCAGTAGACTCAGGCAAAAAGAAACAGCTGCACCCCCCACCCAGCTTGTGTTGCCTTTATTCATAGCATTTGCCATCTTGACCACACTCTGATCTTGCTAGGCCACACATGTCCTGGTTTTCATCTGTAACATGTTGAAGAGTATGCTGTAGAAGTGCAGGGAGCAGATGTGGCAGAGTCAGTGGCAAGAACAGAGCTTGGAGACAAAAACAAAGCCAGGCATTGCTCTGCACCCCACTTCTTGTCTCCACCATGTTGAGGGGAGACATCTACAACTGAATGTTAGGGTTTGGAAGGTCAAGGAGGATACATACCTTTGCCTACTCGATGGTGTTTAACCTTGTCCTGCTCTGAGGTATGTTAAGGTTAAAAGTTACTGGAGCTTCATCCTGGTGACCCTATCAAATTGGCACAGGCTGAAATCCTGCTGGTGAATTATGGCTGTATAGCTACGCTGATGTAGGTAACAGTGGCAGAGGGGAAAGTTGAACAGCCATGGAGAAAGCAAACCTTTCAAAAAACAAGCTGCTTGGAGCAGGCAGATTTTGCCTCCCTTCCCTTTGTTACCACTGTGCAACTCTGGAACAAATGCAACCACCAGGACTCTGTCCATGGTTTCCTACCTCTTAGACAAAAATCAGAAGGTAAACTAAAATGGTTGCCGCTGCTAGCCATATTTAAAGTGCTGCAACCACTGCCCCATGCTCTCAAAGTTTGGCAAGGATGGTACCAATTAAACCTCTATCATTCCACTTTCTCAGCTGCTTTTAAAATGTCCAAGTTTCCCTCTTCTCCTCCCATTTCCCCCCTTCATCCCCAGTTTTTATCAACTGCTGCAAACTGAGTTCAAAGTGGAAAAGTGCCTTGCATTCCATTAATTCAGCAGGGAGGAGAGGAGAGGAGGCAGCAGACTCTTGCCCTTCCCAGTAGGCTTAGACAAAAGCAAACTCTGGCATCACCTTCTAACTTATCTGTTCTTTATTAATAACATTTGCTATCTGAAAGTCCTGAAAATGTAGCAAATCTTTAATGTTTTATTTTATTATGAGTGTATTTTTACTCCTAGGAATGGGGAGGAGTTCTTGGGTGCTATTTATGGCTTTTCCTCAGGCAGCAAAACTCCTTCAAGTTAGCCTGTTAGTCATCCATCTCTGAAGGTAGCAAACAATACTTACATTTAACATTTAGATGTCCTAGAAATTTTATCCAGAATTTCCCCAACCACTTCTTGGTTGTTTAGGGAAAAAGTGACTAAGGTTGATGGGAACTGCAGTTCAATAACATCTGGAGGGCTGTACATTTGCCATCCCTGATCGAAATGCAAATCTTCATAGGAAGTGCTTTCCATATACATCAAAGCAGCACAACCACAATTTTTTTATCTAAAGGGAACTTCAAACCCATCACAATCTTGAGCTTGGGGCATGAAATCTAGAAGATCCTTGAGTTGTTCACCTCTGTTATAAATGGGATACTCAAGAAGTGGAGGTGCTCTGCATTCCAGTCCTGTTTAGGAAAACAACACTAATACAAAATAGCTAAATAGAGTCTAGTCCAGAGGTTGGCAAGATTTAGTTACTTGGGGCCAGTTGCTGGTCCCCAGGTATTCCGCCGAGCTGGGGGGGGGGGGAATGGCTGCACAGCCCCCACCGCCGCCAACCCCTGCTGCCGCGCGAGCTGCCACAGCACCACCGCCGCACGTGTCGTGGCCGCCATTTTGTTTTCCAAAATGGCAGCCGTGACTCATTTGCGCATACAAACAAAATGGCATCCGCAACACGTGCGGCGGTGGCACGGTGGCAGCGCACGCAGCGGCAGGGGTCAGCAGGCCGGGTGCGGCCCGCGGGCCGTAGATTGCCAACCCCTGGTCTAGTCCATGTTTCAACAAGGCTTCAAGGTTTGAGTTCAAATCCCATAGGGTCCAATCATGTGCCCATTGGTGAATCACCATTTCTAAGATTCAGTTGTCCATGCGTAAAAGGAGCCATTTCACTCCAATAGTTCTTGTTAAAGTAATAGTCACATTATTTAACTGTTCCAATGTAACATTTTTAAAAGGATACAACCTCCACTAGAACATACAGATATACATAAATTTATTTATTCATTTAAGAATTGTATAGTTCACTCTTCAGACCATTCAGAGTGGCTAGCATAACTACAACACTGGAAACACTATCCACAGTGGGGTCTGGAGGCTTCCCAAGCAGTAGAGACTGCTGACTCTGTTCTGGATTTTAGTCCAAATTTTAACAAAGCTATCCAAGGTGCTGAATCTGTTTTAGGAATAGTTTCAGATAAAAATTCATACTGAACCTGGAGGGGATACACCACCTAACTGACATGGAAACCACTAGTCACAACTGCCTACTGGTACATTAAAAATTGCATAGAACAAGAGCAGTGGAGGGTGATGGGGAATGCACACAGAGAGAGCCACTAGATGCAAACAGCGTGTAGAAACTCTCTATCCAAAGGTCCTGGGAAAATCAAAACATCTCCCAGCCCTCTGCTCCCACAATAATTATTGGAGAAAACAATCCAGAAAAAGGGGCATATCCAGGTTTGAATGAGTGCGTGGCAAGGGGACCTCCCGTGATCCCTCTTTTTCAGATTTATCTGATAGAGCCAGCCACACTCTAGTAGGTTGGGAGGTGCCACTTTAATTTCTCTAAAGCAATTTCCCTAGAGCTTGGAAGTAACATGTTACAAAGGAACACAGGTAGCTGTCTCACACTGAATCACACCTTTGGTCCATTTGGCCAGTATTGTCAACTCTTACTGGCAGCAGCTTTCAGGCAGGCACCATTAACTTGCATGCCCGATCCAATCATAGCTATGCCACTGCCAAAGTGTCAAGTTCTGATGCCAGGTTTTCCAGAAAAGATACCAGCAAATAACTATTCTGCAATCTAGAACTGCAACAGATAGAAACGGCACAGTGAGTATCCAGAAAATGGGTACCGAGTAACATTCCTACACACTGTCTATATCAGGTGTATAGTCTGTGTATAACTTGTAGGGCGTAGGACTGCACTGGACTGTATCACTGCCCTTGGAGCTGGATCATTGCTGCTAGTGTTTGCTGAAGGCTGCTGGTTTTGCAACCCCAGATATTACTAGATTAACTCTGCAACAACAATGGTAGCTTCCCATGTTGCATGAAAAGAGCCCCCACCCAGCACCATAGAGCCCTGACAGTGTAGAAGGCAAGCAGTCTCTTCTCCTTGTGAAAAGGAAAGGCTGTTATCAGTTTTAATTGTATTTTTTGCCATTGTATCTCCAGCACCGTAGTTTTACAGCGCTGCCTATGAAATTTATGGAATTTACCAGCACCAAGATAATGTGATAATGGCACCAAATTAGACGTCTTTTAAAAAATCATCAGATAAAGTCACAGAAGGTCTCTCTATATCATGGCTACCAATCCTGACATACTCATATTATGGTTATATACTAGGGACAGAAAAAATTTAGAAAATATTTGGAAACAATCAAGAAGAGATTCCTGAAGTTTTGGGAAACCCTAACAAGGAGAATCCTAGCCAGCCATCTTTGTAGTTCTGGACTTACTCTTTGCAAATCATCATCATCATCTTAAAAATCATTTTTTGTCTGGGTGGGAGAAGATTTTCAGTGCAGAAAATAATATTTTGCACAGAAAACAAGTTTGCTACATTTTCTGTGGAAATTGCTTTTTGCAAATAAATAATTTTGTGTGTGCAGAAAATGCTGTTTCCTGTGCAAAGGAACCACATTCCTTTTTGTTGTTGTTGTTTGTACAGAATAAGCCTAAAACTGCAAATAGTCTTTGAAAACTACAGATTTGGATGCTTTCTCACCGACATTTGAAAGTGGTTTTTAAAAAGTGTTCTTGTCTGTGAGAGCAAAATTTATGAAGATTTACATTCCTACTATATGTTGCCACCAAGCTAGAGACAACATCAGGGGTAGGCAACCTTTCCCCTTTAAGGGCCGAGGGACTTCAGCTCCCAGAATCCCAGGAGCTATTGGCCAACATGGGACTATTGGCCAACATGGCTGAGGCTTCTGGGAGCTGAAGTCCCTCGGCCCTTAAAGGGGAAAGGTTGCCTACCCCTGGACAACATGCTTCTTCTGAACACTAGGTATTGGAAAACAACAAAAGAATGGGGGGTTTGCGCTCTTCCTGGCCGGCTAGTGGACCCCAAGCGATCTTCAGCTTACCTATAGTTTGTCTGGATGCTGAACTAGTTGGACCTTGGTCTGATCCAGCAAAGCTCTCTTTATATTCTTAAATCCAGCCTACTACAGTTTATTATTATCTGAAAGGGTGGCTGTGGCTGACAGGACTAGTCCCCTTTCTTATGATCTTGCCTCTTCAGTTTCTTCTTCAGTAGCAGCACATCTATGTAAAGGATGCGTCCAAGTACAGCTGAGGCACAAATCAAGCCTCCATGTAGAGCCCCTGCGAAGCCACAGCTGAAGACATCTTGACCTAGATTGTGGAGAGGAAAAGTTAGATCTCAGAACAAGCCCCAATCTGTGTTCAGGTGCAGATACTCTCTTCAGTTACTCAGTACCTTTTGAAGTCCTCCAGGGTCTTTAACTCCTTCACCATTCATTCACACTGAGAGTCAATCTAGATCAGGGGTAGGCAACCTTTTTGAGCTGGGGGCCGGGTTGCTGTCCCTCAGACAATTGGGGGGCCGAAGCACCAAAAATAAATAAATAAATAAATAAATAAATAAGTAAAATTTAAAAAACATTAAAAATATGCATGCACACTCTCTCAGCCTCAGAAAAGCCATGGCAAAACGCCTGTGGAGATTTTGCCAAGAAAACCCCAAGAACAAGTAATAACAACAATAATCAATATCATCATGGTGGTGGGCGGTGGTGGCAGCGGCGGCGGTGGCAGGACCGGCCTGGGGCCAGTCCAAAGGCCTTGGGGAGCCACATTAGGCCCCCGGGCCTTAGGTTGCCTACCCCTGATCTAGATGTTTAGGGGAATATTACTAACATATTTACTTTACTTACTAACATATTTACAGATGTTTTCTTTTTTCCTTCCAATAACCAATAATAAAACAACACACAGACATTTTTCACCACTTGAGAAACCACTAATTCTCAGAATAGGCTAAGCATATTAGCCTGCATAATAGCCCTGCATAAGTATTTGAAGGGGTGTCATATTGAGGATGGAGCAAGCTTGTTTTCTGCTGCTCCAGAGAATAGGGACAATAGATGCAAGCTACAGGAAAAGAGATTCTATCTCAACTTTAGGAGGAATTTCCTGACAGTAAGAGCTGTTTGACAGTGGAACACACTCCCTCGGTGAGTGGTGGAGTCTCCTTCTTTGGACGTTTTTAAACAGAGGCTGGATGGCCATCTGTCAGGGGTGCTTTAATTGTGAGTTCCTGCATGGCAGGGGGTTGGACTGCATGGCCCTTGAGGTCTCTTTCAACTCTAGGATTCTATAGTTCTATTATTCTATTGTCTAGCTTGTCAATTAGGGACCAGATACATGGTGTCCCTCTCATCTTCTCAGCTCTCACTATTTAAAGCACATGGAGGAAGTGGGAAGCAACCACTGACCTGTCAAATAGAGATTTGGGATGGGAGTCTTTGCTCTCATAGCAGCCACAACCTGTGGAATGAAGCGTTCTTTATTGTGCTCTGCACCATATATTTCACCCAGAGGAGCAGCTAAATAGTACTGGTTGCTGAGAGGGGTAGCAGCTTCTATAAATTCTACCTACAAAGGGACAGGAAAGAATAAAGGACACATAAGAAAGGGTATAAGAAAGTACAAATAGGGGTTGACTCCTTGCAGTTTTGTAACAGCAGCAAAGCCCAGCAGCCACAACCACTTTAATGGGGAAAGGAAAGAACCTGTAATGCTGTTATGTACTCATGATGTACTCCAACCTAGACAACCTTGTTCTCTGCCACAAAGAGGCCTGTGGCCTCACTGGAATGGAGACATATTGGATTGCAAAAGAGGGGTCCTTGTTGAGATGCAAATGGATTTTAAATTTCCTGGACTTTGGAAATCTCCTTATAGCCACATGGCCAGAAGGAAGAGGATCCTGCCTACAAAAGATATCCTCCCCACCATATACTATCTTAACTAAAGACTGAAACAACATGTGGGCATCTGACTAACATCTCTAATTATTTTTGTCTTGTTTGGATTGTAACATCTTGCCGCCCATGGAGCTTTGAAAGCTTGCAACAAGTATATTGTGCATTTTGGTTGGCCAATATAGGTATCACTGATGGATTTTTGTTTGATTCAACCTAGACAATCTATTGAAGCATTTCTCTTTTCCCTGGACAAATTCTATGAAAGAATCCCCCCACATTTTTCTGTTCATAAGAACAGTAGCAATTTTAGGTGCTATTTCTGTCCAAGCTCTACTTTTTAAAAAAATAAAATAAAGCCTCTGCCAGGGTATTACTTTGTCTTTGAGCTGAGGAAACTTTGCTAAAGCCATGTCTAGGAGTTTCTGGGCAATCTCCATCTTGAAGGCATCATATTCGGGTCCTCTGTTCTTCACAAGACCTTCAGACCACTCCTGAAACCACTTATAGTGAGCCATGGTGAGAATGGTCATACAAGAGTGCCCTACAAGTGGCAATAAATATTTACAATTAGTGCTACTTATAAGTAGTAGTAAATAAAAATTACATTAAAAATAGCAGAAGTTACCTCTTGTCCCACTGGATGTGTGTGTGCCTTCAAATCACCTGTTGACTTATGGTGACCCCATAAATTTCATAGGATTTTTTAGGCAAGGAATACTCAGAGATGGTGTTGCCAGTGGCTTCCTCTGACATATAGCCTGACATTCATTGGTGATCTCCCATCCATGCACTAACCAAGGCTGACCCTGCTTAGCTTCCAAGATCTGACACTGGATCTGGTGTCCTTAGGGTCTTTATGCCCTTCATGTCCCACTACCCTGATAGAATTAGGGATCGACAGATATCTATTTCCTGTTTCCAGTTTTTCATTCCAATTCCATATGAAACAGATTTTCATATGGAAGACACATATACACATTTGCACAATTTTGGGATTTTTTCTCTATGTATTTGTGTGTGTGTGTGTGTTTGCTTGTGCAATGAACATTCCATCAAAGGAAAGGTTTTTCAGGGTGCCTACCTGGTTCACAGAACACTATCGCACAGTTCACAGGACAACAGATAGCTCAAAAAGGCAAAGAGAGGGTTAAGATTTCTTTCGACATAGGCCTGCAACCTCATCGCATTATCCCTAAGGGGTGAAGTAGGCTTGTAGGGCCAGGCAATGATAAGAATATAAGCTCATGAGATCACTGGCTATCCTGTGGGAACCTGGAGCTGGGGGCAGGAATAACCTCTTGTTTTGATATTTCATGAAGTGGGGTCTGTGTGAAAGTTTCCATTTGCAAAGCAGAGAGTCTTGTAAAATCTGTTTCTTGAGAATGCACTTGAAGCTTGTCCCTAATACTGGGATGAGGCTAATATTAGCCTAGGAAATTGTGAGGGGAAGCACTGGGGTAAGGCTTGTGTGTTCCAAGCACCCAAACATATATCCCCCAATGGTTCCAATCAATCTTTGTTGTCCCACTTTTCTGCTTTTAAAACGTCCCAGTTTCTCTCTCCTCCTCCCATTTTCCCCTTTCATCCATCAAATGCTGCAAACTGAATTCAAGGTACAAAAGTAGTTTTCGCTCTGTTAACTTGAGACAAGAGAGGAGAGGAAGAAAGGGTACAGAATCTTGCCCTTCTCTGTAGACTTGGGCAAAAGCAAACTGCTGCAGCCTCTCCTAGCTTGTTCTTCCTCATTAATAACTGTTGCCCTCTTGACTACATTTTGATGCTCCTTAGTCACGAATCCCAATTTTCATCTGTGAAATGTTGGAGGGTGTGCAAACACACATTCAGTTGGAAAGAAAATTAGGTTCTCTTAGCTGAAGGGACTGGGTATGTTTTTCTGCACTATGAAATCCTTGCTACTGGTGCTATAATTCATCAGTAAGTCTTCTTTCATAGCAGAGGCTTGGGGCTGCCTCAGTATCACAAAGATCTCTTGTAGAGCTTTACAAATGGGATTTGTACTGGCTCCAAGTAGCATGGTACACTGAAATACATAATTTGCAGGAACCACATCTTGTTACTGGTAGAACAATAACATTTTGTAATTGTTTGAAAATTCACTGTGAAAAGGCATTTTCAAGTATTTGAAGGCATATTTTGACAGTTTTAATGTGGGGTGCAATTTTAGTTTCCCAGGGTGTTAACCCTTTTAAAGGAAACAAAATATGTGCAAGTATGAAAGTTGAACTTGTTAGAGTCCAGCTTTCATTAGCAGAAACAGCAAAAGTGTGGGGCAGACTATTTATTCTAAATCTGCCTTCCTAAAGAATAAAGACCAACTCAGGGGGAAAAAACAACAAAAAACAAACATATAGTTTGTGGTATAAAAAACAAACAATAATGGCTTTAATAAATATTTACATAAAATAACTAAAACTTAATCTAACTGGAGATGGCTTGGATAAGGAGAATAAATCTCACCATCTTTAATAGATAGCAGAAAGAAAGTTCAACTGATTGCTTGAAGCAGTTTAGAATCTTGTGAGAGAGCTGTCAAACTGCTTTCCAAGAGTCAGTGACAAAAGTTAGAATGAGAGATGGGGGAAGGAAGTCCCTGTCTAAGTAAGAAGAGACAGGAGAATGCAATGCATAATTCTTCCAACATTTATGCCATTTTCCTTTCAACCCGAAAGAGTTTTTAAAGGGAATAAATAATAAGCCCTGTAAAGGGTTACATTTTCAAAAACTCTGATCAGTAACAATGGCAAAATACTTTCTAAAAATGATAACAAAAATGGGAACAAATAACTTTTAAAAAGTAATTTCTAAGCTCTGTCACATACACAAACACACACACACACACAGGCCTTAATCCTGTTGTTAGTCCTGACTCAAGTAGACCCACTGAAAGAACTGAGTTTTCACACCATTTAAGAAATGATTCAGTGGGTCTACTCTATCATAATTCAGACCATAAACAATAATAATAGAAAATTGCATCCTCTTTTCTATCTATTCCTTTCCAACAGACAAAAAAAATATGATACCAGGATGCCTCTCTTCATATGTGGGATCCTTGGCTGATGGGAAGGTGATGAACATCATAGGGAGGTTGGTGCTCACCTCTTCTTTGGGCAGGGAAAAATACTTTGTCATCCTGGAAATGAAGAAGAAAAACTGGCAGCTTCTCTACAGAGCACAGCAACAGCAGAGATAGAATAGTCTAACTTGAGGGTGGTGAGAGCTGATCTTTTACTTTAATCCCACTAGACTGTTGGAACCTCATAACATTAAGAACTCTTGTCTGGGCTTTCTTGTTTTCCTTCTCCTTCCCCATCTCTCTTTTTTTTGTGTGTGTTATGTCTTTTTACGGCTGGGACTATCACTTTTGAGACAGACATACAGCCATGTAAAGCGCTCTGACATAAAATGAGAAGAAAGAAGGAAATAATGTAGACCTGGCCCTGAACATCATCTGCAGAAACATCTCAAGTGAATGTGCAAGATTATGATCAAATGTTCATGGGAAACTTTAAAATTTATAATTGATAGCTGAAGCAGAATATCCAGCTAGGAGAAGCAAACCTTATTATAATTGTAATAGAACCCTTCATGGAAAAGCCAATTATACCAGAATCATATGACATGATGTGGAAATCTAGCAGACATCCCGCCCCAAATAAGAAGGCACTTAGGGGGGGAAATCTTGGAGGGCTAAGTGGGCAGGCCTTTAAGAAGGAACTAGTTACATTAGTCATTACTCAGATCATTCAATAGATTATTACTTGTCACTGTTACTCAACAGTTATTGTTATTCTGGTTAACCCAAGCAGCCCATTCTGATATTGCACCTTCAAAATTTTGACAAAAAACACTTTCCATCCACTCACACTTTCTCTTTCTGATGGTGGCAGTAGTCTCTCACTGGGCAGAATAGAGACAGAAAAGTACTTTTTAAAAATCCCAGCTAATCTGAATCTCTAGAGTAGCTCATGTTTTCAGTGTGTCCTCTCTCCCTCTTTGTTTCTGGCTGTCCTCATCGTCCTCTGCTAACAATATAACATCCCCCAAAAAAGTGTCACAAGGCAGCAGCCACCCTTCCTCCTTCCCTTCTCTTCCCTTTGTTAACTTTGAGTTAGAATACACTTTGCGACAAGTAACAGAGGCTGCAAATCTATTATGTTCCATGGAAAAGTAGTGAATTACTGCCCTGACCATAATGTCAGGTGGTGGTGGTGTAAAACCATTTCAGCTAGTTACTACAAAAAGTACTTATCTACCAAACCATTAAAAAAGTACTTCCTATCTCTGCAAGTGAGGCAGGAAGAATCAACATCAGAGCCTTTGTGGAACAAAGCATGGACTCTGTCCCAATTCCCCCGAATAACAAGGCAGCACAAAGAAAAATTCACATCTCTCTCTATGATCTTAAGTCAATGCCATATGTTCTAAAGAATTCTTCCCTACAGAGGCATAGAGAAAAGTCCAAAAGCTGGGGCAGGAAGCCTCAGACCCAAAGACCCAAACAGACTTGGGCCTAGGTTTGTGATCTCAGACCAAGGGTCTTTACAGACTGCCAGAAATAGTGCAGCTTGAGGCCACTTTAACTGTCCTGGCTCAGTGCTAACGAATCATGGGAACTGTAGTTTATTGTGGCACCAGAGCTCTCTGACAGAGAAGGCTCAATGTCCCAGAAAAAAAATACAGTTCCCATGATTCCTTAGCACTGAGTCAGGACAGTTAAAGTGGCCTCAAGCTGCACTATTTCTGGCAGTCTATAAAGGCCCCAAGTTTCTCTTGCCCTGTGCACTGCTGGCTCTGAGCCGCTCCACTATCAGCATGTGGTTCCTTATAGATTGCTTCTCAGGGAGCATGGCCCTTGTCAAAAAAATCATCCTCCCTCCTTCCACTTTCTATTCTGCTATTACCAACCACAACAAATTGATTCAAGGCTGGCATTCTGTTAGTGGAGGAGCCAGCGCGGAGTAGTGGTTTCAGTGTTGGACTATGACTCTGGAGACCAGTGTTCGAAACCCTACTCAGCCATGGAAACCTACTGGATAATCCTGGGCAAGTCACACTCTTCCAGCCTTAGAGGAAAACAAAGATTAAACCCCCACTGAACAAATCTTGCCAAGAAAACCCCATTATTTTAGGGTCACTAAGAGTTGAAAGTAACTTGAAGGCATACAACACACAGCTATCTTTCTAGTGAGTTATGATGGTGTACATCCAATTTTTTTGGTCAATGTGAAGATCAGACCAAACAATGACCAAAATCCACATCAAACCCACCTTTACAGTGCAGCAGCCCTCTCCCAAGATGGCCATTTCTCTGTCAGTCATGAGTAGGGCGAGCAGCAGAGATGTGTCCAGCTATTTTCCTTTAGCTGGTAGCACAATAATAATGTTATCCACGGGGACTTCTTGAGGATCACTGGGAGGTTCCTGAAGATGCCTGTCACCAGCTAAAGAATATGTTGGACACATCTCTGCTGCTACCCCCACATTCTTGCACCATCTGATGTATCATAGCTACATGCCAGAGATATGCCTCCCAATGAAGGATCCCAACCCAAATCTTCCTTTAAACACTTCATTAGCACATGCATGCCCTTGTTACAGTGTTACCATTCTTTATGAGAGTGAAGCTTCAGTTCAAGATGGGAAACTCCAGTAGCTTCCTCACCTTAGCAAAAGTTACCCCTCCGTCTTTACAGAATAGCAAAGAAAATTAGGTTCTTAGATTGGGGTTTGGGGAAAAGCCTGACTTACAGACTGTCCAGATCATTGTGTTGGTAAATCCAGTAGTTGGTTGACTTGAGATCAAGCTCTTCTTTGGTCCCTCGAAGACCGACAAAGACTAGGAAGGAGCCCATCCCATGCTGGATCATGCTAAGTCGAGATTGAATTTCTGGGTGAATGACAGAAGCACAGTGCTGAGATGGACTGGAAACCCATTCCATAAAAATTAACATCCCTTTCACCCCTACAGCTATACACCATGCACAGATACCCATCTGTAATCATAGTTTCTCACAAACAAGCCACAATGTTCATGCCACACCTGTCATGCCCTCAATAGATGAAGCCTTCTTTGAATATGATTCAGAGCCTGACTCAGTTGTGGACCTGAAGGTATAGAAGATCATGCCACTTCAGTCAATCCTGTGCCTTCCAAGGAGAGGGCTGAGGGATCTACACCTTGAGAGATGAGGAACTCTACGCTCTACCCCTAGGCCTGAGAGACTGTCATGGATAAAAAACACAAGCAAGACTTGTGGTCTCTTAAAGAACTGCTCAAATGGGAGGAAGACAGAATAGAAAACAGAGGCTTCAGTGATGACAGTAATTGACAAGCAGGTTCATGTGGGGAAATGTCATCCTAGTCTTAAGCTGTTTGGGGCTTTATAACAGCTAATAACCAGCACCTTAAACTGACCTTTAATACAATCCAAGGCTAGTGGAACAAGAAGGACATGATATGATTTTTTAAAAAACAGACATCCCCAAGGCATTCTGGCTGCCATATTGCACACCACTTGTAGTTTCTACGTTCTCTTCAAGGGCAGTCTCTGCTGGAACATGTTGCAGTAATCTAGCCAGGACATAGTAAGCCATGTATAACTATGGCCATATAACTTTTTCCAGGTAAAGGAGGCACTGGTAGTTTTTGAGCTGATGCTAAATAAATGCATTGCTCTCCAGCAAGATTAATGTTGGTCCTAGGTAGGAACATCATCTTTGTGGAAGAGATTATCTACAGAATGCATAGACTGGAAAGATTTTTTAAAAGGTCCCTCCCTTCCTATTCTAGCTTGGTGGTAGTGTCTCACTTCTAGTTATTCTGCAAATGAAGAGAATCAGTGAATGTTGGGAAACTATTTCGATGGGGTCTGGCTGATTCCTCCACACACTCAGCTCTCTTGGGCTAGGGTTGGGGCTGCTGCCTTATATTAGGGGCATAGCCATGGCTCTTGACATCACTGGCCTCCAGCCAAGGAAATCAGACATATGAAACCCTTCTGACCTAAGTGGTTGCTGCACAAGTGCTCCTGAAGATGGCACTTAGATCAGGCTGTTTTCAACTTTTTCATGTGGATTAATCACGTCCATAAGAGTAGGGGCTCCCTTGTTGTCTTCCCAATTGGGAAGATCATTAGCGTGTGTGTGTGTGTGTGTGTGTGTGTGTGTGTGAATCTCTCCCAAGCCATCCCGGTGTGGCTTGGAGAAGGAGGAAGCATCATAAAGCTAATGCATTAGACTGGCTGATAGATTGGGTACAATTAGAAAGGACAGATATACTAAATGTGGAAGGATTCAATAATAGGTTTGGATGGCATGGATACCTAGGATATGGGAAAGCAACAGTACATAAAGAATTTAAGCACCATGTCATAAGAAGATCTTTATTGAATATATGGGAGGGAATTAAAAAGAACATGTACAGAAAGCTACCGCTATGGTTATCCCCACATGAAGCCTTTTTTGGGAGATGGACAGCGGTAAAAACATGGATGAGATACAAGGATATATTAAAAAAATCAGAGGAGCAAGGATTTATTTTTAGATCAATAGAGGAAATGGAACAACTGGATTCTAAAATGCACTGGTTTTTATACTTCCAATTAAAGGAGAGATTTAAGATGGACTTAAAACTACAAGAATTTGAGGAAGAATTTACAGACTTGGATAAGTTGTTAATGCAACCTCGGATTAAAAGAGTAAGTAAAATCTACAAATTTTTAATGGAAAGGGAGAATGAAACAGAGAAAATATCAGAGAACATGATAAAGTGGGCAACAGATTGTGGAAGAATAATAGAACTTGAATGTTGGGAGAACGCAAGGACAAAAACTGGGAAATTTACTTGCTCGCAAGACTTGAAAGAAAATTACTGGAAAATGGAGCAAAGGTGGCATTTAACCCCTTTAAAGATAGCAAAGATATACAAAGTAAAATCAAGTAATTGTTGGAAATGTAACCAGAACGTAGGCTCCTGGATACATGTTTGGTGGAAATGCTCAAAAATGAAAATATTTTGGAAGAAGGTTCACATCTTAATAGAAGAAATTTTGAAAATCAGATTTGAACTTTGTCCAGAGCTATATTTGTTAAATATGACGAATAAACTAGGACAGACACTTGAGAAGAGATGTTGGAGAATAATACTCTATATGATAACGGCTGCTAGATTATTGGTTGCCCAAAAATGGAAGAAAGAGCAAATTCCTACTATAGAGGAATGGTTAACAAAACTAATGGAAATGAAGGAAATGGACAGGTTGACGGCTTTAATTAATCAAAAAGATATTATTAAGGTGGAAAAAGAATGGGCTCCAATTGATGAATATATTAAAGCAATGTGGGGATGAAACAGCAAAGTCAACACAAAGGGCAATAAATTGGCTTTATTTAAATGTATAAAAAGACTAAAATGATAGTAGAATAATGAGAGCTAATAAATAGGAGGTATATGATGAAGTAGAAGAGGTGATAAGCTGAAATGGATCTGTACATACTGTCAAAGAACTAAGGAAGTCTATGTTAAGTGGTGTTAAGTGGTGTTATGTTAGATTGTTAGTTTAGTTATGTTATTTTGTTTATTGTTTATGTCATGTTTTTTTGTCTGTGTTATGTATGTATGTATAATGTTATTTTAATAAATTAATAACTTACAAAAAAAAAAAAGAAAAAAGAAGGAGGAAGCATTTCCCTATAGACTTCTGTGGGCTGCACAGGGAACCTCTGGATGAGCATCTGATATGCTCAGATGAGGCCCAGATGTTACAGGTTTCCTATTCCAAACTATGCAATATTTAGAGAACTATGCAATATTGGCTTGTACACTCCTTCCTTCTCTTCTCCCATTCCAATTCTCTCCTCCTACGGGCAATTGCAGTTAACAATTAGAAGCATTCTTAGACATTGTCACTATAAAGTTGAGTTTCTGAATTAATTGTATCTGGATAAGAGTCAGGAGTTTCCTCTTGCTCTTCTGTTTTGATTGGAAAGAAACAAAGAACATTGTGACCTACTTTGCAAATTCACTTCAAACCACAGCTTTAAATTATGATTTAGGGAGCAGCAGTGCCAACAATAGTTTTCCTCATTCAAATGTTATGGCAACCTGTCCTTTGGGGAAACTAGGGAATGTGTAAAGAAAGCAAGTGACAGAGCAGGGACAAGCAGAAAGCTGACTGAATTGTACTGACAGATGGTCTGATGATTTGCAACAGATAGATAACAGCTTCTGATTTCCAGCTGTTTAATGATAGCAACAAAAAAGGCTTTCCCCAGCCACTCCTTAGCTCTCTACAGTGTAGCATCTCAGATGTCAATTTGTACTTGAATATGCAAGTGTTCCCACTGGGAATTGGGTTCATCCTCTGAGCCACTCTTTTGTACCTAACTCTGTAGCTAGTGGATGTGAGAACAGTAATTTAAACAAACAAACAAACAGTGGAAGCTTGTGCTTCCATTGCTGTATGGAAGTGAATTTGCTTCACGCTTTAGTCTGAAGTCTAAATGACCCATCAAAGAACTTTATCCCTAAAATAGACCCAACACCATGGATAGTTTCTTTACTGCAGCTCATCTAACAAGTGACTATCTCACTGCTATTGCATTGTTGAAGCAAACAGGAACATACCTGTTTCAAAACAATCACTATCACACTTCTCTGCAATCACACTATTATGCTATTATATATGCTATTATGCTGCTTTGGTGAGCCATGGTCCCATGCTTGTTTTTCTGCACCACCTTCCTAACCTCACCTTCCTCCCCATGTATGCCCTACCCAGCACATGTATGCCTTTCATTTTTTAATTTTAATTTTTGCCTCAACTGCACAATTACATAAAATGATTTAAAACATTAAAGAAAAGAAACAGAAAATGAAAGGAGAACAAAGTAAAAGTAACCACAGCCTGCTTGGGAATACCAAGAGAGAGAGTGGAGGGAGAGAGAGAGGAGGAGAATCAGATCCATTAACACCAAGTGACTACTGGAAGATTGGAACTGCAGCAGAAGGAACCTATCGCACCAGAGACAGTAACAGGAAAACAGCAATACTGGGAGCCACTGACAGGAAAACTCATCAGTGAAAAGGTACAGTCCAATGATTGAAAGGCAAAGCAGCAACAGGAGAGACACAACTTCATGCAATAAGTACTGGGCAAAGACTGCTGCAATTGCAATTGACCAGCCTCTTGTGATAAAGTCTGTGGAAACCATTATCTACCACCATGAAAAATGAAATAGATCCCACAGCCCTGTAGTCTGCCTATCTTTGTGACAGGAAAAGAAGTATGGAGATAACAGAACACATGGCACATTTCCAGGTGCCTCACCATGGTTTAAAATGTTTTCTGAATCAAAATGAGACTACAGTGCTATCTGATCTGGTTTTGCAATCCCCTTCAGACTCTGTCATTCAGCTTACCTACCCAGCATTATAGTAACATCTGAGAAGAAATCACAGAATAAGCAATAATAATAATAATAATAATAATAATAATAATAATATGATTTATTTCTTGCCCACCTATTTCCAAAGGGAATCAAGGTGAGTTTCAAGCATAAAAATAAAAGACTATGATAAGAAAACAATAATATAGAAGTTACATAAAAAGCAATCCTTTTCCCAACCCCCAAGTCCCAACATTAAACAAAACAGTTAAAATATAGAGTAAAATCAATTAGAAAATGATCCCAATAAATCAGCTAGAATGTCAGCTAAAACTAGCAGGAGAACATAGGGCGAAGATAGTTATGATCACAAGGTAGAGGGGGCGTTATGTTCATATACATGGGAGGAGGGCTATTCTGGTACTGACCAGGTCCAGTCCTGCTTAACTTCAGAGATGGAATTAAAACTAGTGCTTTCCAGCAGTCCTTTTTGCCCATGTGACCTAAAGGATATTGAACTCCATTGTGGAAGAAAAAAGATAACATGTGCTTTACCTGGTTTGCTTCTGATCTGAGGAGGCAACATTTTTTCCAAGGTATTGAATGTGCCAGCATCTGAGATCACCAAAGGAGCATAAATGTTCACCTCACCATCCTGGCCTTTCTGAACACTCACTCCTGGAAAAGATTATTGCTCAGCAAAGATATACCAATTCCACACATTTCTATGCAAGTTCTCCAACCTACTGATCAAGGGACAGATATATTAACCAATCATATGCTTGAGAAGGCCCGGAGCATGACAAAACGTCTTTCTCCATCCTCTCATTGGCTCTCACCCCAGTCCAGCCTTCTATTTGGTTTGGAGCCCCATCCGTAGCCTAAACAGAGCAACCCCAGTGCTAAATGTTACATTAGCAGCGGCTCTACTCTGGCATGTCTTCTATGTTTTCCTGCCCTTCTGCTAGAAACATCTAATTCTCTAAATCTTATTTGTGGGCTTCTGTTTACAGCTATTTCAGTAACAGTAAACAAGCAGTGCAGTAACAGTATACAAACAAACACTGGTTATTTTCTATTTCTAAGGTTGGGCAGTTATTTTTTCGTTTCTAAGGGTGCATCTACACTGCAGTTTGACACCATGGCTCCATTCTACAGAATCCTGTAGAATATCATACACACAAGCTAAATGTATTTACATATACATAGTGAAGATTTGGTTAAAATATGATTATTTTAAAGAAAAATTAAAATAATTTTAAAAATTAAAATTTCAAAATTTATTTTTTTTAAAAATTAACATTTTTACATTTGAATTTTAAAAAAATTCTGGAGCCTCTCCTTTCTCCTCCCACTGAGCTTCACCCCACTCCCACCATCACTTAAAGCATTTTAAAGGGAAGTAGATTAATGTCACAGCCCATTTCTGACAAAAGGTAGATGTTTGAGAAACAGTGGCATCACCTCCCCCTTAGGGTGTCACCTGGTGTGGTCCGCACCTCCTTCATCCCCCTAGTGATGCCACTGCTTCTAAATCTCTTTTGAGACTCACCTATTGCTGTGCCACTTTCTGAGAGCAAGATTTGAACAACACGGGCCCTTGTTAACACAGCACCTCCAGATTGCTCAATGATGGGGATCATGTGGAAAGGAATTTCACTAGAGCCCCCTCTTGGGTACCATGCACCACGCTTGTAGTGGTGGATCATGAGGAGATTAATCAAGAAGCTTGATTCGTTTGGAGGAACTCCTGTGAATATAATTGAAGGAGGACAAGGAGAGAAATTGATAAAGAAATCATTGATGGTTGAAGCAACAATATTAGAGGAGTTCTTTTTGTAGACTGATCCCATTGCCTCAAGGGGATGGACGGGGTTGATGTTCGGTAACATCTGGAGGTCCATAAATTGCCTGCTCTTGGTACTGAACCTGGAACTGAGACATAGTCTATGACATTACTCAGTATGGTCAATGGGAAATTGCAAGGAAGAGGCCTTAGTCTAGCCAAGAGCCATGCTGAAGATTAGGGGCAACTTCACACTACACAATTATAGCCCTATAATTCTAACTGCCATGGTTCCATCCTATAGAATTCTGGGATTTGTAGTTTAGGGAGGTTTTTTTATTAGAATCCTCAGCCAGCAATCTCTAATGTCTCACCAAACTGAAGCACATTGGGTACTTCAATTGTAAATGTTGTTGTGTGCCTTCAAGTGGTTTCCATCTTATGGTGACCCTAAGGCAAACCTATCACATGTTTTCCTCATCAAAATTTGTTTGGGGTGTGTGTGTGGCTTGTCACACTTCCTTCATCTGAGACTCAGAGATCAACTTGTCTAAGGTCACTCAGTGGGTTTCCATATCTGAGCAGGGATTCAAACTCTGGTCTCCAAAGGTCCTAGTCCAAAACTCAAACCACTACACCATGCTGGCTCTCTTAGTTGCAAATGCTTATATTTAATAAGGCTATGCAATTGATACATGCAAATGTTCCTCCAGCTTGACAGGGATGACTGTGGGAAGATATAAAATAGGCTGATTCTGAGAATAACTTGACATTAGAGGTTTTATATGACTTATAACTCTGGTCACCTTCTCTGTAGTTGTATATTTGTAGCTCCTAGTAATGGAAATAATATTCGCTGTTATTCATTTCCCTGCTGAGAAAAGGATTTCTTGGCACTCAAGAAACTCCTTCAGAAAAATAATGAATGATTAAAAGTACCGAACAGTTTCTAGCTGGTATTTGCAGATCCCAAAGAGTCCCCAAATTGTTTTGAGGAAGTGCTCTTTACAGAAATACACAAAAGCCTTCAGGTTCTCCCACCACCACCACACACACACAGAAATCATGTTTTCTGTGAAGAGAAACGTCTATGCAAAACTGTTCCTCAGAACACTTCAGGATGTGTGAATACAGAGAGAATATTGTGGTATATATGTATTTTCATTCAAGAGCCAGCATGGTGTGGTGGGTTTGAATGTCAGACTAGGATTCTGGGTAACTGGGGTTCAAATCCCCGTCCGGCCATGGAAACCCACTATGTGACCTTGGGCGAGTCACACACTCTCAGCTCCAGAAAACCCCACCTTAGGGTCACTATGATTCTTCCACCAAGTTATGCCCGATAACTTGAAAAGGATCTTTTCCATCTAGCAGAATGTAGCACAATATGGATGTAATGAATGTGACCCTCAATGCAAGTTCTCCTGTAATACTGCTAACTTTATTTTATCTAGATAGAACAGCAAATATAGATGTATATATTAATTTAGCTGGCATTACTACCTAATATATTGCTGGTGTTCAACTTAAAGGCAAACAACAACAACAACAACATATTCATTCAGTGTAGAGAAAACTATGGGAAATTAATAGGCATTAACATTCTGAGTAAAGCTGCTCTCTACTTTTTTTCTTTATGTTATGCTTTGTGTGTTGTTTTCATTTTCTTATTTCAATAATGTTGATGCATTTAGATTAGAAAAAATAATGAAATATTTCATTATTTTTGAGCTAGGACTATTATTCCACTTTAACTGCTATGGCTGCCTCCTGTGGAATCCTGGGATTTGTAGTTTAGGGAGGGGCATTTAGAATTCTCACCCAGAGAGTTTCTAGGCCTCACGAACTTCAGAATTCCACAGGAGAGCAGCCATAACAGTTAAAGTGGAATAATAGCGCTATAACAGTATAGTGTGATAGTGGTTCACTTCTCCAGTGGATGCCACCAGTTTTGTTTTACAGACCAGTGGCAGCTCTCCTGGATCAGGAATTTTTTACTCTCCCTGAAGATGCCAAGACTTGAGCCCAGAACATCTTGCATGCAAAGTGTGTGCTCTACAGCAGGGGTGTTTCACCTCTACAAAAGGCAATTTTAGACGGAAAATCCTCTATGGAGTACAATGATGAAAAGCCCAGCAGAGAATTGAACGCTAATCAAAACTGTGACATCCTGGAGAAAAATAACCACCAAGCAACACGGATCACCCTTTCTTCACCATAGAAGAAGTAGCTGAAAATAGCTTGCAGGTCCTTATTGGAAGTCAGCTGGGTCGCCATTTTGCTATGGCTGGAACATGCCAATTTGAAAACAGGGGAGATCCAGTGAATGAGGCCCCATTGAATCAGGAACATAGACAGCCACAAGGGGATCATCTTCAGAACAGCCAGCAAAGCCACATGCTTCGATACTGTCTTTGAGGGGAGAAAAGAAGGGAAAGACTTAGTAAAAATGTTTCCATACGCAGTTGAGCTGAGATTGTGAACCTACATCACCAGGCCACTATCCGTAATCTTATTAGAATGTAAAGGTCTGTAGAGAGGGTGGGATGAATCTTTCAGTTTCTTCCCTCCTCCCTACATTTGATTGATTATATATATATATATATAGAGAGAGAGAGAGAGAGAGAGAGAGAGAGAGAAACTATATATATATATATATATATATATATATATATATATATATGATTTTTCTCTTTATGAAGATTTTTAAAATTTTTATCAATAGCACAAAGTAAATAAAGCACACCTATGCAACCAAGCTGGATGTTATCTAATCTGAGTCACGTGCCCTAAGGAACAATGGCCAGTTGTAACGTTGGTCTTCTTGGCCCAAAGTGTTGAAGTACACTACTTAAATGCAGAGCTTAGAAAAATTACTCTTTTGGACTACATCTCCTAGAATCACTGGGAGGAATGTAGAGACTGTAGTCTAAAAATGTAACTTTTCCCCAGCTCTGTGCCTAAGCGACCTCCTGGCATTTTCTCTCACCTTTGATAGTCTTATAAACTCTTTGATGACCTCTTTCTCTTCTGGGAACTGCCTCTCCAATTCCTCCCCAAAGGCCTTCTTGCCACAGTAAAGTGTATAATCCTTGTCCCCAAGGGTTATGATATCATAGGGATCCTCCAACTGAACCCAGTCAAGTTGCCCATTGGTGAGCTGATCCATGATTATCCGCAACATGCCATTCTTGTGCATTTGTCCCACATAGTGGATGCCTAAGAAGGGTGAGGAGACCATTGAGAGTCAGGAAAAAAAGAAAGCAAAGGCATTTTTGGATAAGAATTTAAGTGGATAGAGAAACCTTCCCTTTTGGCCATGGTTAGGCTTCTTGATGCATTCACAAATCTTCCATCACAATAAAAAGTGAATGAAAAGGGCAACATCCTGTTAGTGTGGCTAATGCGTTTGTATGTCTCTATTTGGCTGAGGTGGAGGGAACTATTATTTAGCCTTTCTCACACTGTTCAAAAGTTTTGCCCCAGGCATCTGTCAACCCCAGGAAGCCAATGCTGCTGTTGCTTATGGTGTAGAAGGGATAGAGGAGGGGGAGCAATTCAAACAAGGAAGATAGTTTGTTTGGTCTCTAGGAGGAAGGGAAAGGAAGATGCACTCTATTTGTGAATGCACTCTTGTACTTTCCCCTATGAACCAAGACTAGATGCTTCTTTGTTATCTGAATTGCATCCTCCCTCTGTCTCCTCTCCACTGGTAAGCAACAGTAGCAACATGGTCTCCTTGTGGGTCTTGACAGCTGCCAGTGGAGCGAACATGGAACTGTGCTCAAGAAGCATTATGCTCAGCCTGATTGATATAGAATCTCACCCACTGTTTTGCCAGAGGCATGTGAGCATTTACCTACCATGTCAAACCCACCTACTTTATATACCTTTGGTACTTGACTTGCACATTCAAGGCCTACAAGAATTGAACAGTGGCAAATTTTGAAGTGCAGACTGCCCATTGTGCAACTGCCCATTGCGCTGACACCCAAGGAAGTCCAAACATATAGGTAGTTATTCTGATATATATCTGGATTTCTCTCTCTAAGTAAACATAAACACATGCTCAAGGTTTTGCCAGCAATGAAGAACCTATTCAGATATTCAGTAATCCAATTCAAATAAACGTGGGAGGAGAGTTAGCCCCATCCTTGTTATTGTTCTCCTTGTATGGGCTGTGGGAATCTGAAGAGACCCTTCTTTTTAGCTAGGGACACACACACACACACACACCCATGTGAAGGGAAACTCTGCATAGAGGAGGGTATCCTCTTCAGAACATTGCTATCAATATTAGGAGAGCAATTATGGGCAGCAGAGTTTGTTCCCATCCTCCACTCCTTGCATGTTTATTTTAACAGGATTGACAGATGCCTGAACTGGGTCAGAGACAACAAGCTCCAGCATTTTCCATCTTCACCAGGAGCTGATTTCTGTCAAGCTAATGGTCCTCAGTTGTACATGCAAGATCAAGGAAAGCAGCTTCTGCCACAATACTTGAAATTACAACAATGATTATAGAATCATAGAATCACAGAGTTGGAAGAGACTACAAGGGCCACCACCTTGTACCACCTGTGATCACTCACAACAACCTATCCTTGCTGAGATAAATCCATCCCTCCTCTGCAGATTGTAACTAATCTCAGAGGGAACAGGGATTCTTAAGGAAGGGAACATCATTGTCCCTAAAAATCAAAATCTCCTTCTGCTTCATCCCTATGAGCCCTGTGTCTATTACACCACTGTCTTTAGGCATGGATCTACTTCATTTGCAACAGGTTCAAGATATTTTTTCAATGTGGCAGACTCCTGATCCCATTCAAAGAAGGCTTTTAGCCCAGTAGGCATTCAGGATTCCCCACATGCTCCAATAGTTCCTTGTTATCAGGGGTTGCACATATTATGTGGCCCCTGCTTGAGCATGCAGGAAATAAGGAATCTGAGGGATAACTAAGTTCTAGTCCAAAACAGTGGTTGATGGTTTCCATGTCAGTGGAATAGTGGAGATTATTGCACTCTTTAAAAAATGACTTACTCCTACCAGATACAGTTGCGTTACAGATTGCTATCGGGAATAATCCTATTTAAAATTATCACTGCGCCGCCAGGCGACTGCAACCCGGCTCCCAGCCGCTTTTAGCCACTGCTTTTCAAAGAGAGCAAGCACCCATTTTGGGAAAGTGGCGGGCTAAGAGCGGCTGGGAACCAGGCTGTAGGCGCCTGATGGCAGTGTTGTTTTTGAGTGCAATAATTCCTGATAGCAACCCATAATACGACTGTATCCCAACAGGGGTAAGTCACTTTTTTTTAGAGTGTGATAATCTCCAATGAATCTTCTCTAGGTTTCAGCCCAGCCTTCAAAGAAGCTATCCAGAGTGCTGAAATCTTTCACCAAAATAGGTTCAGAATCTTAGACAGATCTGTTAAACCCAGGGCAGATTCAGGGAATTAAGGGAATCACCAACTGCCACTGAACCAAACATTTGTTCTGCAAATGTGGGCAGTTCCGGCTGTATTGCAGTTTGTAAGGAATGTAACCCATTTAGGCATCTGTACATTTTGTGCAATAATACAGTAAGGCATCTGATTGGGTTTTCCTCTTCAAACTGTGGAGCATTTCACATGAGCTTTAACACTTACCAACATCAAATTCAAAGCCTTTCTCCTGAAAGGTGTGACAGCATCCTCCAGCCTTCCTGTGCTGCTCCAGCACCAAAACCCGTTTTCCTACCTTGGCCAAGACTGCTGCCACAGACAGACCTCCAATGCCACTTCCAATAACAATTGCATCTAGGTTGGGAGGCACTTTATCTGGGGAGAAACCTAAGAAACACCAGGAGAGGAAAGAAGAGAATCAGTGGCTCACAATTCAGCATGGATGGCTTTCATTTCAGCCTGGTCTTGATGAATTTATCTCTGTCGCTTGTAAGGCAGCCATGAACAACATGGTGCTCTGCATGTCTAGAATAGATGTGTCTATTGAATTTGGCCAGTGCAAAAGGGGGAAACAGCATTCTGGTCCATTTTTGAATATACAAAAGATATTAATAGTGTCATATTTGGGATGAAAATAATTTACATTTTAAGAAAATTAACTGCTGTAGAATATGAAACTGATATACTTTCTGATACTTATCTACAATTGAGTTCTTAAGGTGAAGAAATCACTTCCATATGGAGTTCCATGGGATTGCAGCCTCTAATGAAAAAGCCCTATCTCTTGTGCCCATGGACTGAATTGATTAAATTGATCTCACCTGTAAGGGCCAAAAGCTGGGCCTTTGAAGCTGATAAACATTTATATTTTTCTTTTGTTCTGCTTCTAAGGATCAGCAAGTGACATTATTTCCATCCCCACCCCACATTTATTATCCTCATAACAATCCTGTACATTGAGAGAAATAGACTAGATTAGTGATGGCGAAGATTTTAGGGACCGACTGCCCAAACTAAAAGGCGTTCCAGCACCGGGTGTGACCAAGTGCTGGAGACAGGATGTCCAGGGGGACGGGGAATGGAAGGTTGGGGTCAGGACTTCTGCCCTCCGAGGGTGGGACTTCCATCTTCCAGGGACGGGACCTCTTCCCCCCACTCTCCCAGGCCTTCAGCTGTGTCTCTGGAGGCAGCTAAAGGCCTGGGAAGAAGAGGAACAGACATGCACCTGTTCCTCCTCCTCCTCCTCCCTCCACACCCTCCTGGGCCTTCAGATGCATCTCTGGAGACAGCTGAAGGCCCGGGAAGAGGAGGAACATGCATGCGCCTGTTCCTCCTCTTCCCCACCCCTCTCCATGCTCTGAAAAATGGCTTTGCATGCCATCTCTAGCACATGTGCCATAGGTTTGCCACCACGGGACTAGACCAAGACCACTGAGAAGATTTCATACCTGCGTACTGAATTTAATCAAATCATTCTTGGTTCTAGTTCAAGACAACCATTAGACTAATTAGCCCAAATTTCCACGTTAACATGGATTTTATAGGATAAATCAGCTGAAAGGTTTTTTAAAGATTAAAAGTGTTTATGGATATTTTTTTTGAGCAATAATTGTGGTTATTTGTATTAACAACCCTAGTAGGATTATTTAGTTGGATGTGTAATGGTAGAATAATATTTTTTTCTTTTTGTTTTTTGTTTTTCAACCATTACAGCTTGGCTTGGGAGGACAGGGTCAGAGCCTTTTTGTGTTTTAGTTATTTACTGCTTAGTGTTTTGGTTTAGTGTCTCAGTACTACTGTGTATTAATTTTAGTGTAGCTTAGTGTTAGGTTAGTTTTAATTCTAGTTAGAGATGCATGTCTCATTATATATGTATTTGTACCTTGTTTTCTCTTTTTCTTTTTATGTTTGCCTCTCCCACCTTTTCTATTTTTGAATATTTAGTACTTTTGCTGTGAATTGTACTTCGTTAAAACTTTAATTTAAAAAAAGTATACAGTTGCCCCCTGTTTTCATGGACTTGTAGTCTACATCCCTCACCTTTTTTATTTTTATTTTTTATTTTTAAAAAACATAAAAAATCCACTTAAAATATATTCTTAGTCATCTTTACAGTACATTTACCCATAGTTCAGACTTCTCAATAGTTCTTTGAAAGTAAGTACATTTTTTTCACATTTTGCATACATCATTTCTGTATCTATTACTTCTATCATCATCTCAGATCCAGTTCATTTACACAATCTTAATAACTACTTTGCTGCTTTATTCCCATTTTCTATTTATATATTCTTCCACTGGAGCCCACTCTTCCTCAACCAATTCCACATTCTCATTATTCAATAACCTTGTCAATTTGTCCATTTCCTTCATCTCTAACAATTTCAATAGCCATTCATCTACCGTTGGAGTTGTCTCCTGTTTCCATTTGGAGGCTATTAGTATTCTTGCTGCCGAGACCATGTAAAGTATTAGTCTCCAATATTTTCTAGTTATATCTGCTTCTAGTTTGTATGTCATATTTAATAAATATAATTCTGGATATAATTCAAGACCGTTTTTAAGTATGTCTTCCATCGTCATGTGTATTTTTTTCCAGTACCTTTTCATTTTGGGACATCTCCACCAAACATGATACCAAGATCCAACATTGCTTTTACATTTCCAACATTCGTTCTTTTGTAGTTTATAAATTTTTGCCATTCTAGCAGGGGTGAGATACCATCTTTGTTCCATTTTCCATTGATTTTCTCTTATGTCTTGAGAGCGAGTAAATTTTCTTGTCATTTTCCTTGCTTTCTCCCAATGATCTACCATTATTGTCCTACCAATGTCTGTTGCCCACTTGATCATATTGTCTGATATTATTTCTTTTTCCTGTCTCTGACACATTAATATTTTATATAATTTACTTATTCTCTTCTCTCTTGTCCCCAGCCAAATTTTATCTATGTCTTTCAATTCTTCTTCCACCCCTTGCAGCTTAATATCCATTTTAAATCTTTCCTTTATTTGGGTATATAATAACCAGTGCATTTTATCATCTAAGTGTTGAATCTCAGACATAGCTTTAAGTTCCAATTGGTTTCCAATCTTCTCCAGTATCTCTTTATATTTTAACCAAATTCGAAGGGCTGTCCATCTTCCAAAAAAAGCTTCATGTGGTGAAGTCCATAAAGGTATTTTAGTGTATATTATTTTTTTCAGTTCTTTCCAAGTTTTAAGTAAGCTTCTTCTTATTACGTGGTGTTGGAATTCTTTGTGAACTCTATCCTTATCATAACATAAGTATCCATGCCATCCGAATCTGTTGTTGAATCCCTCCAAATTCAATATATCCTGGTCTTCTAATGTTATCCATTCGGATAGCCAATCTAAAACATTCGCTTTGTGGTAGAGTTCTAAATCTGGTACATTCCTCCCTCCATCTTTACTTTGTCTTGTCATTGTTAGCCAATTGATTCTCGCTTTTTTACTTTTCCAAATAAATTCCTTCAAATCTTTTTGCCACTCTTGAAATATTTGCCTGTTATGTATTATCGGGATATTCTGAAATAAAAAATTTAATTTGGGTAAAATCATCATTTTTATCGTCTCTATTCTTCCTGATAATGATAGCTGAATTTTACTCCAATTTGTCATATCTTTCTTGATTTCTCTCCATTTTGGTTTATAATTGTTTTCGAATAAATCTACATTCCTTTTGGATATCCATATCCCCAAATATTTAGTTTTATTTACAACCTTACAATGCGTTTCTTCAGCTAATTCTGTTTCTTCTTTTTTTGTCATGTTTTTTGTAATTATTACTGTTTTGTCATAATTTATTTTAAATCCGGCCCTATTCCCAAAATCTTCTATCATTCTAAACGTTTCTTTTATATTTTCTATTGGGTCCTCCAATATCAATACCACATCATCGGCAAAGGCACGTAACTTATATTCTTTTCCTTTAATCTTCATTCCTCTAATGTTTGGGTTTCCCCTTATCTGATTTAGTAATGTCTCCAACACCATTATAAAAAGAAGAGGTGATAACGGGCATCCCTGACGCGTCCCTTTGCCGATATTAATTTTTTGTGATTTGTTTCCATTTATCACCAGGCTTGCTGATTGCTCACTA
The DNA here is from genome assembly GCA_026167975.1 of Phrynosoma blainvillii. Classification (NCBI taxonomy): domain Eukaryota; kingdom Metazoa; phylum Chordata; class Lepidosauria; order Squamata; family Phrynosomatidae; genus Phrynosoma; species Phrynosoma blainvillii. The sequence goes on from JANUYF010000005.1 coordinate 122,425,037, forward strand.
TATATTTCTTTAATCCAATTACAGAATTTTTCTCCCAACTTCATTTTTTCACATATTTTTATCATAAAAGTCCAATTTACGTTATCAAAAGCTTTCTCTGCATCCAAAAATATAAGTCCCAATTTTTTGTCATTATTCTTTTCATAGTATTCAATCACATCTACTATTGTTCTTATATTGTCCTTTAAATATCTTTGAGGTAAAAATCCCGACTGTTCTTTTTTAATTATTTGTGAGAATATTTTTTTAAGTCGTTCTGCCATTATTAATGCAAATATTTTGTAGTCTGTATTTAACAAAGATATCGGTCTGTAATTCTTAGCTCGCAATTCATCTCTTCCCTCTTTATGAATCAGTATTATGTTTGCATTCTTCCAGGTATCAGGAATTCCATCTTTTATTATCCAATTAAATGTATCACACAATGGTTTTTTCAATTCCTCTATAAATGTCTTGTAATAAACAGCCGTATATCCATCTGGTCCTGGAGCTTTGTCCAATTTCAGCTTTTTTATTGCTTGTTCCACCTCTTTTTCAGTAAAGTCCTTATTTAATCTTTCCCTTTGATCCTCTGTTATCTCTGGTACGTCTTGTTTATTTATATACTTTTGAGTTTCCAAAGGTTCTATATCATCTTTCCCATATAGCTCTGTAAAGTATTTATAAAAAATATCTTGAATTTCTTGCTGAGTATGGACTACTTTGTTATCATCCTGTATCTTTGTTATTAATCTCTTTTCCTTTTCTTTTTTTAATCTATAAGCTAACCATTTGCCCGATTTATTTGCAAATTCAAAATATTTTTGTCGTACAAATTTCATCTTTTTTGCAATTTCTTCTGATAATCTTTTATCCAATTGATTCCTTAAATATTTCAATTGTTTATCTTTCTTATCATTTGTAGGATCTGCTATTAATTGTTCCTCAAGACGCTTAATTTTATCTTCCATAGATTTAAATTCTTGTTCTCTTTGTCTTTTTATCTCAGCAGCTCTTGAAATTAGTATCCCACGTATTACTGCTTTGCTGGCATCCCAAATCGTTTTTGCTTTGATCAATGTTTTATTATTGATTTCAAAGTATTCTCTAATACTTAAACTCAATTTTGTCACAAATTTTTTATCTTTTAAAAGATAATCATTTAACTTCCATTCAGTTTTTTTCAATGATTTGTTTAAAGTTAATACAATTGCGTTATGATCCGATATTGTTCTTGGTAGAATTTCCATCTCTTTTATTTTAGTCTTCATGTTGGCTGAAGTAAAAAACATATCAATTCGTGAGTGTGATTTGTAAGATTCTGAAAAAAAAGTATATCCTTTACTTTTGGAATATAAATCAGTCCATACGTCTGTTAAGTTTAGTTGTTCCACTAAATCAAAAAAAGATGTTGGGAGTTTCCCTTGGTTCTGCTTGATTTTCTTTTTTGATGTCCTGTCCATTTTAGGGTTTATTACCCCATTCCAGTCTCCCAGTAAAATTAAATTGTGTTCGTCCTGGTGTACTCTTAAAATTTCTTCCTTCAAATTTGCATAGAAAGAGGCTTGCCTTTCTTTAGGACTATATATACATACTAAGAGGTATTTCCCTTCCTCTGTTTGTACTTCCACGCCCAAGTAATGTCCTTTTTGGTCCTTAAATAATTCAATCGCTTTATAGCTTTTTTGAATATATAATACAATTCCAGCTTTCCTTTTCTCATTTGTAGATGTAAACATCTGTCCTAGTTTCTTATTTACTAAGTATTTTGTCTCATTTCTTCTAATTTTAGTTTCCTGTAAACAAATAATTTGCGGCCTCTGTTTTTGTAATAAATGAAATGTTTTACTCCTTTTGTGTTTTGAGTTCAGTCCTTTTATATTCCATGAAATAATTTTCATAGCCATTTCCATTTTGTGTTATAAATTTAAATAATGCTAATTTAAGTTCCTGCTGAATCCTAAAGTTGGCCTTCTTCCTCATCCTCATCTACTTGACCTCTATCCTGCATTTCCTCTTCATCACTTGTATCACTATCCAGTTTCCCTTGTAGATCCTCTTCAGTATATAACGCACATGCTCCTTGTTCCTGCAATTTTTCCGCCAATTCCTGTTGGCTTTCTAATTTGGTTCTATACCTGGTCTTCATCTTTCCTTCCTGCGATGGTTCATTCGAATCTCCAGCTTGTTCTTGTTTCCTTGATTTCAATTTCTTCAAAAATTCTCTAGCTTTTTCTACTGAGTTGATTCTATAGCGCCTTTGTCTATATGTCAGGGACAAGCCTTCCATTCTATCCCACGCAAATCGTATTCCTTTTCTCACCAGCTCCTGCGTTAAAAATTTGTATTCTTGACGTCTTCGAAGTATTGCCATTGGTACATCCTTGTAAATTTTAACCAATTTCCCTTCTATCCAAAATTCTTTATTATAGCTGGCTTGTAATATTAACTCTTTTGTTCTTATTCTGGTGAATGTTATAATTAAGTCCCTAGGCATGTTTTTTTCTTTTGCTGTTTTGGAATTCACACGAAATATCGTGTCTGTTTCTCTCCTTATTTCCTCTTGAGTTATTTCAGTAAGCTCTGCCAGTGCTGCTGTTATTATTCCAAATAAATCTTTATTTATAGATTCTGGTGCCCCTCTAAGCTTAAGGCTCTTTTCTCTATGACGGACCTCTTGTAACAAGTTTATATTACTTTCTTTCTTTTGTTGTTCCATCAATTCTGCTGTTGTATTCTTTAGTTCTTTGGACGTTTCTTTTAATTCTTCCACTTCTCCTCTTATTCCCTCTATTTCATCTGTTATTTTACTTAGTTTGGTTCCAAATTCCGATAATTCCTTATGCAATTCCTCTCTGGTTTCTTTTCTTGATTGTTCCAATTCCACCTTTATTTCCACTCTAACTTCCTCTCTCATTTTCTGGAAAGCCTCCAGCAGTGACTGCATTGGATCCTGTTTTCCAGTTGTGTCTGTAGATGCTCTCCTTTGAGTGTTACTCATTGGGGGGGTGGGTGGTTTCTTTGCTCCTGAAGCCATGTTGTTAAGGACACAGCAATATATCACAGTATACTTAATACAGTCAATTAATAAGACAAATTGCTTATCTGAAAACAAATTGCTTATCTAGGTGTAAATCACTATAATTCACTATAACTTACTTTTAGCCTATGCTTAAAATAGAAGGTAAAAAAAAAGAAAAGAAAAACAAAACAAAACAGGAAAGCACAAAATTAATATGTATATTAAAATTTACACTTCTTTCTTCTGTTTCTTCTTAAAAAAAAAATATAAATTTTTAAAATTTAGATATAATATGCCTTCTATATAATTAATATTAAAGGAAGATAACTGAAACAAAGTCAATCTATTAAAACATTTAGTTTTAGTAACTTGATCTCCGGCACCAGCCCCCCAATAGGTTCTTATCTCTAAGTTATTTGTATTCTTTCTAAATTAAGTATTTAATTCTTCTACTTTGTGAGACTGTATTCTTCTGTTTCTTGTTCCCTTTCTTATCTTCCTTTTAACAATATCTCCTTGTGAAGTGTTTCAGATCCTCTGTCGACCCCTCCACCGTCCTCCTTCCGTCGCAATCTTTCTCTTGAAATTTCTCGCTACTGGGGTCTTCCCTCTGTTGTCCCCTCCCCCGTCCTCCTTCCGACGAAATCTTTCTTTATTATTCTTATTATTCCTTAATATTGTTGTCTGTTGCCCCCTCCTCCTGTCCTCTTTCCGGCGCAAGCTCTCTTATATTTCTCTCACTGCTGGTACTTCAAGCCGTGGCTTTCTCAGCACTTCCCACTTCAAAAAGCTTTATCTCTATAATTAGCCTCTATTCCTTGCTTTGTTTCTTCCAATTTTAACACAAGCATTAATTAAAAAGTGATGGAAATATTAACATCCCAAATTTCTTTAATCTCTCTGAAGTCCTCTTGGACCACTTCCAAAAATGACTATGTCTCGTGGTTTGTTTTGTCTCTCTTTTATAATTACTTTTCTCTAGTGCCTCCTTGGCTCTGCTTATGCTTCTTCTATCTCAAAGTAGACTTAATTATTTTTTGTTATTTTTGTATTTCTCCCCCCTTTTATTTGGGGTTTTCTTCCTTCCCTTCCTGTCCTAAAAGGCAAAAAAAGGGATTTCTTCCTGACAAAGGAGGTACTCACTTCTCTCCCCCAATATATTCAAGCATTCGCCATCTTGCCTCCTTTTAAACTCGGAGTCCTTTAATTAATTAATTAATTGTCCGTGCGGGAAGGGTGTTTTATATTTCTCTTTCCCAATCCAGATTAGTATTAATGAGTTGAGTTCTTTAAAGTTTATTTTCTACTTTGAAGCAATCTTGTTGCTTTAAGAGAAAGAGTCTCATGCCTTTAAATTAATTATATCTGCCGGCTCCGCTTTCACTTTCAGCCTCCTCTGCTGTTAATAGAGGCTAGATAACAATATATCAAAATCGTCAAACTTTCACAGTTAAAGCTGCTCCCTTCTAATTTGAGAGGTCTTTGAACAGAAAGCAATTGTATGCACTTACTTTCTCCGATGTCCTTTGAAGTTCTATTCCTCCAGAAAAAAAGTTTAAAAAGGCAGGTGGCAAGGCTAATGGCGACTGCTACCAGAGCGGGGCTGGCTGCTCATAAAAATCCAGTCTTCTGCCTCGATCCACAACGATCTTGGCTATCAGCCCGGATCTAGCGAGCCCCAAACACGATCCTTTCCCAAGGATCTTTTTGGGGATTCTTAAAATCCCCTCCTCCCCACCCAGGCGATCCGCGGAGAGCCCTCACTGCGAACCGATCGCCTTGCCGTCCCCTGCTGGAAGTCTACATCCCTCACCTTTTTGTGGGCAGCAAACGGAGGGGGACAAAATGGGGTGCATCCCTGTGTGTGTCCCCATGCATGTGCCATGGGCAGGTGTGCCATTATTTTCAATGGGGCTCAAATATTTGTGAGCTGCCATTTTTTTGGGGGGGGGTGTTCCGGAACAGATCCCCCATGAATTGGGAAGGACTACTGTAGTACAAAATAATCATTAGATCATGCTGGCTGTATCTTGAACTGGCCTAGCAAGTTGGGCACTGCTATGGAACGAACAATGTTGGGATGTCAAAGTAAAGGAAACGATTGTTGTTACTTTCGCCTCATCCAGTTAATCAAAATGTCTAGTTCTTTCTATTGAACTTAGGAAGAGTTTTTGAAGGGTGTCTGTCAGAAAATGAACCCAATTGTCCCTATTCATTGGTTGTATATTTGTCCTTCATCCTTGAGGCTGATGAGTTTTTACAACATGCGTATCTCTGTGCATTGCTGGATACCTGCACAAAGGACACCTTTATTGGAATATATTTCAAAGGTCATCCTGTCCTCAAAGCAACACCTTCTAACAAAGAACATATCAGTCTCATAAATCAATTAGTGACTTATCTAGCAGAATCACTAAACCAATCAGTGACATAAATCAATTAGTGACTTGTCTTGTGGGATCACTGAATGCTTGTTGTTAAAAACAAACAAACATGGAACTGAAACAGAATGGACTTGGAGATGAGGAAAAAGGAAATGCATGATAATGAACAAGATAGAAGCCTCCTTTCCTAGTCACAAAGCTTTATGAAAGCATCCTCTACCTTGTTGGTTACTTAATTTGAAAGGTCAGGATTGATTCTGTGCAGAAAATGCTGCTTCCTGTGCAGAAAATGCAGTTTTCGGGGGGGGGGGGGGATGTGTACAAATTTATAAAGTCCCGAACTACAGAAATTTTATGCAGCAAACAGACTTTTTCTGCACAGGAAAGTTCATTTCTGTGCAGAAATACTGTATGCTGTTCCCTGGGCTGAAAATGCTGTTTTCTACACAAAATAACCATGTGTGAATTTTGCATAGAATAATGGCTGAACTGCAAAGTTTCTTCTCAGTCCAGAATTCTCCTTATCAAGGCTTCCTGACATTCAAGAAATGTGATTTTGATTGCTTTTCAAAAAAATTCAAATATTATTTTCATCCATAGTTATAAGGTTATAAAGAAAGTGTACAATTGGCCCTATATATCCTTGGATTCTGCATCCACAGGTTTAACCATTCGCAGCTTGAAAATATATATATTTTTAAAAATATCCAAATAGCAAACCTTGAATTTGACATTTCATACAAAGGACCCCATTTTATTACAACATTGTATGTACTGAGACTTGAGCATCCACAGATTTTTATATCCACAGGGTTCTGGAACCAAACCGGAGCTGATACCAAGGGCCCACTGTACTTGTTTCTGTTAGAGGAATTTATGATGGATGGTAATGTTCAGTTATTCATTCTGTTGCAACAAGACATTTTTTGTTTGCAAGTCCTCTATCTTAACCCTACTACAACAGACTCACTATATCAGCAAGCTAGCAATCTATGGATTGGATCATCTACAGATCACCAAATCCCATATTACTCAATGATGGCATGTTTTTCCCATTTGTGGAGACGAGGTTGAAACTGAACCTCTGCATATAAGAAGGGTGAATTGTATACAGTGGGCCCTTGGTATCTGCTGTGGTTTGGTTCCAGGACCAACATACGCACACACACACAGATACCAAAATCCATGGATGCTCAAGTCCCATTAAATACAATGGTATAGTAAAATGGTGTCCCTTACATAAAATGGCAAAATCAAGGTTTTTCAATATTTTCAAGTTGTGGGTGGCTGAATCCATCGATAATGAATCCATGGATACAGACAGCTGACTATCTCCTGGTATTAAAACCAAGGAGAAGAAAGAAGCACACAATTGATTTAATGGTACAATGTATATTTTGAGGGCCCAAAGCAAGATGAAACAATAAAGTGATCACAATGCTCCTGTTTGTCATGTTGAAAAGAGCAGGGCTGGGGTTTTATGTGTATGTAGGGCAGAGATTTTAAGGGCAAGGACAGACTTCAATCCTGGCAGGTAGCAAGAAGAGCAGCAGTCTCTCCAAGGGTCTCATTTCAGGCAGGGCAGCTGTGGAGAGCAGGCAGAATTATGCCAAGTTAGCAACAGTCAATCGGGAGTAAGCTGGCGACAGCCCATAGAATATTGGGCTGTAGGTGATAAAGAATTCCACTGCTGAGAGCTGGGGTCAGTCCAGGGCCTGGTTGTGTAAGAGTCCAGAAGTCAGGGACTGTGAGGCCTAAAGTTCAGAAGGGAGGGAACTTCGCTCTAGGACAGAACTCTAAGTGAGGGAGTTTCTGGGATTTAGGGGCTCTACAGACAGCCCCTAAGGGGTAGCTCCGTACTGCCCCCTGAGAGAGATTGTGGTTGTTTTAAAAGTCTTTTAGATACTAACTGGAAGATTTGTCTTCAGGGCTTGATATACCTAAACTGAAAAGTCCAGATCCTGGTAGCATGTATGAGCATGAGCACTAGGGTTGGTGTCAACCCAGTGCTGTAACTCATGCTGTTATCCCCAGGCTGCCTGGCACATCCCACCATCACCATCACCACCAACACCACCACTACCCTCTGCCAGCCAGGCCACCTCTGCTGCCGCCTAGCAGTGCCTTCCTGGTCTAGCAGAACCAGTGGTGTCACTAGGGTTGGTGTCACCCAGTGTGGTATCTCATGGCGTCAAACCCCCCCCCCCATTGACCTCCCATACCAATCCCTACAGACTTCTTAGTACTGTTTTTGTTCTAATGTTGCCAATGGGCAGGCAGGGGCAAGTGCTAGGTTCTCTTACACACTGTAGCAATGATGCCAGAGCCCCACATTGCTGCATCCATACCACTTTCTAAATCTCCACATCCATTCCAGAGGGACAACCCAGAATTATACCATGATTCAAAACCTGGTAAAGAGGTTCAGAATTAATAAACACTTCCCCAGTGCCCACAGTGCCCAGCACAGTTTGTCCATCAAAACAAAGCTGTTTCCATCCCATTACTGGTCCCTAAACAAAACTGAAATGGATTAGATAATCTATCTTCACCAGGAATTCAAGAGTTGAGAGGTCACCATATGCACCAGGATGTTGCCTCAAAATGGAATATGGGAGACTAGCCAGTAATTATCCAATACCATAGGGTTCAGGTATAACTGTTTGAACAACAGGCTCACAACTGCCTCCTTTCAGCACAGATACTTCTCTTATTGCAAAGATACATTTATAATTCTTTTTACTCAGGCAGCCATTTCCCCACCTTGACCACTTTTATAAGCCAGGAAGGGCAAGGATCCACATCTTACCTCACATTTTTGGGATATACATACTTGTGTTAACTGTCCACAGAGTACTGTGTATATTCTCTATTCACAGGCCAAAATGTAATAAGTTCTTGACACTTAAATGTCTTTGCTGGACAATTCTGAGCAGATGCAATTGCTGGCTGAGAAAAATTGTTGTTTTGTTTTTGTTTTTTGCTGCCAGTGCCACCACAAAGTAGGCTTTCCTCTCAGCTCTAACCTATGTTCAGACTCATTCTAACTTTTCTATTACCACTGCTCTGATTGCTTCATCACCAGTCACTTCCGAGGGGAGTAGTTTGGTCCGACTCCATGGGAGAGGATGTGTATGTGTGTCTTCAAGGGACTGTACACACCGGCCAAATGGTTATGGCGACAGAATGCCAGCCATCCCAACTCCACCCTGGTGCCACCAACACGCTGCCCACCCAAACACAGCGTTCACACATGCTGCGTAAAAGGAGCGCTGAAAAGCCACCGCTCCTGCAGCAAGGGCAGCTTTTTGCTGCTCTAAAAAGGAGCAGCATTTGCTGGCTCTTTTTAGAGTGGCAAAGTACAGGATTGGGAGCATGGCATGCAGTTGCTGCAGCCCTAATCCAGAAAAGAAAGGGGCAGCGGGACACTGTCCCTTAGGGGTCATCTGTTGAGCCCCTAAGTCACCTATCAACTTATGGTGACCAGATGAATTTCATAGGATTTTTTAAAGGCAAGAAATACTCAGAGGTGGGTTTGCCAGTTCCTTCCTTTGAAATATAGCCTACAGCATCTGGTACTCACTGGTGGTCTCTCATCCAAGTACTAATCAGAGCTGACCCCATTTAGCTTCCAGGATCTTTGGAGGATTTAGGCCTTACATGGGAGAGGATGCTCAGGAGAAATTGTACCCCCGCCTTGTTAATTCCTCAATCCAGAGCTTTGACAGAACCATCTGCTGAAACAACAACAATAAAAATCCCCAAGAGTAATGAGAAAGCCCAGATCCAGCAAGCTTCTGGCTCAAATCACTTCAAATGAGCCCCTACCATTGCAGATCCTCCAGGTTTCTGTGAACTAAACTCCATCAGGTAATTATCTGTCCATGACAACAGGACTATAGAGAGTCCCCACATGCAAAGACCACTACCAACCTTACTGAGACAGAAAATTAGGACCAGAATTGTCCTACAACATGAATGACAGGCCCATACCATTATGGTGGATATGAAATCCTGACCACTTGTGACAAGGTAGTCTCAGCATGGACTTTGCTAAAACTATTTTTAAAAATAAAATGAGCATGTAATTATTTATTTGAAATTTTTGTCCTTCAAGTTATGAGTTGTTATCCTCTAATAAAATACCAGAATTTGAACAACTATACAACTGTAATGTTAGAAGTCCTGAACAAAATGCACAGATTACAACTAAATGATCACTAAAAGCTACTCCACTACTTCTAATGGCTTTATTAATCTGGATTAATATAATCTCATGTCATATATGAATCACTCACTGTGTGTTAGACTGTTCTTAAATACAAACATTACTTCAAACAGCTAAACATGTGCACACATAAACAACAGTACATAACTTAATCTGAATATGATCAACTAAAATAATAATCATCATGATCTCTACATAGGAGACCTGTATACTTTTTAAGAGTAGTACTTTTGCAGGTAGCACATGCTTGTTTAAAAAAAACTGGATAATGTTGCAGTACTAATTTGCCACCCAAGAGAAAATAAATCTACCTGCTGTTTAGAACAGAAGATCTGGATGAGGAGAAGTGGGGGCAGAACTGAAGGGAATCTGGCAAGGTATTTCTTGCAAAGCAGCAACTTTTAAACGCCAAACTCCCACTTTTCCCCTCACCTTAAAAAAGGCAATAAACTCCAAGGCAAAGTTTAACAGTCTCTGTTGGTTGGATTTCTCTCTCTCTCTCAAACTACACACACCCCATCTGCCCGACAAACAGCCATAATTCTGCTCTCTCTTACAAGGGTTTCTTCCCCACAGGGCCAGAGCCTTCTCTCCCTGTTGCTCATGCATGGATGTGTTCCACTCACAGCTGGGACAAAAGACCCCAACCCTACTTTGCTGAGCATGTGGCTCTTCACTCACCTCCTCTTTCCTCACAGGACCCTCCTCCTCTTCCTCCAACAGAAAAGCACTTCTCCCACCTATCTCAGCTGACAATGGTTCATTAATTCAGGGACAATGTTTAGAGAGGGGGCAGAGGCAAGAGGGAAATGCAGGGAGGAGATTTTTGTTGTTGTTGTTAACTGACTTCCTTTTGATCTCTACCCATGGTGACCCTATGGATGAGACACCTCTAGGCCCCCCGTCCTCTACTGCTCTACCCAGTTCCTGCAACCTCTTATTCATGGTCTCTTTAATAAAGTCCATCCATCTAGCATGTGGCCTTCCTCTCTTTCTACTTCCCTCCACCTTTCCTAACATTATTGTCTTTTCCAACAATTCATGCTTTCTCATGATGTGTCCAAAGTACGACAGAGGACGTTTTCACACTTGGGGTCTAAAGCCGCATGGAAGCAATGAAAGAATCATACCAGAATGGATCCTGCAGCTTCAGATTGGTGACAGCAGCATCATTCCAGTATGATTCTGGCCGCGGCAGATGCAATTCCTTTTAAAAAGAGGAATTGCAAAGAACGGGGCTGATGCCGGGGATGGGACAGGATGGGGCGGGGTGGGGCGGGGCTTGCAGTGACGTCGTTTGAACATGCGGAGAAAGGACCCGGAATGATGCTGGGGATGGCACTGGATGCCGGGGATGGCACTGCGACGTCGTTTGAACACACTGGCAAAGGAGCCGGCATGGGGCCGGAGTGAGGTAGGATTGCTTCTGCCTTAAGCCCAGTGTGAAAACGTCCTGACTAAGGACGTTATCACACAGGGAGCTCCGAACAGAAGCCGGCTTTAAAGTGAAAGTGCTACCGCAAAAGCGGAAGCAATTAATTTGCCGGCTTTCCCTGTGTGAAAACCTCCTGCGCATTTAAAAGGAGGTTACTCCGAACGGAAAGTAAGCAGAAACTGCTTCTTTTTATTTTCGGAAGATCCCCGAAAATAAATAGAAGCAGTTTCTGACTACTTTCTGTTCAGATTAACCTGCTTTTAAATGCGACGTCGTCTGAAAATATACCCACTTTTGCGGGTTATTTTCAGTTTAAACCCCCATTTCCTCACAGGATTTCCCCCGTGTGATAACGTCCTAAGGACGTTATCACACGTGGACCACAAAGCGATAATAAAGTGAAATAAGAATAAATCCAGTAATAAACCAGATGAAACCCCACAATACGCAAATGGCTATCACACGCAATTACCTTCATCACGCTCTTAAGGAAAGCGCTCCCGGGAACGGTATTTGCCGTCCAATCACAAGTGAGAAAATCCCGCACATGTGCTAGAAATGCTCTTCTAGCACATGCGCAATACAGCCGCGGCTGTCACTTGCCGCGGCTGTCACCCCTTCCCAAGCCGGCTCTCTGAAGAGGTCCTCCTTGGAGCGAGGCCCCGCGCAGGGTCGGCGCTCCGAGGAGGTCCTCCTCGGAGAGCCGGCTCTCTGAGGACGTCCTCCTTGGAGCGAGGCCCCGCGCAGGGTCGGCGCTCCGAGGAGGTCCTCCTCGGAGAGCCGGCTCTCTGAGGAGTCCTCCTTGGAGCGAGGCCCTGCGCAGGGTCGGCGCTCCGAGGAGGTCCTCCCCGGAGAGCCGGCTCTCTGAGGAGGTCCTCCTTAGAGCGAGGTCCCACGCAGGGTCAGCGCTCCGAGGAGGTCCTCCTCGGAGAGCCGGCTCTCTGAGGAGGTCCTCCTAGGAGCGAGGCCCCGCGCAGGGTCGGCGCTCCGAGGAGGTCCTCCCCAGAGAGCCAGCTCTCTGAGGACATCCTCCTTGGAGCGAGGCTCCACGCAGGGTCCATGCTCTGAGGAGGTCCTCCCCGGAGAGCCGGCTCTCTGAGGACGTCCTCCTTCGAGCGCAGGCCCCGTGCAGGGTCCGCGCTCCGAGGAGGTCCTCCCCGGAGAGCCGGCTCTCTGAGGACGTCCTCCTTAGAGCGAGGTCCCGCGCAGGGTCCGTGCTCCGAGGAGGTCCTCCCCAGACAGGCGGCTCTCTGAGGACGTCCTCCTTGGAGCGCAGGCCCCGTGCAGGGTCCGCGCTCTGAGGAGGTCCTCCCCGGAGAGCCAGCTCTCTGAGGAGGTTCTCCTTGGAGCGAGGCCCCGCGCAGGGTCCGCGCTCCGAAGAGGTCCTCCCCAGAGAGCCAGCTCTCTGAGGACGTCCTCCTTGGAGTGCAGGCCCCGCGCAGGGTCCACGCTCCGAGGAGGTCCTCCTTGGAGCGCAGGCGGGGAAATGCTCCCCAATACGTATTGGGTTTTCATACCTACGGTAAAAGCAAAATGATTCCCGTCTCGCAATTGCAATTCCTAACGAAACCGAAATTCAAAAGATCTCGGTTCTTTCTGCATTCTGTCGGGGTTCTGTTGGGGTTCTGTTGGGGTTCTGTGCGACGTCGTGTGGACACATGGAAAAATAATACGTATTAGGTCGGGATTTCGTTTGGATTCTGTCTGCATTGAGCCCCGTGTGATAAGGTCCTAAGTCTTGTCATCTTGGCTTCTAGGGATATCTCTGGCTTGATCTGTTCTAGGACCCATTTGTTTGTCCTTTTGGCTGTCCATGGGATCCTCAGCACTCTTCTCCAGCACCACATTATCTCAAATGCATTGATTTTCCTCCTATCTTCTTTCTTAACTGTCCACCTCTCACATCCAAACATGGTAATAGGGAATACGATGGCTTGAATGATTCTGACTTTTGTGCTGAGTTGTATGTCTTTGCATTTAGGGAGGGGATATTTGGAGGAAAATAACTGATTCCAAAACATCAGGGAAGGAGGGAATCTCTGGCACCTAGACTGTCTTGACCTTTCTCTCGGACACAGGCAAAGCACCAATGACTCCCTCCGTCCCAGTTCAATACTTCATTTCCCACCCAAGTGTGGTGGGATGCTCTTTCTGCTATTACCAGGGATTATAACCTGTGGTGGAACAACTGTAGGGAGGGATGCAGCTGCACTGGCAGACAATGTGGAGGGAGATGTGGTGAGGGTGGCCAACCCCTGCTATGGAGCTTCCTTTTCTCCTCCTCCAGACTCGTTGTGGGCCATTGTTCTCCTCATGTCCCCCAACTCCCTTCACTAGCAAGAGGCTGATTCTGGGCAGAAAATGAGGAGGAGGACTGAGGAGGAGGCAGAGAGGAGGAGGAAGGTTGGGGACCCAGCAATGGGAGTGCAGGCGGGGAAGGGGAAGGAGAAGTGGCCACAGGCAGTAGCGTCATGGGGGGGGGGTGCGGGGCTCACCAGGTGACACCCCAGAAGAGGGGTGCCACCTAAGAAGGGAGGTGAAACCAGGCCGGCTCCCAGCCCCCACACAGGGCCTTTTTGGGCCACCACCACCCCCGGAAACCACACCAGAAGTCTGGGGCCAGAAGTCCCACCCCTCCAGAAGCGCCCCTGCACCTAGTGTCACCCAGTGTGGGAACATCACTGGCCACCTGACTTCATCCCAGCTAATGCCTTGGAGTACAATTCCCCCCATCCCCCGGAAGCAGCCAGAGCTGACCTCCTCTGCTCTGGGGAGGCTGAGGCATTGCCAGGGAAGCTCCACTACTTTTTCTTTCCTGCCTGGGCACAAATGGCACACTCCCCCTTTGGAGTGACATCTGGTGCAGACTGCACTCCCTGCACCCCCTAGTGCCACTACAGAACTGCTCCCTGAGCAGAAAAGGGAGGCACTCTGCCAGTCCCAGAAGGCAGCCCCTTCCCACCGGCAGAAAGGGAGGCAATCACATGGACCCCTTTCCTTTTGGCTGGAGGATTCAGCAAATAGTCATCTTAAAATGGAATTTTCCCAAGCTGTAGGATTTCTCCTTGTCTTCTATCTTTGTAAGAATACAGCTGCAGGAAAGTAGCAGAGATGGGGGGGGGGGGGGTGAGGGCATTCTTTCCCCAAAAATAAGAATTCTGCCTCCCCAGATTAAATTTCCCTTTAGTCCCCAAATTTCTAGAACTGTAATAGCTTAAAATTTCAGTTGAGCATTTAGAAACACATCTAGCCATCTCCAGAAAAAGGGGGAAGCAAAGTTACCAAGGAAATGTAAAGAACACAGCAAGTATAGAGGAATTCTACATGTGTGAATGATTTTCAGTGTCCCACTCTCTGCATGGCATAGTGGCTTGAGCATTGGAGTAGGACTCTAGAGACTAGGGTTCGATTCCCAGCTCAGCCATGAAACTCACTGGGTGACCATGGGCAGGTCACATGCTCTCAGCCTCAGGAGAAGGCAATGGCAAGCCTCCTCTGAACAAATCTGGCCAAGAAAACCCCATGATAGGTTAGCCTTAGGGTTGCCATAAGTTGGAAATCACTTGAAAACACAACAACAGCAGCAGCAACAACAAAGTTACCAATGGAACAAGAGCACAGCAAACAGAAGAGTTCTAGGTGTGTGAATGATTTTCAGTGACTCCCTCGTTACTAGGCTAGAAATTTGAGGAGTGAAGGTACATTGCATTTGGAGGAGCAGAATTCTTGGGGGGGGGGGGGCAATGCTCTCACTTTGCCTTCTCCCATAGCTGCACCTCTGGAGCTGAGCACACCATGAGATCTGAAGACAGTCCCCTTCCCTAGGTTCTTCTGCAAGAGTGACAAGACATGGATCTGCTCAGTTTCAAGGGATGGCATAAGTCAATCCCCTTCCTGGCTGGTTCACCCAGGTTCACTTACCTTTTTTCAGGACCTTTCTGCGAGCCTCCTGGTCCGTCACTACTGGTTTGGGGGACTGCACAGACCCCATGCTGAAGGGGTTCCTCCCTTTACCATGGATCTGATAGAACATAATTAACCCAGGGATCAGAAGAACCAAAAAGAGCAGGAGTAAATACTGCCACATGACTGCCTGAGTCTTGTGTATGTATGTATGAAAGAGAGAGACAGATGGAGCAGAGTTCAGTACCCGACACACTGCACGACACACTGCACGAACTGGGCAAACTTATCCAATTCATGTGATAACTCATGTGATCATCTGGGCATCTGGCCAACTAGGAGGAAAGAGACACATGTAACCCTTTGCTCCCCAATAGTGATCTCAAAGGTCCAGGGTCAGTCCAAAGTATTTCTGCTGCCTGTAATAAAGCAGAAAATACCATCTGTCTCTCACACACAGCCGAGCAAGAGGATAAAGTAGTCACAGGCAACTAAGTCATTTTGCCACCTGAAGCAGAAAATTCCAAAAGCAACTCTCTCCTTCGCAGAATTTGAAAAGCTATTGCTAAAAAAGAATCTAGTTATAGTTATAGTTCCAGGATGTCCCTCCTGAAAGTTGTTACTGTCGTCATTACAATTTTTAAAGACATTTCTCAAAAATAGGTACATTAGCTGCTTTAGTTACTTTTTTTAAAATGCTACAAGACACAGGTCTGTGGGTCTAAATGCATCTAAGAAGTCTAAAACACATTATAAATAAATGTGCACACCCCAGGTTTTTTGTTGTTTTTTTTTTAAAAATCCATGCATTAATAAGAGTGCCATAACCCTATACCCAAAGATGTCCCCAATCCTGAACACAGAAAACCAAGAAGAATGCAAAGGTTTTGTGCAGTACTTGAAAATTTACTTTTATAAGTCGATTTTTAAAATATAGCTCTGTTCTACTTCAGAAGAATCAGATGTCCAAAGGCCTTGAGTTTGGAGTTGGGCTTTGTTTCTGTTAATAATGAGGGGGGGTTGTTTTGTTTTGTTTTGTTTTGTTTGTTTTCTTGGCTTTTTACTCAAAAGCACAACAAAGCATTCTTACAACAGTTTCTGAGAATGTATGTAAAGTGTTGAAATGATGCAGTTTGACACCACTTTAACTGCCATAGCACCATCCTACAGAATCCTGGGATTTGTAGTTTTGTGAGGCACCAGTACACTTTGGCAGAGAAGGATAAAGAGCTTGTAAACTACAAATCCCTGGATTCCATAGTATGGAGCTACAGTACTTAAAGAGGTTTCAATGCATTATTTCTTCAATGTAGATGCACCTTTATTCTCTGTATGTCCATTGTATCAGAAGACACACTGAAAAGCAGTAGTTCAAATACATTTTATATAAATCTGATCAGAAGAAAATCAGCCAGATTACCCAGGAGTAAGCATAGGCAGCAAATTCTGAGAGCAAATTCTCTCCTGGACATGCAACATCAACAATGATGCTGGTGGTAATTCACAACACAACCCATTTTCAGGCATATTCTCTTCTTTCAGCTATCTAACAGGGGAGAAGTGTATCAAATGGTGAAGGTAATGAATGCAAAATTGGGGAACAGGGAATTGGGGAAAAAATGCTTGTTGAGAAGCACATTTCCTGTTCCAAAAACACTCCCTTCTTCATACAAAATGGAAAGGAACTCGAGTATCTCCCAAGTTTATAAATGTTAATCATAAAAATAACTGTTACAGTTGCACCATAATAAGAGTGTCATCCTGCAGTCATAATGCAGTTTTAATTCTACCATCCTTATTAAAATTAAAGGAATTACCTGATCAATTAATTAAATTACACATAACTTGGGAAAAGAGGCTTCTGAGATATGGTAAAACTGAGAGTAAAAATAAATAAATAAATATTCCCTATTATCATGTATGGATGTGAGAGCTGGACAGTTAAGAAAGATGATAGAAAGAAAATCATTGCATCTGAGATAATGTGGTGGTGGAGAAGAGTGCTGAGGATCTCATGGACAGCCAAAAGGAAAAACAAGTGGGTGCTAGAGCAGATCAAGCCAGAAACCTCCCTGGAAGCCAAGATGACCTAGCTAAGGCTGTCGTACTTCGGACACATCATGAGAAGCAAGGACTCTTTGGAAAAAACAATAAAGCTGGGGAAAGTGGAGGGAAGTTGGACGAGAGGAAGGCCATATGCCAGATGGATGGACTCTATTAAGGAGGTCATGGGTATTAAGAGGTTGCAGGAATTAAGCAGAGCAGTTGAGGACAGAGAGTCTTGGAGAAGTCTCATCCATAAGGCCGCCATGAGTCAAGATAGACTCGAGTGTAGTTAACAACAAAATGTGTCTTGTTCACATGACTCATGTTAAGCCACTTGGTTAGAAGACTGTCTTCTGCAATTGTGATCTCTTCTAAGGGATGGGACAGGACATAAGTGCAGAGGGGTGTGGAGAGATGACTGGGAGCTGATTGAGAAATTGTCTTTTAGGAAATGGAGAGAAATTCAGTTCCAAAGCTAGTTTGACTCAAAAACAAACCATGTTCTTTCCTAAGCCCAGTGGGGGTAAGTCAGTTTACTGTTAAGCTGAACCAAGGGAGTGTTTCTCTGTCATCACAAGACAATTATGTGGCTTCACACAGACAAATCAAAAGAGAAAAGTCTGGGGGTACCTAATTTTAATCTATTTTGAAAAGTTGAATGTCAAAGATGAACTTAAACCTAATTACTGGGCTTATGGCACAGCAGTTATTAATATATTATGGATATATTAATATATAATAGAATGCTCTCTCTGTCTCTCTGTCTCTCTTTTTCTGTCTCCAGTCAGCTCTCTGTATCCACGGATTTTTAAACCATGGATTCAACCATCCACAGCTTGAAAATATTCAAAAGTAATATACATTCCAAAAGCAAACCTTGTTTTTGCTATTTTATATAAGGGACACCATTTCATTATGCCACTGTATTCAATGGGACTTCAGCATCCATGGATTTTGGTATTCACAGGGGGTGAGGGAGCTGGACCAAAACCCAGTAGATACAAAGGGCCAACTCTCTCTCTCTCTCTCTCTCTCTCTCTCTCTCTCTCTCTCTGTGTGTGTGTAGAAATTTTAGTAAAAATATTGACCCCCCCCCCCAAATCTGGGTTGACTTATCCATGGGTAAGTAATGTACTTTAATTCTTATAAAAAATGGAACCATCCCCTTCTCTGAGAAGGATAGTGAAAGGTGAGAGCTCATCCTAGGAAGCTCTTAAAAGAAGTACCAACTCCCCTCTACTTTCTCTGTTGCGTTGTTGCTTCTGACCTTTTTTTTATGCCTGGTTGGGAAAATGGTAGTAGTGGCAGTTCTTTGGTGCTTCCCTTTAGAGTGCTGAAATTCATAATTTTTACCCCCAGACCTGCCCTTCAACATGAGGTCAACTTATAGTCAAGTATACACAATAATGTATATTATATATTGTATTATAAATATTAAATTATAATATAGAACAACTAATCATGCAATCTCTATTTATAGGTAATTTGATAATATGTGTGTGCAATTTTGGGGGACTGAGTGGCAGGGACTTGCCCTGAAAGAAGTCATAGTACACCATGACTGCCCAAAGTGAGTGTCAATCTATATCCCAGCCTGGTGACCAGCCTGCAATGGATCTCTATTCAGAGTGACCTGCTGCACCTGACACAGCATTGCCCAGGGAGGTGGAAGAGTGTTCAGTGAGCAGGCAGTAGATGCAGGTGCTGCAGGACATGGCAGACTTGTTGGAAGAAGCCACATTAGGAGAGCTTACAGCAGCATCAATGCCTCCTGCTCAATATCTTTCTCATAGTTAGTCCCAAAGATCCTGCAAGGTCCCTTTGCATATTGATATTCCAGACTAACAAGGCTATGCCTCTGAATCCTACTTTACCTGGGGAGACAACAGAAAGGTGGGAGCAGCTGACTATCTTCAGCAATGGATAGTCAAAGGAACAGAATCCTGAGGGAATTCTCACTGATATCTCAGTGGAAAGAGAGGACATGTAAAAAGTCCAGGAGTGGCAATTTGAAGCCAATGTACCTGCTTGACAGCCTCCACCTGAGGTTCATTCTGCTGTGCATCAGAATAGATATCCCCTTCTTTCACAATGCAGCAGGAACCTGATGGAAGTTTTCCACTCCAGGAGGAGCAGATGGCTCCAGTGAAGTGACAGTAGTTCCAGAAGGAGCAGGGAGCAAATCAAAGCCTTCAAGCTGAACAGAAGATGGCCCAGTCTCCTTCAGGACAAAGTGATTTAGATTTGTGTTAGACAGAGGCAAGCTAGAATGAGAAGCTTGGTTGAAAGGCTATAAGAATAAATGGCATGATCAGAAACAGCTACTGGTTCCTACCAAGTACAGGACCAAGCTCCTGATCCTAGCTCATGACCATTCCAGTGGACAAGCTGGGGTGAATCAGACCAAGGACAGATTAAGGAGGTTCTTCTATTGGGACAGGAAGGGAAAGGATATTACTGAGCATGTCTGATCCTGTGAGGTCTGCCAAAGAGTAGGGAAACTTAGAGATCAGGCCAAAGGCCATCTCCAACCACTTCTCACCATATATGTTCTATTCCAGAGTGCTGTTGCAGACATCATGGGGACTTTCCTTCAAAAGGTCACCAGGAGGAATCACTTGAAGTACCCTGAGATCATTGCCCAGTGCATCAGAGATGCTGGACTGACAGTCGAGGCCAGTAAGTGTCAATTGGCACTTTGTTGAGTCTTACCTTGGCCCTGAGGTGGGTCAACAGACTATAATTCCTTGCAGGCTAAAGTGGAGGCCTACTCCCTTGTCCAGGAAACAGCTTCAAACTTTTCTTGGTTATGCCAGGTACTACAGAAGGTTTGTGTCAAACTATAGTCAAATGGTATCACCTCCAACAGATCTGACCTGTTCTGTTCCAAAAAGCCTAAGACAGTTGAGTATCAAGAAGCATTTGAGTTACTGAAACAGGACCTTATATCAGATCCAGTGCTGATGGTGCCTAACTTCAACAAGCCATTCACTATGGCTACAGATGCTTCCAGCAGAGGCATTGGAGTAGTCCTGCTGCAAGAGGGGCCAGATGGCATTTTGTGTTCTTCAGCAAGAAGCTTTCTGTGAGGGAGTTCAATTGGTCCATTCCATAGAAGGAATGTTATGTGATTGTATATCCGCTTGACAAACTGAGGCCACATCTATGGAGTTGCTGCTTTATTCTCCATACTGATCATGCCGCCCTTCTCTTGCTCCGTACAGTCCAGAGAGCTAACAAGAAAGCTAACAGTGGAGAGCCTGTTACTCTAAGATATTGACTTTGATATTCCACGTGTGTGGAAATTTCAACTGTGTGGCAGTATATGTACATATATGTCATGTTTAGCAGATCCAAACTTCAAGAACCAGGACAACATGATAGTGATAGAAATACTACAGCTTTATTCTGGATTCTTTAGACAGAGATGCACCACAGACTTGGTAGTATCTGAGTTCTTCCCAAAATATTTCACTCTTTAAATATTTTTCCTCTCCAACCCCTCCTTCCTCAGCCCATGGTTTGCGCACTTCAGAGCACATCAAAAGGCTCTTTAAACTCTCCACTTTTCCCCATCACCCTTATCAATCTATATAACCCAGGAAGGAAGGTGTCACTCATTTGGTCATCAAAGTTGTCCTAGGACGTAAACAGGGTCAGAAAGTTACCATTTGCCCCGGCTGTAGCCCCATCTGTTCCCCGGTTTGCATTTTATTTGGGTTACAACCCTCTCTTTCAATTTCTCTTCATTTCTCTTTATTGCTATTTCATTATACTTTTATTTCTCTATGTCAAAATATCTCTGCATCACCATATCCCCTCATATTTCCTGACAGATCCACTTCTGGAGCTGACAATATATCATATTAATATGTTAGGCTATATACTGTCTCCAGGATAAGAAGCAGGAGGGATCTGAACAGGACCATTCTGGAGAACAATAGAAGGAGAGTGCTCCTGCACTCCTCATAGCCTGCTTGTGGGATCCCCAGAGGCACTCAGATAAGCTTTTATATCCCTGAAAAGGTGTCCATGGGTAACAAGACTAGTTCTCTTTCTTGTGATTTAGCCTGTTCAGTTTCTTCTTCAGTCGCAGCAGGTCAATGAAAATGTTGCGTCCAAGTACACTGCAGGCACAAATCAAACCCCCACTCAGAGCCCCAAGAAGGCCACAGCAGAAGACATCTTGACCTACATGGTGGAGATGAAAAGACACACATTATAGAAAGTCATAAACTTGTGTTTAAAATAGGTGTGAGAATGCTGAAAGCTGCAGGACACATGCAAATCTTTAAGAAGATTCAGTATGACTCTTGGAACCCCCATAGACCTCCCCATAACCCAAAGCATCCGCAACTGTGGGGGTCAACCCTTCCCCACAGCTTCTGGCTGAAGAAACAATTTAAAATACTCTGGATTGTTCAGATATGGCTATTTTGAGGAGTCACCCACTCTGAAACAGCAAGAACCTATCAGTATCTTCAAAGGCAATCGGGAATGATGCAACATCACTTCCAGTCACCAAAATCACAGCCACAATGGTGCAGCTATGGCCTCCTAGCACTACCCTCTGGGCTCCAGAGCATGCTCATCCTGGCCTAAAATGTAGTTGGTATACATTACAAACAAATTTTCACAAGTAATTCTTTATTTTCCTACTTGGCAAAAGAAGCTAAAGTTAATATATTAGTATAAACATACTCTGGTGAGGGTGACACCACTGCTCTCCAAACATCTGCCTTTTGGCAGAAACAGGCTGCGGTATTCACTTATATCCCTTTAAAACACTGAAAAGATGCGGTGAGTGAGGTGAGCCTCAGTGGGAGAAGAAGAAAAAAGAAGCCCCAGGGTTTTAGAAAATTAAAATTATTTTTTAAAAAATATATTATTTTTTTAAAATTAAAATTTTCAATTCTTTTTTTTAAAATTCATTAAAAGCATCACATTTTTACCGATTTTTCACTTTAGCCACATGAAAATATGTACTTGCAAATACATTTAGGCTGTGCATATGATATTGCTATTTAAAGGTATAATTTTAATTTTGCTGGTTCTGTACGTCACAACTATTGCCATGACATTCAGTGATACAGTGGGTCCTTGGTATCCACTAGGGTTTGGTTTCAGGATCCCCTGTGGATACCAAAATCTGTGGATGTTTCAAGTCCCATTGAATACAATGGCATAGTAAAGTGGTATCCCTTACATAAAATGGCAAAATCAAGCTTTGCGTTTTAGAATTTATATATTTTTTGAATATTTTCAAGCTATGGATGGTTGAATCTGTGGGTAAAGAATCTTATAATTTATGAGTAACATTAGTACAAAAAACATTACAAAAAACATTCTGTATGGTGTGGTATGAGAGGAGGGCATTGGGGGAGTGACACCATGAGTTACCAGACTGGGCGACGTCAACCCTAGTGAAGCAGCCACTGACCTGTCAAATAGAGATTCGGAATGGGAGTCTTCGCTCTCATGGCAGCCATAACTTGTGGGCTGAAGCGGATTATATCATGCTCTGCACCATACATTTCACCCAGAGGAGCAGCGAGATAGTACTGGTTACTAAGAGGGGTACCAGCTTCCATAAATTCAATCTAGAAAGAACAGCAGAAGAGAAGCTATTATAAATGAAGGCAATGATGAGTTTTTTTTACCTCAAATAAAAGTAAGTTAGGGGCTGTACAGACCACCCCAAAGGGGTGGTGGCAAGCTCCCCGGATTGGGGCCATGGCAACCACACACCACAGCCTCGATCTGGCCTTTCTGTGGCACAAAAAAGCTGCAAAAAGCAGCTTCTTTTTCCACAATGGAAAGGGCGCCCTAGCTGCAGCCGCCATGGCTCTTTAGCGGCTCTTCTGTGCAGTGCGTCTGAATGCTGCACCAAAGACACGCCATTTTGCCACCCACCATGAGGTTGCTTGAGCGCCATGACACCAACCTGGGGGTGGAGTTGGGGCAGCCAGCGTGCAGTTGCTACACCCCCACTCTGCCCCCAGGCCAGCTCTTTATGCCGGTCTGTACAGCCCCTTAGTTTCTGAGGAAAATCCACAAGGAAAAATGCTCCCAGGAAGTGTGGTGAGATGCATTTTCTAGTGCTATTGGTTCTGAAAACAAATAAACATGGGCCAAAGACTGCATGAGGTAGACTAAACAGTAATTTAGGCCTCACAGGGGAAGGAGGTGTATTGCTTATATTAAATTTAGAGGAGTCAAAATTAGCCCTGAGCCACAATTTGAGCTTTTTCTTTTAATAAATCCTTCTCACTCTCCTAGAGAAAGGTGGCCACTTCAAATACCATCTGAATATTATCCAACTTTTTATGTATGATGGATTACATCCCCACCCCACCCCATGTTTCACAACAATGTTGGGTCCAGGGCATTGTGTAAAATCCAAAATGGTGGCTGTGTTGGCAACAAAGTTGCAGCTATTGTTTATAGTGTCAACTAAACACCAACCACCATCTTGAGGGGGAACTTATGGGACTGCCTCTTGTAATGGTCAGACCTACACCCAAATTTTGAAGAATTTTTTCCCCACTGGCAAAATCTGATGAAAAACACCCCCACCCACATGCCCACATATTTTTTTCTGCCCAGAAGAAAGAGAGATGTTCTTAGAAAGGAGATTTTACATTGCTTTACTGAAAAGATTGTGACCTTATCACTGAGTTGTGGAAATTTCTCCAAAGTCTTGTCTAGGATTTTCTGAGCAATCTCCATCTTAAAGGCATCATAGTCAGCCCCTCTGTTGTTCACACAGCCTTCAGACCACTCTTCAAACCATTTATAGTGGACCATAGTGATGATAATCATACAAGAGCAACCTACAAGTAATATAAATATTTAGAAGTAGTAGTTAACAGGAGTAAATATCTTCTAAAAAATGAGTTGTTTCCTTCTAGTTCAATATTCTGCTAGAATAATAAGTTTATCACACGGGGAGCCCCGTGCAAAATCGCTCTTTAAAGTGAAAAAAAACCCGCAAAAGTGGAAGTTTTTAATGAATGGGATTTCTCCCGTTCTGCCCTGTGTGAAATGAGAAAGCGCTGTTAACAGGGAGGTTAATCCGAACGAAAACCCCTCATTTTAACTTTCGGGTTTTTCCGAAAGTAAAAAGAAGCGTAAATGAGGGGTTTTCATTCGGATTAACCTCCTTTTAACATCAATTTAACAGTGACATCGTGTGAAATCATGACCACTTTTGCAGTTTTTTTCTAATTTAAAGCCCCGTTTTTGCACGGGATTTCCCCCGTGTGATAAAGATAGGGATCAGCTGAATTCTACTCCATGTCAGTTTTCCATGTGTTTCATCCTGTTTCCATATCAAGCTGATTTTAAACACACACACATAGCTTTTAATATTTCCTGCTACAAAACAACAAATTTTCTATGCATTTTACTGTAAGTTATATATTATATATCCATTTAACCTAACATATTCATTTTTATCTTTATTTTGACATAAAGGACAATATTTGCAGAATTCGTGAAGAGTAAAGAACTACTCCTTTGTTCTCATATTAGGATATTAGGAAGAGGAGGGCTAATGTGGCTAGTTTGCTTAAGAACACATACTGAACCAAAACCTTGATCATCAATTTTAAAATCTAAATGGAAGGATGGCTTGACCTAAAATAGTTGGATAATTTTCCTCTGTTTATCACTTTCTTTCCCTGTCTTTCGTTGTTTCCTGCACCCGGTTTTGAGCCCCTTGCCAAATCTATTCCTTATAAAGAACAACACAAATGGTGCTATATAAATGTATTTATGCATATATTTATGAATGGTCCTATATTTTTATACTGCTTTCCTTTAAGAAAATATGCAAGTTATTTCATAAGGAATAAAAAGACACCATAAAATAAACAGCAAAATAATAATAACAATAAAGTCCATATTAAACAAATCCATTAAAAACAACTGATTACAGAAAATGTTAATGATAGAAAAATAAACAGATAAATAAATAAATGTGAGCATTAGCAGTGGATAGCATTCTCTGTCCAATGTATTCCTTTTCTACAGGTAAAGAAAATATGATACCTGGGTGTCTTTCTTCATACGTGGGATCTTTGGCTGATGGGAATGTAATGTACATCATCCGAATGTTGTTGCTCACCTCTTCTTTGGGTACATCAGAATATGCAGTCATCCTGTAAATGAAGACAGGAGAAATTGGAGGGTTCTCTACAGAAGCCAGCAACAGAGGTAAAACCATCTACATCAGAAGTGGCCAGCTTTCTAGAGTGAGGGCCCAACCCACTCACACTACCTCCCAAAATCAGTAGCTGCTCCAAAGTTTCCCATGGCAGTAACTCTCTATGATGCAATGGGTTGCCAGAGAGGCATCCTCACCCCAGAGGCCTACGACAGACCATCTCTTCTTGTAGGAAAAAGGGATGGAAAGGTTGGATCTGTAGCACTGCCAGATTTAATGGTGTGCTTTTAGTGGAAACAATACAGTGGCAGCAAATGGGGGAGTCGGGGGTTCAAATGCAGTGGGGGAGTTGTAAGTGGACTTTGGACTATTTGTTCCCAGCCAGTGATTTATGCTGAGGATAGAGAACTCTGATCTTCTACCCTAAACCTAACAAATTAGCAAAATTCCAAATGAATTTTTGGGGTCATGCTCAAGTCTTCATAGGAGGTTAAAACAATATTAACAGAATGTGATACATGTCTCCATGTAATCAGCCCTGGTGGCGCAGTGGTTAAATGCCTGTACTGCAGCCACTCACTCATAGACCACAAGGTTGCGAGTTCAATACCAGCCAGGGCTGAGGCTCGACTCAGGCCTGCATCCTTCCGAGGTCGCTAAAATGAGTACCCAGCTTGTTGGGGGGCAATCAGCTCACAGTTGTAAACCGCTTAGACATCCCATAGCGTGATATGAAGCAGTATATAAATAAGCTGCTTTTGCTTTATTTACAACAGGGTGGAATTGAAGGAATACCCAAGTGGAATGGAAAACCACATTCAAATGGAGGTTCAAAGCAGCCTTTGGAGATCTTAAACTGCTCTGTTTTAAAATTATTTTAAAGAACTATTGTATATAAATCTATAAATGTTAGTCAAAAATTGATCAAAAAAAATGAGTCAACTTATCCACAGCTCAACATAAGTACTGTAAGTACTGTACTTTAACTCTTATTTTAAAAAGGAACCATCCCTAGGTGAAAAGCAAGAGCATAATCTGTCCTGGAAGAACTGACCCCCCTCTACTCTCACATCCATCTAGGCTTTATGGTGAGCACAAACAGTTATGCCTGCTGGAATTTTTAAATTCTATGGTATTATTTTCCTTTGCTTCATCCTTTAGATCCTTTGTTACATTCTCCTTAAGTTTTACCCTTGACTTATCCATGGTCATAGCAAAATCCGTAATTTGGGGTCCAAAAGCTGCCCTCAATTTATACAGGAGGCCGACTTATAGTTGAGTATATATGCAGTATTTTCAGTTTGTTTTTCAAAGTTCTGAAAGAGTATTTTAATTTGTTTTTAATTTTTTAAAATTTCCGTAATGTTTTAAATCTTTTTGCTGTTGCACATTGCTTGGGGGGGTCCTTAGTGGACTCAGAGATTATATAATAATTTGAAAAAAAGAAAGAAAGAAAGGCAACTTATGCAAAAGGAAATTATGCATCATATAGCACTGTGTGTAACCTTTACAAATTTCCTACTGAAAATAGGAGAGAGCTCAAAACAATTTGGACGGCTGAGTGCAGCAAGAAAGTATCAGCAACAGAGACACACTGATTTTGCTCACCGAAGTGGAATCTCCCTCCCAGAACCATGCCATCAAACCACTGTGGAGAGAAAGGAGATTGTCTTCTCTCCCTATGACCTTCTGTTGATCTCAGCCATTCTGAAGAATCTTTCCTGATATAGCTATAGAAATAGGTCCTAAAGTAGCATCAGGAAATCTGAGGCACAAAGGCATGCTAATGTCAGCCTAAATCCATGCAAGCCTAGGCCTAATTTCAACCCATTAACTCTACAAGTCCTGTCCTACCGGGTCCCTGCCATGCCAACTTACTAGCCCTGATCGCTCTCCCATTAACATATGACCTCTAACAGTCCTTGACAGCAAACTGGGTCCCCATCCTTGCAACAGAGGTTTAATGGAAAGTGTGGCTGAAAAGAAGGAGAAGTCTTCTCATAAATGCTTAATTAGCTCTTGTATTGTCCTTGCTCAATTGTTGCCAATCTTGAGGGCACAGCTATCTATTAATTCTAGATGGGCAGTGGTGGAAACTAGCTTTGTGGAAGTTGGAGGAGGAAAGTCAATAAGAAGCGGTTACTTACAAAGCATCTAGATCATTGCTTGGATAAAGCCAATAGTTGCTTGACGTGAGACCAAGCTCTTCTTTGGTCCCTCGAAGGCCCACAAAGACAATGAAGGAACCCATGCTGTGCTGGACCATGTCAATTTGAGACTGGATCTCTGAATGGATTATAGAATCACAGTGCTGAAAAGGGCCAGAAATTAACCAAAACATAAATTCCCACCCCCACTTCCCCCTTCAAACACCACAGTTTGTCACAAACAGAATGTTGTGCTCAATACACCCATTTATAGAAATATTTATAGTTATATATCACTATATGGCACCCAAAAGGTCCTCAACATGACTATAGAAATGGGATTCTATTATACAAAAAATAGAAACAACAAATATATTAACTACATTCATATAAACGAAGATTTAAAAGGGGCATGAATAAGAAAATAAATAAATAAATACAAATGAGTTGCCAATGTTTGTAGGGAGAAGCTCAGGAGGACCAAAGCTCAGAGTAAGGGTCTTTGCAGACTGCCAGAAATAGTGCAAATTGAGTCCACTTTAAGGGTTAGGGTTAGGGAATCATGGGAACTGTATTTTATTGTGGCACCAGAGCTCTCTGATAGAGAAGGCTCAATGTCTCAGAAAAAAAATTCCCATGATTCCCTAGCACTAACCCTAACCCTTAAAGTGGACTCAATTTGCACTATTTCTGGCAGTCTGCAAAGGCCCTAAGATGAAGAAATACAAATGGGTGAAAAAAGGCTTCTGACACTGCAGAATTAATGCAGTTTCACACCAGCTTAACTGTCATGGCTCCATCCTATGGAATCCTAGAATTTGAAGTTTGTTGTGGCACCAAAGCATTCTGTCAGGGGAGACTATTTCATGAAACTACAAATCCCAGCATTCCACAGCATTGAGCCATAGGAGTTAAAGACAGTTAATTCTGCAGTGTAGATGCAGCCAGAGAACTACTCAAAACCTCTTTTGCTTTTGTCTTCCAAAAGGAGAGGATTCCACATGAGCAGAGACAATCTTGTACCATGCAAATCTTACACCAGGGGTAGGCAACCTTTCCCCTTTAAGGGCCGAGGGACTTCAGCTCCCAGAAGTCTCAGCCATATTGGCCAATAGTCCCATGTTGGCCAATAGCTCCTGGGATTCTGGGAGCTGAAGTCCCTCGGCCCTTAAAGGGGAAAGGTTGCCTACCCCTGTCTTACACTTATATTTTCTTATGGCACACTCTTTTAAATTCTCCTTATTTAGAGAATTATTCAGAGGCCCACTTAGAATGCTTCCCCAAGACAATGTTCAGATGTGTATGATACACTATGGGCCTGCACACATCCTTCTTTTTTCCCTGTCCCACGTTAATATCCTCACATGCCATGGCATGAACTGGGAAATTACAGTTAGTTACATGATGTCCTTTAAGATTCAGTCGCTAGGTGACAACTTTGTCAAGCTAGAATAAGGCATTTCCTCTTGCTGTATTTTGTAGTAGAAAATAAAATAAAGCTTAGGTCTACGTTCCTAATGCATTGGTTCCCACACTTTGGTCCTCTTTTTAGACTTCAGCTCCCCCCCCCCCAAAAAAAAATCCAGCTTGGTCAACAGTCTGAAGTTCTGGGATTTGAATCCAAAACATCTGGAGGACCAAAGCTTGGGAACCACAATCCTAATTTGTGATTTCTAGGACTGAAGGGAATTTATGGCTCACTGGTTTAATCTACCCTGTGGAAAATCCAGACCAAGTCCAGAGAACATTGAGTCCCACCCTCCAAAGTCCTGTCCCATCCTAGTCAGAGAAAGGGAGTCATCTTGGTCTTCAAATTACTCAAAGAAGACCAAGACTGGGAGTACTTCACTTCCCTGTGTGGATGAAAGGATTGGGAAGCAAAGCCTGACATGGACTGCAGGGGAAAGGGGAATCCAACTCTACATCAATTTCATTTCCTTGTCTCTGTTCTAATCTTTCCATTATGGTTGATTTGCAAATATTCTTCAAACTAATGTTCCAAATCATCATTTGGATAACACCAGTGCTAACATTAGTTGACCTGATTCAGGGGACACCTGAATACGTTGAAGAAATTGGCAAACATAGGAGGAAAGCAAAGGAGAGGTTGATTGGAATCCATGGTAAATCACTGGATGATTTGCAGTTGATGAGCAACAATTTCTGATTCCCAGCTATCAAAAATGCTTCCATTTCATCCTTGGTCCAGACCTACTTCGTTTCAAATATAGGTCTCCAACAATACATTTGGTCCGTAGGGGTAATGAACTTTTTGTGTCCCAGGGCACAGTGAATTTCACTGAGAACACCCAACAATGTTTGATTTACCTGATTTGCTTCTGATCTGAGGAGGCAGGAGGTTTGCCATGGTATTGTAAATACCAGCATCTGAGATCACGATAGGAGCATAAATTTTCACCTCTCCATCCTGTCCTTTCTGTACACTCACCCCTGGAAAAAAAATACTGATCAGTAAGTTCAACGCTGGAGTACCAATCTCATACACTTCTATGCTCTGATCAGGATCTCACTGCTGATCATGAGCCAGATGTATCAACCAATTACATGCTGAAAACAACTGCGAAATAACAAAGCCCCATCTCTGCTCCTTCATTGCCCTCCCATCCTGGTACAGCCTTCTGTTTCAGTCCTGGATGTTACAGATGTCTACATCTGTATTTCATTCAGGAGCTCCTGCTTACAACCACTTGACAATACTAAGCAACTCTGCATTGTTTACCACTAAAAAAACTGGGCAGTGTAAGAGGAGGGGTAAGAATGGGAAACAATCTCATTTCAATCTATTTTAGCAAGTATTTTCCAAATTGTATACATTTCTTCCTATTTGATTTGGCAAGAGCTTGAAATTTAAAATGTAACAGAAATTGAAACTTGCAGATTCATCCACTCAGGTCCAGAGTTTGGAGTGTTAACACTTAGAGGCTGGATCTGAACCCCTTTGGATTGTATATTATTTCCATCGGCCAAAGTAGGAAGGCCCTCTCTCCTGCCCATCTACCATCATCCATCCTCAGAGGGGGAGAGAAGCAGTCCAGCTCCATCAGGCCTAGCCCAATGTAAGAAGAAGAGCCCTCCCTCTGCCCATCTGCCATGGCCATGAATCCATAGGGAGAGAAGAACCAATGAACTTGATCCCTTCCCCACTGCCACTCCCTTCTCCTTTTGTGTCATGTCTTTTTAGATTGTAAGCCTGGGGGCCACTCTGAGAGCCTTCTTTTGTGGCTGAAGAGCAGGATATAAATATTCCAAAATAAATAAATAATAGTGCTGAATTAGTATTGCCATTTATTTTTCCCCCTCAAAAGCTCCTTATCATTAATATATATACAACAAGAAAATGCAACAAGATACAGCTGCTAGGTACAGCTATACCTATTGAATTTGTCAAATGCAAATGGGGGAGAAGTTTCTTTCAGTCTATGGAGTTTATCACACGGGAGGCAAAGTGCCCAAATCCTGTGGATAAATGAGGTTTAAATCCCGAGAATATCCCACAAAAGTGGGATTGTTTTCAGACACATCGGGCTAATTGAGCATTAACGCAACATTAACTCATGCAGAAAGTGGGCAAAATAGTGCCGCTTTGTACTTTTGGGATTGATACTCCAGTTCTCTCTCTCTCTCTCTCTCTCTCTCTCTCTCTCTCCAGATGAAAAATGGGACATGTTTCCCATTTTGGAATAGAGTCACCATCAAATTCCATTTACAAACTCACCTATTGCTTTGCCACTCTCTGAGACCAAGATCTGATTCACACGTGCCTTTGTTAGTACAGCACCTCCAGATCTCTCGATGACAGGGATGATGCAGAAAGGGATCTCGCTAGGGCCCCCTTTAGGGTACCATGAACCACGCTGATAATGACGAACCAATAAGCTAGTCACAAGGAAACTGGAGTCTTTTGGAGGAACTCCTGAAATTATTGGAGAAGTGAGAGGGAATAAAAGATTGAAAGGATGATTATGACAGTGGGAACATGAGAAAATCTTATCTAATAGGATGCCCCAACTGTTTGGAGAATTTCAATGTGACAGTCAGCATACCCTCCAAAATTTCACACATAAAAAACAGCACACATATGCCAAACAACATCAGAGGGCGGTCAGGATGACAAAAGTTATTAAGGAGGAAGAATACACAGGCTAGGAGAGGCTGCAGAAATTTGCCTTTGCCTGAATCTTCCAGGAAAGGCAAGGTTTTATCCCTACCGTCCTCTCCTTCCAGTGAGCTGAGCACAAACTACTTTTGTATTTTTAACTCAAGTTTGCAGCAAGTAAGCCAAGGATGAAGGCAGAACATAGGAGGAGGAAAAAGTAAGTGGGACATTTTGAAATGGGACAGCAGAGGATTAATCAGGACTGTGTCTGCCAAACTGTGATAATTTGGAAGATATAAGCCAGTCAGCCAGCTGACAACCGAGTTCTGAATGAAATGGATAATAAAATAATCATGTTTGTTTTGGTTCCCAATATGAATTAAAGGAGCACTATAATAATCAATAAAAACAGTTGTAGAAGTATATACAGCCCAATGAGGACTGCACATACTCAGTGGACATGGAAACCTGACTGATCCTTGGGGACAGTGGCTTGATGGAAAAACAAAGGAGTACCAAGTACAGAAATGCCTGGAATCCCAAACAGTCGTATTCCACACTATAGTGCTTTGTTCCAGCTTCCATTTGTGGAAGTCAAGCATTCTCATGTGACTTTCAAATGGTTTTTGACTGAAAAAATACACCGACAAGAATGTGCACATTTTTAAAAATGTGAAAGGCTAAAATGTGTATCACTGAAAATATATGCAAAAAGGAATATGCATTATATGATAGCAGCAGCAAGACTGGTTTATGCTCAGAGATGGAAAGAATCAACTGCCCCAACACAGGAAGATTGATTGTCAAAACTGTAGGAATTGGCAGAAATGGATAAATTGACTATTTTAATTAAAGAAAAAACTATAAATTTGTTTTTAAAAGATTGAGGGAATGTTGTTAAGTTTATGAAGAGTCAGAGCAATGTAGTGGTTTTGGGTTTTGAAATATAATGGAAAAAATATTAAGTAGAAGGGCAATATTATTGTGTATTGGTAGCTAATATTACTATGTAGCTGTTAGTATGTATTAGAGGGAGTAGGAATAAGAGAAATTTATATCCATAAGCTGGTAAATTGGAAGCCACGTGTATATGTATGTGTATATGTGTGTGTATGTGTGTTAGATTAGTTCTAGGAGGACTGTGGTTAGGATGGGGTGAGGGTTGGGGGGTTGTATGTTATATTATGTTGTTCCCTATATATTGTTTATGTGAATAAAAAGATTTTTAAATATATATATTTATGCAGAAACACAGTTTAGTCAGTAAGGGAAGGTTGTTCAAATTAGGCCAACTGTACAAACAAATGTCCAAATTAGGAATAATATTTTAAAATGCAAAGATTTCAGTGCAGGAAGAAAACACAACAGCCTCACAATGTGATATGAAACACAAATGGGAAGACAATGCAAATAGGAAACTAAAGAAATCAAGACAGAGATTTTCACATCCCTATATCAGTCATGCTCCTCACTGCATGCTCACTGAATACTTATCTCTACAGTGATTCTCCAGTGTTAAGGCAGGGGGTTTCCCAGCCATACCTGGCGATGCCAGGAATTGAAGCTGGGAACTTCCACTTGCATAGCATGTGCTTTACCAATGAGTTATATGTGCTGCAGCAGAATCTCACATTCATTAAGGAAGAAAGAATAGGGCAAACCTTCCATAGAGTTAGGCAATGAAAAGCCAGATACGTAAGAATAGCAATGATGTAAAAAACAAGCTACCCCAAAGAAAGATAGCTACCCTTTTCCTCACCATAAAAGAAATAGCTGAAAATGGCTTGCAGGTCCTTGTTTGCGGTTAGCTGTTTTACAATCGTGCTTTGGCTGGAACATGCCAATCTGAAAATGGGGGAGATCCACTGGATGAGGCCCCATCGAATCAGAAATGTAGACAGCCATAAGGGAATCATCTTCAGCATGGCAAGCAAAGGTATATGTGTTGTTGTAATCTTTAAGAGAAAGAATGGGAAAACCGAGTAAAAAAAAAAATTCAGGAGTAGCTGTGCTCAGCCAGTGTGGCATAGTGGTTTGAGAGTTGGACTATAGTCTCTGGAGACCAGAGTTCATATCCCTACTCAGCCATGGAAATCTACTGAGTGACCTTAGGCAAGTCATACTCTCTCAGCCTCAGAGAGAGGTAAAGCTAACCCCTCACCCCCTGAGCAAATCTTGCCAAGAAAATCCCATGATAGGGTTGCCCAAGTCAGAAAGGATTTGAAGGCACACAACAACAACAACAACAACAACAACAACAACAAAGCTGTGCTGGCCATGCAATTAATGGAGCTGAAATTTTATTACCTATCTTTTATTGCTCTTTATCTCAAGTCCTCACATAGCCAACAACTATCTTAACTGACAACATCTCTGACAGAATGTATGCCTGTGACTTTAGTAACACCATCACCATTTTTCTCCTGTATGATTTTTTACAACTTTGGCTGATGAAGAAGCCAATGAAGTTTCGAAAAGCTTATATAATGAATTTTATGCTTTGGAGCTGATTCAATAAAGATATCGCTGCTTGTGTATTTTGTATTTTGTTGCATTTTAGTAAAAACAGCTGCATATTTTCAGTAAAAATAGTTGTGAATTGTTGTTGTTATTGCTGTTGTTTTTTACCCACCTCTTCCTATGGATTGAGGTGGAGAACAACAACAAACTGGGCACACAATATCTAATAAAAGAGGACATACAGCCAATATATTTTGAAAACAATCAATACATACTTTAAAATTCATTGATTTAAAAATTATCTGGGTAGGCCTGTTGGAAGATTTTGTACCTCCAGCCAATTAAGCTAGGTTGAACAACCATCATAGAGGTTCCCTTAAGTTTGGCATGTTGCTAATACATGTTGTGGGGGAAAAGCAGTTTTGTAATAAGTAAAAATAACAAAAATGACAATTTTAAAACCATTATTTTTAAAGTCTCAGTCTCCTTGAATCCATTGGTAAAAAAGCAAAACAAGTTGAAATACTTGAGACCAGGAGTGTTTTGGATATCGGATTTTTTAAATTTTTATTTTGGAGCACCTGTATTTGCATGCACATACATATCTAATGAGATACCTTGGAGATGGGACCTAAGCCTAAACACAAAATGCATTTCTGTTATACCTAATACACATAGACTGAAGGTAATTTTATTCAATATTTTTTTAATTGTTTTTATTTTTTTAGTATTTCAGAATTCCAGGCAAGGGACACTCAACCTGTATTATAAGTGTGGTAAATAAAATACAAAATGTGACCAGGTCCCACAAATATAAAATGAAACAATGGAAATAAATACAGTGTGGCATAGTGGTTTGAGTGTTGGACTGTGACTCTGGAGACCAGGGTTCAAAACCCAGCTCAGCCTTGTAAACCCACTGGGTGACCATGGGCAAGACACACTCTCTCAATCTCAGTGGATGGCAAGGACAAATCCCCTCTGAAGAAATTTGCCAAGAAAAACCTGTGATAGGTTTGCCTGAGGGTCTCCATAAGTCGGAAATGACTTGATGGCACACAACAACAACAACAACAACAGTACATAATCAGATACCCTCTGCCAAGGAACAATGGCCTACAGTGGTCTTCTGAGCACTGAGGTGTCCCAGTTAATTAGAAGTACTGAACCTTCCCTCTCACCTCTGATAGCCTCATGAACTCTTTGATGGCCTTTCTCTCCTCTGGAAACTGTTTCTCCAACTGGTTCACAAAGGCTTCCTTGCCAGAATAGAGCTCATACTCTTTGTCCCCCAAGGTGATAATATCATAGGGATCCTCTAACCGAACCCACTCTAGGTGCCCATCAGTCAGCTGGTCTATGATCATTCGTGCGATGCTCTTCTCATCAACTTCTCCCACATAGTGGATGCCTAAGAACAATGAGAATACAGAAGCAGGGGGTGGGGAGAATATTTTTTTGAAAGGGAGCAACAGGTGAAGTGGACTGATAGTTCCTTCCTTCCTTCCACCTAGAGTTAGATCTGTTAACACATCTGCAAAGTCTTCTCATGCAACTAAAAGTAAATGAAAAAAAAATGAATATATGGTTATCATCAACACTATCTGAGTTTCACAGTCTACCAAGTATTACTGACTGGTGTTCTGGACCATCAGTCATTTGGATTCTGTCCAATAATATAGGAATCAGTGATCCAGCATAGTGTAGTGGTTTTTGAGCATTGGATTATGACTCTGGAGAGCAGGGTTTGAAACCTATCTTGGCCATGGAAACCCACTGGGTGACCTTGGGCAAATCACACTCTCTTAGCCTCAAAGGATGACAAAGGCAAAGTCCATCTAAAGAGACTTGGGAAGAAAACCCCATTATAGGGTTGCCATAAGCCAGATACAAATTTAAGGCACACAACATTTGTGTCACATTTTGGTAGTGGAGTCACATTTTGTGAGTAGTGTCACATTTTGGAATTATTATATTGTGATCTGATCGATGGCAATTTCTTTCAAAAGATCTGTTTGTTTATTTACTCATTCCCTGGCCTCATCCCCAACCCTGGGACTTAAGATGGTTTGCTGTTGCGGTGGTGGTGGTGTGCCTTCAAGTTGTTCCCAAATTATGGCAGCCCTAAGGCAAACCTATCACAGCGTTTTCTTGGCCAGATTTGTTCAGAGGCAGTTTGCCATTGTTTGTTTTGTTGTTTGTTTGTTTGTTTGTTTGTTTGTTTGTTTGTTTGTTTTGAGGCTGAGAGAATGAGACTTGCCCAAAGTTACCTAGTGTGCTTCCATGGCCAACAGGAATTTGAACCCTGGTGTCCAGAGACATGGGAGATTAGCACACTCTTTTTAAAGCACCTTTTCCTCAACAGGATAGGCATGTTTAAATTTACAAATGGATCTTATCACATTCACCCATGGCTACGTGAATGCAGCCTCTATAGAGCCCAGATGCCAATGAATGCACCCAGATACAGCCCAGATGGCAGCCTGGCTTATTCTGTGGCTTTTCAAAAACAGGATTTTCCCGTTCTTGAAAAGCCGTAGAATAAGCCCCGCTGGCATTTGGGCTGTATACCTGCCTGGCCCCAGGGA
Organism: Phrynosoma blainvillii; assembly: GCA_026167975.1. Taxonomy (NCBI): domain Eukaryota; kingdom Metazoa; phylum Chordata; class Lepidosauria; order Squamata; family Phrynosomatidae; genus Phrynosoma; species Phrynosoma blainvillii. The sequence continues at coordinate 122,461,513 of JANUYF010000005.1, forward strand.
ATGCGATAACACCCATTTGTAAATTTAAATATGCCTCTATCCGGTCAGGGAAAAGGCACTTTAAAAAGAGTGTGCTAATCTCCATAGTCCAATGCTCAAACCACTACACCACACTGGTTTACCAAGGTGGCTTACAAAAGTTAAACGGTATACCTCAGTTAACAAAGTAAGGTATTACATCTTTAACAGAAAAACTGGTAGCAGAGGCAGAAATAATATGGAAAGAATAGAGACAGATTCCTATGCTACACACACACACAAAGGACTAGTTCATCATGTTTCAGCAGGCTTTTCATTCAAAATTAACATTAAACACATGTGTCAGGTAAGCCTTGCATATGGAAAGAAAAGCATTTTGAATATTACAGCAACTACTTGAAAGTTTCTTCCAAAATTGCATCTAGGGATGATTTCATTTTATTTCATGAGCCTCCACCTTTGTTATGATTCCCAATTTGGTATCTAAATCTATGGTTTTTAAACATGCTGCAAATATCTGGTGAGGCAAGCTTATCTGCTTTCCCCTTTTCTCCACTTTTTTGATCATTCCTATTCAGTAAGGGATTCTGGAGTCAGCTGCTGTTTATCTTCCCTGTTGTACGGAGGCACACAAAGCTACAGTAGGATCAGCTGGGTAGATAAAGAAAATTCTCTGAAATTATTTTGGGGAGAAAATTTTCAGCTGAGCTCTGGGTTTTAAGATATTTTCTCATCCACTTCTTAACATATATTCTCTCAAAACATGCCTTTTAACATGTATTAATATTGATATTTGTACTTGGACTGACAACTGTTATCAGAAAATTGGACAAATGTATAGTCTACTACTGGGCAAATAAGCTTGAATCCAAACATCTGTTCTGCAGTTGCAGATCAGGGAACTCCATACAACTATAGCACTATGGCTTCACTTTAACAGCTGTGGCAACATCCTATGGAATCCTGTGATTTGGAGTTTAGGGAAGGGTATTTCAAACTCTCAGCTAGAGACTTCTAGTGTTTCCACAAATTACAGGATTCCACCAGAAGCATCCATGGTAGTTAATGTGAAATTGTAGCACTACAGTTGTGTGGTGTGAATGGTCTGCAGGTCAGTTCGTATTTGAATCTGCAAAAATACCATTATTCAAAGCTTCTGCAAGTCCTGCTGTGAGTGAACCTAGTAAGGCAGTTGGCTGGTTCTCCTCCATCTGTGAAGTATTTCATATCAAATGTATTTCTTACCAACATCAAATTCAAAGCCCTTCTTATTGTAAGTGTGACAACATCCTCCAGCTTTGCTGTGCTGCTCCAGCACCAACACTCGTTTTCCTGTCTTTGCCAAAACTGCTGCCACAGAAAGACCTCCAATGCCACTTCCAATAACAATCGCATCTAAGTTGGAAGGTACTTTATCCTTTGAGAAAGCTGAGGACAAGGAGAAGGAAAGAGAGTCAGACACACACAAGTGATTTTTTTTGTGTAGGAGGAAAACCAGTAGCACATCAAGAATGCGCCATGAGGCACTCAAAGCAGGCAAAAGGAAACAATCTAGAATTTCAAAAAACTATGGTGTCATAATTCCTGGGGGGAAATTTGCAATCTACTTCAATCATTGGGTATTATCAACTTCAGTGGTTGGCAAAGTACAACCTGCAAAACACAGGCAGCCCCCCAGGGCCAGGATGAATTGAGTTAAGAGTTTTTGAGGTTAGCAAATCCTCCCCAACTCCATTTCTAAAAATCAAAAAGAATTCATATTTCAGACAACTTTCTCATGTGCTTTAGAAAAATAAATGTTGACCTAAATCCAATTGCTGTTCCCAACTAGAGTACTGTCATCTGTTCGCTGATCTAACTGATCTCACTAGCTGGTCCACAAATAGGCCTTTGAAGCTGAACTTTAAATATTTGCAATTTGTTTCTCCAAGAAGTTGAGGGATGCATGCACAATCCTCTCTTCCCACCTCTTTTATTATTGCAGTTAAGAACCTTGTGCAGTTGATTAAATTAACAAAAAGTAACTGTATCAAAATTTACAGGGAAAACTTTCATGATTCAGTATGGAATTTAATTCAGTTTTTCCTGATCCTTGTGGAACATTTTTACCAGTGCATTCTCACCAGTATCTTGAGCTAGGCTAACAAGTCAGGTGTAGTAATGGAACTATCTTGGGACATGAAGAGAAGAGTAAATCTGAGGAATGCTGGAAAATGCATGAGGTATAGGGCATCTAAAACAACCATTCTTTGACTTTACTGAATACAGTAGCCCCTCCCAATTCATGGGGGATCCGTTCTGGCTCCCCTGTGAAAATGGCGACTCACAAATATTCAAGTCCCATTGAAAATAATGGCATGCCCGCCCATGGCATGCATGCAGGGCTGCGTGTGGGTGCGCTCTGCCATTTTATCCCTCCCCACATGTCCCTCCTGTGAAGAGCGAGATCGCGGACTTCAAGTCTGCAAATGGGGAGGAACGACTATACAGTCTTCACTGAATACAATTAATATTCTGGGAGTGTAGCTATGTGTGATAATAGCCTTCTTTGGGAACTTCATGCTTATCCAGCTTAAGTTTACCCTGACAGTTATCACATGTTTCTTTCCAAAAGTCCTACAAGGGTCTGTGAGAGGAGACATTGTGTGGTTCTACTGGAGGAACTTAACACTCCAAACCAACTCAAGTCCCTACAGGCCAAGAACCCAAGATATATAACCAAAAAACCAACCAATAGAGTTCTGCCAAAAAATAAGAATGAACAGGATTAATTCTGCTTCCCAGTGTAAACTAATATTTGAGGAAACAACAAATAGCTGAGCTCAGGAGCAGAAAAGCCAGTATAATTTCTAAAAGGGTAGCAATACCCCACTGAGAAGTGTGCAAATACTGAAAATAATCAAAATCAAATAATATGATACTAATAAAAATTTCAAAACTCAAGGCCAGGCGCGTTTCAACTACAGTCTTCCTCAGTGGCCTGTAAGTATTCAATATATATATAAAAATGTATCAAATCCTCAGCTCACACAATGTGACTCTGTTCAATTCAAAGGTAATAATGTTTCATCCTGGCAAGCCTACTACTGTCTACAGGAGTGCCATCACATACCTCCAGTTTTCTTTCCTCCACCCTAGATGTTGTTGTTGTTGGTATTTATTAAATTCAGAGGGCCTTAGGAAGTTGTAGAAACACTTGAAAGCCATGTTTCAAGAATTAGGGGGGGTTGCAGACTGCCAGAAATAGTGTGAATTCAGTCCACTTTTAGGGTTAGGGTTAGTGCTAGGGAATCATGGGAACTGTTATTTTTCTGAGACTTTGGGGGGTTGCAGACTGTCAAAAATAGTGTGAATTCAGTTCACTTTTAGGGTTAGGGTTAGTGCCAGGGAATCATGGGAATTGTTATTTTTCTGAGACATTGAACCTTCTTTGTCAGAGAACTCTAGTGCCACAATAAAATTCAGTTCCCATGATTCCCTAACCTTAACCCTAACCCTAAAAGTGGACTGAATTCACACTATTTTTGACAGTCTGCAACCCCCCTAAGTGGACTTCAATGGGGCTTACTTTTGAGGAGCTATGCATAGGAACTGCATGGCATGTACTTACCTGGGAATAAGTTCCTTTGACCTTAGTGAGGCTTACTTCTGTGAAGGGTATGCACAGGATTGCATTATTAAAGAATGAATTCAAAGTATCTTCCAATGTATGAGATAGAAGATAACTCTGCCAATAATTGACTATGAAAAGAAATGGGGTGAATATCTCTTGTAAGGATTTTCCCCCCCAACACTGAGAATGTTGAAGGCTGCTATGTGGAGGTGGTTGCACAAACACAGCTCCTGTGCAATCTTGTAAAATTTTGAAATAAAACAGGTGCTTTATCAAAGCCCTACATTAACCTGAAGGGAAGACAGTTATAAACACTGAGCTTTATCAGTCAAGCTGCTTGTTTTTGTGGCACACCCTCCTCCATTCATTGCTAAAAATCAAGCAAAGCACATTCACAGTGCCATATACTTCAAAGGTCGTTATGTCTTTTAAAAACAACACTCCTTTTCAAAGAGTATGCCAATCCCATAAATCATAGCAATCTGGATTTAATCAAGAGTATAGCATGGAAGTGTTACTTCTCTGATCTTGTTACTGTTATGTGCCTTCTAGTTAAATCTAACTTCAGACATATATATATGCCCTTGGTGTGTGAGAATGTCAATTCAAGTTCAAAATCCTTTGTGTATGGAAATGAAATAGCAAGTCCAGTTTTAATGATGGTCATTTGTGGACAAAGATATAGCCATTGGGTATGGAAATTTCATTTCCATACACAAAGGATTTTGAACTTGAATTGACATTCTCACACACCAAGGGCATATATATGTTTGTTCCTGGCTTCCACTCCACCAAAAGCATCTGAAGAAGTAGACTGAAGTCTACGAAAGCTCATGCTGCCAACTTCTTTCTTTCAGTTAATCTCAAAGGTGCTACAAGATCTCTCTACATACTGATTCTACAGACTAACATGGCTATATCTTTGAATTCTACCTCTTTGGACTACAGTTTCCATAATCCTCTGGCCATCATGGCCAAGTATAGGCCAAAGAAATAAAGTCTTCCAAGTTCTGCAGAATAAGCTGTACTAAGCCAAACAGACAGCCCAGACAAGTAGTCTCTGATCTGGTGATGCAAGGCAGCTTATTGTGTTCATTGTAAAATCTGCTCATTGAAAACCAAAGAGAGAAAATGTCAAGCTGTACATATATGGCAAACATTCAAATGATTGACATAGAACAAAGGTTTTAGAGGAGATTACTTACTAGTCTTCTTGTGATGGAGTGTCAAAGCACTGTAATACACAGGACAGGCCTTCACAGTGTTCTAACAGGCTTTAGGTTTGGAAATCATAAAAATGACAACACAAGAAAAGAAGAAAAAATGCACTCCTAAAAAAAAATAGTTATCTAGTTTTTCCCTCCTCTGCAATCATCCTAATTGATGAGGGGGGGGGGGGGGAAATCTAACTTCGCTGCAGTCATAGCTGACATTTATTTGTGTTTTGTTCCTTACCCAACTGCATTTATTCATTTAAATTTGCAGCTCTGCACTGAGAGTGTACATCACATTTTGGTCAATGTCCAAAAATAATAATATAATAACAGTGCTTTAACAACTCCCAGAATTCCCCAGCTACTGTTGGTCAACTGGAGTTGCAGTCCGAAAAACAAAAAATCATTTCCAAGCGCCGTTGATGGGAATGTGCATTAAAATAAGTTGTGAACAGGTTTCCCCCCTTTCAGGGCCAAGACCCTTTCCTCTGGTCCTCAGAGGAAGGCGGAATAATCTTGGGGTGAGAAGGAAGAATCTGAGGGGGAGAGCACTACGTGAAAAATGGGAGGGTTTAAGTGTGTGTCTGTGTATGTGTGTCCATAAAGAAGGGAGAAGGTGTGCCTGCTTACTGACATCTCCCTGACAAGTTAGGTGCTGGCCATTTTTGTGGGGGACAGTGTTGTCAACAAAAGAGAGAAAGTGACGATGATGATCAAGGAGCAGTTATCAAAGTCATAAAGGGTAGAGAATTAAATGGAAATGGCAGCTATCAAAACAGAAACTACCTTGGGGGTAGGATTTACAATAGGGTGTTAGTTGTCCCCAGACTATCTCCCAGTCCAAATACCTGGCTAGTCAAAGCTACAGTCCCCAGGTTTGAAAACATTGCTGCTTAATGACAGATCAGTGAATGGGAACACAGTTGCCCATCAAGGTTTGATCTTGGTTGAGCTTTGTTAGGGCAGGGGGGTTAATATTTCTGAGCTCTGAGCTCCAGGGTTGTCTATGATCAGCGGGTAGGACCTGGGGGGATAGGGTCTCAGTGGTCTAGCTGGACTCCATTCTCCTTACCAAGTGCCCTATCCCTCAATCTGCAAGGTGTGAGTGTCTGTATTTGAAAGTGTGAGGACAGGACAATTTAGGGCTTATATTGGTGTACCACAAATACAACAACAGTCCCCTTTCCAGAGCTAGCCAGGGTGGTCTTGGGAGTGCTGTTGGAATCCCTTTGGCTTATGCTGCTGGTGAACTTTAACATCCACATGGAGGATGCCCTTGCTCAGGACTACATGCCCCCTATGAAAACCACAGGCCTGTCCCAAATGGTATCTGGCTTTACTCATACTTGGCACATTCTAGACTTTGTTTTCTGTACTGAATAAAATGATGGTGATCTGGGAATGCAGGTGCTTTTAACTGTTCTGTTGTCTTGGACCAGGGGTAGGTAGCCTAAGGCCAGGGGGCCGGATGCGCCCCCCGAGGCCAGTCCTGCCGCCGCCGCCGCCCCCCACCGCCACTGCCACCCGCCATGATGATATTGATTATTGTTGTTATTACTTGTCCTAGGGGTTTTCTTGGCAAAATCTCCACAGGGGTTTTGCCATCATGGCTTTTCTGGGGCTGAGACTGTGTGCATGCATCCCTGCTTGTTTGTGGGGCTGCCTTCCAGTCGTTTCCATGATGATAATGATTATTGTTGTTATTACTTGTTCTTGGGGTTTTCTTGGCAAAATCTCCACTGGGGTTTTGCCATGGCTTTTCTGGGGCTGAGAGAGTGTGCATGCATATTTTTTTAATTTTTTGATTTTTTTAAAAAAATATATTTTTATTTATTTATTGTGCTTCCCCCCCCCGCCATTGTCTGAGGGACAGCAACCCGGCCCCTGGCTCAAAAAGGTTGCCTAACCCTGTCTTAAGCCCTTATCACATGGGGTCTGAAGCAGAGCTAATCCAAAGGGCATCCACAGCTAATACATATTATTCCCCCGTGTTTACACACAACGCTGCCCCAGAACACGGAGCTAATCTGTATTGTTCCCCCGTGTTTACACATGACGCTGCCCCAGAACTCGGCAGAATACGGAGCTAATCCGTAAGGAGTAGGGAGATTTTGACATTCGGTTTGTAGAGGAAGTACCTAGGGAGCCTTCGCATTCATTGCGAATTGGTGGGCAGGGCGAAAATCCCAGCGAGGGGAAGGGATTGCCTTGGCAAAAGGCAAACCGGATTGGAAAGAAGAGGAGGAGAGGAAGAGGGAAGAGGGAAGAGGGAGGCGATCTCTCTCTCTCCATGGGCTGCCTTCCCTTCTCCAGTCCTCCAGCCCTCCTCCTCCTCCCCGGTTCCCATGGCTGCCTTTCCTCCCGGCTTTTTGTGACGGGAGAGAAGGGCGCCTTGGTATTAATTGCGAAATGGCCAAAAGGGCGATATTCCCTTCGTTTCGCTATGGAACCGAATTTATTCCTACTTCGGTTAGTCTTCGCTTTTTCTTTGCTTCGTGGCCAGCGTTTGATAAGGTCCTTGGACAGACCACCTCTGTGATCCGAGGCAGGAGCTGTCACAGTTGCAAAGCTGGGAGGGGGGTGCTCACCCTTTCTCACCCCACATTTGTAGGAGAGCCCAACCACATGTCACCCTTCTTCTGAGGTGTCACCTAGTACAGGCCGCACCCCTTGGTGATGCCATGGCTCTGCTTGACAGGCTGTGGAGGCAAGATTGCTCCTTCTCACAAAAACATACCGAACGTCCTTTGCTCTTCTCATTTAGGGCCTCAGCAGACAACTAATTGAGTCGTCTGCGAGACCCGGAAGAGGAGGAGCAACCGCACGTGCGGCGCTCCTTCCTCTTCCTGAGGTCGCCCTGGGAGCTGCCGGCCCTCCGCACGGCTGGCACTTCTGGGGCAACCTCCCGCCGCAGCGACCGCACGCTCTGCGGCGGAAAAGGCAGGGAAAGTGCGCCCTACGCTTTTAGGGTGCACTTTCCCTGTCTTGTGGAAGGAGCGCTGATTTAGCGCTCCTTCCAGGGACGCCGCAGGAGCACCGGGGTGCGGAGGCTGCGGTCCCGCTGCGCTCCGTCCGGCGGCGTCTCCGGCGCCTCGTCTGCTTCCCCCCTTACTCACCCTAGGAAAGCCTATTGTTGTTACAATTAGAAATATTGCACAAATACATGGTGCTTTACAGTGTAAAAGAGTGGGACAGATCTCTGTCCAAAGGTGCTCAGAACAGAAACAACAATCAAGCAACAGAAAGACAGGGAACTTGTGGCAGCTATAAATATGAACATGGAAGAGCTTTGTGCCACTTTAAAGACTTAACATATTTAGGAGGGCATGATGTTTTGAGGACTATGGTTCTAGAGGAACACAGATGCCTGTCTGGAAATTGTTCCAAGTGGTAAATAGCAGAAGAATGTGCAGTTACCCCAATGACATAGGCCTATGTTGCTGTTGTTGTGTGCCTTTGGGCCTTATCAAACGCTGGCCAGGAAGCGGAAAAAAAGCGAAGGTGGCAAACTTCCGCGGTCTTTCCATGGCCGTTCCGTGGCCTTTCCGTGGCCATTCTGGAGGAGGCAGAGGCGGCGGCGGCGGGGGTTCCCTCCCGCACCTCGCCCTCCCTCCGACACTTGCCAGGCCTCCAGCCAGCCAAGACACCGGCTGAGAGGCAGCTCTGGCCACGGAGGAGGCGGCGGCGGCCCGCACCTCGCCCTCCCTCCGACACTTGCCAGGCCTCCAGCCAGCCCAAAGCACTGGCTGAGGAGAGGCGGCTCTGGCCGTGGAGGAGGCAGAGGCGGCGGCTCCCTTCCGCATCTCGCCCTCCTCCCAGCTGTACTTCCCCAAAAAACCGAATGTCAAAAGATCCCCTTTGACTTCGGTTCAGGGGGAGAAAAAACGTTTTAGCTTTGGATTGCCTTCAGATATTGTGTGGACACAAGGAAAGGAAAAACGTTTTAGCTTTGGATTGCCTTTGGATATGTGTGGACACAAGGTAAGGAAAAACGTTTTAGCTTTGGATTGCCTTTGGATATCTTCTGCTTGGGACCCCGTGGGATAAGGTCCTTTGAGTTGTTTTATAGTTATGGTGACCATAAGTCGAATCTATCCTAGGGTTTTCTTGGCAAGATTTCTTCAGAGGAGGTTTGCCATTGTCTTCCCTTGAGGCTGAAAGCATGTGATTTGCCCAAGGTCACCCAGCAGGTTTCATGGCCAAGCTGGGAATCGTACCTTGGTCTCCAGAGTCGTAGGCCAACACTCAAACCCCAGGTTTAATTGCAGTAAGACCCTTTTTTCTGGTTACGCAGGCTCTGTGTGGTGTAGTGGTTCAAGTGCTGGACTAGGGCTCTGGGAGACCTGAGTTCAGATCCTTGTTCAGTGCTGGAAACCCACTGGGTGATCTTGGACAAGTTACACTGCTTCAGCTTCAGAGGAGGACAAAGGCAAATCCTCCATTGAACAAACCTTGCCAAGAAAATCCTATGATAACATTTCAGCAATTTTAAACATCAGTTGAGAATTTGGAAATGCACTTTAGGCATCCAAAAAAAAGAAAAGAAAAGAAAAGAAAAGAAAAGAAAAGAAAAGAAAAGAAAAAGGGACAAGCAAAGTTGCCAAGGGAATGAGAAGACAGCAAATTAACATTTCTATGTGGCAATGATTTTCAATGTCTCACTTCAACGGCAGAAACATGGGGACTGAAAGAAAATGAAAATGGGATGAGGCAGAATTCTTACTTGGAAGACAAGGTCTTCCTCCCCTGCAACCTCTACCTATGCTCCTTCTATGAGTTGAGTCCGACTTTAAGGCATAGAACAGCAACACTCTCTCTACAACACCCATACCCCTGTTTCCTCGCATTAAAAGTCAAATCCCAGAAGGGAGCACACAGTTGATACAATGCTTTTGTCTGTTCAAGACAGGGAGCACATGCCACATATCTGGTCATATTTAACATATTTAAGGGCCATGCCATGCTCCAGTCCGATCCAAATTTTTCCATTCCATTTCCAGGCTCACTTACCTTTCTTGAGGATCTTTTTCCGAGCGTCCTTATCGGTGACAATCGGCTTTGGTGAGTGTAAAATCGGCTGGCGAAAGGGATTCTCCCCAACACCATGGATGAAATAAAAGTATACAAGGCCAGAGATGGCAAGGGCGAAGAGCAGCAGCAGCAAGAACAGGACCAGCAGAAATGATGGCATGATTGTCAGTCGTCGCTCTATATGCAAGACAGTGAAAGAAGAACTGATGGGAATGTCTACGCTCACCACCTTGCGAGGCCTGAGCAAACATGTCCCATTATATACTATGTAACACCAGCAGGGCACCAGGCCAACTAGGAGAAGAGACACTTATGCAATTCCCATAACTCCTGAAATGCATGTCTCTGTGTCAAAACAACTCCCAAGGACAGGAACCTTGGCCTAGGTGGGAAAGGGAGGTGTTGCAAATGACAGCATGGATTGCATGACCGAGGGCAGAGTCTCCAAGATGGTGACCTCAACCCAACTATGCCACCTTCAGCCTCACTTGGTCTGAAGCCAAAAAAAACCCACAAAAAAACGGCTGGCTAATTTTAGTTCATAACTTTTCCTACATCCCAAGTGCAAGGCGACACTAATTTCTCACTAAAATTAGGCTCCCAGGTGGCTCAGCTCTGCAGCTTTTCCTTCCTTCACTGCAATCTAGGGTGTATCCACACTGCAGAAATAAAGCAGATTGACACCATTTTGACTGCCATGACTCTAGCCTAGTCTCCTGGGATCTGCTCATGTCACAAAGTGGTTTTTGTGAGGCAGTTTGGTGAGGCACCAGACCAGAGCTCTCTGACAGAGCAGGTTGACTACCTAGTTGTTGTTGTTGTGTGCTTTCAAGTTCTTGACTTAAGATGACCCCTAAGGGAACACTATCAATTGATTCTCTTGGCAAGATTTGTTCAGAGGGGATTTTTTGCCATTGTCTTCCCCTGAGGCTGAGAGCATGTCACTAGCCCAAGGTCACCCAGCGGGTTTCATGGCCAAATGGGAAATCAAATCCTGATCTCCAGAGTTGTAGTCCAACACTCAAACTACTATGCCAACTGGCTCTCGACAGACTACCTCATCAAACCACAAATCCCAAGATTCCACAGGATTGAGCCCTGGCAATTAAAGTGGTGTCAAACTGATTTATCTCTACAGTGTGGAAGAACCAAAAGTCTTTTGTTCTAGAATTCTGGACTGCAGTTCCCTAAATCCTTAGCCTCTGGTCCTGGCTAACAGGGGGATTCTGGGAGTGGTGTTCCAAAAAAAAGAAAGGTAAAGGCAAAAGAAAGAAAGAAACCTAACTTTTTCAAGCTCTGAACAGACTACAAAAGAGCTCCAACAAAACCACAACTGTGAACAGAGAGCGGGGGGGGGGGGGGGGGGGAGGCAGAAGATCCTGGCTGCATCCGTACTGCAGAAATAATCCGGTTTGACACCGGTTGAATTGCCATAGCTCCATGGTATGGAATTCTGGGCATGTTAGTTTATTGTGGTACCAGAGCGGAGTGGAGAGAGACAAGTTGATGCATTTGTTCAAAAATAAATCAATAGTTAAATTTAAGAGGGACTGGGAGCCATTGTTCAATTATTTTAAAAAAGGAGGGGGGTGCACATATAACTATTGGCTTGGAATAAGAGAGATGACAGATATAAGTCAATAAATTGAATTTCGATTGAATTAAGAAATAAAGAAGTAGATATAATATGGAGACAAACTGATAAGAAAGAAACTGAAGTTAAACTAGAAAAATATGAAGTATTCAAAGAGAATCAGGAAAAAACCTCTGTATGTGATTGTTATGTTTTTTATGTTATCACAATACCATGTGATGAGTTATGTTCTATATACTATATTATATAATATACTATGTTATAAAATATATATATCGTATATACTATACTATCACTATACTATACGATTATATAATATCATATATAATATACTATGTTATATAATATACTTATATTGTGTAAGTGTTTTATGTTTTGTATAAAGTTTTGAGTGTTTTCTATGCAAACGAAAAAAAATAATAAAATAGTTTTTTTTAAAAAAAAATAATCCCATAGCGTGGAGCCACGGCAGTTAAAGTGGTGTCAAACCAGATTATTTCTGCTGTTCAGATGCAGCCATTGTGTCAATACATGTGCAGAGAAGGCTGATTTTTATTTTTTATTTTTACAAAAGCAGGCCACAGCTGGACAGATGATCCTCTCCTCTCCCACCCCTGCAACACACACAAATCACATTCACATTCACAACTTACCACTTGTCTTCCTAGCAATCTCTGTGGCAGCCTTGAACCTTCCCGCGAGTTGAGAGAGTGACACAATTCACATGATTACAAACTAAGCAGGAAGAAGCTTGCCTGACATTTAGAGCCAATGAAGAGACAGGAGGCCAGAGGGTTTCTGTTCTGGCATTAACACTTTCTATGCTTGCCAGTTCTGTGTTACATAAGCTAGAGAAAACCTACGTATGCACATACAGGTTGAGTCTCACCTATCCAAAATGCATGGAATCAGAAGTGTTTTGGAGTTTGGATTTCTTTTCCCCCTACCCCAAATCTGGGAATATTTGCATCGTTGTTGTGGTGGTGGTGTTCCTTCAAGTCCTTTCCCACTTATTGCAACCCTAAGGCTTCATGGGGTTTTTCTTGGCAAAGGTCTTCAGAAGGGCTTTGCCATGGCCATTCCCTGAGGCTGAGAGAGTGTCACTTCAGGGGTTTGTAGATTTCTGTCAGAGAGATTGGGTGCCACAGCAAACTACAATTCCCAGGATCCCATAGCATGGAGCTACAGCAGTTAAAGTGGGGCCAAAGTGGATTATTTCTGCAGTGTGGATGCAGCCAACGTTAAGTGAAATCAATACTTTCATTCAGTATTTAGATAGACTGTAAACTTCGGTAATAGCTTCTTCCTGATTGTCAATCCTGCATGTCAAGAATTTTGACTGTCCCTTTTTGCTGTTTTAGAAACCTGGCCACACTAGCTTAAGCTGAACCAGATCTTAAGGTTAGACTTATGGCCTTTGCAGACTGCCAGAAATAGTGCACATTAAATTGAGGCACTGCCCTGGCTCAGTGCTAGGGAATCATGGGAACTGTAATTTATTGTGGCACCAGAGCTCTCTGACAGAGAAGGCTCAATGTCTCAGAAAAAAATACAGTTCCCATGACTCCCTAGCACTGAGCCAGGGCAGTGCCTCAATTTAATGTGCACTATTTCTGGCAGTCTGCTTAGGCCCAAAGCTGTTTCTTTTGCTGAGAATCAAGATAAGCTGCTCAAGATAGCCAGGAGCTTCCTAGCTGGAGGATAGTCTCTTGCAGTTGCCATCTGGTGAGCAGAACAAAATGGAAGGGAAGGGGTTTGAAGACTGAAGTGGCCTGAGTTCTCTTGCTGCCTGAGGTACTTTGGAGAAGCACACTCTACCCCCAAGATGACTGCTATTGCTGCACAAGGCAATTTTAAATAATAACTTTATAATAATAATATTTATTTCTTACCCCCCTCACCATGGATCAAGACAGGGAACAACAACAATTAACAAACATCAGTTGAAACACATCGGTTAAAATACCCATCAATTTTAAAAGGACAAAATATAATAATAATAATAAATTTATTTATATCCCGCCTCTCTGTAAAATACAACCGAGGCGGCTTACAAGATCAAACAAACAATCCCAGAGATATACACACCTTAATGCAATCCACATCTAAAAATTCATCACTTTAAAAATTCAGAGTTTAACTATCATCTGGATAAGCCTGATGGAAGAGATCGGTCTTCAATGCTGGTTTCAATTCAGACAGCGTATTCAGCAGCTGAATCTCTTCTAGCAGGTCATTTCACAGTCTAGGGGTGGCTGAAAAGAAAGTCCTCTGGCTGACTGTTATCAACCCAGTTATGGCTGACTGGAGTAAATGTCCCCTTATTAAAGTAGTAGCTGTGTGTGAATGGACACCCAGTCCTGGATTTTGGGCACTTGGCCATGGTCACCTGGGTCCCAGAAGGCAGCCCCCTGCTCCCCTCGGGATGTACTACCCCCACCAGTTGACACCCCCCTTTGGGGTGTCACAGGGTGCAATGGAGACAACTTGACAAACATGATATACTGAGTTAAAGACAAGATTCCTGCCCATTTTAATACTTTCTTCAAGTTACTGCAAACCAAAAAATACATATAATCCCCCCATATATATAAATCACTACGATTCGCTATGAATGACATATAAATCACTATGATTCAGATCAAAACTTAAAAACACAAATAATTTAGTATACATACATGCACACACACAAATAATACAAATAATCCCACATATATTTCTATCTATCTATCTATCTATCTATCTATCTATCTATCTATCTATCTAGGGGGATTGTGTGTGTGTATAAATATCCTAAATCATTTGTGTTTTTAAGTTTTGATCTGAATCGTAGTGATTTTTTAAATTCATTTCAGTTTAGACATTTTCTGAATTAAAACAGTGGCGGGCAAAATGATACAAATTGCTAGGATATTGATTTCAAAAAAGTAGCAGCTTTAAAAGGAGGAAGGGAGGAGGGAAGGAGGAAGGGAGCAACCTCTTTAAGACTTTTTATTGTAGCATGAGCTGTCGTGGATATAAACCAACTTCTGCAGATGCAGTCTGCACCTCTGGCAATGGCGTCACTAGGGGGTGCGGTAGTGTGGACCGCACCCTGTGACACCCCAAAGGGGGGTGTCAACTGGTGGGGGTAGTACATCCCGGGGGGAGCAGGGGGCTGCCTTCTGGGACCCAGGTGACCATGGCCAAGTGGGACTGAGGTGGGGTGGGGGGCTGCTGCAAAGGCTGAGGACACACCCCACCTTGCTGCCATGGTGCCATTGTATGTGCCATGGCAGTGAGGTGGGGGGGGGGGCTTTTGGCCCAACCCCCAGAAGACAACCTCTCTGCACCAGGTAACAACCCAGGTGGGGACACCACTGAGCTCTGGATAGACTTCCTCCTTTTAAATCATTTTTAAAAATCACTTTCAACAGTCTGAATGCAAATTATACATGGAGGAGAAGGTTCCACTCATGAACCTTTTGAATGGGAGAATGGACACTCAGTAACAATTTCATTTAGAACAGGGGTAGGCAACCTTTTTTCTGCCTGGGCCGGTCCCGCGAAGTCCCTCCTGCCGCTGGGCTGAGGGGGGAGAATGGCGGCGCGCGCGCACATGCACTCCCCCGCGCACGCCGCCGCCGCCACTGCACAGCTGCCTCCGCGCGCACTGCCGCCGCCATTTGGAAATCAAAATGGCGGTCGTGACATGTTTGCGCATGCACAGTACTCCTGCACATGCGCAAACGAGTCGCGGCCGCCATTTTAATTTTCAAAATGGCGATTGCGACTCGTTTGCGCATGCGCAGGAGTACTGCGCATGCGCAAACATGTCGCAACCACCATTTTGATTTCCAAAATGGGGGTCGCGGTGCACACGACTGCACGGCGGCAAAAACATGTGACGGCGGCAACCTTCTGCCTGGGCCGGTAAGTCCAGGGACCTGAGCCTTAACCGGCCCCCGGGCCGTAGGTTGCCGGTCCCTGATTTAGAATGTCATGCTGCTGCCTGCCCTATCAGAGTAAGAGGCTGCATCTGCACTGCAGAAATAACACAGTTTGGCACCACTTTAACTGCCATGGCTTCATGCTGTGGAATTCGAGGAATGGTAGTTTGTTGTGGCACCCTGGCACAACTACCATGGCACAAAAGCCAATTTCCCCCAACAATTAAATTGGCACTGTCACAATTGGCACTGTCACCCCTAGTCCTCCACCTTTCTTTGAGCAACACTCCTAGCTTCTCTTCCTCGTTAATAACATTTATCATCTTGACCACGTTTTGATGTTGCTTGGCCATATGTCCCGACCTTCATCCGTGAAATGTTGAAGGCTATGTTGGAGCAGAGGTGGGCATATTCCCGAACACGGAGGGTCACAGTAGCCAATGTCAAGCTGCTTCAAAACTATTTTAACCTGCAGTGTAGCACTGCAGCCACCATTTTAGACATGGAGTGCTACATCATCATATCACTCCTGGTAACACTTTGGGCTGTCAAGGAGGGGAATATTTCTGCTTTAGGATAGGGGACCCACCTCATCAATGTATTTAACAGTTCCAGAGTTGTTAATGGGAGGGTGTACTCCATTATGGCAGTGGTTAGGGTTGGAAGGTTGAAAACTGGAGAGGGCTCCTGTACCTAGTGGCATACCTAGCATATTTAATATATGGTGCAGATCATTTTTAACACCCTCCCAACAATATTATTTTTAGTAATCATGGATGAAACTGCCTATCTCTTCAGGACACTGTAACTCACCCACCCAAATAGATGGGTTATCAGCAGTGGGACTGACGCCATGTTTCGGTAGCCATGGCCTTTTTGCTGCCTCCCTTTCCTGCTTGGCAGCCTCTTCTGGGTCTGGAAAGGTTGTTGGCAAGGTGGAACAAGGAAGCAGAGGAAGAGGAGTCACTTGTTGACAGTGATTGTGAACTAGGGTCTCCTTTCTCCTTCCGTTGAGCTGCACCTCACCAATGCCTTTAATGTTTGGGGAACAGGTGGCATCACTCCAAATAGAGTGTCACCCAGTACATCCTGCACCCCCAGCACCTGCCCAGTGATACCCCTGTGATGAAATCTAGCCTTACATAACAAACAAACAAAAAATTAAGAAACACAGAAAACAGCATTTTTCTAGAGTTTTTCTTTTAAATTTAATATAAGTTAACAGAAATGTAACAAAAGGAGCCCATTCCAGTAAAAGCTACAAGGGCATTAACAGGTAGAACAAAAAGAAATGTACCGCAATGCCTAGGTTCTCAAAGAAGCTACTTCCTTATGCAAACATTTCCTAAGAATACAAACAGTGTACTGTTTAAAAGGGGGAGACACAAAAATGTAAACATGGAACAGTGGAAATCGAGGCAACTACTATGCCAAACAAACAGTTGGAGAGGTAGAAACAGAGAAAAAGAGACCGGGACAATGTTTTGTTTTGTTCTTTATTCCTTATTTTTCTATTCAGAGTAATCCAAGTCTTCCAAAATTTATCAAAGGTTCAACAAGGTTCATCCTTTATCCCAGCCTACTCTGACCATTGCAGCAGGCACACTGCTATCTGAAAATGGTACTTATGTGTTTTGTTTAATTACACAAACTTGGATGTCACTAAGAAGTCCACCAGTAATTCCAAGTGTCTCCTAGTGGAGGTGTGCCTTCAAGTAGGTTCTGACCTATGATGACCCTAAGGTGACCCTATCATGGGGTTTTCTTGGTAAGATTTGTTCAGATGGGGTATGCCTTTGCTTGCCTTTGAGGATGAGAAAGTGTGATTTCCCCAAGGTCACCCAGTGGGTTTTGATGGCCAAACAGGGATTTGAACCATGTTCTCCATAGTCCTAGTCCAACGCCCAAACCATGATGACTGGTGGTACAATCCTATAATTGCTTGGGAGAGAGGTCCATAGAACTCAGTGGGAGGTTTACTCTGAGGAGACCTGGTATAGGATTGCACCTTCAGTCATCCAGTTCAGGGGAAGAGAACCTATGGCTTTCCACATGCGACAACAGAGCTCCCCTCACTCCTGACCACAGGCCACATTGTTTAGACCTGATGAGAATTGGAATTCACCATCTTTGAGGTTACAGCTCTAAAGTAGATCCAGATATCAATGCAGGGGAGACGAACGTTTGGTCTCCTGGATGTTGTTGGACTGCATGTCCCTTTCCATTGGCTTTCCTGGCGAGGATGATGGATGGTAGAGTCTCATAACAGGTGGGGGGTACAGTATAATAACATCTGGGGGGACCATGTGTTTCCCACCACTGTATTAATGGGAATGAGTGTTTTGAGTCTGGATCTGGCAGTTTCAGTTTTGGGGGTATGGAACACAAGTCAGTGCCAGCTGTATCTCATTGTCTTGCCTACTCTCTGCCCATCAGTCCTCCTCTTTCCACTGTTTTGCCCTTCTGTTATCACTGTGGCTGCTTGCTATGATTATAAAAGCAATGGTTTTAATAATGGTACTGCCTTCATGTCCTGTTTGTCTGTTTCCCTGAGGCATGAGATTCATACCTTGGCAAGTGTCCCAATTTGGCAAGGCAATCTCATTTAATTCTCCCTTTTCAGCTATTTTTAAGATGTCTAGTTTCTCTGCCCTTTTCCTGCTATCCCACCTTTTCCCAAGCTTACATCAATTGAGTTCAAAGTGCACTGAGTTCAAAGTGCACAAATAGTTTTACTCAGCTAATTCAGCAGGGGGAGAGGAGAGGAGGAGGTAGAATCTCTTCTTTCCCAGGAGGCCTCAGGCAAAAGCGAACTGCTGCAGCTTCTCCAAGCTTGTGTATTTTTCCTCATGAATAACTTTTGCCATCTTGATCACATTCAGGTGTTGCTTGTCAACACATGTCTTGGATTTCATATGTGAAATGCTGGAAGGCACTGTGATTGCCTGCTGTGGAAAACAGGAAGTTGGACCAAATGTACTTGTGGTCTACTCTAGCAGAGCTTTTAAAATTGTTTTTTTTTAAAAAGTAACTGCTTTTATTGTTGCACAAGTAATTCTTTAATCAATTGCCTTTCCCACTTTCTTGCTCTGTGTGGACACATGCACATAGCTGTGGGATTCTCCGCCACACAAGAGGTTTATGCCTTCCCTATTAGTACAACAGCCAGTGCTGCTACCACTTGATTTTTTTATGCATGAAAATGGCTACCATATGCACACAAACACAGTGATGCATACAGATACCTTTTTAAAAATAAAAATTTAAGTGGTAGTAGAGGCAAGCAGTGATTGTGATGCATTGAGCGAACAGTGTAGAAGAGGCAAGCAATGATGGCTGCACTGGCAAACGGTGAAGAAGAGGCAAGCCAGATGCAGTGGGTCAACAATGCACCCTTTGCAAAAGAAAGCAGGACGGTGAGCACAGCAAGGCTTGTCCCCTCAGTAGAATCCTTTACCAAAGTAGGCAACCTGGTGTCCTTCAGATATTTTGGACTAGAACTCCCATCTGCCCCAGCAAACATAGGTAATAATCAAGAGCTTGTGGAGGTTGTAGTCCAAAACATGTGAACAGTCCCAAATTGCCTACCCACAATGTATCCTCAATCCCCTGGAAAACCATTGTACAAAAGGATCTTGTAGCACCTTTGAGAGTAACTGTGCAAAAGGAATTGTAGCATTAGCTTTCATAAACTAAGAGCCTTATTGCACAAAAAAACACGGTTGAAATGGAGCCAAAGAGCTGCAGCTTTCTCTGCGTCTTATCACTTTATATCGGGGGTAGGCAACCTTTCCCCTTTAAGGGCTGAGGGACTTCAGCTCCCAGAATCCCAGGAGCTATTGGCCAACATGGGACTATTGGCCAACATGGCTGAGGCTTCTGGGAGCTGAAGTCCCTCGGCCCTTAAAGGGGAAAGGTTGCCTACCCCTGCTTTATATTGTAGCACTTCAGTTCTCCTGCTGCAGGAGACAGTCATAAAAGTGTGTCTTTTGTCGAATGGAATTTTCCAGCTAGAAAAAAGACAAACTTTTACGACCATCTTCTGCAGGAACAGAACTGAAGTGTTCTTCAGGAAAATTTATATTGTGAAATTCTGGTTCTCTCTTACAAATACATACATACATACATACATACATACATAATAGACTAATGCTAAAGAAGGGTAATAAAAAATAAATTTGAAACAAGAAACTTTGAACCATGTTTCTCTCTCCAACCCCCTCACAAAAATCTGAACAGGGACAACAGAAGAACGCTTCCCTCCCAAAAAAGGGCAGAAGACTATCTAACAAGCTAAGCCTTCACTACAGAATTAAAACATCATCATCAGTAGTAGTAGTAATAGTAGTAAAATAAATACTGTGGGACCGGTCAAAATAACACTTTTAAGACATCTTTTCTAGCACAGACGACAAAGGGACACTAAAGGATTTACCTTTTCAATAAGCATAAGTACCATGGAATGGCATGAGAAAGGAATTAAACAAGTAAATGAAACAATAAAAAAGAAGAGTGTAGATCTAGGAGGGAACTCTTGCACAATATATACAATTGTAAAAGAATTACAGTGAGAGATTTAGAAAAGCTAATGGATTTACTTGGGGCAGAGAAATCTCCAAAGGAAGTGCCACTTTAAAAATTATAACAGAAAGCCACTAAAATATGATTGATTCCACAGAAGAGGAGTCAACTATGCATTTGACTTGTTTCTGTTTTCTTTGATGCTTAAAGATGTCACCAAAGAAATGGGAGGATTTTTTTTTAAAAAAAGTTGTAACAACGTTTCTAGCCCTTGTAATTGTTCAGACAGATATATTGGAAGGAAGTTTCATGTTTGTGCCTCTACCAAGGATAAATAGACACAAAACACAAATGTTTAATTCTTATCTTTGAGGACATACAGATGGAGAAATCAAAGCTTTGGGTGTTTTTAATGATAATGAAGAAAAGAGAAAGAGAAAGGAATTGCAGGGACAGAAAAGAATGATCAAGGATAATACACTGGTCATGCTAGCTGGAAGGTTCAGAGAGTTGTAGTCTGAAAAAGTTTTTCCAGCTTTGCCTGGGACTCTTTTTTTTCCTGCCTGAAGCATCACTGGCCTCAAAAGGGATTCCGAGGCCAAGGTGCTCCAAGCATCAATGGTTGACCAGCCCTGCAAAAATTTCTTCTTGCTTCTGGGGCAGGACAGGAAAGGTGAGGTTGGAAAAAAAGAGAAGTTTGGGAAAGCAGATCAGTTTCCATTTTCTTATCTGTGCTGGTTTGACAAAGCACTCAGGCTAATTCAGGAGTGGGCAAAGTATGGCTTGGTGTGGATGTTGTTGAACTGCAGCTCCCAGTATCCTTTGCCATGAGCTATACTGGCTACAGCTACTGGGAGATGCTGAATAATGACATGTAGAGCAGTGGTTCTCATGCTACCTATGTTGGGGAACAGCATTTTTTTCCTTGGATGTGTCAGGAACCAATACTATGTGCACTTTGGCTACAGTTGTTCCTTTCCTTTCTGGAAACTCTCCACAGACCAGCGGCTAATGGGCCAGCACTGGTCCACAGGCAGCCACTTTGAGCAGTACCAATCTAGAGGGCTAAAGCTGAACTGGAGGTGATCCCTTAAGAATTAATGCTGAGAAGTAAGTAGATCAGAGGTTAGAAGTTATCTTCAGAAAGAAAGAAATTATAGACTTAGGGGGGTTGCAGACTGCCAGAAATAGTGCAAATTGAGTCCACTTTTAGGGTTAGGGTTAGGGAATCATGGGAACTGTAGTTTATTGTGGCACCAGAGCTCTCTGACAGAGAAGGCTGAATGTCTCAGGGGAAAAAAACAATTCCCATGATTCCCGAGCATTAACCCTAACCCTAAAAGTGGACTCAATTTGCACTATTTCTGGCAGTCTGCAACCCCCCATAGTTCCTTGGTCCAAAATTTACATATCTCTGAAATATAACAGTTGCCTTTAAACTACTTTTTTTTTTAAAAAAATCTATATGCAACAAGCCACTGGTGTGTACTGAAAACACAACTGCCTCCATTCCGCCTTAATATCCATCAACAGAGCATGAAGGACTAGGATGAGACACTGTATTAACCAGTCCTCAATCTATGTAATATTCCTTCTCCATTTAGCAAGGCCACACACTCTAAAACTATAAAAGCAGTTGAAACAATGAACAATTATACTGCGAAAGGAGTGAAGTTATTCCTCATAAAGTTACAATCATAATGTGATAATACTTTCATTTCTGGAAAAAGTAATACATTATTAGTTATTTGTAACTAGTTATTTCAATCGTCTGAACTATGCAGAGAAGCAAAGAAAGGGGGGGAGGAGAACAATCCAAAACAGACGCAGCATTTGCAACCCCACTAGACAGAAGTTACAGAAAGAGCTATAGGAACGAGATAAGATTTGGTAGAAAGAAGTGGTCCACAGAGAGATTCCTGGGGCCCTTTTACATGACACAATCATAACACTATGATTTCATTTTAACTGTCATGGCTAAATTCCTGGAATCCTGGGATGTGTAGTTAAGTTTGGCACTAGAGTTCTCTGGCTGAGAATTCAAAATTTGCTGTTGTGTGCCTTCAAGTTGTTTCCAACTTATGGCGACCCCAAGGCTAAGCTAGCATGACATTTTCTTGGCAATATTTGTTCAGAGGAGGCTTGCTATTGCCTTCCCCCAAGGCTGAGAGCATGTGACTTGCCCAAGGTCCCCCAGTGGGTTTCATGGTTGAGCAGGAAATCTAATCTTGGTCTCCAGAGTCTTAGGGGGTTGCAGACTGCCAGAAATAGTGCAAACTGAGTCCACTTTTAGGGTTAGGGTTAGGGTTAGAGAATCATGGGAACTGTATTTTATTGTGGCACCAGAGCTCTCTGACAGAGAAGGCTCAATGCCTCAGAAAAAACAACAACACAATTCCCATGATTCCCTAGCACTAACCCTAACCCTTAAAGTGGACTCAATTTGCACTATTTCTGGCAGTCTGCAACCCCTCTTAGTTCAACACTTAAATCACTATGGCACACTACTCTTCCCTAATCTGCAAATGTCAGTATTCCACAGGGTGGAAGCATGGCAATTAAAACTTGAATTATAGTACTATAATTGTGTAGTATGAAAGGGCACTCAGATACAACACAACTCATCGCCTCTTCCCACCCGCTCCGCAGTATCTGTTACATTAGTCAGGTGCCTTTTTCTACCTCTTGGTAGGGCTAGACCTGCAGAGGGGAAGAAATGGAAATAGATCTGTAGAACAGATATCCAGACACAAAACAAGAATAGAATAATCAGTGGGTACATTAGAACCATTAGAAGGAATGACTAGACAAAACTGCAACAAAATTTATAGTAAACATTAGCCCTAGCAGAAATTTAAACTTGAGCACAAAGCAGTAAGAACAAATACTAGGGGGTGATGGTAGAGGTGCATATGAGCAATCTAACTAGCATGTCTACTTGGAAGTAAGTCCCAAGGGCAATTTGCATCAGGTTCCATAGGTGACTGAGAGATGCAGATGCAAATTGAGAAATAATCACTCTAACTTAAAACAGAAACATATTAGATCTCACCACAGATGGGAAGACCTGTGGTGCCTGCTCAGTCTTCAGCCCAGGTGTAGACAGGCAACTTCAAGGATCCTTTCAATCGGATTTGGACTGGATAATCTCCAAACGCAGGGTTGCATCCAGCTGAGAACTGTCCTCTCTGTAGTAGGGCACAAGGCCAACCTGGATGACACTCCATTTCACATAAAGCTGATAGGACCAGTAAGAGTCTCAGAACAATAATAGTCATCAAACAGCTTTCTTCATCTCACCTAAGTGCTGGTAGCCATTATAGAGGTTGTAGGACACATAGCACTGTCTTCTCATGGAGGGAAGTATGTAGTGAGGGCTGCCATCTCCTCCTCCACCACCATCTTCCACTAAGGCATCCCTCTCACTTTGTTTTATAGTAGAACCAGTTCCAGAGATTCATGCTGCATGGTAAACATCCTCTGCAAAATCCATCCTGAATTCTGAATTAGTTGTGTCTGACTTTCATTAACTCTGAAGATGACTGGTAAACAGTAGACGTTCCAGAAGAAAATTGAGGTGTCTCCCCTTCCCATCAATCCATGTAAACAACAGCACAAGTATTTCTAAATTACTGTCCTTATAAAAGAATCAATTTTGTTTTTGTTTTTTTATATTGGTTTGCTACAACATCTGGCTCTGCATTTTTTTGGGACATTTCTAGATGGGATGCTACAGTGAACAACAGTCTTATGCTTAAACCTTTGCACTCAAAATTTATACAGACTCACCCTTTTCTTAAATATACACTATCACTTTGTTTTTTTCAAAAAAGAAAGGTAAATAAAATCTCTCCTCTAGTTTAGCTAACTTTACAAAGGTAAAATTCATGCACATGTAAATTTTGTGGGATAGAAAAAGTGTATGGAACGGACTTGGAAGTCTTTCATAATAGGAGAGGAACAGTGTGAAAGGGGGGTGTTAGAAAAGTGAAGGATTTGTGCATATGGGACAGGGTTGATGGGTGAAATGAAAATCCACATTTCTTTGTGTTCCAGAGATTTTTGCACAAGGGCAATTTTTTTCAGTTAACCATTTCCCCCCCTCCCCAGTGAATACATGTTAACTCAAAAAGATTTTGGCATGCCAAGCAAGTCCATCTTCAGAGTCACTGTATTAAAACTTAACAGGTTGAGTCTCCCTTATCCAAAATGCTTCGGACAAGAAATGTTTTGGATTTTAGAATGCCTGCATGTGCATATATGTCCATTATGAGATAGCTTGGACATGGGATCCATGTCTAAACACAAAATTAATTTATGTTTCATATACATCTTATACACATAGCCTGAAGGTAATTTTATATACAATATTTTAAAATACTTTTGTGCATGAAACAAAGTTTGTATACACTGAACCATCAGAAAGCAAATGTGACACTACCTCAGCCACCATGAATTTTTTTGTTTGTTTTCTGAGTGTTACCAATTTCAGAATTCCAGATAAGGGAGACTCAACCTGTACCAGAATCAACTCCAGAACAAAGGACACCCTGGATAAAGTATTCTCTCATGCTCTCTCTTTACTTGGTAAGCTTTGGTAGTGCCATTCACCTAACAATGGTGGGTTTAGCCATCCTTTAAATTTCCCTCAATGCTCTGGACTAAGTCAAGTGCATTGTAGGAAATTAAAATGATGGCAAGATCCAAACTCCTGATGCTGCGCAGAGTGGAGGCAGTATCAGCAGTAGTCTCTGCCAGGGCCTGGGAAAAGTTACTTTCCTGTACCACGACTCCCAGAAACCCCTGGCCATGCTGACTTGGGAACTGTAGGAATTTTAGGAACTGTACGCCAAGAAAAGTAGCTTTTCCAAACTTTGGGCCTGGCCAGTTGGTCAAATATTACAGGTGCTGATGCTAATCCTGACCCTGAGAAAAATCCAAATCTTAGAAAGTTACTTTCCAAAAATAATTTGTTAAGTTAGTTTGAAGTTCCCCAAATAGTTGGTTTTGCTGTTAAGCAATTAATTTCCCATTTCTCAAACAAAACAAAACAAAACAAAACAAAACAAATTATTTACTAGTTCCATGGTTGGTGCTATCTGATATTCTTCTTTCTTCTAGTAATGCCACAGTCTCCTAACTATAAAAGTAACTAAAGGCCTTTGCAGACTGCCAGAAATAGTGCAAATGGAGTCCACTTTAACTGCCCTGACTCAGTGCTAGGGAATCATGGGGACTGTAGTTTATTGTGGCACCAGAGCTCTCTGACAGAGAAGGTCAATGTCTCAGAAAAAAATACAATTCCCATGATTCCCTAGCACTGAGCCAGGGCAGTTAAAGTGGACTCAATTTGCACTATTTCTAGCAGTCTGCAAAGGCCCTAAAACCCTGAAATTACAATACAAAACCTTTTTGAATTACAATGTAGTGTAATCTAGTTACACTGTAGTTATTACAAAACTAAACACACTAACTCGTAATTCACAACTAATTATTTCCAGGCTCTGGTCATAGCACAATGGGAGTTCTCAGCCTGAATCCTATTGTTAGTCCATACTACAGTAGACCTACTGAATCAATTAGATTTACCTCTGTGGCACCTCACTAGTCAACAATTGACCCAATGGACCTATACTGATTGGGATTAACTAAAGGGATTCCACCCATCATCTCCCATCCAGTATATGCTATAAATGGGCAACCTCTGTATAATAAATGTCAAATTGGATGCTTACCCCACTCCCAAAACAGATAGGATCCAAGCAGGCTGGTAACACCCCACTAGGGATAACTCCATCATGAAATTAACAAGGGAAGCAATTATAGTTTGAAGAGGTCAGGTAGCAGGGACACAACCAAAATACACTTAGCAAAAACAAAATCCTCATCTCTTCTTAACAGCCTGATTTATTAACCTCTGAAAGAAAATGAATGAACATAATTTCTCTTGGCATTTTCTGGACCTTGTTGCTTGAGCAATGCAGGACTGGTCCAGACATTTGTCCAGAAGAGTATGAAGTGTAACAGAACTGTCCAAGATACATAATCCCAGCCCAGAAACAGTTTCAGGACCTTGGATAGTTCCTTTAAAGTTAATCACCCCATCAACATGGAAGCAACCAACTGACACTGCTCAAGTGGTTTGCTTACTCTGCTTAATTGTTTGGCTAGCCTAGATGCAAAAGCACATTCACACTGCAGAAAATAAGGATTGCGTTCTTCCTTACTCTTTGAGCTCTTCTAGGAAGAGATGACACAAAGGTGCCTCCATTCTAAGAAAAGCTAAAAGCCTGCAATTGCTCCAGAGAACTAACAGCAGTGGAGGGACATGCTGATGTCTTCAGAAGACTAGTAATTTGGGAAGCCTAGAGTACAACAACCAAGCTGTCTGATTTGCAGCATGGAGGTATACAGTGGCCTCCCCTCTATACTACAGTGCCAGGGCATCAGATACAGTTTTTGAAAACCCCTTTCACTGCTAACAAAATGTACTAGCCTGAAAAAATAATAATAAAGTATTAGTCTGCTAGGGGGGTAATAAAGAAACAATGGAGAACTATACTTCTTTCCAAGAAGCCTGCTTGGTTTCTATGCTAGCCACAAAGGATATAATATTATCCTTCTTTTCCCTCCTCCTCTTCTTCCTTTTCATCTTGCCCCCTCACTCACATATATGAAGTTCCATGTACTTGACGGTATGCCATCCCTCCTCACCAATGGCTAGTGTTAAATATAAGGCTGCATTAATGCTTTCCTTTTCTTCTTATCCCTCCCTCCATATTTTGTATAATACCATGTGCATTTTAGTATTATGACATTAATGGACCCCCATACACTTCTTTACTAGTGGAGTTATTGCTATAGAAACCTCTACCAAAATAATTCCTGGGAGTGCCAAAAAATCAGAAACCTGGAGGGAAAGTGATGAAATACCAAGGTGAGCATGGAGCAAATGAGCCAGCTACAGGTTGTGTTCTGCCTGATAAGGGAAATATTTCTATCTTTTCCACCTCACCACCTCCCATAAAAGGAGTGGTGGGAGATAAGACATAGCTGGCAGGTTTCTGGTGATCACATCAAGAGTAGTGGGCAGGTGTGACTTTTAGGATTAGGAAACAGATATGTGTGTGTGAGACAGAGAACCCTGTAGACAAGCCCCCTGTGTTATCTGGCAGTGAAAAGCCAAGCCCAAAGGTTCTGCCCTCGCTCTGCAGTGGCTTGTGCCACTATTTTAACAGCTGCCATAAAGTGTGAGGTAGTCATTGCTGGTTCTGGAAGGAGGGAGAATTCTGGTGGAACCTAAAAGCACTGCAGTCAGTCTTGCGGTGAAAGCCAAAACAGAGGGGGACATAAGGTCTGGATACCTGGCCCCACCAACCCAGTGGGCATCCCTTTGTAAGCAGTATTGGCCTAAGAGGAAAGCATTGGATGGACTGGGAATCAGGAGGAATCTGAAGCTCACCTAAGTGGAGATGAATGTGAAAATGTGAGCAATAGAAAGGACTGGGATCTGAAATGTAGCAATTTCCCTGCCACCCATGGAGTTTTCCCATTAGCATATTTGGTACTGGGAGGAAGATGGGATAGTGAAGAACATTCTTATTGAACTACAGGAGACATTAAAGGAAGATACTTTGACTAAATGTAGTTTTTTGTCTACTACGACAAAATTGTTTGAAGATCCCAGGAAAGCAGAGGCCTTTGGGGAGGTTGAGAGACATCAGTGGCACATTGCTGTGGCTCTGGATTGCCTTTGGTGATACTTTGGACCAGAGACTTACCCAAAATAAATGTTTTTCATTGAATGATCCCATCTTTTCAAACATTCCCATAGGGTGTAAACATAATACTACCAATAATAATACTTAAAATTTAGCCCCATTTTTTAAAAAAGCAAACCTGAGGCTATTGGAGAGTGTGTGTGTGTGTGTGTGTGTGTGTGTGTGTGCATGTGTGTGTGAGTTGCAAGGATTGAAGCCAAGGCTGTAGGCTCCAGACCAAAGTTCCTCCCACAAGGTCACCCAGTTGCATTTTTTCCTGCTCACAAACTTTTTTATGGATGTGTCTACAGTTCCCCTTTAATATCCCACAAAACCATGCAATGCTGTTGCACAGACCAAATTTGTAGAGAGGCAAGGTATATTTCTATCCTCCATCCCTCCACTTCCTCCAATGTTCCCTGTGGGGAGAAAAACCCATCTGGCAGTTCTTTTGGCAATAACAAGATTGTGGTCCATCCATGAAGCAGTGTTTTTGGCAGTGAGTTAGCTGTGATCAGAGGAAATGCTTTCTGCCCCTTCTAACAGTAAAGGAGCCAGTAATTGAGATGCTCAGGAGGAGCAGAAATAGCAAGGCATTATGGGTATTTCATAGCCCTGCTCAACCCTGCCCCACTAACACTGCATTCATTACACTGAATTCTCCATCAAAGGGCTTCTTAATGTCACTGATGGGGAAGAGAATTAGGAGAGAGGACATCCACATATCTGTGGGAGTAGAAAAAGAGTTCTTGGTTGGTTGGAGGTGTCTTGGAATGAAGTGAGGAAGCACCTTCCCTTTAAAACTGGATACCAACAGCTTAGCTCCACCTGCATTTCCTGGGCTACCTAGGTGGGCTCAGTGAAAAGAAGGGGCAGATGACAAGTAGAAGACTTGTCAGAAGGAGCAGGAAAGAAGTCTGGATCCCTTGGCCGAGTGGGGTAGATGGGAAAGCCAAGGCTCTGTAGCTGCAGCCAGAAGAAGGGTTGCACCACTCTAGTAAACCCAGCTAACAGGAACCCATTGTGGTTCAGTACGCAGCTTCTCCAAGGCTTCCTGCAATTGTTGGAATGTCCGCTCCATGTTGTCGTTGATCAAGCAGAGGTCAAAATAATGCCCATAGCCTCGATGGATTCGGCAGCTCTCATCGACTGTCCGCTTCAAGTCAGCATCCTGGTTAATATGTGGGGAGGAAAAACAGAAAACAGTGATTTGTAAGTCACTTTAAACACAGGTTCCGCCCTGGATTTTCTGTATAAAAACTCTGCAAGGCTGAATGACAGGGCTGGTCATGTCAGATTTAACTCTGTCTCCGGGCTGCTCAACTAAATACTCCACTCTCTACTTGGACCAACCACTGAGAACTCTGCTCCCCATGGGCACCCACTGCTATCCTTGCCTCCACGAAGATGAAGCCTCTTACCCCTCTTCCAAAAGCCCCACAATATTCCTATCCGTCCTCCCTAACACTTGTATATGTGCCCTTCTTCTGTGTAATTTTGCTCTTCATCTGCATGAAAGGGTCTTTTGATGTACTGAGGAAACAAAATAAAAATCCTTTAAAATTCCTTCAACTGCTGCAAAATGTTATGCTTCAATGAAATAACCAAAAGACAAGGGGCCTTCTTACATTACTTGGTTATAGACAGCACTAAGATTTTACATTAACTGAATGGCAACATCCTATGGAATCCTGGGGGTTGTTGGATAAGAAGGGGGATTTAGAATTGTCAGCAACAAAGCTCTAGTGACTCACCAAACTACAAGCCCCAGGATTTCACAATATGTTGCCATGGCAATTAAAATGGGATCGCAGTGTTACAACTGTGTAGTGTGGAAAAGCCCAGTGCTTCCTCCCACCCCCGCACTAGTGGCAGAAACAGGGTTCTTTTTTTAAAAAAATTAAAAACCCAACCAACACAGTCAACAACAACAAAGATACTGCAAAAATATTTTGTAGGAAAATGTACTGTGCACAAAACATACATGCAAAAATTTAAGTTTTGCATAATTTGCACACAAAAGTCCTAAAAATACAAAAACAAGGAGAAATAAATAACAACTCTCATATATGCATCTACAGTAGGCAAAGCATTTGAAATAAATAATATTCTTCTAAGTCAACGAGTCAAGAAGCAAGGCATTGGGGCATTTTTCTCTTTTGCATGTCTTTTAGGAAACTCTGATTTGGCTAAATCATGCCTATCTTGCTCCCACTCTTTCCCAGAGTTTTGTTGTCCATGTGGAAAACTCACTGTGAGCTGCTTGGTAGCCACACCACTCTCCAGAGCTGCCTTGTTCATGGCTCGCAGAGTCTCAAAATCTGGTGCTTCAATGAACACAACATAAGGGACGAATTCAGCTGTCCTCAAAACTTTCACAGCCTGTTCAGGCATTCAAGAAAAAGATAAGAGACCCCATGAATATCATCATTACTTCATATCTCTAACCTCAGTTATGTGGTAGGTTTTATACAGTGGAAGTGCAGCATATATATCACATGAGTCTCCAAAACATCCTAGCACCACTGAAAAAAATTGACCAAAAACACTGAGAAAGCTGGGGGGGGGGGGGGGGGGAGAGAGAACCAATAATATATGACTCAAATTTATGGATTTCAGCTAAATGGTGCTGTTTCAGGAACAGCTCGCATCGAGAGAGAAAACGGTTTGGAAATGTCCCCAGAAATAACCAAGAACAACACAGCATCACTTCCAATCACTTGGAACATGTTACAGTACAGTCAGCCATCTGTATCCACAGATTCTGTACCCACAGATTCAACCATCCCCAGCCTGAAAATTAAAAAAAAATATTCCAAAAAGAAAGCGTTGATTTTATCACTTTATATAGGGACACTATGTTATTATCATACTGTATATAATGGGATCTGAACATCCACAAATGTTGGTATCCATGGCAGGTCCTGGAACCAAACCCCAGCAAATGCCAAAGGCCCTCTGTATAGTTCTCTAGGCTTCAGAATGTGCCTCTAATATGCTGAGTCTGTGGAATGGGGGAACTGGGTTGAGAACCCTGCATTATTCCTTTAAATTTAGGCCTGGACTGGATTCAATGTCTCATTGACTTGGAAGCCACCAACTGCCACAGCTACAAGACACTGTGTAGCGCATCATATAGTGCTCAAAAAGACCCAACAATAGTTTGCTGTTTTAACTTTGAACTGCTCTTGAGATGCAAATAAATATTTGGAAAATTGAACTGTTGTCTCCTCTTCTTCCACTTTCTATAAACAAATCTTTCTTATAAACCATTCCTTCTTTTTCACATTGATGAGCAAAACAATGCTATTGTGACTCTGACATTACAATCCTGGATCAGGGAAAAGAATCATTATGTACCTGTGGGTTGACATCCAGAATGCACATCTTGCCTGATTCAACAACTTCATGGATAGAGTCAATCTTGGTCCCATAGAGATTTCCCTCATACTCGCCATGCTCCAAATAACGGCCTGCTTTGATATCCGCCTCCATCTCGCCCCTGGTTACAAAAGAGTAGCCCTGACCAGACCTTTCATGCTCTTTGGGTCTCCGGGAAGTGTCTGCAAGGAAAATAACCCTTCAGAAAGTAAAAGTGGTCTCTGTCTTTCCAGAGTGATGATCCAAGGTCAGAATACATTTGTAGCTCTGCACTTCAATTGACTTATGGTGGTGGCTGGTGGCTCTGACCTGATAGGGACAATGAATCTGCTTTTGGTTTCAAGGGACCTATGTAATGGTCTGAGTGCTGGACTACAATTCTGGAGACCAGGGTTTGATTCTCAGCTTGACCATGAAACCCACCTTGAGCAAGTTACATGCTCTCAGCCTTGGGGGTAGGCAGTGGCAAACCTCCTCTGAACAAGTCTTGCCAAGAAAACTCCATGATAGGTTTGCTTTAGGGCCACCATAAGTTGGAAGTTACTTAAAGGCACACAACAGCAACAACAACCCAAGGTGCTCCCTTAAATTTAGAGATAAGAGTCTAGTAACATGAATAACTATTCTAAACTTTGGTCTAACCCCTGAGCAGATTCACCACATTGATGCCTGAGCCACCAACTGCCACTGTACAATGGATCAAGTCACCAAAAGTTGTGTCAGTCAGATCCTATTTTTTTTACCACCAGATTCCCCTGGTCCTAGCTACAAGCTACTGATACCAAAGGGGAAGGCAGGAATGTAGAAATCAGTGGTACACAGCAAATATGAGATAAACTGATCCCTGCAAACAGAGAGCCAGCATTGTTGATATCAGGATTCTGGAATCAAATGGGTTAGATCCATACTATTGTTGCATTTCATCCTCATTGAAACCAACAGGACTTCATTCAAAATACAGTTGACCGTCTGTACCCATGGATTCAACCATGCATGGCTTCAGAATACACTTTTTAAAAATTCCAAAAAACTACTTTTTAAAAAAATTGAAAAAGTAAACCTTCATTTCATGATTCTATGTAAAGGAAACCATTTGACTACCCCATTGTGTAAATGTTAGTTTTTAAATTATTTTGATTTAATTGGAATTTTAAAGGGGGGTTATATGATTGTTATAAAATGTGGGCTGTACTTTTAACGTAAGCTGCCTTGATAGCTTCAGCTAAAGGTGGGGTATAAATAAAATTTTGTTGTTGTTGTTGTTGTTGTTGTTGTAAATAATGGGACTTGAACATCCACATATTTTGGTATCCAGGGTGGGGTGGGATGGGGTCTGGAACCATTAGATACCAAGGGCCCACTGTAATTGCAAACCTTTCATGCAGATTTCAGTGGGAGCAGAGTACAACTACCTTTTTCAGATCCAACCCAATATGTTCAAAGATATGAACCTTCCATCAGTCTTCATGCTTGATTGGGTTAAAATTGCTTGATTGGGTTAAAGGATACTTGATTGGGTTAAAATTGAGTTCTTGAGTGTTATCTTCTCCATGATCATGTCTTCATTATTGGATGGCATCTTGGTCTGACTTACATGTGTGAATATGCCAGAGGTCGTCAACCTAAGGCCCGCGGGCCGGGTGCGGCCCACAGAGGCCTCCGGACTGGCCCCTACCCGGTCCTGCCGCCACTGCCACCGCCTTTTGCGGCCACAGGGGCCCTGGAGGATCCTCGTGGCTGCGCTGGGCCTCGGAGACCCAGCGCGGCCAAAGGGGCCCTCCTGGGGGGCTCCCACGGCCGCGCTGGGCCTCTCGGAGGCCCGGTGCAGTCAAGGGAGCCCTCCAGGGGGGTCCCCGCAGCCGCAAAAATGGTGCCCTACCATCGTGCGCATACGCGCACGATGCAGGCGCCATTTTGTTTTTTAAAATGCCGCACCATGTGCCATTTCCCCCCCCCTCCCGGCCCCCCGGCAAAAAAAGTTGTCGACCCCTGGAATATGCCATCACAGATAAACAGAGACATAACATTTTTGCTGCCTACGCAAATGCCCTTTGCTAATAGGGGAGCAACTTCCACTCCACCTGTGGTCAGTAGGCTGGCTGGAGATGGGAAAGTGGCTGGCCATGGCTCTCTCACATAGCTCTCTCCTTCATCATCTTTCTGCCACCTCCTAGTACCTGCTGCCTGAGTCAGTCACCTCACTCTGTCTAGAGAGTAGGACTGACCCTGCAGAGTAAGATGCACCAGGTATATCTTTACCTCAGCACAATGTTTCTCAGGAAAGTCAGTTTCTGTGCACACAAATCTGCCTGTACAGATAGAATCTATTAAAATGTAACACATTGAGAATGGCTGTAGCTCAGAACAGGTGTTTTGCATATTTGGAATCCCAGTGTCAAATCCATACTATCACCAGTATAACACAATTTTTCTCTACCAAAGAGTTCCTGCTCTTGTGCTGCAAATGTACATAAAGACTTGGGAATTCAATTAGTGGAAGAGAACTGAGGAAACCTGAAAGCACAGCCATGTGTTCCATGCTTTGTCCCAACATTAGGCAGATTGTTTCAGAAACACATCTGTAAAATCAATACATTTCCCATCAAAAATGCCTTATAAAGCAATTAACATCTCCCTCCTCTTTCACAGAAAAAGATCCTGCAAAGGTTGCCCTGAGCACACATCTATGGTGAACAGAGATGAAAACAAGATTTGTCAGATTTGCATTTCCACACAATAAAAGCCATTTCAAACCTCTTGAGACTGGCAACAAAACATTACCCTTGACTCAAGAATCTGCACATTTGTGATGTTTTCAATATGTTTTGAAGGAAGGGATCTGCATAAAACTGTGTTTAAAATGTCAAAAATGTGCACAACTAAAAATGAGTGACAATTTAAAAATGCTGAAAAATTGGAATGCTAGAGGGATATTGAAAAACTCATCCGCAGTGAAGCATAGTAAAATGGTCCACTCTAGACATGTTTAGAGCTTTGAACAACAGATTAAAAGGAACAACACTATTTACTAACTTTTTAAAAAGTAATGAGGGACAACTGTTAATATTAAATATTTTCACAACATTATCATTAATATTAGCTCTCCCTCACAATAAGTAATGTTTACACATGGTTTCAAAAATGTTGCTTTTGGAAAGGTAGGGTTTGGAGGTATTTTTGGACTTTTCTTAGCAAAATCAATTAAGGAAGTAACATTGACTCTAATGCATTAATAACATTTTACTAACTACTCGTGAAGGAACTGATCTTGAAAAATCATGATAAACATATTGCCTTTTTGAGTAACAATTCTGAGCTCTGAATCTGTTGGGAACAAATATGAGTCCTCAAGCAGTGCTACTCAAACTGGTAGTTTGTGGACCAGGGCCAGTCTCTGAGCTATAGGCTCCCAGGGTTTCCCAGAGAGTTTCCAGGATGGAAAAGAATCAGTTGTCATCAACTGGCACAAATATGGTGCTGGGCGCTGGCACACTCTAATTGGTCCTCCATGTCAGATAGATTAAAAAACACTTCCCACACCCAACATTCCCCAGATTACTCACATGGGATGGTGGTTCCATATTGAGACTGATCAGACATGATAAGTTTGTTCTTAAGACTGCGACGGCCCACCCCTTGGGCACCAATGAGTACCAAGGTTTTCCGACGGAATGGAGGCATGCGAGCCACCTCTTCATAGATGAGTAGCTCGTGACGGTCAAACTCTGCAGTGGAGGAGAAGTAATTCAACAATAGATGAAATGCAGAGGAACCATGGTCATCTTACACCCAAGTACTTGACTGAATCTGACAGGTTTCACTGAAAAATCCAGCCTCAGCAGAACCTTCCACACCTCTACTGAAGCCACAGTGAAAGGAAGGAGAGGGAATCAAAATATTGTTAAAATGTGAAAAAAATGAGGGGTTTTCCATATTTTCTTTTTAAAATTTGATTCTGGGGAATGTTTTTAAAAACATGTTACTTAAAGTCCAATTCATAAATGATCAGGCAATATTGAAGAATTTTAACTTGCCAAACAATGTATATAGTCGGACCATCATATCCATGGATTCAGCTATCCATGTCTTGAAAGTATTTTTTTTAATTCCAAAAAGCAAATCTTGGTCTGGCTATTTAATATAAGGAACAACATTTCATATGCCATTGTATGTAATGGGACTTAAGCATCCTTGAATTTTAGTATCCACAGGGGAGGCCTGGACCCAAACCCCAGTGGATACCAAGGGCCCATTCTACTTCTACACTAGTGCTTTAAATCCAAAGGCATTGAGCATCAATTAGCCTTCGATCAGTGTATTTGTTATTTGAATCAATTAAATAATCCATCTGCAATGTTGACCATTCCCAGATAACCAAAGATAAATGTGCATTTCTGGAAGCACGATGCAGAAAATGTTTTCGGCTACTAAACCTTATTCTTTTGAATGAATCTCCGCAGATGAATGTTTAGATTCAGACTTAGAACAGATGTTCACTAAAAGCATACGTGTGTGTGTGTGTGTGTGTGTGTGTGTAAGGTAGTTAGGGGGAATGAGAATACAAACACTATCTCTGTTTCTAATCTCCATGCATTCATGCAAGGTCTCAGTAAGACAGTAAAAAAAGGTCCAAGGAAAGTAATATTGCTGTTATTGTCATTACTGAATCCACCAATGATGTTGGATCACAGTTCCCATCAGCCTCAGTTAGCTTAATGCAAAATAGGATGCTGTTGGGAAAGGTGCTAGCATTTTTATTTTATTTTTCTGTTAAGAGAGGAAAGGAGGAAGAGGAAAGGGGATAGGGATGGACAGTCAGTCAGTCAGACGTGACATATACACACAGCTTCCACCACCACCATCCTTATCCTCCTTTCGTATCTGCCAATATTTCTGGACTCAAACTGCAGGCACAATGGTTTCTTCTCAGTTCACCATCCATGAATGCGATGGGAAATTAAAGGCAGTTGGTTTTTCATTCAGGCTGTGATATGAAAGCATAGAAACCAGCAAGCACTATCCCAATCCCACACTGTACCACAGCTGCTATAAGTGTCTGAAAGTGTCTGGTGTACATGCCCTAAGGATTTTAAGCATGTAATTATTAATCTGAGCACAAGGTGGTGCAACATCACTAGAAAATTTTCCCAGAGGAAAAAAGGTCCAAGGAAAGTAATATTGTTGTTATTGTCATTACTACTACTGCTGCTGCTACTACTATTACTACTATTAACTTTATTTATATTCCACCTTTTCCCCAAGCTGGGATTCAAGGAGGCTTACATATTAAAAAGATGACAAAAAGCAACATTAAAACTGTAGGTTTCTACTCTTGGATTTCCCCACTGCTGGCTCTATAAGGTGTTTTTGTAGCTGACCTCTGACAGAGTCATCAGGCCTAGTTTCTTAGGAATGGAAGGAGCTTTCTGACTGTTTTCAACATGAAGTTTTCTACATTTTTAACTATTCCAGGACTGGGGACAGAGCAAAGACATTATTGATACAGCAAGATCTGCACAGGGTTCAGATGCAGGTAAAAATATCTATTATGTTATATGACCCCTCCTTTCTCATATTTCCAAAATGCTTCACTTATTTCTGTAATGTAAATGTGAGGCACAGCTGTGTGTCTTTCCCTTGGCAGACAGGAAAAGGAATTCTAAGGGGTTTCCTAAGAAGAGTTGAGTTTGTTTTTGTAATCTTCAATAATCTGAGTCTGTTACCCATTTTGACCTTGAATGTGACACTTATGAGCTTATCTTTCACTGGTTGCATCTGGTGAAGAGAAGGTATTCATTTGCAAAAATTGTGTTTTAGTGAACAACACATTTGTAATATTTAGAAAAAACCAGATTCTGTTGTAGCAAGCAAGCACTTAAGGGACAAATGTGAATCAACATATTCCTTACTGGTGTGTTCTGTTAAAGGTAATGCTTGTTGTATTGGGTGATGGCTGCTAGATTACAATAAATACATAAATAAAATGACCTTATTAATCCAACAATTCTGCTTCTACTGATCACTACTTAAGCACCAAAGGCTTGGTGAAATCATCAGAATAAATGCCTGTATCTCCTCCCCTTCCCAGAAAGTTAATTTTAAAGAATATAAGGTATAATGTGTTACAAATTCCCCAAGGTAACACATTACTGTTAATAGCACCCAAGCCAGTAACTCGCTATTGGAGAGTGAAGGTAAGAAAATGGCCTAAAATTTGAAATAAAATACCCCTCAAATGCTCAAACCAAACATTTCTAGTCCTTTAAAAAAAAAGGGACAAGCAACTATTACTCATCGCATGGGGAAGCAGATATTACAGTACAACCCTGTATTCACGGGGGAATATATTCCCAGACTCACCATGGAAATGCAAAACTGCAAATAAGAGTGAACCCTATTGAAGTGAATGACTTCCAGCAAAAATTGCCCATAGAGTCACACTGGAGGACTACAGATTATTAGACAGAATCCCTTTCTAGGCATTTCTAGGTCCTCCAGCACAATTCTATGGTCAGCTTCCACTGGAAGCATGCCATACAATCACACTTCTGATGCAATGGCAAAACCACTCTGAAAAAATCTTGCCAAGAAACCCCCATGAAAGGTTTGCCTTTGGGTTGTCATTAATCCAAAATGACCTGAAGGCACACAACACCAAGTTCTCCTCCATAAACTGCATTGGCTTCTGCCCTTGTAAAGAGAAAGGAAACACTTTGATGAGATCTCTTGCCTGCATTTTTGGTGGTCAGGTACATCATCCTTTTCTTCTTCTTCCCACTGAGGCTTCCGCACAAGGCACCTGCCAAGAGGAGAAAGGACACATGGAGCCAAGTTGGGGGGGAAAAAGAGAAAACTATCCCACATGTAAGGAGCAGCTGAAAGAAGGGGAAAGAAGAGCAAGTCAAATTCAACTTGACACTTATTCCCAGCAGGAAGTGCCTATTTGATTACACATATCCAAGGAAGTAGTTCATAACACAGATCCTGTGGGACAGTGGTTTAGTCACAGTAGATGTGACCTGCTTGGTCCTGCTGAGACATGAGTTCAAATCTCACCTTCTGCCATGCCAGCAGCCAGGAGGCTTCTCTACGGAGAATACACCTAGCAACAGTTATTAGCTAAAAAAGCTAAGTGAAGCTTCTAGGAATAGACTGCATTGTTTGCTAGTGAGTCACCTGCAGGAAGAGATGGGAAACTCCAGTAGGTTGCAGGCAATTTCTGCTCCTGGATTCCCAATGGCCAACAAAAGCCCCAAGAAATGGCAAGAAGTCCATTTCTGGTTTTGAAAAAAATGGCAAAGAGGGTGTGCAACTTAGCTAAAAGGTGAACTGGCTCTTTTTTGGAGGCTTTCAGGAAAGACCATTTATTCCCCATTTTAGCGGAAGCAAAAGGGTGATCTGGGGAATCTTGTAGGATCACATGTGGCTCCTAAGCCACAATTTGTCTATACTAAGAGCAGTTTCATACTATTTAATTATAATGTTACATTCAATTGGCTGCATTCACACTGCAGAATTAATCCAGGTTAACACCACATTAACTGCCATGGCTCCATACTACGGAACCCTAGGATTTGTAATTTTGTGAGGCACCAGCACTCTTTAATAATAATAATAAATTTTATTTTTATCCCGCCTTTCCATAGATATGATCAAGGCGGCTTACAAAGGTTAAAATTGTTACAGTATAAAGGTTAAAAACATCGGTGCAGGGAGAAGGAACAGGAATCAAAGAAGCCACAAATATCAGAGGCAAGAAGTGGATGAATCAAATTGCAAACAGTCCGGGGTCAACAAGGAACACATGGGACAGAGAAAGAAAGAATACCATTACTTAAGGTGGAAATGCCAACTGAAATAAATACGTTTTTAATTTTTTCTTGAAAGAGATGAGTGATGCAGAGGAGCGAAGCTCTGCAGGAAGCTTATTCCAAAAAGAAGGGGCAACGATGGAAAAAGCCCTCTGAGAGGTCCTCACAAAGTGAAACTTGGGGACCTCTAGCAGATTGGTCCCAGATGAACGGAGTGTGCGGGGTGGATTGTGTGGGGAGAGGCGGTCCTCCAAGTACCCTGGGCCCAAGCCATTTAGGGCTTTATAGGTCAAAACCAACACCTTGTATTGAGCTCGGAAGCGAATAGGCAGCCAGTGAAGGTCTTTTAAGATAGGTGTTATATGGTCCGACCTGGAACTACCAGCGACCAATCTAGCTGCCATATTCTGCACCAATTGCAGCTTCCGGGTTTGGTACAAGGGTTGCCCCATGTACAGCGCATTGCAAAAATCCAGTCGAGAGGTTACCAAAGCATGTACAACAGTTTCAAGGTCCCTACGGTTCAGGTAGGGACGCAACTGGCATATCAGCTGAAGCTGATAACAAGCACTCCTGACTGTCGCATCCAGCTGAGATGTCAGTTGGAGCGCCGAATCAAGGAGTACTCCCAAGCTGCGCACCGAGTCCTTCAAAGGGAGCGTGACCCCATTCAGGACCGGATGACAAATCTCACCACCTGGAACCGGGGAACCTATCACCAGTACTTCCGTTTTCCCTGGATTCACACTGAGTTTGTTCTCCCTCATCCAGCCCATTACCGACTCCAAGCAGGCATCAAGAGGAGAGATGCCATCCTCAGTTACTGCATCAGTCGGAGACGCAGAGAAGACTATTTGGGTGTCATCAGCGTACTGATAACACTGCGCCCTGTGTCTCCGGATGATCTCTCCCAGCGGTTTCATGTAAATGTTGAAAAGCATAGGGGACAAAATCGCTCCCTGAGGGACACCAGATGTAAGAGCCCTCTTATCGGAGCGACAATCCCCCAGCTCAACCATCTGGAACCTGCCCGAGAGGTAGGACCAGAACCACTGCAGAGCAGTGCCCCCGATACCCAGCTCCCTCAGGCGGTCCAGAAGGATACCATGGTCGATGGTATCGAAAGCCGCTGAGATGTCCAAGAGCACTAACAGGGACACGCTTCCCCTGTCCATGCCCAGACAGAGGTCATCAACTAAGGCGACCATGGCAGTCTCAACTCCATAGCCCGCCCGGAAGCCGGTTTGAAATGGGTCCAGAAAATCGGTGTCATCCAAGATCGATTGAAGCTGGAAAGCGACTGCTCTCTCGATCACCTTCCCCAAAGAAGGTAGCAGCAATATAGGCCGATAATTATTATGAATTAGGGGGTCTAAGGAGGGCTTTTTAAGCAGGGGTTTAACCACTGCTAATTTTAATTTGGATGGCAAAGAAGGCTAAAGACCTTGTAAAGCTACAGATCCCCAGATTCCATAGGATGGAGCTACAGCATTTAAAGTGGTGTCAAATTGGATTATTTACAGTCCAGAAGCACTCTAAATCATCTGTTACCCCAACTGTCCACTCACTCACATTCCAGTCTCTCACAGCCTCGCAACAGCTCCTTACCTTAATTACCTTAATCTATAGTAAATCAAACAACACTTTACACCCAAGGTCTATGACATAACAGTCTCCCCCCATCTTCCTGTGTACCCAAATGTTTGGTAGCTATTCATAAGTTTACCAGAGATACCTAGCTGACTTGCTGGAATAAGAGCACTGAATTAAGTGGATGTTCAAGTGATCTTATATCAGAGTAGAGAGTGCCCTGAGGCTTCCAGATGTTATTGGAACACATCTCCCATCAGCCCTATGTGGCACTGCCAATAGCGAGGAATGATGAGAGCTGCAATCCAGCAACAAATGGAGGGCCACATATTCCCTATCCCCATCTTAAATACTCTTAGGGACTAGCTCAGTTGAGTTGATAACACCCAGGGAAGAATTCCAAGAGCCTATTCAGTAGAATGAGCAGGAGTCACCACAAATGTAGCAAAACTGGATTATCGCATTTTGAAGTGAAGCTATACAAACTACAGTTGGCCCTCCATATCCACAGATTCTTTATCCACAGATTCAACCATCTATGGATTAAATTTAAAAAATAAATTCCAAAAAGCAAACCATGTTTTCACCATTTTATTTAATAGGACTTGAGCATCCATCAATTTTGGTATCCACAAGGGTGGGCATCCTGGAACCAAACCCCAATGGATATCAAGGGCACACTGTACCACGGCCACAAGAGCTATTTAAAGTTGTGGCCCCTGCCTTTTTCCCCTCACTGTTTCTATTTCTGTCTTGCTTCTTTTCTAGTATCTATTTCAGACTGGAGTCTTTTGTAGAATTTGCTGGCTTTCTGTATGGTGTCTCCCCCCCCCCTTCTTTATGGGTATATGAATGATATTCCTTCTGTTCTTTCCCAGGTGCAATTTATTTTGTGCTTTGTCTGTGCCTATGTAAGAAATTTGTACTCCTGGCTTTTTAAAGAACTGTGATGGGTGAATTTCCAGGTTGGAAAGAATCAATTGTAGCCGATA
The DNA here is from genome assembly GCA_026167975.1 of Phrynosoma blainvillii. NCBI lineage: Eukaryota > Metazoa > Chordata > Lepidosauria > Squamata > Phrynosomatidae > Phrynosoma > Phrynosoma blainvillii. Next base: position 122,502,928 of record JANUYF010000005.1, read on the forward strand.
GGCACAAATACTGGACAGGACACGGACATATTGGAAAACATTGCCACCCCCGTCCCCATCAGACACCCTGAGATGCACTGATCTACAGAAAGGCTCCATTTTAAGATCCAGAGTCTAAAATTCTCTACTGCTTTTAGGTAGTGGTATACAGAACACCCGGACAGTCAGAAGGCAGACCTGTTGCTGTTTGTTAATGATGTGGTCTACCCTATTTCTCATTTCCACAATGTCTCTTTTCCAGTCATGATATACTTGAAGGGTGTTCCTCCCAGGGCTGAGCAAGACATGTCACTGCCCATCACAAAGGACAAAATGGCATGTCTCCCAGCCACCCTCCCACCTAACTCCATGTATAAAAGCCAATTAGACTGGTATTATTTTACTGGTGCCTTCCTTATAATTAGTTTGCTTTTAGATAATATTCAATTTAATAATGTTTTGATATTATTACTTGTTTAATTGCATTTCAACATTAAATTTTATTTGTACTTTTTTTCAATTTTGTTGTGAGCCACCTTGTGTCCCAGTTCTGGGGGAAAAGAGGGATATGCATCCAATAAATATACACATACACAATACTAGTGACAAGACAGGGTCTTCCAATACACAATAGGCCAGCGATGAAGCTTGGAGGGGGCACAGAGCAGATCACATGGCACATACTCTATCCATTTTGCACTCTCTAGGCTCATTCCCACTATGATTTACAGCGAATTGCTGATCACTGTATATGTGCCTCGTCCCCACTGGGAACAGTTTCAGAAGCAATTGCGATAGCTCAGACTCGCTTTGAACCACAACAATTCCAAAAACCCCACATTTTTTGAAGAGTAGTTTTCTGATGGTTCTTTTGAAAAAAATCAATTCAGAAACGTGTTCAGCAAGTGTGAACGATGGACCTGAATCGCACTACACTGGAGGGGCAACTCAGCTGCTTGGCCTCCATTGCCTGTAAGCCCCACCTGTGGCTAAGTTCACCTTATTTTGCCCACCTCTCTGCTGTGGCTGCTTTGTGCTCCGAGCCTTCCCTTGCAACTTTTCCCCATGGCTTCCGGCCTCAGCTGCCTCCCCAGGCTCCTGATCGCTGGTGCCCTGAGGCTCCCAGCCTTGGCCATTCTACCCAGCGGCATGCGCTTGCAGCAAGCCTCTCTGGGCTCCACCAGGCTCTTTTGTCCTGCCTGTGCTGTGAGGCTCCTGGCAGGTGCACAGGGAGCCTGTGGTGAGCCTTTTCTCATGGTGGATAGGGGCTGGGTCAGGCTCTCCTGGCCTCAACCACTCTCCCAGCAGCGCATGTGCACTGCGTTGCCCTTCAGCCCTGCCAGTTCTTCGACCTTTCCCTGGCCGCAGCCAATCTCCTGGCAGTGTGGGCTAGCCGGGCCTGTTTCAATGGGGCTTATTTAGGCCCCAATTCTTTTCCTGGCCCAGGAGGTTGCGCTGGGCCTTCCCCCAGTCCTTGGCTGTTATTAGGGTGCCATTTTAAAGGCCCCAGGTGCCCCATCCTCTTCCTCCTTCTGCATAATGCTGGGGCCCAAAGGCATTAGTGGGAAGGACATGGAAAAAGCACATGATTCGCATCCATAGTGGGAACAACACATCGGCCTGAATTGAATCCGTGACCCAGTGTCACTGCAATTTGCAAACTGATTAAAATGTAAATGGGAATGAGCCCTCTGTCTTCTGCTTTGTGAAATGGCTGCCTCACTCTGCCTAACAGTAGGGTTGGCCTTACTTTACCTGATGATGGTGTGACTTCAACATCACGCTTTACAAATGCCTTGCGTTTCTCCTCCAGTAGCTGGCTTGGGATCAGTCCTGCGCTACCTCCCTCAACATGGCAGGCCTGCAAAGAGAAAGGCTGGTTCATGCATCTGGTCTGAAGGTATGCAAGGATAACAAAGAGAGCATTTTCCCCATATGGTCCAAAAGGCTCCAGCCAGACTGTTAACTGGTGCTATCTGTAGGGAGCAGACACAATCTTGTTTCTGGGCACAATTCAAGATGCTGGTTATAAAGCCTTGTTTGGCCACTGGGAGAGCCAGCGTGGTGTAGTTGTTTGGGTACTGCACTACAACTCTGGAGACCAGGGTTCAATTCCCAGTTGCCATGACAGGGTGCCTTTGGGCAAGTCACATGCTCTTAGCCTCAGGGGAAGACAATGGTAAGCCTCCTCTGAACAAATCTTGCTAAGAAAATCCCATGACAGGATCACCATACCAACATCATGTTGGAAATGATCTGAAGGCACACAACACATGGACACTGAGCAACATATCCCATACAATGATGCCCTGTTGTACATCATTGCAATTCACTAGCATGGTTACATCTTATGACAGTGCCATAGCTCTGTCACTGTAAAATTATGCATTGTAGCCTCTGATGCAGGATGTCAACCACTGTTTTTAAATGGATTATACTTTTAACTTTTGTATGATGTGCATTTTAACTATATTTGTTTTTACTTTGTAAGCTGCTTTGAATCTCAAACTGGGAAAAAGATGAAATACAGATTTGTAGTAGTAGCAGTAGTAGTAGTAGTAGTAGTAGTAATATGCAACACTTACAATTTTCTTAACATACCTGAAAAGTGACAGTATAATTAGCATTAGTGTAATATCGAATGAAGGATAAAGCCCTGCTTCTACCACTCCTGCCTTACATTATCCAGCAACCATTCTTCCTATTCTGGCCATCTATTTTAGTTCATATCTGCTGGGAGAGTCAAAGCATGTGAAGCTGGTGTGCATATATACTATTTAAGTAGAAGTAAGAATTGGTCATCCCCTAACAATGAATATTAGGCAAATCAAAGAAAGCACCATCTTCTCTCTTCTCAGAAACTTGGATTCCTTTTCCATCTACATAAGTAGTCTGAACAAAGAATTTAATGAGCATGTAGGGCATATAGCAGGGATGGAAAAATGTTTTTTGGTTTCAACAGTTTCAATGAAAGTAGCCTTCTCACATCTCTTGAGACATGTTGCAGGAAGAAAGACTCCTGGTCTTAAGAATCCCAATATACACTAAGGGTTACAGGGTGTTTCAGATGAATAATGTGAGCACAAAATTATGTGCACACTGAAAAATGCAAGTGGCTAAAATGTGCACAATTAAAAATATACACAGACAGACTTTAATCAATAGGGGAAAATTGTAAATTAGGTAAAAAGCATAAATATGCACATTATAGAAAATGCATTAAATGTGTATTAATGTGTATCTGTAATATGTAATTTATAATATTTGTACATAAAGCAATGTAAATTTCTATGCAAACTCCTCCCTTCATTGTCTTGCTACCTGAAATTTAAGGACATGATGAAAATGCAAGTGGTATTTGAGGAAAAACTGACATTCAAATTAAGAATTTTGCATATTCCCAGTACATAGCAAGATACTACTGAGAGATGTGTAAATCTTTCAGACTTTAATTTATTTAGGAAAAGCAATTACATACAGACATATTTCCAAGATCCCACACAAGGGATCTCAGTTATCATTATAGTTACAGTTTTTTAAATACCTCATAAGTTTCCTCATATCTAAAAACTAAAGAAGTTATTTTTGTTAATTTTTTAAAAATTGAATGTTACAATCCACTGTCCTATGAGATAAAACAGACTCTCCTCCCATCTACCTCTCTGTTGCTCCAAAATTCACAGGAGAGAGATGAAACATGTAACATTTCTCCAACATACTCCTATAACTTAGAAAAAGGCTACATCCTGATAATGATAAAAGTAACAGCATTATTGTCATTACATTGCAAAAGGAGTGAAGTTCTCCCTTGTTAAGTTCCAGTTGTTATTAGGGAAAGGAATTTATAACAATTACAATTAATTACCGTATTTTTCGCCCTATAGGGCGCTCCGGCATATTAGGCGCACCCAATTTTAAAGGGGGAAAATCCAAGAAAAAAGGATTCCTCCCTTTAGCCGGAGGCCGGTTGTTCAATGGGCTGGTGCTGGGATCGGAGACCGATCCCAGCACCAGCCCATTGAACTGAGGTCGCGGGGGGAAGGAGGGCTTCTTCCCCCCGCGACCTCAGTCTTTGAATGAGCTGGTGCCGGGATCGAAGCGATCCCGGCGCCAGCCCATTGAAAGACTGAGGTTGCGGGGAGAAGGAGGGCTCCTTCCCCCCCCCCCCCGCCTCAGTCTTGGAATGGGCTGGTGCCGGGATCGAAGCGATCCCGCCACCAGCCCATTGAAAGACTGAGGCTGGGGGGAGAAGGAGCCTTCCTTCCCCCCCCCCCCCCCCGCCTCAGTCTTGGAATCGGCTGGTGCCGGGATCGAAGCGATCCCGGCGCCAGCCCATTGAAAGACTGAGGCCACGGGGAGAAGGAGGGCTCCTTCTCCCCGCGGCCTCGGTCTTGGAATCGGCTGGTGCCGGGATCGAAACGATCCCGGCACCAGCCGATTCCAAGACTGAGGCCGGGGGGGAGAAGGAGGGCTCCTTCTCCCCCCGGCCTCAGTCTTCAATCGGCTGGTGCCGGGATCGCTTCGATCCCGGCACCAGCCGATTCCAAGACCGAGGCCGGGGGGAGAAGGAAGGCTCCTTCTCCCCCCGGCCTCAGTCTTTCAATGGGCTTGTGCCGGGATCAAAACGATCCCGGCACCAGCCCATTCCAAGACTGAGGCCGGGGGGGGGGGGGAAGGAAGGCTCCTTCTCCCCCCGGCCTCAGTCTTTCAATGGGCTTGTGCCGGGATCGAAACGATCCCGGCACCAGCCCATTCCAAGACTGAGGCCGGGGGGGGGGGGGGGGGGGGGGGAAGGAAGGCTCCTTCTCCCCCCGGCCTCAGTCTTCAATCGGCTGGTGCCGGGATCGCTTCAATCCCGGCACCAGCCGATTCCAAGACTGAGGCCGGGGGGAGAAGGAAGGCTCCTTCTCCCCCCGGCCTCAGTCTTTCAATGGGCTTGTGCCGGGATCGAAACGATCCCGGCACCAGCCCATTCCAAGACTGAGGCCGGGGGGGGGGGAAGGAAGGCTCCTTCTCCCCCCGGCCTCAGTCTTCAATCGGCTGGTGCCGGGATCGCTTCAATCCCGGCACCAGCCGATTCCAAGACCGAGGCCGGGGGGAGAAGGAAGGCTCCTTCTCCCCCCGGCCTCAGTCTTTCAATGGGCTTGTGCCGGGATCGAAACGATCCCGGCACCAGCCGATTCCAAGACCGAGGCCGGGGGGAGAAGGAAGGCTCCTTCTCCCCCCGGCCTCAGTCTTTCAATGGGCTTGTGCCGGGATCGAAACGATCCCGGCACCAGCCCATTCCAAGACTGAGGCCGGGGGGGGGGGGAAGGAGGGCTCCTTCTCCCCCCGGCCTCAGTCTTTCAATGGGCTTGTGCCGGGATCGAAACGATCCCGGCACCAGCCCATTCCAAGACTGAGGCCGGGGGGGGGGGAAGGAAGGCTCCTTCTCCCCCCGGCCTCAGTCTTTCAATGGGCTTGTGCCGGGATCGAAACGATCCCGGCACCAGCCCATTCCAAGACTGAGGCCGGGGGGGGGGGGGGGAAGGAAGGCTCCTTCTCCCCCCGGCCTCTGTCTTTCAATGGGCTTGTGCCGGGATCGAAACGATCCGGGCACCAGCCCATTCCAAGACCGAGGCCGGGGGGAGAAGGAAGGCTCCTTCTCCCCCCGGCCTCAGTCTTTCAATGGGCTTGTGCTGGGATCGAAACGATCCCGGCACCAGCCGATTCCAAGACTGAGGCCGGGGGGGGGAAGGAGGGCTCCTTCTCCCCCCGGCCTCAGTCTTTCAATGGGCTTGTGCCGGGATCGAAACGATCCCGGCACCAGCCCATTCCAAGACTGAGGCCGGGGGGGGGAAGGAAGGCTCCTTCTCCCCCCGGCCTCAGTCTTTCAATGGGCTTGTGCCGGGATCGAAACGATCCCGGCACCAGCCCATTCCAAGACTGAGGCCGGGGGGGGGGGGGGGGAAGGAAGGCTCCTTCTCCCCCCGGCCTCAGTCTTTCAATGGGCTTGTGCCGGGATCGAAACGATCCCGGCACCAGCCCATTCCAAGACTGAGGCCGGGGGGGGGGGGGAAGGAAGGCTCCTTCTCCCCCCGGCCTCAGTCTTCAATCGGCTGGTGCCGGGATCGCTTCGATCCCGGCACCAGCCGATTCCAAGACTGAGGCCGCGGGGAGAAGGAGCCCTCCTTCTCCCCGTGGCCTCAGTCTTTCAATGGGCTGGCGCCGGGATCGCTTCGATCCCGGCACCAGTCCATTCGCCCTATAGGGCGCACTCACTTCCCCACGCACATTTAGGGGAAGAAAAAGTGCGCCCTATAGGGCGAAAAATATGGTAATTGCAAATGAATAACAAGTAACTGGGCGCTTCCAAGCTTTGTTTCTGTGAGGGTATTAACATGTGTCCCAACAACTCTACCTATGTTTCCCCCTTTAGTTTCTTCCTTAATGGGGCAGTATCTTATCAAAAGTTATATCTAGACAAAACAAAACAAAAATAAAACAAAAACAGTTATTTCACTGATAGTATGCTGAAATGTCCAATGTCATTTTTACTACCACTCTCTTAAACAGAAGGTGGATTTTTCTGATTATTAATTCTGACCTGGCTCCAACTTCTAATTGTGTGTACTGTATAGTTTAAATGGGTAGATGGGTTCCTGAGCTGCAAGTGGCTGTCCTTGGATTTCATCCATCCTGCCTGATCCAAATACTGAAAGCTGATCCTCCTCATAACTTTGTTATTTGATACACAGGGTCCATACCTGCCACCAGTTGGGGTCATCCTGGTTGACAATCTGAAGAAGGTCTCCAGCAACAAACTTGAGCCCCGCTTCTTTACACGGGATGAGGTTGTCAGTGGCAGGGTCATAATCAAAGTGGGCCTTCACAAAAACCTAGAAGATAACAAAGCACCATGAGAAGAATTGGGAAGCTGTGGAATCCAGGAGAATCAAAGGTCCGGTCTGAGTGATGTCGTGATCACAAACCAGCCAACAGTGAAATTAAATGTGGTTGAAGGCTATTGCAGACGGCAGAACTGGCATCACAAATCAGGCAATCGAGAATATTTATTTATCTACTTATTAGGTACATTTAAACCCTACCTTTCTGATAATCAGTACAAAGTAGATGATTCACATTACCCAAGCCTTGTCCTCACAACAACCCTGTGACATAGGTCAGGTGGGAGAGAGGAAAGATGAGTAGTCCAAGCACAACTAGTGGGTTTCATGATCCAATAATGATTAGAAGCTGTTCTCCCAAGTCCTAGTCCAGCCATCTAACCCAGAGGTGAGCAACTACACAGGAGTTAGGGGCTAGTCCCCCTCCTCTCACGCGCTGCAGGTTAACAAGTCAAGAAACATCTTGTTGTAAATACTGTCAACCATGGTAGGATTATTAAGCCTTGTATTGAGAGCAGCATTTTCCTCCTAGCCAAAACAAACAAGACAAACAAATAAAATTATGTTTGTATTGGCAATGCTGGCTGGGGGATTCTGGCAGCTGTAGTAAAACAACAACAAAACCTACCTTCACCAAGCTCTGCTATCCAGCAGTTAAGGGTAAAGCCAAGACAGTCCATGCACTAACAGTATGCCCAGTATTGTACCCATTCTACCAGTCATCTCTTCCTCAGACAATGAATCCTAGTAGTGGAAGGCAGGAAGTGGGGGAGAGGAACTACTCTTTTCCCTCTCACTCCCTTGTTTTTAAGTAGAGACTCCTTTTATTTACTTGTATCCATGGGAGGCCAAACTACTCATGTCTCCTGGGAAATGTGTCATATCATATCCAAGTCTGTCTGTCAACCTTCCACCACCACCCACCACCCACCCAGTCCAAATGCTTGTTGCTGAGAAGAAACAGATGTCTGCAACCGAACTTGCAGGGTCACTGCTTGTTCAGGAGCAAAGGGAGAAGAAAATCCCAGTTGCTCATTGGCTTTCTCTAAAATTCTCCTCTCCTGTGGACTCCATTGTAATTCCTACAATAAATGGCATCAGTGGTTTAAGCCTGACTATATATCATATTAATCTGTAAATAAATTAAGCAAGGATACATACTATCAGCCTATTTGTTCAACATGTATGCAGAAAATATCATATGCAGAGTAGGCTTAGACTCAGAGGCAGGAGGAGGAAAATCAGAGGAAGAAACATTAACAATGCCATTCCAGTAGAAGATGCTTTGTATAGGGTTGCCAGATTGAAAGCTGAAGATGGCATCTTTAAAGATTGTGTTTTTGTTGTTAACTACCCTTGGGTCAATCTCAACCCATGGCGACCCTATGGATGAGACATCTCCAAGACCCTCTGTCCTCCACTGCTCTGCTTAAATCCTGCAACCCCTTAATACCCATGACCTCCTTAATAGAGTCCATCCATCTGGCATGTGGCCTTTGTCTCTTCCTACTTCCCTCCACCTTTTCCAGCATTATTGCCTTTTCCAATGAGTCCTCCCTTCTCATGATTTGTCCAAAGTACGCAGCCTCAGTTTGGTCATCTTGGCTTCCAGGGGTGTAGAAGCAGAGATTTCAGCAGATGTTGCTTGTCACACAACCAGGCAACAAACAACACCTGCTAAAATTCCCCCTTCTGCACAACCATTGAACACACAGAAGCCCTCTTCAGTTTTCACACTGGCAAACCTATTTGTGGACTAAGCGAGCACCAAAAGTGTTCTGTCCCTCAAAGGGCACATCCAGACTGATTGAAAAGTCCCAGCTTTTATTCCTATTCTTTCCAACTTTATACTGGGTTACGGTAATTAAACTGACCAGGGAAGTGAATATAAAAAGTCTCTGGTAGTACCAGAAGCTGACAGAAAATATGCTGGGGCAAACAAAATGTGTATGGATTTCCAAAATAAAATCGGAAAGAACAGGAACAAAGTCTGGGACTTTCTGGTCTGGATGCACTTCAAGTTAACCAGTAAAGTACCCAAAGATGATGAAATTATTCTGGCACCTTTGGCAGAAAATCCAACAACTGCCTCTCCCTATCCCTATAAGTATTAGTATTAGAGGCAGCTTTTGAAATAATAATACTGCTTCTACTCCTAATAAATTAGAAAACATCCAGGGGTAGCTGTGTTGGCCATTTAGCAAATTCAAACAAAAATCCATCAGTGATAGGATCAGGGACCCCTCTTTTGCAATTGAGATGCAAATGGATTTACAATTTCCTGGACTTTGAAAATCTCCCTATAGCCACATAGCCAAACGGAGGAGGAGCCTGCCTGCAAAAGATAGCCTCCCCACCATATACCATCTTAAATAAAGACAGAAACAATATGTAGGCATCTGACTAATATCTCCAATTGTTTTTCTCCTGTTTGGTTTGTAATATCTTGCCTGATGAAGAAGCCCATGGAGCTTTGAAAGCTTGCAACAAGTATATTATGCATTTTGGTATTAAAGGCATCACTGATGGATTTTGTCCTAATAAATTATACATCTAACCTTCCTTCTTGCTATATCCCAAAGCAACTGTCTGAAATAGCAATCTCCCAATGCCTTGGGCTGGCCTTGGGTTTACACATCCTTTAAGAGTGATCCCTCCTAGCACAGAAATCAGGCCAATATTATTATCAAAGCTTGACTTGCAAGAGAGGCTAGAGGTGAGAGATTGATGTGATCAAGGTGGGGCACGTTTTATTAAACCGTGCACACCAAATTCCAAAGTTCAGTAAATATGTGTAACTGGAGCCTGATGGCTTTTGGGAGTACCAGGACAGTGCCCAAAAAGCAGGTTTGGAAAGGGGCAGTTGAGATCTAGAATATTGGGGTGGGGGAGACAGAAGGAATGGTTGTGTTTAACCCTTTCCCTGCTACTTTCTCTTTGTTAAAACATACCGTCTGGGTGTGAAGAGTACTCATGCCTGAGGGAGAGATATAGGACTGCCAAAATGAAAAATTGAGAGGACTCCTATACCTTTAATGATTGTGCAAAAGAGGGGATTTAAGCAGCTATTGCTAGTTGCCTGTGTCTGCAAGGTTGGCGAAATGGGTTCTTCACCACAGTGCTGGGCAATGGGGAATTCTGGTCCAAAACAGCCACACTTGGTTCTGTTCCATAAAGCTTATATGGAATATGAAAATCTCCCAAGAAACATCTTTTTTTCCAAATCCTCTAATTGTAATTTAAAGGCATAATTTAAATTTTGCCAGTTTATGTCACCACAATTACCATAATATTCAGTGATATACAGGAATTACGATTTATGAGTAACATTAGTATTAAAAATATTGCAAAGGATTCTGTATGATGTGGTATGAGAGGAGGTCAAGGGGGATTCTTGGGCTACAGCAGTTCTAAATGCTTTTCCCCTGTCTCCCAGCAACTTGCTTCCCTCTGTCTTCCTCTCGTCCTCCCTCTGACCCCCCCCCCCGCCCTTCTATCTCTCTCTATCTCTCTCATACACACACGGGCATACACGCACACACACATGGATGCTCTCCCTATTGTTTTTTCTCAGGCCTTATTTCTCTTCCCTCCATTTTTTCTGCTTACTGGTGTGAAATAATCCGCTTGGCTTCCACAAAGGGGCAAGATTATGTCCAAATGAAAACAAGCATCCTTCATCTCCATTACGGCTGACGTCACCCTCCCTTCTCCCAGCACTCTCCCCCTTCCCCTCTAGAATCAGTACCAGCAGGGAACTAGCTGTTGCTAATGCATTATATAATCTTCTGGGTACCGCCTCTCTCTTTCTCTCCAGGGATGCTTCTAGCATTACCCAAAGCACCTCTGAATCCATGTTTGTGCCACAACAGAAGTGGATCCTCTTGGATTCCATGCCTACATACACCTTGAAATCATGCCACCTTCCATTATACCCCCTTTTAGCTTAAATCCATTAGCTAGTCCCAACATGAGTGGACCCACTGAATCAACAGCTAAATGGTTAGTCAACACTTATGTAAGCCCTGTTGATTTAAAGGGTCTGATCTCAATGCAAACTGCTCTTGGATTCAGGCCAGTATTCCATGCTTTTTACCCTTCATGTGGAAGCAGAACATTGTGGACAAATTCCACAGAATCAACATTTTGGAAATTTATAGGCAGAGAGAGATGGAGTGTAAGGATGCCTTTGATCAGATGCACTCACACAAAGGTGACCTTCTCCAACTGAAGGCTTCCAAGCAGGATCGGGGCCCTTGACATATGCCACAGAATGTCATGCAGGGGTAGGGAGCATGTGGCTCTCCAGGTGTCTACAACTCCCATCAGCCATAGAGAGATAACTAATGGAGAGAGATGATGGGAAATGAGGTCAAACATCTGGAGAGCATGTGTTCCCCATCCCTAGGCAAGAATCAAACTCCTTACTGGCTACCATTTCTCATTTCCCATTAGATAATTACTAATTAGGATGACTAACAATAGAATAGGAAATTCAAATCTTATTTCATTCTCTCTTGTGAGAATGAAAATTTCCAAGGATTTTTCTTTGCTGGGTGCAATTATGATACATGCACATTTTAATTATGTTTTTTTTTTCATTATAGAATATTTTCTGCAAAATTTTGGCAAGGGTGGTTTTTTTGCACATAAAATATTCTTGTGCAAAATGCAACCACCACCAACACCACATATCCCTTCCAAATGTTCTGCACTTTTTCTGCTATTGTTGCTCCTGATGGGGAGAGATGTGGCTTTCATGTAGAGGTGAAAAATCTTGCAGTGGTTGACAATTGAGGATGAGAAATTTTGTAAACCTTCTTTACATCCCTCCCTTCTCCAAGCACTCTTCCCCCTCTGCTTTATAATCAGTACTGGCAGGGAACTAGATGTTGGTAACACATTATATAATTACCTTTTGGATTCAAATTCCAGCATCTCCTAGTCATAAGCCATGCTGATCACACCCCAAAAAGTATATTTTCTAAGCTCTGACTATATACTGTTTCCAAATCAGAGACAGCAAGTTACTCCATAACAGACTACTGGAAGCTTCTATTGGGTTCTTCTTATGGGTTTTCTCCAAGATTCCTGATTTAGCCACAGTAAGAACAGAAGGATGGGCAAGACGCAGAAAATCCAACATGGCTGTTCTGATGTTTCTCCTACCAAGAATACTTTCAGTCTCAGCTAAATTGATATTCCTGTTCTGGCCTTAGGGAGATGCTTTTTAAATGATATTAGTATCAACTGCTAGTGTCATTCTTTGAAGTTCCCTTCCCTTCCCAGCATAGGTAGAAAGGTAGGTGGATCTCATCTCTTATGTGCACATAGCTAAATTTATACACAAGGATGCTAAGGTGCTATGGAGTGCACTTACTGCACTACAGTTGCCAAGTTACATTTTGAATTCCTGGTAATATATTGCAAGAAAATTATGTTTTTACTATGTATCTTGATTTTTAAAAAAATCATAATAATCTTTTGGGGCGGTTTTGAAGCCAGTGAAGGGCAAAATGTGGCAGGATGAATAAGCAGAGTGTACATCAGATAGAACAGAGCCTGAAGCAGTGTGTAATTACATGGTGAGAAGCCTTGGCTGGTGATCATTGGCTTGAGAAAACACTAGGGATGAGCAAATCAGTTCATTTCTGGTCTGTGTCGCTTTTGTACATGTCAGCTAATAAGACACTCCATCCTGCACTAAACTGCGCATTTTTAAAGTAATCTTTTCCCCTTCCCAAAAAATGTGAATTTTGCAAATATGCATTTCTGAACCTATTTCTCCTAAAAGCCACATTTCTAATTTATTGTCTCTCAAAATACCAATTTATAAGCCATTTCCCCTCAAAATTCTGATTTCCAACTGTATTTTCCGTTAAAACATGCACTTCTAAATGTATTTTTCCATCAAAATATTCATTTTGAAATGAATTTTATCTCAAAAAATATTCATTCACAAGTGGATTTCCCTTAAAAATAAGTGTATCTTCTCTCAAACACATTTCTAAATGTGATTCCACCCATAAGAAGTATCTCTAAATGTTTTGATACAACTGAACTGCCAAGAATGGTATTGCAACAATCAGAGAAAATACATACCCTTGGCCCTTGTAGTTAATTATTGTTGTTGTTGTTTTTGTCATTGTTCTAAAAACTTTATGTAAAAACTCAATAAAAAGTTTTATTGTAAAAACTCAATAAAATTTAATTAGAAAAAAGCACTGGTAGACAGCTATATTCCAACCTGCGCATTAGTTGTGTTTCTGTTGGAATTTCCAAAGATCAAAATGTTCAAGCAATTTGTTGCTTCAAGGAGTATCCCTATTTTTGGGTAGGGGAGATGTTTATTTTGGATTTGTATGGATTTTAATTGTTGTAAGCCGCCCCGATTGTTCGTCAGAGGGGCAGGGTAAAAATAATAATAATAATAATAATAATAAGAAGAAGAAGAAGAAGAAGAAGAAGAAGAAGAAGAAGAAGAAGAAGTGAAAATGTTGGAGACAGGGAACTGCACTTTCATTCAGTTTACTGTGACATTCATTTCACTTACGGTTATCCAGACATATTAATTCATGCAACCCAACAACAACTTATATCTGATTAGACATATATATACAATTGCAGTATTAACTAGCCACACTCTTCTGTTGCAAACAAAGAGGGGCAGAGGCTGTGATAGAGGCCTGACCAACCAGAAGAATAGTATAGCAATAGCCTTTGGTGGGAGGTGCTGGGGAATAGCAGTGGCAGTTTCCGGGATGTCCTAGAATTCACCAGCTGTTCCTGACTATTGGAAGGCAGCACTGAATATGCCACACAGCCTCTAAACTACACTGGTGCTTCTAGTGTGATGGTGGACATTCATCGTTGGTGTTAAAGACAGTTCTATTGCTACATTAGACAGCTTCTATACCACAGAATGGGCAAGGAGTAGTGTTTTATCCATCACCCCAACCAGCAAAATGTCTTGGCCTTCTTAAGAGGTAAGATACCTTTTCTAATTCTTCTCAAGTACTCCTAAAGATTGTGAAACTGAAGGCTGAACCACAGGGAGATTTCCCAAAAAGAAAAGCCCAGACAGGTTCAAGGCCAAGCAGAGTGACTAGGGAGCTTATTGCATTACATTTTAAAGTGGAAAAAGCCTCCCAGAATGCAGCCAAGATGCTGGATGGGGGCGGGAATTATTGCACAGTAAGTTGTGCCGAATCGCTGGCTGCAGCTCGGGTCGCAGCCATGCTCAGCTAGCCATTTTCTACAAGCTTCTGTTTTCTACAAAGGGCTGGCTGAGCCTGGCTGGGACCCAGGCTGCAATTGCCCAGTGATTCGGTGGTGACTTACTGTACAATAATTCCCGCCCCCATCCAGCGTCCTGGCTGCAAAGGGCTGGCTGAGCCTGGCTGGGACCCAGGCTGCAATTGCCCGGTGATTCGGCAGCGACTTACTGTACAATAATTCCCGCCCCCATCCAGCGCCCTGGCTGCATCCCGGGATGCTTTTTCCACTTTAAAAGGTAATGCAATAAGCTCCTAGGTAAGAACTTGTGACTCCTGAGTAAAAATTTGTGCATGGTGATTTGTGCCTTGTCCAGAACCAGGTTGCCAAACGAGTGTATGAGAAGCTTATCACTTCCCATGTTCATGGGATGTTAGTGGGCCACACATAATTGAGTTGACATCTACTTATTAAATTCTTACGCCACTTTGCCCAAAGCACCCAAGCATTAACTCACTCTTGAACCTTCCTGCATGAAGTGAAGAAGGTGGTGGGTGCACTGGAGCAGAATAGAAAAGGAGCTCAGCACAGGAGAGACTGGTTTGAAGGGGGCACTGTCACAATGAGAGGCTGAGACATCAAAAGTTCTCCCTCTTCCCTGTTCAGAACCTGTCAACGGATTTTTGCATGCAACACTGAAATAAGAAGAGTGATATCCCTCTTTTACATATAATTGAGTTTCTCTCCCAATGTGTATTTATATGTACAGTTTCATATGTTTGCACAATCATATGACCAAGAGCTTTACAATATTTGAACACATGCAGAATCTACTGGATAGCTAAGTTCCAATTTTCACATTAGTCAGACAGCAGGATCAGCCCTACCATTAAGCAAAAACAAGGTGGCAGCCTCAGACAGCAGACACTGAGGAGTCACTTTGTGCCTAAGTGTTGAAGAATAGGGCCTGACCTCTAAAGCAGCCTGCTGCCAGTGTAGTGGTGAAGAATACTGCCCTAAAGTAAAATTCAGCGGATAGTCCAGGCAGCCTCTACATGAGCAGTGAGAGGAAGAGTGCCAACTTGCCACTTTCCTTGAGCAGCAAGATGTCTTGGGGCCAATCCTGTCTGAGAAATACAAATCAATCCTCAAGAACTCTGCCCTGAAAACAGGGCTTCATTCACCATTGCTGTTTTATTTACTCCACTCAGGTAAATCATAAACCTGATGTCTAATTACTCATTATACATATAGGGTAGGTTTTAGGACAAGGGTGGCCAGTTCATGGATCTCCAAAGGTGGCTGGACTGGAACTTCCAGATATCCCTCATTTCTCTGGATAGGACTGCTGAGAAATGCACACCAGAAACATCTGGAGAACCAAGGCTGCCCATCCCAGGCTAAAGAGGTTAAGACAGTATGTTTGGCCTGCTGTTCCAAAGGAAAATTGTAACATTTTTAAAGGAGGTTTAATTAAGAGTCAGAAAAATTACAAGCACCACAGTTTTGGGATTGTTCAGGAAAATACCATCACCCCTTTAGTTAAGAACAGTTTTCTACCAGAGGCACAGCCTAACTTATAAAAAGCAGAACTATTTTAGCTGTCACTAGAGCCCAGTTTAGAGCTTTGGGTTCTCTGGTCTAGGAAGTCCTGGCCAATGCAGTTTTAGCTCTGGGACTCTCACAAGATGCTGACCAAGGTGCTGACTCTGGATTTCCACTTCATTTCACTCTATTGCCCATCTGCCAAGCCCTACAGTTGGGACTGGCAGTTCTTCTCCAGATGGCTTTGTCTCTTCTGTCAATGCCAATCATGAAAGGGAGACCATCCATGCAACATGCACAGATGTCAAGGGCACAAAGAAAGGAAATTTGGTCTGCATTTATGGAATCCGCTTCCTTGGAAATTTCCTAAAGCTTGAACGTCAATGTATAGTCAAAAACCCAGTGGGTTCAGCTATGCAAATTGGTAAATACTTTTTCTTTTTAGACCTGCAAGTTTTAATTGGTTTAATCAGTAGCTCCATTAACTCAAGATTGCACTGATTAATTTAAAATTGTGGGAGTTGCAAATCAAGAGCACCCTTGTTTATTTTTGGAGGGGTATTACAATTCTTGGCAAGTTTCACCATGCAAGAAGAAGGATTTATCAGTGATGGTATTTCCTTCTAATAGTGAGAAGTAGTTTATATTATTACCCTGTAGGCTATCATCAGTTTCCTCCAATCTCTGAAAAGGGCACCAATATTGACATTGTGGTAACATGCACATTTATTAAAAGACAAATGAAAAATCAATTACAGACTCTAACTGGTTGGCATGCCCGTCCTAATATTGTTGTAATATGATTTGGGGGAATGTTTCTGAAAAAGCAACAGTGAAGAAAGGAAAGGTGGAAGGAAAGAAGAAAGTGCAAAAATGCCTGGGAAGTGCATGCAGCCTGTGGTCTATGTGTTGGCCACTCCTAATGTAGAGAATCAATTGGACTTTTTAAAAATGTCATTTCCACCACAGATGCAAAATCATATTCTGCTCTTGCTTGAGTTAGCAATGAGGTTGGCAACTGGCAATACTGTATCTGGAAAAGGGTGAGAACTACAAAAGGGGGGAAAGTCTCCTACCTGACGTGGTGGGTGCGGCTCCTGGTAACTGGGCAGGATTTTGAGCACAACACTTCCACTGGCATTTTTCAGCACCTCCTGGAGTGCCCGAGGGTCACTGCCCACTTCCTGCCCATTCACCTCCTTGATAATGTCGCCCACATGCAGCAGGCCTTGCTGGTCAATCATGCCACCATGCAGGATGCGTGCAATGACTAGCTCACCACGCTCCACCCGGAATGTAACACCCTGGGAAACAAAGAAAGAGCAGAAGAATTATCAATGCCTAATAGCTATCTGTGCTTGGGAGTCTGTCTGGTATTTCTGCATGGAGGATTCCCCCTTATCCTGCCAAACTATCAGAAGAATAATCCTTCCTTCATTTGACAAAGTGTTGGTTATCACCTTTAAAGCCCTACATGGTTTGGTTTTTGCTTACCTACAGCATGGTCTTCTCCCATATAATCCACCCCATACACTCAGGTCCTCTGGGAGACATCTACTTCAGTCAGTCAAAACTAGGCTGACTGATACCAAGAGGACATTTTTTTCAACCGTCCCCAGATTGTGGAATGACCTGCCAGAAAAGATCTATCAACTCAAGATGCTTTCTGTATTTAAATCAGCATTAAAAACCAGTGTCTTCTGACAGGTCTATCTAGATTATTTGTAAATCATGGTTTCTAAAGTATTTATTGATGGATTTTCATATACCGGTACATTGGTTTTATATGCTGTTTTAACGGATGTTGTATGTTGCTTTATTTGTTGTTGTTCCTGACCTTGATCCACAGAGAAAGGTGGATAAGAAATGATAACAACAGCAGCAGCAGCTCCCTTATTTATTGTGCTAGGAGCAGGAAGGTCACAATGTGACTCCACAGCCATTTTTGTGAGCCCTATGATTACATCTGAGGAAGTAGACCAAGTCTACGAAAGCTTATGCTACAACTTCTTCTACACAGTTAGTCTTAAAGGTGCTACAAGATACCTCTGCATACGTTGATGGGAGTTATAGTCCAACAAAATCAAGACAACCACAGATTCCCTGCCCCTGACTAATACGGCTATGTCTCTGAACTCTGTCCCATCATCATAGCCAGCGATAGTCAAGGATAATGGGAGCCAGAGTTCAGTAATATATAGAAAGCCAGTGTCAGTGCTCATTGTTAAAAGCACCACCAACTGAAAGAGCTATTGCAGGGTAGTTGCTGAGATGGCGAAACACAGTTTTATGATGTCACAGGTATTGCACAATCTGTATGGTACAGTCAGTTTTTCCATCAAACTCACAAAAGCATTTTTTTTTCTAAAGCACAAAGAGAATCATTCATAGTCCACTTTCCAAGTCCTGTCAAGTCAACTTGGACTTATGGTGGCTCTATGAATAGGAGATCTCCAAGTCACCCTATTACCAACATGTCTTGCAGATTCAGAGCTGTGGCTTCCTTGAACTAGTCTATCCAACTGGAATGTAGTCTTCCTCTTTTACTACTGCCTTCTACCTTTCTGCATGGACGTGAATCATGATATGTCCAAAGTTCAACAGTCTCAGTTTAATCATCTCGTTTTATAGGATGACTTCAGGCTTGATTTGCTCTAAGGCCCATTTATCTGTCTTTTTATTAGTCCACAGTATTCACAGAACGTTTCCTCAGCAGCACATTTCAAATGAGTTTATTTTCTTTCTGTCAACTTACTTCAATGTCCAACTTTCACAACCACACACAGGAATCAGAAATATTATTGTGTCATTGCTGTTGTCTCTGAGAGATCATCTGCCAGTGTCACCCCCTACTACTGGTACTGCCCAATGGCAGTTTGGCACATTTATTTTGGCTCCTCAGCAAAAGCTTATCTGACAAGGGCGACCCTACCAGCAACACTTCTGCCATCAGCAAAGACTCTTGCCTCACAGGAGCACACAATCCCACCACTGTGGAAAGGTAGTGCCATTGGAAGAATTACCACCATTATCCCAGGTGTAAAGCTCCCACTGGCATCAATTTTCATTCTTTTCTATCCAGCTAAGCCCTTAAATCCTAAATTTTCCACCCACCTAAGTTTCCCTGATATTTACTTTCCACTCCATCCTTCCTCCCTTCGTATCTTACCCAGTTGATGATAGCACTCCTCCCTAATTTCATTTTGCTTCAGGAATAAGTCAAACCATTTACAGGTTTTGGGGAAGTATGCATAGGGAATAGCTCTTTTCCTTTTTCTTTCCTACAGTCTCATTTAAACCATTTTCTCCATCACAAGTTTCAATCAGCAGCAAATGAATGTTCAAACTGAATTCAAATAATCTCTCAGTCTTCACTTGCAATCAAAAGGAATCAAAGTAAATATAATTGTGAATAATCCTTCATTGTTCTTAGAATGCAACATCCTTGGGGTAAGGACCTTTCAAAATATTCTGCACATAGGTATGTACACCAAGGTTTGGGATTATGTGACCCTCTTGACATTTTTGAACTGCAATTCCCAGCACTCTTTACTGTGGCAGCAAAGGCACCCTTTTGCCGCTCTAAAAAGGAGCAGTATTTTGCCAGTTCTTTTTAGAGTGGCAAACTTGGGACCCAATCCGACGAGGAAAGGGGTGGCCAGAGGCCACTCTATCGGGGCTGTCTGTCGAGCCCCTTAGTCAACTTCTAGGCACATACATACAATCCCCACTCTGACATACACTGAAACTACATAAATTGGTAATCCTATAATCCACAAGTTGTATACAGCCCCCAGAACCATTTTGAAACCTCCGAAGCCCCGTCCCTCAGTTTGGACAAAATTAGTTAAAAATGGAAACTCCCATTTCTACAAGTGTGTTCACAAAAACAGGGCACAGCCCCCTTCCCCACTTTATGCTTTGTTCTGTTCCAATCCTGCCCAGAAGGAATTTTTACAAACTGGGATTTCTGGCCATTTCTATCTTTGATTTCAGAGGCTGACACAACCTAGAAAACTGACATCTGCATTCTAGAGTTTGCTTACTCTGGCATAAATCAATAATAATTGCTTTTACAGATCTACTAAGCACAAACGTCCTGAAACTAAAATGTACCAAGCCAATAACAATGGGAGTTGCTCACCAGGTGTTCCCCAGCAGTTTTACGAATCCCCACCATGCGCACAGCATCTGGGGGCACAGGCTGGTTGTTGAACATGGGGTCCAGGATGGGACTGGGTGGTGGAGTCTCGTAACTCTTGGAGGCAACTGAATCGTGGGTTTCCAAGAGGGACTGTGAAGGCAGCCCAGCAGGGAGTGGAAGTTAAGACAAAACAACAAGGAAAGATTTGGTCAGCAGGAAAGATGATGAGAATTTTTATATTTTTTCCAGTGATTTTTCAAGCTCTATGATCTTTTGCAGAAAACAGTGTATAGTGGGCCCTCTATGTTTGCTGGGGTTAGGAGCACAGGATTCCTTTGGGGGGGGGGAATGCAAATAAAAAACTTTTTTTTAACCTGTGAAAACATTTCTCAAGGAATCCCTAGGTCCTCCAGTGCAATTCTATGACCAACATCCCAGCTGACCACAGAATTGCACTGGAGGACCCATAAATGCCTAGAGAAGTGTTTTCTCTAGGAATCTCTAAGTCCGCCAGTGTGACTATGGTCAACTTCAGAGTCATGCTGGAGGACCTAGAGATTCCCAGTGAGAACATATAAATCCACGAATAATCAAATCCACAAAAGTCAAAGTCAAAACTGCAAATGTGGAGAGCCAACTGCATTTTGTGTAAACAGGATTGTGTGAACTGCATTTTGTGTAAACAGGCAAGATTGGAACAACATGAAAAAGCTTGTGGTGGTCGACCATTTTCTGACTTGGGCATCTTGATGTACTGAAACACTTTCCCATTGACCAGAATTCGAGTATCCATTATATCCCTAGGCGACAGCAAGGTATGGGAGAAGAGAGATATTTGTCATGCTTTACCCCCTCCAAAGCCATACTTTTTGCCTCAGGTGGAACAAATGGGTTTGGCCCATCACCAATAATAATAATAATAATAATAATCGTACAACATTACAAAACTTAAAAACAATACATCAAATTAAATCCCGTCCCTCCTTCACCCACCCGCCCATCCCCCCAAACATACAAGCAAACTAAATAACAGTAATTAAAAATACAATTTAAAAGCATAATTTTCTTGTCAGCATGGTGCCGACGAAGATGTTCTGGGCAGCCCTATATAGCCTCCAGCGTCTGCGGGGGCGGAGCGGAGGAGGGGCGGCTCAGGCCGCACAGGTGGTCACCCGGGGCTGGTCCTCCAGAGCTGGTAACTGGTCCTCCGCAGCCTGGAGGATGCTGCTGCTCGCCACCTGGTGCTGGTGAAGATGTTCTGGGCAGCCCTATATAGCCTCCAGCGTCTGCGGGGGTGGAGCGGAGGAGGGGCGGCTCAGGCCGCACAGGTGGTCACCTGGGGCTGGTCCTCCAGAGCTGGTAACTGGTCCTCCGCAGCCTGGAGGACGCTGCTGCTCGCCACCTGGTGCTGGCGAAGGTGTTCTGGGCAGCCCTATATAGCCTCCAGCGTCTGCGGGGGTGGAGCGGAGGAGGGGCAGCTCAGGCTGCACAGGTGTTCTCCCAGGGCTGGTTCTCCGGAGCTGGTAACTGGTCCTCCGCAGCCTGGAGGATGCTGCTGCTCACCACCTGGTGCTGGCGAAGGTGTTCAAGAAATATTCAACTACCAGTATAGTCAGTTTCTGAGCATGAACAGAAGACAGTGCCATTTTGTTCTTCACCCCAGGCATCAAAATGTTTTGGGCTGACCCAAAATTAAATCTCTGACTAACTGAAACATTCTGAACAAAGCTATGGTGATTTGTGATGATACACCAGGGCAGGAATAGTAGAGTAATTTGTTCATAGTAAGAGATGAGTGAAACTGTCAGGCTTGATTTTATTCAGGTCTTCATTTTTTACTTTAAAGTCTGTTATATCTTCCATCTGCATTAGATTTTGATTCTCTCATATCCACACAAACATTTCTATCAATTTTTATGTGCATTTTGGAACATTGTTCACATTTCACAGTTCCATGAACAATTTTGCTAATGAAGAATCAAACACCATTTTATGCAATTTTCCCAAAGTACTTTTGTGTATATTTTTGTTTCAAATGTGTGTATTTTGGTCCATATTTTTGAATATCTGTGATATTCTGTACATCTCCCACTCTCTTCCCCATCCCAACTGTAACTTTGTTTATACTGAAACACCATCAGAAATACCTTATTTTCCTGCGTATAAGACTACTTTTTTACCTGCAAAATCTGTGGCTAAAGTGGGGGGTCGTCTTATACGTCGGATATAAGGATAATGAGGATAGAGGTGCTAAAACTCTATATTTTGACTGGAAAAATGGGGGGGGGCGTCTTATACGTGGGTCGTCTTATACGCCGGAAAATACGGTATATGCATTTCAATGGCAAACTACATTCCAGTGTGTATTTAGGTAAAGGAAATGCAAATTTGGTAAGAAAATTCACATTAAAATCAAGCTGAATAATTTTTTTACTCATGTCCATGCAGAGAAGAGACCAATAGGGATATATGAAAAACACCACAGAGACAGTCTATCCCAACATAAAGGTTTAGGACAGGTTAACATTATTTTTAAAATGCATACTCCTATCAGATAAAACAAAACAGACACAATCTTACAATAAAAAAACCCCTCCCTCTTCACATCACCCTTTCTTTGGCTATCAAAAGGAAAACATTCTTCCACAAACATATATGCACAATAGAAATAAAAACCATCAATATCTTGTGTATACATGGTATAGTCTCAAGTTGTATAATCCAAAAACTCTGCTGAAGCCAAGCACGTATAAGTAAAGTCAGTTAGCTAAATGGGAGACCACCTGGAGCCCGCCTGTTTGCTGACCTCATTGGAAAAAGGTGAACAGAAATGCAATATAACTAATTTACAGTGTGAACCAGATATTTCAGACGTCTGTCTAATAATGGCACAAATCCCCATGCCACTCAAAAAGGAAGAAGTGGCATGGGCAGATGTCACATAAATCCTACATTGTTAGCATAGCTGTCTGAACAAGAACACCTCACCATGATGCCAGAAAGGTCCACTGCCAAACCGTAAGTTACCACCAAACCCATTGCCAAACAGGATAAATACCATATACCCATTGTTAATAAATAGTCAAAGAAATTCCTTCAATAATGTACACATTGGAACCTCCTTCCACTCTCTTTTTCAATCTGTCACACAAAATCTGATTTCACCGGTCTTCCTTTTAACTTCTATTCTCTTTCTCTGACAGGTCAATGCCAAGTGGACTCCAAGCAAGTCCCAGCTTTCTCCCTGGAGGTGGCATAAATTCTCCCCACAAATCTGCAAGAGGCTCCTTTCCCCCTCTCATTCCATCTCTCCCACCTTTCCCTTGTTTTCTACCTGGAAGTGGGGTTCCTGCAGGATGTGAGCCAGTTCGGCAGCTGTACTGTCTTGCTGGGCGATGCGAGTGATGTCTTTCAGGATCTCCTGGACCAGCTCCAAATTGTTGTCCCTCACGGCCTCCAGCTTTGTCTCCTCCAGTCGCTCGTGAGCCTGGAGGGGAGAGAAGGAGGTGGCGAGAGAGTGAGGGGGGATTAGAGGCACACATAAACAAACAAAGGCTGGCTAACCCAGTTGTCCTTCCAATACTGGCTAACATTTGTAAGCCGGGATGCTGGAGATGTAGAGATAACAGTGAAGCCCTGGGGTGTTTCAAAGAGTGGAGCCTCCAAGTTTACAAAAGAAATTAAAAGCATACGTACTTCTCCAAAATTAAACCTGTATCTGCTCAGCTTGACAAATTTGTCGACTCTTCCCAAAGTGACAAAGAAAGGGTACAGTATGCTGCAGACAGCATGAAGGGAAAGGCTTCAAAATATCACACACACACACCGAGACAAAAGACCCCCCCCTCCCCCAAGTAAGGCACATACTCAAACAAAACAGTGCCTTCCTTGGCCTTCCATGGAGGGTAGCCAGAAATCAAACAGGTCTTTGCTCTACTAGAGATGAATAGCTTCTCTGGATGAGCCTCAAGGAGTGAGAGACAGATACAAAAGAGAAGGAGCTAAAAATAATAGCCTCTCAAATAGAAGCTTAGTATTACCCTCTGGAGTCAGCAAGAAAATAGGAGGGGAGGTTTCTTATGAGTCAAGCCTGAATTCTGGAACCCATTTTCATTGCTAAAGCCAGCACTGGAAAATACCGGAGCTGGGTATTTCTGTATTTACACTAATATCTTTGGCAGAGAAATGGCATGTTCCTAATCTTAGTCATCTGAGAATTCCCTTTCCTGGACCTCAGTATTCTACAAGGATCATGCAGATTGGATTTGCAAGATGTACAGACCCTCCAGCTAGGAAATGTACTACACCTTCTGCTGGGTTCATATGAGCAGCTCAAGCCCAAACTAAACAAGGAATCTTTTTACAATGTTTTGTTTTGTTTATTTAAATGAGTGGGTGGGCAGGAAAGCTACTGAGAGCTGTAATCAATATCAGAGGTACAGCAAGTAAGGGCTACTTAACCCCTTTCCTTGTTTTTTTCCTAGATCAAAAAACCCTTTATTTCTATCCCAAGTTGTTTCTTCACCTATGAGTGTTTTTGGACAGGGAGAGTTAAGCAATCTCCCCGTATATTTTCCCCTTCAATGAAAAAAGAATTTGGGGAGGTGATTTTAATTTTTTAAAAAAAACAACACAATGACTGGGGTGGGGTTAAGCAGTGCCTCCTACCTTTCTTCCACTCCTGAGTGTTGCCTCCTGCAGCTTATCTCAAGTAAAACCAGAACAAATAAGTGCAACATCTTACACCCAAGTAACTGTCCATCCATTTTATCAAGTTTGGTTGGTAAAGAGGTGAGTCCACATGTCCCTCCTATGTGCGAAACTACTACTTTCACAATTATTTAATACTGTGCACAATGGCTGGGATATACGGAAGCTGGGAGTCAGCGCTTAGAAAAATTTTGTGTACTGCAGCTCTCAAAATTCCCAGTCTGTGCGATTCTGGGAGGTGTAATTCAAACTCTGGAGCAGAGATATGAAGAATACTTGCTAGTTTTCACATCTTCAACAAGAAAAGGTTTATCTTCCCATCAAGACACACTATCAAGCAAATGGTCAGCCACTATGGTGTTTTTATTTTGTATACCTTTTTTTTTTGTCGAAAAAATTGTTCGGAGGGGGGGGATCTTTCATAGACAATGATACATTTTTCCCAAAATATTTTGTAACAAAAAACTTGCCCTAGCTCAAAAACATTTGTGTGTGCAAAATCCAAGTTTTCAGTGCAAACCAATTTTTCACAAAAAGTTCTGAAGTGTAAAAAGAAAATATCAAAAAATGTGTGAAAAACTCATAATCTCATCCACTGGGGAGAAAGTGTAACTGAAGATTTACATACCAGTTACTGAGTCACTGGTAATGTAATGGCCTACACTGGGCCATTAGGAGCACAAATATCAATCTAAAAAATGTTAGTGCCTTTACAATTTAGGCTCATGTGGGGATCAGGCCAGCTCATGTGCCATGGATTGGCCAGGACTATTTTTCTCCTTTCATACACATTGAGAAGCAAAGGTAGTACCCATAAAGATCTGTAGACATTGCAAAGCTTCATCAGATCCTCTTTACTTGCTGGGGTGGAGGGGTAGAGGTAAGCTTTTATTGTGGATATAGACTTTTATGAGAAAGAAAGACTAAGAGGTAGCTTATTCTTCACCTTCATCTATAAGCATTTTTACCATATTCAATGTATCAAGAATATGGAAACGTTGGCCATCCTGGTGTCTTGAACTTTTGTTCCCACAGCCATCCTTGAATCCCATCTTGGGAGAAAGGTGGGACATACCGTATTTTCCGGCGTATAAGACGACCCACGTATAAGACAACCCCCCCATTTTTCCAGTCAAAATATAGAGTTTTAGCACCTCTATCCTCAGACGACCCTCCCACTTTAGCCACAGATTTTGCAGGTAAAAAAGTAGTCTTATACGCAGGAAAATAAGGTACATTCAATAAATAAATTTATCACAGCCACACTGGGTGAGGCTGGTGCAAGTTGTTGCAATCATCTTGAAGGCTAAAGGATCCATGCCCTTGCTCTGCACCAGAACTTACTTTTCAGACTACCACAGTTCCTTGCCATCAGCTGTGTTGCGTGCAGCTAATGGCAGCCAGAGTGACCAGACATCCTCCTTTTCCAGGACATGTCCTACCTTTCCACCTTCTGCCCAGGAGGATTTCAAAATGTCCTCCATTTTGAGCACGACTAAGAAGTATGAATATACATTCATATTAGTTTTTTTAGCTTTTATTTTGTAATGTCCTACATTTTCCTTGAATGTCCTACATTTGCAGTGCTTTGTCCTTCTCTGAGGTTGTAACATCTGGTCACTCTGCTGGCAGTTATAAGCCAAAACATCTGCAAGGCCAAAAGTTCCATATCCCTTCTATATAATGGCCTGAATTCTCTTAGGGACATGCGCACATGTAAGTCACACTACACATGCAGGGCCAAAAAGTCATCCTTGCACAACATATTTATTCTGCTGATTGCAGTGGAGGTGGATTTGCACAGACAGCATGTTCATCTCTGTCTTGTCTTTGCAAGTTGTGCACTAAACAATGTGGTTATACATCATTTATTATGTACTGTGCAATGGAAATTGGTCACTCACATGTGTTGCTCAATGTCACTATTCTTCATGGGGGTTGCATAGTGCTCATATAGCATATCTCTACATACAGGTATTTATTCTACACAATGTGGAAATCAGAATAGTTAAAGAATTCCTGTACAAACATTGACAAGAACAGGAACTGTAGTCAAGAAATAATAAGAAATCTAGGAATGGGAAGGGCAGCAATGAAAGAACCAGACAAGATTCTAAAGAATAAAGATATACATCTGAACACTAAAGTCAGAATCATTCAAGCCATTATATTCCCCATCACCATGTACGGATGCGAGAGCTGGACTGTGATGAAAGCTGACAGAAAAAAATCAACTCATTTGAGATGTGGTGCTGAAGAAAAGTGCTGAGGGTACCGTGGATGGCCATGAAGACAAACAAATTGGTCTTGAGTAGATCAAGCCTGAGCTCTCTCTGGAAGCAAAGATGACAAAACTGAGGTTGTTGTACTTTGGTCACATCATGGGAAGACATGATTCACCAGAAAAGATGATAATGCTAGGGAAGGTAGAAGGCAGTAGAAAGAGAGGACCACATGTCAGATGGCTAAACTCAATTAGAGAGGTCATGGGTATGTATTTGCAGAACCTAAGCACAGCAATGGAGGAGAGGTAATCTTGGAGATGTCTCATCCACAGGATCACCATGTGTTGGGGTTGACTCAACGGCAGTTAACAATAACAATAGGATGTTGGATTGAGGTCAATATGTACTATCTATCTATCTATCTATCTAGGAATCTCAAGGCAGTTTACAAAAAAAAAAAAAAATTAAAATAACAAATTACAGAGAACAGTTAACTTATTCTTCAAGTAAGAATTCTTACATTACCAAAATGTTACACATAAGAGGAAGTTATATCAGCAGACTTAAAAAAACAAAACCCTGCATGTCCCAGAAAATCCTAAGGGAAAGTGTTTAGCATGCAATGGTATTTTCACTGCAACTGTGTGCGCACTCAGAGGTTACATTTGATGGAAGTTTGGGAATCTATCATTTGTAGCTATTAATATGACAATTAGAAAAGAATTATTAGTTTGCTTTTGTAAGCTACTGAGGATGTTGTGGTGAAGAACAGTACATATATATTTTAAAAACAGTAAATGAATGTGAGCATTTATATCCTGGCTTTTTGCCTCAATTTGAAGCACTGAAGGTAACGTGCAATGGGGGAAAAAATCAATAAACACAGTGAAGAAACAAGTAAACAAAAAATAAGAGTACAACAGCAAACAGACAACAGTAGATAATACACAAAATCATGTAACAGCAGAGACACAAGGGGAAAACTGTCAGTTGATATGCTATGGTTTGTTGTTGTTTTTAAAGAGATCTCAAGATATTGAGATAGAAAGCATCAGGTTTGGTTCCCCACTATTTGGTAAGAGTGAGGGAATTGCCTTAAGTGGTAGATGTCAAGAGGAAGCAGCATCAGTCTCCTGGCCATTCCTCCTGAGCTTCCCAGCAGTTCATTTCTACTCAAAGACAGAGTTGTATGTACCACTCAGATTGTTCTATACACCTGTCAACTCACCTGCTGTTTTAGGATGAAGGATGCTTATCCCCGTCAATAGCACTGAAGAAATGTCCAATTGGCAGTCCAATGAGTTTCAGTATATTCCAAGGTTGGGAATCATATGGCCCTCCAGATGTTGTTGCAAGTCCCATCATCTCTAGCCAGCATAGCCAAATGGGAGGAAGACTATAGTCCAACAATATCTGAAAGGCTGCATGATTCCCTTCCCCAGGGGCATCACTAGGGGATGCGGGGAGTTCAGGACACACCAGGTGACACCCTAAGGGGGGTTAACACCACTAGTCCCCAAACATCTGCCTTTTGGCAGAAATAGGCTGTGGCGTTTATCTGCATCCCTTTAAAATGAGGAAGAGGTGGTGTGAGTGGGGCAATGCTTAGTGAGAAGAGAAAGGAGAGGTGCCAGATTTTTTTTTTTAAAAAATTGAAAATTAAAAATTGATTCTTCTAATTTTTTTCTTTAAAAACATCACATCTTACCAAATTTTCACTTTAATCACATAAAATTATGTATATGTAAATTTAGTTTGTGCATATGATATGGAGTAAATTTTGATTAGTCCAGAATTTTAGACAAACTGACTGAATTCCTAATTCATGTACTAATATACCTAAAGGTATAATTTTAATTTTGCTAGTTGTTTATGTCAATTCTTGTGTATCAGTGATATACAAGAATTACTATTTATGAGTAACATTAGTACAAAAACCATTATTAAGGACTCTGTATTGTTTAAATTATGGAAGTAGGTCAATGGGGGGAGTGACACTATGAGTTACTCCACCATGTGACACCAACCCTAGTGACGCCACAAGTCTTCCCTAGTATACACGATGGGGAAAGGATACTATTTTGTTCATTGCTTTGGCAAACCAAATATCCTGGGCTGATGCTGATCATGGTAATTGGTATATTACAGTGTTTGACGGCTGGACAAATTATTCATCTTATTTCATATGTGAAATGAGATAAACATCAAAACTATCTAAAGAGATTCACAATTTTTTAAGTTGAATTCTGAAAGCAGATTTCCCCTCAAAATGTAATTCTGAGTTGGAAATTTCTCAGTTAAAATGTGTTAAAAGTTTGAATATGGCAAGAGAAAGCACACTCAGTTTTCATGCCCCAGGACTGTGCCCTATACTAAAAAATAGTTACAGGGCCTTGCTAAAGGAGTAATTTCTTCAGCATCCTTCAATATTTTTTGTCTCCCCATGTTATTACCTGGAACTAAAATGGATTTAACTAGCATTGTTACCACATGATATACACAAGATACTCAGCATAGCAAGTGGTACATCAAGTACATAAACAATGCCAATTAAATCCATTTCAGTTCCAGGTTATAACATAACAATTTTTGGGGGAAAACAAAGTGGGGGGAATACATATTCAAGGCACTATTTGCCATGGTGAACGCCAGTTGAAATGGAGCCCTTAGTAATAGCAGCAATATTGGGGGAAAGCATTAGTTCATTAGGGTATCAAAGCCCAATAAGCTGGTCAAATCAGAAATGGAGTAAATTTTGTTTAGTCCAGAATTTTAGACAAACTGATTGAATTCCCAATTCATGTACTAATATACCTATTGGAACCCAGCTGTCTTTCAGACTTCATGCTTTTCCACATTTTACAGTGCAACGCATGATTCAAAAATTCGATATATACTTTTTAAAAAATGGGCATTGTAGGGCAAGCTGTATTAAAAATATGCATATATTA
Organism: Phrynosoma blainvillii; assembly: GCA_026167975.1. Taxonomy (NCBI): domain Eukaryota; kingdom Metazoa; phylum Chordata; class Lepidosauria; order Squamata; family Phrynosomatidae; genus Phrynosoma; species Phrynosoma blainvillii. Next base: position 122,532,584 of record JANUYF010000005.1, read on the forward strand.
GGGAAAGTTTTCTCCAAAATAGCATACATCAAGAGAAGCAAGATGAATGTTTATATCAAGGACATATTTTACCAAAATTAAACTGTTATATGGGGGCTGGATGACAGCAGTGTGTCAACTTCCAAAAAATGTGAATGTGTATGTGATGTTCTAAAACAAATGCAGACATTGGACAAAGACTGAAAATTAAATACATGCAAAATTAAGAAGGATGAGAGACAGACTGATAAAGGCCTTGTGACAGACTAAACACAGTTCAAGGAAACTCAATCCAGAAGCAGTCGATACTTCTGTTTTTTAAAAAAAGACAGCTATGAATGTGCTTCAGAATGAAATGTTAGTGGATGTACAGCTTAAGAATGAGATGTAAAATTCTTGTTGTGGAGAGAGCAAACAAAAGCAAGGGTCTTAAACAGTTTTTCCCAATCTTGGAACCTCTCCAGAGGTGTTAGATCACAACCCCCATCATGGCCAGCTAGCGAGGCTAACGGTCCATTTAGTGGGTGTTAGGTTGAGGAAGCCTGGTCTTAACTAACATGAACAGAGGGCCTAAGCAGACTGCCAGAAATAGTGCACATTAAATTGAGGCACTGCCCTGGCTCAGTGCTAGGGAATCGTGGGAACTGTAATTTATTGTGGCACCAGAGCTCTCTGACAGAGAAGGCTCAATGTCCCAGAAAAAAATACAGTTCCCATGATTCCCTAGCACTGAGCCAGGGCAGTGCCTCAATTTAATGTGCACTATTTCTGGCAGTCTGCTTAGGCCTTAAGATCTGAGGTGGGGTGGAACAGCAGCAAGGGTTTCCTAAGCACAATGGCACTCCCATAATAGAGTTTTCTGGTGGAAGAAACAGCCTCCATCTTTTGATGGAGGTTCCCTTGGGGAGGCATAAAGCACAGGATGCCCTACTTTGAGCACTATCTTAGATTAAATGGATACTCCATTAAGATTCTTCCAGCACTGAAATGTGCTCAGCCCATGTTCAAAAGTTTTTCTCTTCTTTATTACTTAACACTTTTCAGGCTGTGAGCCAGCACTGACAAATCCTTCAGCTAAACTTTAGTGAGCCTGTTTTTCAAACTAAATCTGGGAAGATATAGCAAATATTGCCTAGTGAGGGAACCATTTCAGCTCTGCTTAGCTAATTCAGGTCCAAAACACACTGCAGGAAGAATCCAGTTCAAGAGTGCTTTAACTGCCCTGGCTCAGTGCTAGGGAAATCCTGAGAATTGTAGTTTGTTGTGGCACCAGAGCTCTCTCTGAGAGAGAAGGCTAAATGCCTCACAAACATACAGTTCCCAAAACTCCCCAGCACTGAGCCAGGGCAGTTAAAAGTTTAACCAGATTATTTCTGCAGTGTGTTTTGGACCTCAGAAAGCATGGAAGATGAGTATGTGGCCACGTTTGTGTATGTGCATGCATGCACGTATGTAAATTGTGTGCTGACCAGTTCAACTCTAGAAATAACCGACAGCAACTCCATCCAGGAGAAGGGAGGAAAAAAAGCAAGAGTGTAGATTAAGTGGTCAACTGAAATATTTGGTCAATTCATTAGGAGGAGGATTAAGAAGGAATAAGCAATGTAGTGGAAGTGAGTGGAACTGAAGATGGAGGTTCTGTTCAGCTACTGTCCCATGCCCAACTACCCCATTTAACTGTACCTTAGCCAATGATCTTACTATTGGACTCTCCATGAGGCCACGGAGAAAGATGAGATCCAGATCTCCAGCTCCCATAGAGTTGGGGAGGTCACTAAGGTTGTCCAAGACCTGCTGCATGGCTGTGTAGAGAAACAAACATGTTATTAGAAATATGAGCATCACTATCATTATCACTACCATACAATAAAACAACAGTAGATAGGATTGTCAGCATGAAAACTGTAGAGAACTCCTCTATCTCCAATTGTTGCACAGAGGAGAAAATTTCAGCAGGTGGTGCTTTTCACCTAACCAGGTAACAGGCAACACCTGTTGAAATTCAACGCAACCATTAAAGATAAAGGAACCTCCTCAGTTTTCATGCTGGCAATCCTGTATGTAGTTGAAACATAGCCTATCCATCCCTAGTCTGTGAACAGATGGGCTGGGGGAAGAGAATTAAAAGGCAGAAACCAACCAGAACAGATACCTATAATAAGGGATAAGGAAGGAGTATCAAACAGTTGATGCCCTCATCTCTCATATCAGCACTCTGAGCAAGTGGGCATGTGTGCACGTCAGGCATTGTGCCTGGTCCATGTGGTTACTTAGCACACAGGCAATCAAGCAACATTTGTAGGCCTTGGATGGCCATGGCAGACAGCCACAGACATCTGTCTACTCCCCACCTAACCAATTCATTAATATACAACATAACCCACATTTTACTTTCAGACAGTGCAACAAGCAGGAAGACAGTGGAGACATTATGTCAAAAATAGCCACATGCCAGCTAGGCATTAATTGTAAGTATTCTGAAACTTAAACCTGTTATTTATCTCCCTGTAGACCAGGCCTCAGAGCCTGCCATACCTCATGCAAGGTCAGCACTGAGTTAAGGACATTTGGTTTACTCCTCCCATTCTTTCTGTGGAAGGGGTAGTCCCATCCCGTCCCTCCCTTATTTTCTCCTCCTTGGTTTTTGTGCAAATTGTGGTAGCAGATAGGTATGTTATACTGAAACAGAGAATTGGGCCGCCACCAATGAGGAGCAACAGTGATGCTCCTCTGATGAGTACCAATTGTTATTATTCACATTGTTATTAATCACAAGACTGAGGTGGTGTCTGCATGGGCCAGAATACTCCAGGAGCAACCCAGAGTATTCTGGCCCCAAAGGTGTCCTGACATCCTCCATTATCTGGGCACTCCAAAGCGACACCAAACAGCTGTTCACACATACCCCACTGTGCCACCCACCAGCACAGGTCAATCCAAGGCTGAAAACAAGGCACCAAGCATCCATCACATGACTGGACACCTCATCCTGACCTCAGAGGAAGTGACTTGCAGTGGCAAGTGGAAAAGTGGGATGTGTTGTAAGCAGCCTCCCAGCATCACTCAAGGACTCCAAATCTTCTGGGAAGATCCAGAGCAAAAGACGAGTTTATTGACTCCATTTTAAGGATAGTTTACCATGGATTTGATGCTGAACATCATCCGACAGTTCACATACATCATCCGGACAGTTCACACTAGAACCAGGGATTAGGCCTTGCACTATCTGGACTGATCACAGTGAGGACAGGGGGAGGATGTATTATCTGGCCCACACCACATCGACCAATACCCTGTCAAAAGATAATGGTAATCCCTTGACATGAATGTCTAGTAGTAACGGCGGTGCTCATCTCCATTGCTAAGCCGAAGAGTCAACGTTGTCAGAGACTACTCTGTGATCATGTGGCCAGCATGATTGCACCGAATAGTGTTACCTTCCCACCAAAGTGGTACCTATTTATCTACTTGCATTTGCATGCTTTAAAACTGCTAGGATGGCAGAAGCTGGGACTAGTGACAGGAGCTCATGCATCATCACGCATCATGCAGCACTCGGGCCTTGAATTGCCAACCTTCCGATCTTCAGATCATCACAACTGGTATCTTAACCACTAAGCCACTGCATCAGTGCCCTGTAGGTAATTGCAAAAAGAGCAGCTCAATGTTCACAAAAGAAGCAACATTGAAGTGGGGCTGACAATAGCATCAGCAGATTGGGAAATCCAGTGACAGCTCTACAGCACCTATGGAGCACCTTCTTTCATGTAGATGGTTTTGTTACACTGAATGTAGCTAAACTCCCAGATGGCATTTTTCATGAAAATATAAAGCCATCTTTTAACTGCCTTAGTGCCTCTCTTGACCTGGAACTGAAAGGATCTAAAAAGAGACACTGCAGATTTATGGAACGCAGCAGAATGAAGAGTTTATTGTAATGAGAGGGACAACAGGTAATTTCTAAAGATTGTTAGTCTAAATGGAAGATGTGGTTGCAACAGAAGACTATTGAAAAGAGAATTTATGAGTATTAGAGTAAATTGCATATCAGGGAGAAAGAAAGAAAATGAGGTCCGCATGACCAACTGGAGGTGGGAGTGGAATGAGAGGAAATGAAATCAATGCTGAGAATTGATTTCTATAGCAGACAGCAAACAATTCAAGGAGGAAACACACATGGGAATTCTAAGTACCTGTTTTTGCCTCTATTGCCCTGCACCTGCATGCCATACACTCTTATGCAAGTGTGAGATTGAACATAATTTACAGAGGGAGATGGAAAGGGGGAGTGAAGAGCTCAACAGCCACTGCATTTATCTTGTATATATTTCAGCTTTGCATCATGTCACAGGTTGCACATTTGCTGTGTGATATATGCTTTAGGGAGGGGAGCTAGAGTTGACTTCCAAAATGTGTATTCCACAGTCCACAGCTAGGCAACTTGTGCCATAATAAATATGCATGTCTTTAGGACTCCAAAAATCCTTATTTATATTTTGGATCTGATAATAGCAACATTAAATATTTGAAAAGATATCATACTGAAGATAAGCAAGCTTGTTTTTGCTGCTCCAGAGACATGGAGCAATGGATTCAAGCTACAGGAAAAGAGATTCCACCTAAATATTAAGAAGAACTTCTTGATGGTAAGAGCTATTCAACAGTCGAATTCACTTCCTCGAAGAGTGGCGGAGTCTCCATCTTTGGAGGCTTTTAAACAGAGGCTGGATGGCCATCTGTGGGGGGTGTTTTGATTGTGAGTTCCTGCATGGCAGAATGGTGTTAGACTGAATGGCCCTTGGGGGTCTCTTCCAGCTCTATGATTCCATGAATAGCTACTCCTCTGAACTTACCTTTAGTACTATGGAGCACACAGAGACTACCCTTTCACAGTCTGATGATTTTCAGACTTCTACTCCCATTATCCCTCTCTTGACCTGGGCCTGATTAGAACTGCAGTCCAGGACATCTAAAGACTTAACAAGTAGGGGAAGGCTGCTCTACCTCTTAACCATCATCCTGCTCTCTCTCTCTCTTTTTCAAAACTGACTGCTGTTTCTTCCTCAACTGATAAACTAGGTGGAGGAGGGAATCATGCAACCTTCCAAATATTGTTAAATTGAAACTCTCAGCATTCCTGGCCATGGGCTATACTGGCTGGGACTGATGGGAGTTGAGCAGCTGCTACAACATCTGGAGGACTGCACACTTCTTTCCGACACTGTTCATTACATACATACAGAGGACAGAGCACTGATCTGGGACACCAGAGAAACAAACAAGAGAGTCCCTTAGTGCAGCCACACTGCAAAATTAAAGCAGTTTGATACCATTTACCTGCCATAACTCTATCCTGTGATCTGTAGTTTGGTGAGGTATTCCACCTGGCCTGTTGAGTCCTCTGGTGCCTCACCAAACTACAGATCCCAGGATTCCACAGGACAGAGTCATGGCTGTTAATGTGGCATCAAACTGCCTTAATTCTACAGTATGGCTGCAGCCTCTGTGCCCATGCAGCCCTCTGTCTCTAGGCGGATATTTCCAGATTTTTGAACCTTTACCAATAGTGCATTAATCATTATTTATTCCCCAAAGTGCCACGCTGGTTATTGCTTCTCAGTTGATGAAATAATGTGTTCATTTTTGCTTAATGTCTACATTTGAAATATTTTTTTAAATGTAAAAACTCTGCATTTGTTAAAAAAAAACTACATTAAAATTAAAAATAATAAATGGTAATAAATGGTCCCCATTTATTATTATTATTATTATTATGTAATAGAAGTAACAGGTAAATGCCTGAATGCACTTGATCTCATCTAATTTTAGAAACTAACCATGGCTGGATACGATGGGAAACCAACAAGAACACCAGGTAGGGCTACTAAACATTCCTACCTGAAACCATAAACAGCCACTGCTGCCAGTCAGAGTTGGCAATACCAGGGGAGATAAACCAAATGCTCTGATTCTGTATAAGTCTGCTTCTTGTGTCTCTATGTTATTTCTTGCACAAAGTAGCAAAAACACCAGTTGTTTCACTATTGGGTGAAAACAATTTTGTTACTGCCTGGACACCTAGTAACACACACCACAGGTATTGTCGTGACTTGTCACACAAGCTCTGTCCAAGCTATTTCTTATTCTCCTGCCTCTGGTGGTCCAATTCTGGTGAGAAAGTGAGCAATCTGTCTTCCAAGGAAAGGTTGCTAACTGGGCTACCCATTCATGGCTGTCTTCTGAAAAGATGCCAAGGGAGACTCCTCCTCTTGCTGCTGTGGCAACCGTCTCTGGGTACCACGAACCCATCAGATTGCTCTCTGTTCATTTCTGAGCATGGAGAGGCACAGATTTGCTTGTACTCTTCCCCATCTCTTTCGACGCATCTCACATGAGACCAACTCCTCCCCAAAAGCCAGACCAAAGATACAGTATCTCTCCCACTCACTCTGAGATTGAGGGAGAAAATCTGAGAATAATTGTGTGTACAGCATGCCAAGGAGCTTCAGATTTTGAATTCTCTATAATGCTGCTCAACAGATGCAGACTGAACTATACCACAAATGAAGCCAGAAGATTAATTCATGTGGACTAACTACCACCATTTAATCCTCTGTGCACTTTGTATAAACATGCTTTGCTGCTGTATAGCACCCCTCCCTTTAATATATTCAAAAATTTGCAAATGTAAATAAAAATATGGTTCTGCATTAGTCAAGGTTAGTATAATCCCAAGCATTTTTACCCATGCACTTGGAAAACAGGATTCTGCTCATTTAATTATTTGTTATATGTATATTACACCTTCCTTCCATGAAATCAAGGTGATGTATCTGGTTCTCCTCCTCCTTAATAACATTGTTGTTTTGTGTCTCTGGATTTTACATGATTTTTAACAATATTAGCCTGAAAACTGTTAATAGTCTTACTTAAAGGGTGTATCCAGGGTGACCAGACATCCCCCTTTTCCCAGGTATGTCCTCCATTTCAACCTTCTGTCCAGGAGGCATTCCAAAATATCCTCCTTTTTGAGCATGACTAAGAAGCGTGAATTTAACATTTGAGTATTTTTAGCTTTTATTTGGTCATGTCCTACATTTGAAGGTCCTAGATTTTGCAGGGGCTTCTCTTCCTTTGCATTTAGGATATCTGGTCACCCTGGATGTACCTAAAGTACACCCACTGAATCAATGGGATTTACCTATGGTATGTGTTGACTTACCATTCACAATTCATTGAATGGGTCTACTCTAGTTGACACTAACCAACATCATTCCAGCTATTAGCTGCTATCTCAAACTGCTGCCCAGGAAAATAATATGTTTGCTTTATTTATATCCTGTGTTTCTTCCAATGAGCTCAAATTAGCATGAATGATTGTCTTCCTCCCTACTTTATCCTCACAACAACCTCGTATGGTAGGTCATAGAGCAGGGACAGGCAACCTTTTTGAGACCTGGGCCAGTCTCCCGTCGCCCAGGTCTCGGCTGGGCCGAGGGGGGGGGGAGGAATGGTGGCGCGCACGCTCACCCTCCTCCTCCGCGCGTGGCCCCTTGCGCATGCGGCCGCTACCACGGCAGCCACCGTAGCACGCGCAGCCGCAGCCACCACGGCGCATGTCGCGGCCACCATTTTGGAAGTCCAAATTGCGGCCGTGACGCGTTTGCACATGCGCAAGAGTACCACGCATGCGCAAACGCGTTGCAACCGCCATTTTGACTTCCAAAATGGCGGCCACAGCAAGCGCGGCCGAAACCGCGCCCCAACGGCGGCGAGCAGCGGCGGCGCGCTGCGGCGGCAACCTACGGCCTGGGCTGGTAAGTCAGGGGGCCGGGGCCTTAACCGGCCCCCGGGCCGTAGGTTGCTGGTCCCTGTCATAGAGAATATGTTTGGCCATAGATTCAGTTTTGTGTCTCAATGTGAACAAAAACCTGGATCTCCCAAGTTCCAGTCAGACACTTTAACCACTACACAGGCTCTTATTTAATATATTTACACCCAGTCTTTAAGGATACAACTTCAGTTTTTTAAGGTGCAACTTCAAATCCATCCAAGAAAGCTGACAAGAAATTGTATTATTTATTCAGCACAGGGTTCATAATTTTAAAGCTCTCTCCTCAAAAGACTATTGTCAATATTTACGAATCTAAAACCATTCCCAACACTGTGTTAAGGAGGCACCAATAAATCAATCCTGATGCTATTCAGGGTATATATAGCTGGGCCAAAATTTTGCAAAAACATAATTTACTACGGAATTCTCTAAGAATGTTGTTTTTCTGGTTTACCTCAATCCCAAACCAAATTCATGAGAATTTTGGCACAATAGCATATTACACTATTATGATGCTATTATTCCACTTTAACTGCTATGGCTCCTAAGAGCTCACTGGCTGAGAACTAGATATCCCTCCCTTAAACTTCAAATCCCTGGAAACATATGCAGGAAGAAAAATTGCACAATAAAGTTTCCACAACTTGTGGGAACTTTGTTATTGCTGCTTCCAGCAAAACATAAACTGTGAAGTTTTTGAAAACTACAGAAGTCTGACAGTGTGTGGCTTTGTTGTAAAAATCTATGCCCTGTCTTTCCACTGCAGGGGTAGGCAACCTTTCCCCTTTAAGGGCCGAGGGACTTCAGCTCCCAGAATCCCAGGAGCTATTGGCCAACATGGGACTATTGGCCAACATGACTGAGGCTTCTGGGAGCTGAAGTCCCTCGGCCCTTAAAGGGGAAAGGTTGCCTACCCCATGGTGAGGGGGAACATTGTTTTACATTGTTTTTTGGTGTGTACATGGGAAAATGAAAACAACATGGTGAAGGATTCAACATCATGATTGCCACTTTGTAGGTTCTGGACCCAATTTTCTGCCCACAGGAGAGGGGGAAAATAAGGGGTTGCCCCCAAATAAGAATTCTATCCCCAATGAAATTTTTCTTCAGTTCCCCAGTTTCTATCACTGCAAAGAATGAGTCACTGAAAATCATTTTTACCAACTACTCTTACATTTGCTGTGTTGTTTCCTTTACCACTTTGTCTGCCCTTTTTCTATGGGTGACTAAACTTTATTTCCAAATACTGATGTTCTAAATTACTGCAGTGTTAGAAATTTGGGGAGTAAAGTAGAATTTCTTATTTGGGGCGGGCTACACCGTCCTCCTACCCCTACACTCCTCCTGGCCAAGACAGAAGGAAGGAAGGACATTGTATATATAGCACACGTGGCATAGTGGTTTGAGTGTTGGACTATGACTCTGGAGACCAGGATTTGATTCCCAGATCAGCCATGAAAGTGAAACCCAGTGGGGGACCTGGTGCAAGTCACACACTCTCAGCCTCACGGGAAGGCAATGGCAAACCTCCTCTGAACCAATCTTGTCAAGAAAACCCTGTGACAGGAAAATGTCTTTCATCAATAACAATAGCACATTGGGAACCTGTGACCTAGTTACTATAAAAGGTGCACTGGCACTTCTGGAGGCCCCAAGGAGAAGCAATTCAGGTGTTCTGTTTTGGGGCAGCATAAAAATAATCCAGAGCAATTGGGCATGCAGGGTTGAATTTTTCCCAGCTCTATTTAAGTCCCTGCCTACCCCATTCAAGGACGACACTGGAAGATTTTGATCTTTTCTCCTGCCTCATCTCTTGGCTCTACCTGACGCAGGATTTCTGCACAGAAAACCATGAGTGTTCTAAACTCTCTAAAATGCTGATTGATTCCCATTCCTCCCTTTCCCTGGTGCTTGCTATATTACATTCTCGTTTCTGTGGCAACAGGAGGAGAGATTTGCATCCAAGGTTACGCTAAACTAGGATGGAGGAAAAGCAGATTTAAAGTGATAGTAACACCATTCACAGCTATGAGCCTAAACCACAGGTGGAAAACATTCAGTTCTTCAAATATTGTCAGGCTGCAACTCCCAACATTCTTCACTGTTGCCTAAGGCTGTAGGGAGTTATAGTTCAGCAGGATCTGGAGGGCTACATGATTCCTGCCCTAGCCTAAGCCCTTTGGCAGACCATGTCTCCCAGAGCTGGCTCCTATGTCCTCCAAAGTTTCACAGATAAAGACTGGCATGCATGTGGCCAAGATGGCAAAAGCTGTTAATGAGGGAGAACAGATAATCCAGAAAGGGTTGTAGCAGCTTGCTTTTGCCTGAATCTATTTGGAAAGGCAATATTCTGTCCCCTCCCCTCCTTGCTCCCTTGCCAAATTAACTGAATGCAAACTATAGTACTTTTGCACTATGAACTCAGTTTGGAGTAACTGAAATAAGCTGAGGACAAAGGGGGAAAGTGGAAGCAGAAGAGAGAAACTGGGACATTTGAAAGCAGCTGAAAAAAATGGGACAGCAGAGAATTAATCAGGGCTGTTATTGCTAAATCAGGACAGTTGGAGACTATGGACTGGGGTTCTTTCAAGCACAAGAAAAAGGGAGGTCCAGGCAGAGTGAGGAAGCTGCCTCAGACAGCAAATGATCTCAGATGTGGAAGAAGTGATAGCACTCCCCAGAATAAATGAATGAATGTTCCTTTCTGTTGGACAGAATACAGCTCTTTGTACCACATGGCCCATTCTATTCTCCTAAAATGGCCTTCTACCTTCAAGTGTCGCTGGGAATGTTGTCCCTCTACCACCATTAAAGCCAGATTCAGCTGCCAGTCTGATCAGCATCTTTAGGCAGAAAGAAGGTGAGAGAAGTAGAATGGTGTCATTACATCATTTTCAGCTGTAGACTGAATGGTCATGCAGGGGTGAGGGTGGACCTCTTTAGATGGTAATGTACACCGTTCGGAAAAGTTACTTTTACAGTGACTTGGAAAACCCATTGGCCATGCTAACCAGAGAGCTCCATTAATTGTAGTAATTACACAGGTGAAAACCAGTGCAAAACTTGGTAGATCAGGCAAGGAGCCAAGAAGAAATATATGCCTGGCAGGAACTGGTGTGTATTGACTTTCTGAATGGATTACTTGCAAAAATACAGTGTAAATGTCCAGAGAAGTAAAATATTTGTTTTCTTAGATACCTTCCCTTTTGTTGTTTCTTTCTGGGATCTGTGAAAAACCTCTAGGGGAAGGAATGCTATATTTCAGATGCTGGAACAGGCAAGACTCAGCAAAGGTTTTCATTAGGATATCTTCTGAATTTAATTTTTTTTAAAAAAAGCTGCACATTGCAAGAGCATTTGTTGCATTGTTTTATAGCCCTTATTTAAAAAAAGCATTGTGGTCAAGACAGTACAAAAGGCCTTTTGTTTTAAAGCAGGAAGATTTCAGTTGCCACCATTCAACTGTTTGCTTACAATGTTAGCAGGCCAGTGTCAGGAACCAGGGTTATTAACAAAGAATATACTGCTACTGAATAATAGTCACACTGGGACAAAAATACATGTGTGTGCATGTACCTACAGTGAGTTGCAAATCTCTTGCTTCACATAATCCTACCAGGAATCCATCATTCAGTTCATACTCTTAGCTGCATCATGTAGCACAGTATTATTGCTACTATTCATAGGAAAATAACAATATTTTCCATCATTGTTATTCTGATTTTTTGAGGGGAAAACATGGTGGCCGTGGAAGAAACAAAAAGAAAAACCAGACACACATGCTGTGAGCACAGAAAACTGACTTGTCTGTCAGGAGGAAATGAAAAGTTGGGAGGAAGAGATGGAATGGAATATTCTGAATGAGGACATGGCCGGCTAGAAATCAAAAAAGACACAGTCCCCGCTGCAATATTTACATGTTCAGTTTGTCATCATAGAGCAGAAAATCCAGGTCTCCATCAGGTATGTGGAGAAATTCTGTAGGGGTGTGTATATGTGTGTATGTTCATCCTTAAGAACAGAAAGAGCTGGCCTCATTTAGAGCATATCAGATCAATAACCCATCTAGCTCAGCTGCATTCTACTATGACTGGCTCTTACACATGGCTCTTTTACAGGACTTCTTCAAATGAGCTCATTACAATAGGACAGGGGTCGGCAACCTTTGTTGCCGGGGGGCTGGGGGGGAATGGCCCGGGGGCTGGGGGGGTGGCGCGTGCTTGCGCGAGCATGCACTTGCCCCACACACACGCATGCGCACGACACCCACCATCATGCACATGCGTGCGCGTGTGGGGGCGCCATTTTGGAATTCGCACGGTGCAGCCGTGGTGGGGCCTTCCCAAGGCTCAACAGCCGCTGGGCAGCCATGGTGGAGCCTTCCAAAATGGCGCACGTGCACGCGAGCGCCATTTTGTCATCCAAAATGGCCCCTGCACTCAGGGTGCCAGCGCGTGCAGGGCGGCGGCAGCGACGGGACCGGCCACAGGCCGGTTCCAAGGCCCCGGCGGGCCGCACCCGGCCCGCGGGCCATAGGTTGTCAATCCCTGCAATAGGAGGACTGTGGATCTGTAGCCAAAAAGAAGTGGCCAACATACCAGCCACAGATCCTATTGTGTGGAAACTGTTGTTCCATGGTCATGAAGTCTCTACAGTAGGCCATGTAGTCCAAAACATCCTGAGAGTACCAAGTGGCCCACTATAGAGCTTCACAAACATGGAGCAACCATTTCTACACAAATTTCACAATTCCAATCAGTTACAAGCAGCATGTCTGAGATATTGACTGCTATCATCCAAAGCATCTGGAGGAGCATCAGGTTGCCTATACCTGCATTACAAATTCATGAAAAAATATTATTCCCAACCCTATGTAGCACCACTATTAGACTTTCACCATGTGAGTAAAATGGTGTCTATTGTTCTTCTTCCTCTCCACTGACCTGGTAATGTCTTGGTTCAGAGGACTGAAGGTGAGAAAAGTGGGTTAAGGGATTGATATCTTTGATCATTGCCTGTTGGTATCGAGCCAGCATGTGGTAGTGGTGTGGGCATCAGACTGTGACTCTGGAGTGGGTTTAGGTTCAAATCCTTGTTCATTCATGGACAACTCACTGGATGATCTTGGACACGTCATACACTCTCAGCTTCAGAAAACCCTGATAGGGTCACTTTAGGGTCACCATAGGTTGGAAACAATTTGAAGGCACATAACAACGGCAACAAATGCATTCCAACCTCAACAATGACCAAAAAAGTGAGTTGTGACAGCATTAATCAAATTTGCTGTTAACTGTTAGTCCACTTTATGCCATCACAATTCATAGAAAGGTTGTCCACCAAGATGTTTTGATGTTGTTATTTAAATAAAGCTGCTGAGATCTTGACATGGCTGGCCCCCATTTTTAAAAGAGCACCATTGTGTGATGTCACAATAAGTTAAAAGGAAAATACCTTTAATCAACTACAGGTTGTTTAGTTAACAAACAGCCTTGGACTTTGATGATCTAAAATCCTGCGCCTCTCCTCTTCCCTCCTATGTCTCCTCTCTGCCTTATTACTGCTAGTGGCACTATTTTGGGGTTTCCAAAAGAATTGCTCTGTCATTAATTAAGACAAGAGGAGAGGTTTTCTGCATTGCTACTATGAAAAAAGGATTACGCAAAAGAGAGATTTTACCCAATTAATACTGGGATTTAGAATTGGAATGTGATTTGAACTTGGAAGGTGGTGTTTACATCACGGAGCAGCCAGCCAGCCCAAAACCAACCAATACCAACCATCATACTATTTCCCTTTCATTTCATTTTTGGTGCTACCTGCCCTCAGGCCATGCACATAGAGCTTGAAAACATTGGCACTAAATGTTAAGTTGAAAATAATTGGATTGAAAAGTAGAACATGTCTTTGTTACATTAACTGTTAGCAGCACATCAGTAACGCATTACGTAATTTTTTTAAAAAAAAAATTGAAATTACTAAAAATAGCTAAAACATCCCCCCATTTAGAAAACAATCAATTCAAATATAAAATGTTAATCAGTACCCAACCTGCGAACACAGCTGCTGTTTAACATTTAAAATAAATTGTATTTTTTAAAAAAACAAAAACAAAAAACAGTTGTCTTGATATATAAATTAACATGAACAAATTACTGTAATCTCTAATGAATTGTTCTAAAACTCTGGCTTACCATCCACTTCCCTGGAACATACACCTTAATCCATTCTAGACACATGCAAACTCCTGGCTGCTTTAGGAAATCCTCCTGCAAGCCTCACTGAAGTGAGGAAAGAGGTAATGGGACTCCCACTGCTCCAAATCCATGCTATGGATTGGTTTTGTTTGCTCTTTGCTGAAGCGCTGCCATCCGTTAGGAGGTGACCTTAATATCCTGTGTTTGGGCTGCTCAATACAAAAACATCTCATTTCTAGAAGTTTCTTTTAATTGGGATGTCTCAGACTAAACCTGTTTCTAGGTTCTGATTTCCGCCTAAGGAAGAAGTAGCTGCTTCTGGGTGGCCCTTGACGTTCTCTGTCTTGAATTTTTAGAGCCAGAATTGTATAAATAACCCACTGTTTTCCTTACGAAGGGATAATGTAGCACTTTTGAGGCTAACTAAGCGAAACAAGTTGTAGCATAAGCTATCAGATGCATGGAGGAAGTAGTAGACCGGGCCTTTACAGACTGCCAGAAATAGTGCCGCTTGAGTCCACTTTAACTGCCCTAGTTCAGTGCTAGGGAATCATGGGAACTGTAGTTTATTGTGGCACCAGAGCTCTCTGATAGAGAAGGCTCAATGTCTCAGAAAAAAACTACCATTCCCATGATTCCCTAGCACTGAGTCAGGGCAGTTAAAGTGGACTCAAGTTGCACTATTTCTGGCAGTCTGTAAAGGCCCCAAGTCTACAAAAGCTTATATTACATCTTCTGAGAAAGTAGACAGAAGTCTACAAAATCTCATGCTGCCAACTTCTTTTTTTCAATTAATCTCAAAGATGCTACCAGATCTGTCTACACATATTTGCCTCTTGCTCTGCAGAGCTCATGATCTGTATTAGCAATCTGGCTCTGTTTCCAAAATCTCTCTGCATTGTCAACATTTACCTGCTCCTTGCTTTGCTATCTAAGCTCCTGACTACCCAATTAAACCTCCCTCATTGAATCTGCCGATTACCTACAAAGCCCAGCCAATAATCCTAATGTCACTGCTTAAGCCACTTAACTGCACAGCTAGAAGGAAAGTTAATGGTGCAGGGGGAAAGTTAAGCACATACATTTTTGTCCTGCTTTTTTGGTAGCTCACAGATGGCTACCTTACCTGAAAGAGTCTGAGGACCTCTGCAGACTGGCCCAAAGGGATGGCCTAGGGGTAGAGTTGGGGTGGGGTAGCCACACGCCGGCCGCCCCAACCCCACATTGACGCCGTCCTGTTGCCATGCGCCATGTAGAAGTATGTCTACATACTTCCTTTGCTTAGGGCCTTTGCAGACTACTAGAAATAGTGCAAATTGAGTCCACTTTAACTGCCCTGGCTCAGTGCTAGAGAATCGTGGGAATTGAATTTTTTTCTGAGACATTGAGCCTTCTCTGTCAGAGAGCTCTGGTGCCACAATAAACTACAGTTCCCATGATTTCCTAGCACTGAGCCAGGGCAGTTAAAGTAGACTCAATTTGCACTATTTCTGGCAGTCTGCAAAGGGTTATAGGGTCTTTGCAGACTGCAAGAAATAGTGCAAATTGAGTCCACTTTAAGGGTTAGGGTTAAGGTTAGGGAATCATGGGAACTGTAGTTTATTGTGGCACCAGAGCTCTCTGACAGCAAAGTGGACTCAATTTGCACTATTTCTGGGTTAGTCTCAAAGATGCTACAAGTGGATTTATCTTACATGACAGCAGAAGAGCTCTGGAACTAGATGAAAAATTTAAAATAAAATTTAATTTTTTAAAAAAGGTGTGCTGGGAAGAGGAGAGGGAAATTGGGATACTTTAAAAGCATTTGAAAAGGGGAGATGGCAAAGGATTATTTAGGACTAACCCTGCCAGATCTTAACAGTTGGAGGATATAGATGTATCCCTGAGAGTGATGTGGGGTTTATGTTATGGGTTGAGAAAGCCTGGCAAAATGCAGGAAAACAGTCTTCGTCACTTCAGACATTTAAGTAAAGTAAATGTGTTCCCTGCAAAAATCAGATTTCTAATCACCCCAAAATATCAGTGGAAAATAAGGCCCCATTTTATGAGAAGGAAATATTTTCAGGAATGTGGTGCCAGGGGATTTTGGTCCAGACTTATTATTTATATTCTCATCACTGGGAAGGATTGAAACTTCTTAAGCCATTCTTCCTCCAGAATGTACTCAGGTACTCAATCCTATTTGGAAGAAATGGCTCATCACTTTTTGGGGGGACAGGTTTGCCATTAGGATGCCAGCTACCATAACTCTGACCTTTAAATCTTATCTACAGCTTCTACAAATTCCTAGAAGACTGAAACAATGCACACCTATCTCTAAGGAACAGAAAGGGAAAAAATTGTTTTCTTTCATTAAACACATTTTTTTTGGGGGGGCGGGGGGCAGAAACCAAACTTCATGGTCATCCAAGTACAGTGGTACCTCTACTTACGAAATTAATTCGTTCCACAACCCATTTCGTAGGTAGAAAATTTCGTAAGTAGAAGCAAATTTAACATTGAAATGCCCTAATCCATTCCAAGCCCATAGAATAGCCGAGGCTGCAGCTGGAAGGCCGCCTCCTTCCAGCCGCAGCCTCGGCTATTCCATGGGCTTCCAGTCGGAGCCTCGGCTATTCCTTGGGCTGATCTTGGAAGCAGAGGATTCCTCCACTTCCAGGATCAGTCCAAGGAACAGCTGTGACTCCAACTGGAAGAGCAGCTCGTTCGCGCCAGTTTCGTAAGTTGGAACGCTTTCGTAAGTCGAAGCAATTTTTTTCCGGGAGGCGCGTTTCATAAGTCGAATTTTTCGGTAGAAGAAGCATTCATAAGTAGAGGTACCACTGTACATCGCCAACAGCCTCATTCAAACACAAAACTTGATTGTGGTTTTGTCTAATGAGAATGTCATCTGCCAAGTCTAGAGACCTGCATGTTCCTCTTTCTCTTTCAATTTTTGTGTATAATAAGAATGCTTAAAGCTTCTGGTCAATCTGGAAAACAAATTTTCCTGCAGGAAATCAGGCTTTGCATGAACTATAGAAGGAGAACAAGCAAGAAAACCAAAATTCCAAATCAGAGAGAACAGGGTATGGATAGAAAAGGTTGGCACTATTTAAAAAATCACCCTCCTATGGGTAGTTCACGAAGAAATAGCCATGTTAGTCTCTTGCATTATAAAAAGGAGGAAGGGAGGGAGAGGGGGGAAAGTGTTTGAATGAGACTTGTCATGGAATAAAATGTGAAACCAGGTAAGGAGGGTGAACAGACTGGAGTTTCATGTAGAAAGGGTATGGCTGGCTGATTTCAACACTGAAAAGAAGTACTTGATGCTGCAGGGTTTTCTTGAAGATCCCATTTGTCTTACCAGCAATCTATTACATTGAAAATCAAATATTGCCATTTCAGTGCAACATGAGGAAATACATGTTGTTTCTTTTGTTCTGTAGAGAGTCATAGCTCAGTTCTCCCTCCTTTCAGCTACAAGTTTCTCTAGTGGAGGAAAAATTCTCACTATGAGCAGTTCCCCCTCTGCTCCCTGCCTCCCAGACACACACTCCAAGGACAGTACTGATTGTATAAGATAAATTCTTGGGAAGAATGACTAACAAATGCTAAGCACCCTGTAAACACCTCTACAAAAGTTGTTAAAGGGAAGCTAAAAGAATCTGCAACATGTCCTAAGCCCCTACCTGCATTCTACTACAAAAATAATATTTGAGTGAAAAATTAACATCTATAAGAAAAACAAATCCCGATACAAAATCAGAACATGCCAACATTATATGACACTTTGGTTGACATATAAATCTTCACTTATTTTGTTATGGTATGCAATAAAAAGTTATTTCAGAAGTCCCCCTCCTCCCCTGGACTGGGTGAGATCAAGCGAGTTTTTGCACATTTTTCTTTGCATTTCAGGACATTTTGTAAACTATTTCTTTGCATGAAAATCTTCTGCACAAAAGGCAGTGTTTTGTGTAAAACATTGAGTGTTTTGTGCAAAATGTGTCACTTTCTCAGCAGAAACATTGGCTTTTGAGCAAAAAGCCTAAGGTTGTTGGTTTTGCTTTGGTAGGTTTTTGTTTTTTGTTTTTTTAGGTTTTTGTTTTTTGTTTTTTTGCAAAAATCAATTTTTCCGAAATGTCCTAAAATGTGGAAAATATGCTGACAGTTCTCATTTCTTCAGCAGAATGTCTTGATGTGTTACTGAAGGTTAAAAATAAATGCACCTGTTGAGACCATGAGAAAGCCTAGTGGAAATTCACTCAACTCAAAACAAACAAACAAAAGGCAAAATGGAAGGGTGAAGAAAAACAAACACAAAACAAAACAAACACAAACTGTTTTAGCAAATACTTTTACACAGATGCTTAACAGACTTAAAAGAAAGCTTTGCCCACACTGATTTGTCTGTCTGCCAAGGAATCTCTGAATATTGGATTTAGAAGTGCTCAATTTTACAAGTCTTCTGCAATATACTCAGCCTTCTCTAGATATTCAGTATGAATGAGGCTTCACAAATGTAGGTTCACCTTTTGGACGCCACATGCAGTGAAAGCGGGGTAGATATGTAAGGGGGTATGTGTGTTGTTATCCTTCGACTGAGATATCTCAGTATGGAGGGGAGAGACGCTTGCTTGTACATATGGAAGCACTGAGCCAGATCAGCATAATGGTCTAGAAATACTGACCAAAATCAATACACATACTTAATAAACAAACTGGAAGTATGACAGCAAACCAGCAATAAAAAACAGATTATAACAATGAAGAGTATTGTGTTACCTTAAACGCTAGGGCCAAGAAGTGAAATAGATTGCCTTCATTCATTTCAGTCTAGTTTCAGGCCTGGTTATGGGTCAGAGGCAGCTTTGGTAGCCTTAGTAGATCATGAGAGTCTTTGCACATTTTTTAATGAACGATTCTGTGAAACAGGGGAAGTATGTCCCTGTTGGGTCTGTTGGACATCTTACTGATTTTTGATACTATCAACCATGGTATCCAAATATAATCCATTGATTTACAAGGCCAAACTAAAACCTATTTGCTCACAAGCCTACCATTCAGTACAGTACAATTATGCATACAGCTCCCAAATACAAAAGGAGAGTGTTATTTTCTTATATGAGCTGCTTCACACATTCATACTGAACACCTGGGAAAGGCTTCTGGGAGGTTTTCAAGCTTTCTATCACCTGAACGTTGAAAGGGAAATTCAAAAGTCATAGATAAAACAACTTTCAAAGATGCTCATCTGCCACTACAGATAATCTCACTGACAAACCTCCACACAGTTCCCAGGAATCCATGTTTTCCCAGGAGCACAGTATTTTAAAAAACACTCCTTTATAGATAAAATCGGGGAGGAAAACAACACAGTTCCTTGGCCTGCCAGTGGGTTACTCAAGTTAGCCGTCTCGGGGAGAAATGGAATATATTTTATGGAATACAGAGTTACTTTGCAGAGTGCATGCATATGTGTATGTGTTTGATTCAAATTGTAGACATTGGTCCTTTAGAGACAATTGTAAAAGTTTAAAAGATCCTCAGATTTTAGGAACAGCCCATTTCTATACTTGGGTAGAGCAGGCCTGTTCTGATTGTTATGTATAAGGTGCACTGTGCATACAAAATCCTGTAATGCAGGGACTGGCAACCTACGGCCCGGGGGCCGGTTAAGGCCCCGGGCCCCAGACTTACTGGCCCCGTCCGAAGGCTGCCGCCGTCGCTGCCGCCGCGCGCCACCCCCGCCGCCGCGCGCCGCTGCTGGGGAGCGTTTTCAGGCGCGCTTGTCGCGGCCGCCATTTTGGAAGCCAAAATGGCGGCCGCGACGCGTTTGCGCATGCGCAATACTTTTGCGCATGCGCAAACACGCCGCGGCCGCCATTTTGGAAGCCAAAATGGCGGGCGCGCATGCGCCATGGCAGCTGCTGCGGTGCGCGCTATGGCGGCCGCCGCGGTAGTGGCTGCGCCGGCAGTGTGCGCGGGGGTCGCGCACACAGGAGGAGGGTGTGTGCACGTGCGCGCGCGCGCTCCGCCATTCCCCCCCCCCTTGGCCCAGCCGAGCGGCAACCTTTTTGAGACCGGCCCAGGTCTCAAAAAGGTTGCCTGTCCCTGCTCTAATGGATGTAGAATAGTCTCCCGCAACCTCAAGCCCTCGATGTATGGGGGATTACAACTCCCATCATCCCCAACAAGCACAGCCATGCTGGCTGAGGATGCTAGACACTGTAATCCAACATACCTAAAGGACCAGGTTAAGGGAGCCTGGTGCTGAGAGAAGAGTAAGCTCTTACCTGTCTCAGAGTTTGTCGAAGCAACAGGCATCTCAAAGGCTGGGGAAATTTGCTCTGTGCTGGCAGTAAAAGTGGCTAATAATTCTTTTTCTGACAGGTCCTGCTGATGATGCTGTGGAGAGAAACTGAATGATACACCTTTGAAAGACATTCTAGGAATGGTTACCGTCCACAGCAGACAAGATTCACCACAATCCAAGCAGTTGTACATGCAGTCGTCTCTCCCACTAGGACACTGCTGCAATTGATATGTTATTTCTTATTATAATACAAACTCAGAGCTGTATTCACTGCTGGCTTTTTATAAAGAAGAGAGACAGTCTGGGCAGCAATCGTTTACTTAATTTTGAGAGCAGGAGCTTTCTTTCACATACTGTAGCTCATTTCCCTGGATGCTGCAACAGATCAAACAACATCTAAGAAAGACAGCTCTTTGCATTTCAAAAAGGGAAATGCCTGGTGAGATCTCTGGCTCAGTTCTCATTGTCAATATAAGCACACACTAAGTGTGTGTGTGTGTGTGTGTGTGTAGGAGGGGTGCAACTACATCTCTGGCCCCCCAAGGGAAAACAAGGAATAAAACACTAAGCTTGCATTATCTGTGCGCAACTCCTGGTGGCTTTACCAGTGTTTCCAAAAACAGAGACTGTATTTTTGCACAGCGGTACATTGGATGACCTTGGACAATTCACAATCTCTCAGCCTCAGAAAATGGCAATGGCAAGCCTCCTCTGAAGAAACATGCCAAGAAAAACCCAAGATAAATTTGCCTTGGGGTCACCGTAAGTGAGAAACTACTTGAAGGCACACAACAACAACAATACACGGAGAACACGGGTGGGAACAGTGCAGGCTTCCACAATTTGCTACTGAACTGTAGCTCCCAGCATCAGCAATGAAAATGCTAAGAGTTGCAGCATGCTGGAACCACAGTTCAACTGCAAATTGTGGAGGGCTGTCCAGTTCCTCCAACCCTGATGCAAACAACATGGAAGCAGAATCAATAGCTCTGAAAAGATTGCAAGTGTGGCAGGGCACATTTGCCAACTCCCCTCGACATCAGGAATGGTCCAGGTGTCACCTTTTGCACCTCAATTTGTGGATACTGAAGCCCCTCAAAGAACCTAGACCCCTCCAGAAAAATGTGAAAAGTGCAATTTTCACTCTTACAGCCCCCAAAGCCCTCCACATATCCCAAAACTTAACCCATTCCCAAAAATTGGCTGAAAATCAGCAAAAAAATAAAACAAAGTGATGGCATCACTTCTGGTAGCACTGGATGTGCTGGTGCAGCCTTGGATGGAGAGGATGAGGAGGATGAGGGTACCCCCGCTGTGGTTGCCCATTCCTGCTCTTCACATTTGTTATGTCTTTGCCAAAGATGAAAAGAAGGCTTCTTCAAAACTGTACCCTCCAATTCCACCATGAGATTCTTAGCTTGCCTGAGCCATTCTACCTCAGCATTCACAGTACGCACTGCAATCTGCAAAAGCTTCCTCCATATCTACAATATTACGTCTGTTACAATTTGCATAATGTTTTTCTTGTTGACATTTCTCATACAAGGATTTTAAGCATAGGTGTTTTTTATTGTTTGGCTTTGGAATGGCAAGAGACATTGCCCAAAAAGTTCTAAACTTCTTTGGATAGTTCCCTGTCTTCCAGTACAAATGTATGGTTGTTATTGTTGTGTGCCTTCAAGTAATTTCTGACTTACAGCAATCCTAAGGCGAACCTATCATGAGGTTTTCTTGGCAAGATTTATACAGAGGGAGGTTTCCTTTGCGTTCCTCTGAAGCTGAGAGAGTGTCACTTGCCCAAGAAGACCTAGTAGGTTTCAATAACTGAGCATTGATTTTAACCTTGGTCTCCCACAGTCCTAGTTTAATACCCAAACCACTACTTCACTGGCTGTCTTGAGAATGCAAACATATCTCAGAAGCAATCCTCAATTTAGTTCAATGGGTCTTGTTGTTCTGTGCCTTCAACCTATCATGAGGTTTCCTTGGCAAGATTTGTTCAGAGGAAGTTTGCCATTGCCTCCCCTTGAGGCTGAGAGCATGTGAGGTCACCTAGTGAGTTTCAAGGCCGAATGAGGAATCGAACTCTGGCAGTCTAACACTCAAACCATTATGCCACGCTGATTCTCTTCAATGGGTCTTACTCCCAGAAAAATATGTAAAGGATTGCAGCCTAAGGTAATACAAAGGCAGAGTTTGTTCGTAATGCAGTTCATTATTTGTAGCATGAGCTCCCGCTAAAACCCAAGCTTAGAAAAGGTGGGGCCTTTGCAGACTGCTAGAAATAGTGCAAATTGAGTCCACTTTAACTGCCCTGGCTCAGTGCTAGGGAATCATCGGAATTGTATTTTTTTTCTGAGACATTGAGCCTTCTCTGTCAGAGAGCTCTGGTGCCACAATAAACTACAGTTCCCATGATTCCCCAGTACTGAGTCAGGGCAGTTAAAGTGGACCCAATTTGCACTATTTCTGGCAGTCTGCAAAGGCCCTAACTCTTTTGGACAACAACTCAGAATCTCACAGCAAGCATGGTCATTCTTAGGACGTTATCACACATGGGCCAGAAAGCGAAAATAAAAGTGGAAATGAGGTATTACAAAAATAAACCGAAAATAAACTTGTTTCCGCAAACGTCATTACCTTAATTGCGAATTTACAGCAAGTGCAAAGAACGTCCACACACAAGCGAAAATATCCCGTAAATGTAGTAGAAATGAGCCTCTTGCACATGCGCAGATAGAGGAATGAGCCTCTTGCACATGCGCAGATAGAGGAATGCTCGCGGGAACCATGGGTAATGGCGGGGAAATGCTCCCCAATACGTATTTGGCAATCACATTTGCGGTAAATGCGGAATCACCCTCATCGCACAATTGCATTTCCTGAAGAAACCGAAATTCAAAAGATCTCGGATCTTTCCACTTTCTGTCGGGGTTCTGTGCGAAGTCGTGTGAATACACGGGCCAATAATCCGGTATCATTCAGGATTTCGTGTGGATTTTGTTTGGATTGGGCCCCGTGTGATAACGTCCTTAGAGTTGTTGTTCACATCCCACTACAGTTTTTAAATGCTGAGTAAAACCTTCTTCACTAGATTCTAACATTACTCTTTGCAATGCTATTGCCAATTTTGTTGTTGTTGTTGTTGTTGTTGTTGTAAGAGACACTGCCAAATAAGCAAAGCTCAGATTTCCCACATATTTCTGAAAGGTTATATTTTCCTGAATATGAAAGGGTTCCATTCATTCATTGTATCTGCTAGCTAGGAGACCCCACCCGTTGAAACTTCTTCATTTCCAAGCCAAATCACATCTGGTTTCTGCCAAAATTCAGTGCTATCAGAAGAACTTGAATGCTTTTGTCTTTAAAAGAAAAAAAAAAAGTGGGAGACACAATTATTCCTTTTTTCTAACTGCTGAAAGTCAGAGTTTGGGAATTCACTTATTAAAAATAATGAGTTACAATCCTAAGAACAAAAAAAAATAGTTCAGGGGATTTCAAGGTAATATAGGGGGGCTGCAGACTGCCAGAAATAGTGCAAATTGAGTCCACTTTAAGGGTTAGTGCTAGGGAATCATGGGAATTGTTGTTTTTTTCTGAGACATTGAGCCTTCTCTGTCAGAGAGCTCTGGTGCCACAATAAAATACAGTTCCCATGAGTCCCTAACCCTAACCCTAACCCTAACCCTTAAAGTGGACTCAATTTGCACTATTTCTGGCAGTCTGCAACCCCCCATAGTGTAGGACCTTTATCTCTTAGTCCACAGGTAAGCAACTAGGCAATTGTGGGATACTAGGGGGCTACATTAGCCCCCAAGGCGGCCTTGACGGGCTGCACCCCTCTTTACCTTCTGGAAAAATAACTAGTTATTTGTACATTATTCCTGCCAAGCTCTGTACCAAGACTGCAATTCTTGGAATTCTTTTTAGTGACAGAATTAGTCTTAACAAAAGTGGGGTTGACACATGCCTTTAGTATCCAGTTTGGAGTTTGGTTCCAGGACCAAGCCTAAAACATGAAGGCGTAACTTTAATATTCCAGTGACCAATGGGGAAATTACCTTTTTTTGGACTACAGTTCCCAGAATTACCCACCTCCATGCTCTGTCAGTGACACTACCTGAGATGACACACAGACTAACCAATTTATACATGGGGAGTTTTGGAAGAGTTCTTGCAAAAACATGGGTGGGTAGGGAAGAACCTGGACCAGAGAAGTCCTACAATTTTAGCAAATAGTATCCAGACTGTCTGCACACTTCTCTTTCTAACAAAATGCTTAAAAATAGACATATACAAGCCAAGGTAACTGTCTTAGTTCATCTCTCCTAGTCTGGCCTTTACAGACTGCCAAAAATAATGCAGCTTGAGGCCACTTTAACTGTCCTGGCTCAGTGCTAAGGAATCATGGGAACTGTAGTTTATTGTGGCACCAGAGCTCTCTGACAGAGAAGGCTCAATGTCCCAGAAAAAAAATACAGTTCCCAGGATTCCCTAGCACTGAGCCAGGACAGTTAAAGTGGCCTCAAGCTGCGTTATTTCTGGCAGTCTGTAAAGGCCCCAAGCCCCTGCTGACAGCAGAGGGAAATAATCAATTGCAAGATTGACATGCCCACAAGCAACTGCTTCATCCATAAATGAGGAATCAATATACACCGGGGATGGAAGAGAAGGCCCTTAGGAGGACATGTGAAACTTGTCCCCTTTACTAATGAAAATATAGATTCTCTCATGTGGGGAAACTTGGAAGCAGCACTGGCTCCAGGATTTGCATGATGATAGCTACCATGGGAATCTTTCACACAGAGGTCAGTTGGCTTCTCAAAAAAACCTTAAAATGGTAAGGCAAGGATATGGACCCTGAGATTTCTTGTGGACTGTCTTCTTGGAGACTCTGGCCCCTTTCACACTGCACCATTATAGTACTATGGACCTTATCGCACGGGGGAAATCCCGTACAGAAACGGGATTTCAAAGGTGGGGGAAACCCACAAAAGCAGGTAGATTTTCTCACACATCAATGTTAAAGTGTGCTTAACCCAAACGGAAAGTAGTCAAATGCCGCTTCTTTTTTACTTTCGGGATTTTCTATTCCACTAGTAGTTGGGGGAGAGGCATTTAGGGTTTTAAAGCAGAGAGATCTAGTGCCTCACTTAATGATCATAATGCCATAATTGTGTAGTATGAAAGGACCCTCTCATCCAAGTGGAAATGGCACACAGTGGGAGGTGGGCTCTTCTTCTGTACTCATGGATCCTTGCAAATGCAAAGCCTAGAAAAGTTACTTTGGGGGCTACAATTCATAGAACTAGGACTGTCTTATTCAAAGTCGTGCTCTATGGACCAGGCCGGTTTATGAGCCCTTGACTGCCAATCCATAGCATGTTGTTAAAAGAGAAAGAAAGAAAGAAAAACTATATGCTGACCTCCACTTCAGAAAAAGCACTGGCCTAGTGGATTCTGGGAGCTGTGATTAAAAGTTAACTTTTCCAAGCCCTGGGCAAATGGCCTGTCTTGCCACTCTCTGGAGCCAGCCTAGTCCACAGACTGAAACAGAGGGGTTATTCAGACGGAGAAAATAATCCTGGTAGAATCTGGGTGGGGTCATTCATCAGGGGTTATTCACATGATGGAAATAACCCAGGATAAAATTCGGGTTGAATCTCTCCTGTTCATATGCATCCAAAATACACTCGATTAAGTTTGGGGGAGGGGTTGCCAAAAAAACCACTTACCCCAGGATAATTGATATCAGGTTTTTCCCGCAGTTTTTACAAAAGATTTGCATCATCGGCTGTGGGAACAATGATGCAAATAGTCCTGAATAGACTTGGGATAAAACTCTCCATTGCCTTGAACGGGTTTCAAATAGATTCACATCTTCAACTGCCCACATGGTCAACAAAGCACCATCCCTTCCGCAGCAGAACAGCTGCCGCTGGAGAGAAAAGAGGGAAAAGAAAGGAAAGGGGGGAAAGAAAAAAGGATGCCAACCTCCTTGAGTGGCGGGAGGAGGAGCCTCTGCCCAGCTGAGGGGTGCCGGTGGGTGCGGGGACAAGGAAAAGATGCCCACATGTGAGCAATCGAACTTGCAGAGATGCGCATTGATGCAGTTTGCAGAAGGATGCTGTTCTATGGTGTGAATAACAAACCCAGAATGCATGAGTGGGATGATTCACATTATCCTGGTTAAAAAAAAAACTATATGTGAATGACCCCAACAAAACCGGTATGCATGAATGAGATTATTCACATTGGGGGGATGCAGATGGGTGGCCATGGGCCACCTTGGGAAGCGGAGGATTGGGGCCGAGGCTGCCCCACACCTCGGCTCCAATCCTCCCTACTGCTGGCCCTGGAAGGAGCGCTTAAATACCGGTCCTTCCAGAGCCAGCAGAAGGGACGCATCAAGACAATGCTGCGCTGGGAGGACGTATTTGAGGGGTGCGCTATGCGTAACGGCGCGCGCCCTGATGATGTTATCAGGGAGGGGTTGAGGCGACCACCGTGCAGCTGCCCCTTCCCTTCCGTGCCTCCAAGACAGTGCTTTGCGCCGTCTGCAGAAGCCCATAGTAGCGCTAAAAAGGAAAACATCTGAATGACCCAGAGAGTCTGATAGCGGAAGGTATCTGATAGTGGAAGGTATAGAATGGGGATTTCATTACTCCTGGATTCACACTTCAGGAGACTCCAAGATATTTTGGTACCTAAGGCTAAGAATAAGATGACACACACTCTTCTTATTCCATTCACAGGGCAAGACACATGGAGCACAGTTCTCTCTTTGAACAGGTTGCTATCGCTTCCTGGTACAGTATCTGCTATCTGATGGTAGGACTGGCCCATGTTTTGCTATATTATTTTGTTGCATGCACTTTTAGAACAGTGAGCAGTGAAACACTCTCTTTCAGGATAGCCCTGTGCAGGGTCATGCTCTTGACTGAAAGCAAGAAATTGAAAACAAGTTGTTGCTGTGGAGAGGAAAGGAGAGGCAATGCCACTCCCAGACTGTTGCCTAGTCTCAGGCCCAAGCAAAGCATGGAAGCAAAGGAACACATTGCAAAGCAATGGTTACGTCTTAAAAAGTTAAAACCAAACATGGCGGCTTTAGGAGACAAGCAGTCCTTGAGGTTCTTTCCATTTATCTCAGATGTTTGCAGTGGCATCTTGAGTTAACTTAGGACCTTATCACATGGGGGAAATCCCATGCAGAAACGGGATTTTAAAGGTGGGGGAAACCCACAAAAGTTGGTAGATTTTCAGACGACATCGCTGTTAAGGTGTGATTAACCCAAATGGAAACTAGTCAAAAGCCAGTCCTTTTTACTTTCGGGATTTTCCAAAAGTAAAAAGAAGTGGCTTTTGACTACTTTCCATTCAGGTTAAACATACTTTAACAGTAAAGTCTTCTGAAAACCTACCCACTTTTGCAGGGTTTTTTTCTATTTAAAACACCGTTTCTGCATGGGATTTCCCCTGTGTGATAAAGTCCTTACATAGCGTCAACTGGCACATGCTCATATGCTCTCAAGATCGCCTTCTTTTTCACATTTTCCTAGGCTAAACAGAAACAACAGATCCCAAGGCAGGTCATTGATGATTCTGCCCTGATTTATACTCCAAGCAATCAGGAATATACCAATCCCTATGGAGGAATCCTTCCTTTTAATTCCTTTTGACAATAAGCCAGGAGAAGGCATGGTGGATTTATTCAGCAACCCAGCTTGATGAGTTTTTTCAGCGTTGTAAATTGTGTCTCTTACAACCAAACCTTATTTGTTATCACAGGAAAGAATATTAGATGTGCAGTCACCTTGCATGGTGGGATTATAGTTTTAAAGCTAAATAAATAGTCATTCTCAAGCATGCATATTTCACACTTATTGCCCTGATTCAGTCAATAAAAACAAGATAGTACTTGTTAGATGAAAATGCATTACAGATTATGAAAATATTATTAACTTGGGCAAGCCTCTCTGGAATTGTGTAATATTTTTAGCTTTGCAGAATCTCAAATTCTATTGCGCTGAGAGGGCTGTCAGAAAAAATAAAAATTTCTGGCAGGAGAAATAATAAGGAAGCCTCTGCTAGACATTTTCTAGACTGATACAGTCTTGGGAAATGTTCACAAATATTCTGCCTTCTCATGGAAATTGTGAACAACAGAATGCATGCATAAATCTGGCTTTATGAGTCAAAACAAAACGCAACTGCCTTCGGAGTTTCTTGTTAAACTGAAAGGTAGAATACAAATAGCACAATGTGGCTGAGAAAGATAAATGAAATATCATAGGAGGAGAACAAGAGGTAACGAAGAGGCTGGGAAGCTGGAGAAAAATAGTTGTATAAAAGCTTCTCTGCTAGCATGGCCACTTACACATCATCCAAACAAAGCACAAAAGCAGACAGACTTCAATTTGATTTGCATGACCCTGCCTTTTTGTACTAAGACAACTACTGGAAATCACCAGCTGCCACAAAGAGTGTCCAGGCTGACTTGGGAACAGAGCCCAAATTCTGGCTGGTTTATATGTAAAGATAGAATTACTATATTTTAAATAGAAATGCAATATTTCTCATTATCAAGTGGAGGGTGTTCTCTGTGCACATCTGTTCAATCTATTGTCTAGGTTCCAACTGTTGATGCAGAACTTCAAGGCCCCTGGTTTACCTTCTTTTTATAGTTTAAATTGTGCTAGAGCTGACTAGTCTCCTAACAGAAAGTACCTTTGTCCTCTGTAAAATAGGATACATGACGACTCAATTCACAGAGTCCAAGATAAGAGCAAACAAAGTACAATCTTCTAGTTCTCATTGGAACCTAAGCACATCTTGGGCTGCATCTACACTACAGAATTAATGCAGTTTGACAGCACTTTAACTGCCATACATAGCTCAATGTTGGGATTTGTAGCTTTGTGAGATATTTAGCCCTTTCTGTCATAGAGCTCTGGTGCCACAACAAACTACAATTCCCAGAATTCCATAGGATGCAGCCACAACAGTTAAAGTAATGTCAAACTGCATTAATTCTGCAATGTGGCAGCAGCCCTAGATATACCAGCAACATCTGGAGGGCCCCTAGATTAAGGTAGGAAGTCATATAGTGGGCCCTTGGTATCCACTAGGATTTGGTTCCAGGACCCCATGTGGATACCAAAATCAATGGATGCTCAAGTTTATTATATACAATGGCATAGCAAAATGGTGACCCTTATATAAATGGCAGCATCAAGGTTTGCTTCTCAGACCATGGATGGTTGACTCCATGGATATAGAGGGTCCACTGTATATTGTTGCAGTACAGGTTGAGTTTCTCTTATCTGAAATGTTTGGGATCAGAAGTGTTTTGGATTTCAGATAGTTATTTATTTATTTATTTATTTAAGTTTGGAACATTTGCATATACCTAATGAAGTATCTTGGAGATAGGACCCGAGTGTAACATGAAAGTCATGGAAGATGAAAGGCCCTCCCTTTATTCCAGGGGTAGGCAACCTTTTTGAGCCGGGGGCCGGGTTGCTGTCCCTCAGACAATTGGGGGGCCGAAGCACCCAGCCCCCAGGCCTTAGGTTGCCCACTCCTACTCTATTCCAACTGCCATGGCCCTGGCCTCAAAGGGAAAGAAGAACCAGCAGTATCGACTGGACTTGATCCTCTTCCCCACTGTCCTTCCCTTCTCCTTTTGTGTCATGTCTTTTTAGATTGTAAGCCTGAAGGCAGAGAGTAAGGGCCTCGGCAGATGACTAATAGAGTCGTCTTCGAGGCCCGGAAGAGGAGGGGCAGCCGCACGAGTGGCGCCCCTTCTCTTCCTGAGGTCGCCCTCGGAGTCGCCGGCCCTCCGCACGGCCGGCGCTCCGGGGATGACCTCACGCCGCAGCAACCGCGTGCGCTGCGGCGGAAGAGTCAGGGAAAGTGCGCCCGCCGCTTTTAGGGCGCACTTTCCCTGACATCTAAAAGGAGCGCCAATTTGGAGCTCCTTTTAGGGACGCCGCAGGAGCGCCGTGGTGCGGAGGCTCCGCTCCGCCGGCGCTCCGTACGGCGGCGTCCCGGAAACAGTCGTCTGCTTCCCCCCCTAAGCCACTCTGGCAGAAAAGTGAAGTATAAATACTCTGAGTGAGTGAGTGAATGAATGAATGAATGAATTTATGCTTTGTATACACCTCATACATATAACCCAAATGTTATTTTATACATAATATTTTTTAATAATTTTGTGCTTGACTGAACCATCAGGAAATAAATGTGCCACTATCTTAGCCACCCATGTGGATAATTTTGGATTTTGAAATATTTTGGATTTCGTAATCCAGATAAGGGTTACTCGACCGGTATGTGCATGTATGCACATGTACACATTAACAGGAAGGAATGCTGAGAGGACATGGAGGCAGAGCATGGGAAATGTTCATTTTGGACTATGATTCCAAAGATTTCTGAGAATTATAATTTTTTTTTAAAAAAAAGTAACTTTCTATATGCTGGAAAATTTAGGACGGGGTCAGCAACTTTTTGGGGGTGGGGCCTGTCCCCCGGTGCCCCGCGGGCTGCGGTGGTGCGCGCATGCTACCACCGCCGTGGTGCGCATGCATATGCGAGTGGGGCCGCCATTTTGGATGCCGCCCCACGCTCACACATGCATGCACACAGTGGTGGGCACCATTTTGGAAGGCCTTCCAAAATGGTGCCTGCCGTCGTGCGCATGCATGCGAGAGTGCGGGCGGCATTTTGGAAAGCAAAATGGCACCTCGCGTGGTGCACGGCGCGGCAGCGGCGACGTCGGCACACGGCAGCGGCAGCAGGGCCAGCCACGTGCCGGTTCCAAGGCCTCGGTGGGCCGGGGCCGGCCCACGGGCCTTAGGTTGCCAACCCCTGATTTAGGATATTTACAGCCAGGCTAGGCAAAAACAATTCATTTTGAAAAGGGGATGCTGAGCAAATGGTTAGCAGTATGAAGTTGTAATGAAGTGCATTCACATAGCAGAATTATGTCAATTTGATATCACTTTAACTGCCATGGCTGTGTCCTATGGAATCTTGGGATTTGTAGTTTGCTGGAATGCTAATGCTCTAGTCTCAATCAAATATACAATATGTTCCACTGTTATGGAGAAAACTATGCATGGCATAGTGGTTTGAGTGTCTGACTGTGACACTGGAGACCAGGGTTTCATTCCCCGCTTGGCAATGAAACCCAGTGGGTGATCTTGGGCAAGTCACATGCTCTCAGCCTCAGGGAAGGCAATGGCAAACCTCCTCTGAACATATCTTGCCAAGAAAATGCCATGATCGGTTTGCCTTAGGGTTGTTGTAAGTTGGAAACAACTTGAAGGAACACAACAACAAACAAAATGATCAAGTGGCCAGGTTACCTGTTCAGTCTACTATCCAGGGATCCATCCACACTACACAATTATAGCACTATATTCCACTTTTAACTGCTACAGCAACATCCTATGGAATCCAAGAATGGTAGTTTAGAGTTCTCAGCCAGAGAGCGTTAAGACCTCTTTAAAATACAGACCCCAAGATTGCATATGATGTTGCCATGGCAGTTACAGTAGAATGATAGCACTATAATTGTGTAGTGTCAATGAGCCCTAGATGCCAAATGTTGATGAGTACCTTTGTCTCCATTTTGAGAGTTCAAACCTTTCTTTGTCTAGACAGCCCTTCAAACAGAGAGCTATCCTCTCTAAACTCTGAATCCTCTGTTTCCTTAGCAGGTTTTGGCAGGGGCATGTGTGGGGCCAATGTAGTATAGCAGTCTGAGCACTTAACTATGACTTGATACCAGGGTTCGAATCCTGGCTGGGTCATGACGCCCACTGGGCAAATCACACACTCAGCCTCAGAGGAAGGCAAAAGTAAACCCCCTCTGAATAAATCTTGTCAAGAAAACCCCAGGATAGGGTCGCCATAAGTCAGAAACGAAGGCACACAACATCAATAACGTATGGAGGAACGTGGCTAACAAGACTCCACATAGCTTGCCAGTGGATAGAAAGATTATTAAGAAAGATTAATTAGAGCCAGCTGTTTGGACCTGTGAACATCTGGGCAGAATGACTGGCTGGCTAAGACTATTTAATTGTATTTAAGAGAGAGGAAAACAGCAACAGGCGCTGGAGCATGCATGCATGCATGCATGAGAGTACATGTGCTGGTTATTATTAGCACTCTTAGGAAAGTGCCAACCTGGTCCTAAACAGTGTTTGTTGTAAGTTTCCCCCCCTTGTGTGCACATAGATGCAATTCTATTTTGTCATCCAGCATCCTGTTAATTCGGCAGCCCAAGGTAGGCAACCTCCATTCTAAATGATCAACATCAGTGGGACTTCTGGATTATATGGGCACAGATTCACGTGACGAGAAGGAAGGGGGAGAGAGGAGTTTGCTAAGCCTTTTTGTGCTGCCAGCCGAGAAGCCTATCGCCAATGCACGTTGTGTTATGTAACACACTGACACAGTCAACCTACTTGAAGCGCACTGTTTCTGGCTTGCTGTTTTCACTGAAAATGCACAGATGCCCCTTACTGTCAGTTGTTATCATTTTCTTTTCATTGCAGCAGCATAACACACAGGGCCATTTTGAGGTTGAACACGACAGTCCTGCTGGCATGAGAACCCACATGAATTTTAGAGCTTCAGATGGTACATTTTGAAAATGAATCCCTTTTCCAAAACAACAACAACAACAAGAAGAAGCATCTAATCTACAGGTCTTTTGCCTTGAGATACTGCGCACTGAATTGCAATCTCATTTCCCCCCCCCCCCTATTTTTAATTTTGTCCATAACTAGCAATCCTTGGGAGTGAAGGTTGAAATGAAAATATGGATTTCAACTTGCAAAAAAATTAAATATAAATTAATGATGATAATCCCCCTCAAAATTAGGATAATTTGTCTTTCTCCCTACATTGGATTCAGCTTTTACACACAGAAAAATACAGTAAAGCACTTCGTACTCTGTAAACCAGACACAGGGAGATGAAAACATAAAGCTATATAATGTGCTATGAATGAACCATAATTTAAAATGTCAGCTTTATGCATGGAGCACAATTAAAAATGACCCTTTGGGCTTTCTGGCCAGAACCAGTCCCAACGAACTCTGCATATGCTCAATAGCTAATTTTTTCACAATCATCTCATGTGTTCTCAGTTAGGGAATCCAGATTTCCCTTTTTAGCACAAGAATTACAACTGGAGTGAGAAACATTTGGATCTCCAGATGTCAGACCATTGACAAAAATCTGAGCCACTGTTGTCAATGGTAAGGGATAGGAGTTGTAATCCGAAATATCTTGAGAGCCAAAACAATTGTCTACTCTTCTGTTAAAGACACAGGTACCTAGGATTTGTATGCATCCTTAAATTTTGCTGCCTTACATAGGGGCTAACTGTCTCTATATTTAATCGTAGGTTTGTGAGAGGGTTATGTTGTGCACCTTCCCCTGATAGGTTGTTCCAGAATTGTGGGGAATTGTGTTTTTTATGTGACAGAACTACTCTGCATATGCTCAAAGGCAGCTAGTTTGATCCAGAGTAGCATGGTGTAGTGGTTTGAGTGTTGAACTACAACTCTGGAAATCAGGGTTCAATTCCAAGCTCAGCCATGAAACCCACTGGGTGGCCTTGGGCAAGTCACACTCTCTCAGCCTCAGCGGAAGGCAATGGCAAACCTCCTCTGAACAAATCTCGCCAAGAAAATCCCATGATAGGGATGCCATAGGTTAGAAATAACTTGAAGATACATAACATACACATGGCCACTGAGCAACATGTCCCATTCTGCAAGGGGACATCTTGTTGTGCATCATTGCAGTTCACTAGCATGGTTGTATCTTGTGACAGTACCATAGCTCTGGCACTGTAAAATTACACATTACTGCCTCTGATGCAAACCTCCTCTGAACAAATCTTGCCAAAAAACCACCATGATAGGTTCCCCCTTGGGTCACCTTATGTTAGAAGTGACTTGATGGCACACAACAACAACAACAACATATGAGAGCCAGCATGGTGTAGTGATTTTAGCACTGGGACTATGGCTCTGGAGACCAAGGTTCAAATTCCCCGCTCAGCCATGAGAACCCACTGGATGACACTGGGCAAGTCATATGCTCTCAGTCTTAAGAGGAAGGCAAAGGCAACCCCCTTGGAACAAATCTTGCTAAGAAAACCCCATGATAGGTTCCACATAAGTCAGAAACAACTTGAAGGCACACAACAAGCATTGAACAGTAGCACTGAAATCACTTCCCAGGTTTATCTCTTGGTTCAGATTACAATAAAATTAGTGCATTCTGTATCCGAAAATATCACAAGCCCATTAAGAAAACTAACACCAGTGCTAGGATGCATAGTAAAAATTGGAGGCCCATTAACACTACAGAATTATAGCCACTTTTAACAGCTATGGTTCCATCCTATGGAATCCTGGGGTTTGTAGTTTGGTGAGGAATCTGGAGCTCTCTGACTGAGAAGTCTAGAAATCCTTCCCTAAACTGCAAATCCCAGGATTCTATAGGATGCAACTATAGCAGTTAAAGTGGAATCACAGCACAATAATGGTGTTGTGTGAAAAGGTACCAGATGCTGGAGTAGTACTAGTGCGTAGATGGCTCCAGGTTGACCCTGGAGAGTCTTGGGTTCAGATCCCACTCAGCCATGAAGCTCACAGCCTTCAACCAGTCGTTCTCTCTCACAATACAGCCTATGTCACAAGGTTATTGTGAGGTTAATATAGGAAAAGAAAGCATAGTGTGGGCTATATACAGAGAGATATATATGTTCGTGTTAGGCACTGTCCTCTCAAGCCTCTTTTTTAATGTACCTTTTAATCGTCCTAACCACCAACAGCAAGAGAGAAAATGCCTTTTTAATATAGAGAATTTCAGATCCTCCACCTGGTTTAGACTGGTACAGATATATATATTTTTAATTCTTAGACTTTGCAAGTATCTATTCCAATTTGGGGTGGAGACATGATATTTTGTATCACAACCTCACAGCTTCCAAAATAAGATGACAACAGGACCACTATTATGTCATTCAAAGCAAGATGTGCAAATGACATGCCAGAAACAGAACTGTGTCCTACTGTGGAAGAGGGAGAAAAACAAACCAGAAACCTCAGGGACTTGGAGTGAGCATCATCCATTTTGTTTCCTCCAACTACAATGTCCGAGAATCATAGGAGAGCGCCTGAAGCTGGAGATATGAATTTAAAAAATGGGGGAGAGGGATTTCTAAATCTCCTTCCGTGCCAAATGTACACTCTTTTTATCCAAATGCCACTACAGCATCGTAGTGTCCACTTCGTTTGGTGGAAGGAATGGATTGGGATGGTGGACTAAGGAATCAGAAATTGAGGCCACTATCCTACTGACTTGGAAAGAAGACCCATTGAGTTGATTTTTGAGCCGACACAGGTATAGTGTCAAGGCACACAAGTAGGTCTAGAGAGGAGAGCAAGCAATACCTTAATAATCCTCAATACATTATCATACCCACTCCAAATTCAAAGAGGAAAGGGATTTGAATAGAAACAGCCATATAGATATGCACAGTGATGCAAACAGGGGGGGGATTTTTTTTATTTTTATTTTTATTTTTATTTTTATTTTTTATTTTTTTGCAATATAGGAAAAGACATGGACAGTGATGCAAAGAGGAGGGAATTTCTTGTAAAAAGCAATGGAGAGGAAAAGCTAACAGAGTGAAATAATAATTATATGGATCAAAAGGGAGGAGAGGAGAGGATCGAAAGAAGAGCAAGAACAGAGTCAACTGCTCCTAAATACCCTAAAGGCACCAGATCATTGACTGATCGTGAAAGCTAAGCAGGGCCAGCCCTGGTTAGTACTTGGATGGCAGACCGCCCATGAATATCAGGTGCTGTAGGCTACATTTCAGAGGAAGGAACTGGCCCATCCATCTCTGAATTTTCCTTGCCAAAGAAAACCCTATGAAATTTATGGGATTGCCATTAATCGACAGGTGACTGGATGGCACATACACACTCCTTTTTAGAGAAAGACCCTCCTCACAAAACTCAGGGGGTATTAAAGAATAAGGCTTGTTCTCTTTGCAGAGGGATGCGAGGAGGAGGGGAAGGAAAAAGAGAAAAGCCTTGCAGGTTCTCATCTTTAAATGGAAGGGACTCAATAAAGGCAGGAGGACCAGAGGTCCTCCTTTTCCAGGACCTGTCCTCCATTTCAACCTCCTGTCCCAAACGCCCTCCATTTTGAGCCTCACCAAAAAACCATGCCTTTACACTTATATTAATGCAGGGTGACCAGAGGTCCTCCTTTTCCAGGACCTGTCCTCCATTTCAACCTCCTATCCAGGAGGAATTCCCAAACGTCCTCCATTTTGAGCCTCACCCAAAAGCATGTCTTTACACTTATATTAGTGCAGGGTGACCAGAGGTCCTCCTTTTCCAGGACCTGTCCTCCATTTCAACCTCTTGTCCTGGAAGAATTCCCAAACCTCCTCCATTTTGAGCCTCACCAAAAAGCATGCCTTTACACTTACACTAGCGCAGGGTGAGCGGACGTCCTCCTTTGCCAGGACACGTCCTCCATTTCAACCTCCTGTCCGGGAGGTATTCCAAAAATGCACTCCACTTTGATGAGCATGGGCTAAGCAGCATGGATTTGCACTTGTGTGAGTGCTTTTAGCTTTGATTTGGTCAGGTGCTCCTTTTGCCCGGAGGTCCTACATTTTGCGCTGCGCTGTCCTGTTAAGCATTTATTGTTTTTTAGTCTTTTAGCGTTGTACAGTTGTTTTAGCGTTCGTTTTTTTTTTTTTATTGCAATATGTACTAGTGTACCTCCCTTTGGTGCAAAGGACGTTATAAATAAACAATGAAGGTGATGGTGATGGTGATGATAATGATGGATGGTGATGATGATGGATGATGATGATGCTATCTAGTCACCCTGAATAAAAGCGACATGGGGAAAGGGGAAAGGAGGGGGTAAATGTTGAGACTGACCAAGGGGTCAAGCGTGGGGTTTGAAGGGCTTTATCTGGAGAAAGTGGGATGGAAGGGAGAGAAGAGGGAGAAGAGGATGATGAAGATCATGGAAATGGGGGTCTTTTTTTGCCCTCCAAGTAAAATCAAGGAAATGGTAGGGATGAGAGGGGTGGACAGGTGTGGAGGACAAAAGGAGGGCACCTGCTGCTCACCTCCTCCAGTGCAGAACCAGCAGCAACCTGGAGCTCTTGCGATCCAGATGCGCCCAGGAGGCGATCCAAACCTCAGAGGTTCGCAGCGGAGGAAAATCTGGCTCTGCTCCGGAGAAGAAGATGGGAGCAGTTCTCCACTCGGCCGCTAGGGGTCCGTAAAGAGTCAACGCCGCCCGAAGCCGGATTCTCTGGGTCCTGACGCCGCCGGGTTGTTTCCCCTTCCCCTCTTTCTCTGGAGTTTATCACATGGGACGAATCCTGTGCAGAAACTAGATTTTAAAGTGAAAACAACCCGCTTTTCGAATGACGTTTGGGGTTAACCCAAACAGAAGGTAGACAAAACCTGCAATTGTGGGTTGTTTTTCAAATGACGTTTGCGTGAAAGAGAAATAACGCAAAAATAACCCAAAAAGCCATAATAATAATAATAATAATAATAATAATAATAAATTTATATCCCGCTTCTTTGTAAAATACAACCGAGGTGGCTTACAAGATAAAACAAACAATCTCATCCCCCAATAGCCCACCCACCCCCCAAAATACAATTAAACAAAATATAAAAACATACTTAAAAATTACAAATAACAAAGCATGAGCTTTCCTAGACTTCAGCCTACTTCCTCAGATGCTTTCTAAGGAAGTTGAGGAAGCAGACTGAATTCTAGGAAAGCTCATGCTCCCAACTTCTTTCTTTCAGCTAGTCTCAAAAGGTGCTAAAGATCTCTCTACAGACATGAAGGAAAGAAGGAATGAAAGAATAAATTAAGTCAACAATGTGTGGAATTGTGATGGAAAGATAAGCATAGATGCCATGAAGATTATTTTGATAAGAGGAAATCAAGAAGAGAAAGAGATTACAATCAAAAAAAGAAATTCAAACAAAAATCCATCTGTGATACCTTTATTGGCCAACCAAAATACACAATGTACTTGTTGCAAGCTCCATGGGCTTCTTCATCTGGCAAGAG
The DNA here is from genome assembly GCA_026167975.1 of Phrynosoma blainvillii. Taxonomy (NCBI): domain Eukaryota; kingdom Metazoa; phylum Chordata; class Lepidosauria; order Squamata; family Phrynosomatidae; genus Phrynosoma; species Phrynosoma blainvillii. The sequence continues at coordinate 122,571,063 of JANUYF010000005.1, forward strand.
GTTACAAACCAAACAGGAGAAAAACCATTGGAGATGTTGGTCAGATGCCTACATGTTGTTTCAGTATTTAGTTACGATGGTTTATGGTGGGGAGGATATCTTTGGCAGGCAGGATCCTCCTTTTTCTGGCCATGTGGCTATAGGGAGATTCTCAAAGTTCAGGAAATTTAAAATCCATTTGCATCTCAACAGGGGACCCCTCTTTTGCAATCCAACCTGTCTCCATTCAAGTGAGACCACAGGCCCCTGTGGCACACCCAGCAATGACTTCCAATAAAAGGACAAGGTCGCCCAAGAACATCAAAAATCCTCAAAACCATGATACCTTTATCCAGTATTTTGTTGTTGTGTGCCTTCACGTCTTTATGGTGACCTTTTGATTGTGAGTTCCTGCATGGCAGAGGATTGGACTATATGGCCTTTGTGGTCTCTTCCAACTCTTACATTCTATAATTCTATGACCCTAAGGAGAACCTTTCATGGGGTTTTCTTGACAAGATTTGTTGAGATGGAATTTGCCATGGCCATCCTCTGAGGCTGAGACAGTGTGACTTGCCCAAGGTCACCCAGTGGGTTTCATGGCCAAGCAGGGAATCTCACTCCAATCTCCAGGGTCACAGTCCAATGCTCAAACCACTGCACCACCCTGGCTCCCTATGATACATGATGGATTTTGTGCGTTTTGGTTGACTGGGTAAAGTTATCACAGTTTTGTGATTTCTGGATGTTATTGTACTTTGGTACACTGAACCAGCATGGCATAATGGTTTGAGTATTGGACTAGGACTCTGGAGACCAGGGTTTGATTCCCAGCTCAGCCATCAAACCCACCGGGTGACCTTGGACAAGTCACACTCTCTCTGCCTCAAAGGATGGCAATGGCAACCTCCCTCTGAAGAAACATGCCAAGAAAACACCATGAGAGTGTCACCATAAATCGAAAGTGACTTGAAGGCACAGAACAACAAATATGGACAATGCAGCTTCTTTTTATTGTTAACTACCCTTGAGTTAATCCCAATTTATGGTGATCCTGTGGGTGAGACATCTCCAAGACCCCCTGTCCTCCCCTGCTCTGCGTAGGTCCTGTAAATTCATACCCATAACCTCCCTAATAGAGTCCATCCATCTGACATGTAGTCTTCTTCTCTTTCTACTTCCCTCCATCTTTCCTAGCATTATTGTCTTTTCTACTATGGACGTTATCACACGGGGAGTCGCGGGGAGAAAGTGGAAATAAATGGGCACGAGCGGAAGACTTTAATTTACGTGATTTGTCCCGTTCCGCCTCGTCTGATAACTAAATTCGAATTTAAAAGGGGGTTAATTCGAATGAAAACCTGATCTTTTCAAATCCTCAAAAATCCCGAAAATGAAAAGATCAGGTTTTCATTCGAATTAACCCCCTTTTAAATTCGAATTTAGTTATCAGACGAGGCGGAACAGGACAAATCCCGTAAATTAAAGACTTCCACTCGTGCCCATTTATTTCCACTTTCTCCCTGCGACTCCCCGTGTGATAACGTCCTAGGACAGCCTCAGCTCGGTCATCCTGGATTCCAGTGAGATTTCAGGCTTGATCTGGTCTAGCACCCATTTGTTTGGTATCCTCAGCACTCTTCTCCAGCACCACATTCTCTCAAAGGCATTGATTTTCTTCCTATCATCTTTTTTAACTGTCCAGCTCTCACATCCATACATGGTGATGGGGAATACAATGACTTGGAGTGGACGATTCTAACTTCAGTGCTCAGTTACACACTTGTCCCTCCCTGTTCGTGGACTTGGAGTCCATGGTCTCACTCCTTCACAGACAGCAAGTGGGGAGGGGCAAAATGGTGTGTGCAGGAGCACGCACTCATTTTAACCAATAGGCTTTGAATATTTGTGGGTTTTCTGATTAATGGGGGGGGGGGTCCGGAACGGATCCCCCACAAATCAGGAGGGACGACTGTATATATTCACTCTCTAGGATCTTTTCTAGTCTTTCATAGCTGCCCTTCCCATTCTTAAGCTTCTTCTGATTTCTTGACTGCAGTCTCCTTCCCGATCGAAGTTTGATCCAAGGTACATGAATTCTTTTACTATTTTAATTTCCTCATTTCCACCCTAGTTCCCTATTCACTTTATCCCAGACCACTGACAATGCTGTTTAGGACCAATGGTAGTCCCAAACAACTGGAAGGAGCCAGACTGGGTGTAATGATGGCACAGGTCAATGGTACTATCATATTGGGATCTTAGAAACTCATCCCTGAGCTGTACTCAGTTCTGCCTCTCTTTCAGTGGTAGAACTATGCAGCCCTCTAGATGCTGTTGGTCCCATCAGCTCTAGCTCAGGAGTATTGGGACTTGCAGTTCAACCACTTCTGGAGGACTCCTACTTTTGGAATCAAGCCAAAGCATTATGGTACAGAACACACTTGCAAGATCCCTCAAGACCATTGCTTAATGACATTATTATTTGGACTAGAACTTTCAGACATCACTTATCTTATCTTAGAGGGCCACAGGTTATGCCAAGTTTGCCACATTTGGTGTGGGAACTTGATGAGTTTATTCTAATCTTGCTGGTTGAGTCTGAGCCTGCTGAATTTTAACTGTACTTTAAAAATCAGCTGTATTCAGTTCAAGAAGGAAAGAAATGAATAATGACCCATTTCAGAAATGGACCTTGAATGCCAACTCTGCTAGCTATGAGTACAGAGGGCATTTTTACAGTTATGGCTTGACGTGACAATTATATTATAATGTGAATGGATTAGGCCACCCTTCATCCAGGAAGCTCAGGGCTATGTCATCTCCCACCCATCCTTTCATCCTCACAAGGCGAGCTGGAACATGTCTAGAGAAGGGCAACCAAGGGCTCATTCCCGCTTACATTTAAACTGGTTCGCGATTTGCTTTGGCAATGGGTTGGTGAATCGATTCCAGCTGAGGTGTAGTTCCCAGTATGGAAGCGAATTATTTCCTTATTTCATGGATTTGTGTCTTTTTTGACATGATTGTCATTCCCACTAGATTTGTGCCATTTCAAATGCATGTCAATCATCCAGCCGTCATTGATGACACAACTACATGTCATATTGGCAACACATTCAAGAAAACATATAGGACAACATGACCACATACGAACTAAACACACTCAGAGAAATGTAAATACTATGCTTCTAGTCCTGCTCTAAATGGAGGACCTTTCCGGATTTGTCCTGGATGGGAGGCTGAAATGTAGGACCTACCATATTAACCTGGACATTCCATCTCAAACCTCAAAACAGAAATCCTTGAACAAAAACAAAACTACAAAGAAAGATTGGAAAGCAGAATTGGATTCCAACAGCAGAATTGGACTATATCCACAAGCTTCAGTCCATGGACAGTGGGTTGAACAGAAACAGTGGTTTCCTAGCACACTGCACATATAACACTAGTTAACACTACAGCTTTATGGGGCTCTCTTGGCCAGTTTATCACATTTCCAGTCCCCAGTCAGCATCGTGCTACATTCCAATAAATTCCTCCATCATTCATATGATTATCTACTTACATTGGCTTTAGGCAACATCTTTCTTCCTGCTTTGTCCCCCTCCTCCAACAACTATTGTTCAAACTGAACTTGTCACCTTATCACCATACCATACGTTTCACTTGCTATTCACACATAAAACCAGCTCATTCATATAAAGGTCTGTTTCTAGGCACTTCACACTTCTAATGAAGTAGACTTAAGTCTACAAAAGCTTATGCTACCAATTTCTTTCTCTTCTCAAAGGTGCTACAAGATCCCTTTCCAACCGACATGGAAAGCATCAGTTGCTCCTGTAACTTCAAGATTCCCCAGCCTGCTCATAATGGAAATTGTGATCCAAAAAGGTAAGAGCTTTGACACTTGTTATCCTCTGCACCTTTCCAAAAAATTGTCAAACCACATAATAAATGTGCAGGAAAATATTGTAGGAAAATCATGCATATGCCACTGCCAACATAATAACTTATGGGGTTGGATCTATAATAAGCCACAGTTGTAAAAACATCTACTATGAGCAAACTTTGTTCAGATAACTGACTACAGCATGACCATTGGATAGCCATCCATCCACCTCTGTTGAGGTCGGGGCTGCAATGACTAGATCCTGCACAGGATAGTCTGGTGCCTGGAGTGATCAACAAGACTGCATTACACTCAATTCCAGGTACAAAAACTGACTAGACATCCAGCTGGATCTAATTTCTATATCAGCAATAAGATATTATCCTCCATCACATCAGAAGCAGCAGCCAAGCCCAGTTAGGACAGGTATGTGCATAAGGGATGCTAGTAAAATCCACCATGAAATCTGATGGTACTGGTCTCATGCTTTGTAGCAAGAGACTTTAAGAACCAAGAAAACATTAGGCCTAAGCAGACTGCCAGAAATAGTGCACATTAAATTGAGGCACTGCCCTGGCTCAGTGCTAGGGAATCATGGGAATTGTATTTTTTTCTGAGACATTGAGCCTTCTCTGTCAGAGAGCTCTGGTGCCACAATAAATTACAGTTCCCATGATTCTCTAGCACTGAGCCAGGGCAGTGCCTCAATTTAATGTGCACTATTTCTGGCAGTCTGCTTAGGCCCATTGTTAAGTATACATTCACTATGGGGTAGGCAACCTTTCCCCTTTAAGGGCCGAGGGACTTCAGCTCCCAGAATCCCAGGAGCTATTGGCCAACATGGGACTATTGGCCAACATGGCTGAGGCTTCTGGGAGCTGAAGTCCCTCGGCCCTTAAAGGGGGAAGGTTGCCTTCCCCTGCACTATAGCTTTTTTCCAGAATCAAGACACTGCCATTTCAGGAGCCAACTTTCAGTGCAATCTGAGGATGATGCACTCAGATGCAGCTCAAAAAATAACATGGCAGAGTTCAGAAGGAAAAAGAACCAAATATAGGTATTGGTAATGCACTGACCACTTTCTATACTGAAAAAAATAAGTCACAGACACTATTGATTTCATCCATGTCCTTGTAGGTTCTTTATCTTGAGTTGCAATATGTACGAATATTTACAAACTCTCCTCTCCAACTTCCATCAACTTCTCTGTCTGTAGTACATCAGCTTGCAGCTTCAATTCAATCTAAACCACAAGCCAACTAACCCACACTGATCCACACCAATCCAACAATCCACATGTGACTTCTCTCCTGGCCCACTTAAATACAGTATTGGTTGTGAGTCATAATCTGGTGCCTCACAGCATGATGCAACCTCAGCAGAGTTTACATCATGCCATGTGCTCTGACTCAGCATTCTATGGCAGTCCCACGGGATATGATGCCACCTGTCAATCAAAATATTTTCACAATTATTTAAAGGAATGTTTTTCTAACATTCCATGTCAATGGGGCAATGAATCCACTCTGGATGTTAGTTGTTATTGTTGTTAATTGCCTTCAAGTTGACTTCAATCCATTGTGATCCCATGTATGAGAGACCTCCAAGTCACCCTAACCTCAGCCACCCTGCTCAGCTCCTGAAGATTCACAGCTGTGGCTTCTTTGATTGATTCTAGCCACCTGGAATGCAATCTTCCTCTTTTCCTGTTGCCTTCCACTATACCAAGCATATAGTATTTTCTAGTGAACCCTTTCTTCTTATGATATTGCCAAAATGCGACAACCTCAATTGAGTCATCTTTGCTTCCAGACAGAGTTTGGGCCTGATCTGCTGTAGGGCTCATCCATTGGTCTTTTTAGTGGTCTATGGTATTTTCAGCACTCTTCTCCAGCACCATATCTCAAATGAGTTAATTTTTTTCCCTATCAGCTTATTCACTGCCCAGTTCTCACAACTATACATAAAAACGGGAAATACAATGGCATGGATAATCCTAACTTTGGTTTTTAATTTTATATCTTTACACTTCAGGATCTTGTCTAGTTCCTTCACAGCTGTTATTCCTAGTCTTCTGATTTCTTGACTTGATTTTAGAATAGACTTCTTACAAGTGAAGAAGCAAATTTCTCCTTGATAGTATTTAAAAGCCTTATCACATGACAAAAGTAAGCCAAGTCACAGCGATAGAGAAGAGGCTTTCTGCTTACCTCTCCACAAGCTCTTAAAGCTTGTCTGTTCTACTCCTGAGGGCTATGGTCATAAAAGTGTGCCTTTTGTCATGCTGAAAAAATCAATTAGCAAAAGGCATGCTTTTACAACCATCTCCCTTAGGAAGGAGAACAGAAGTGCTACGGCATTATGTGGATGATGTAAGCAAAAAGCCACTTCTCTATTGCTGCATCTTGGCTTACTTTTGTAATGTGATAAGCTTGTAAGTGTTTTCACCACCATCAGCTCTGGACAGCCATGTATCCAATGTACAGGACCTGATGCAGAGAATTTGTTGTTGTTTGTTGTTAACTGCCCTCAAGTTGACCTCAACCCATAATGACCCTGCTGATGATACATCTCCAAGACACTTTGTCCTCTACTGCTCTGTCTAGCTCCTGCAAATTCATACTCATGATTTCTTTAATAGAGTCCATCTATCTAGCATGTGGTTTTCCTCTCTTTCTACTTCCCTCTACCTTTCCTAGCATAATTGTTTTTTTCCAGTGATTCATGCCTTCTCATGATGTGTCCAAAGTATGACAGCCTAAGTTTTTTCATCTTTGCTTCCAGGGAGATTTGTGGCTTGATCTGCTCTAGGACCCATTTGCTTGTCCTTTTAGCTGTCCATGGGATCCTCAGCACTCTTTTCCAGCACCACATTATCTCAAATGCATTGATTTTCTTCCTATAATCTTTCTTAACTGTCCAGCTCTCACATTCATACATGGTAATAGGGAATATGCTGGTTTGTACAATTCTAACTTTTGTGCTGAGTTTATATCCTTGCATTTTAGGATCTTTTCTAGATCTTTCATAGCTGCCCTTCCCATTCTTAATCTTCTTCTGATTTCCTGGCTGCAGTCCCCATTTCTATCAATGTTTGATTCCAGGTATGAGAATTACGGTATTTTACTATTTCTGTTTCTTCATTATCTATTTTGGAGCATAATACTACATAAACAAGAAGCCAAAAAATTAGAACTCATTACTCTATGGTTCTCCTGTGATGGTTTCTTACCATGGAACCACTGTGAATTTCTCTACCAAGGAGATAATAGAGACCACTTCTACAACAGCTTGTTCTACTCCATGCAGCATGGAATTTATTGGGCTGATCAAGCTGTATGATTAGAACTGTTTAATTAAAATAGAATTTGATGAATTTCTGATTGGTGGAGCTGTGAGAAATAGCCATGGGAGAACTTAAATGTATCAACTTAAATGAGCAAAATATAAAATGGTAGGTCATCTGATTTGGGTTTTGTGGTAGTGTGTGTTCATACCATGCTTGGTTGTGTAATTGTCATAAAATGTCTCTAGGTCGTAGTGAAGGGAAAAGAAAAGAAAATGCACATTTTAATTGCTTGTGTATATAAGCTTTATTTTCTCAGAACTAGCACAACTGCTCATACCTCCAGGTTCCAGCAAAGAGAGTGAGACTTTCCAAAAAGGGTGTTTAAAATTCCACAATGGAACAAAGGCAACACACTTCTGCATCTCATGCAAATCCTTGTGTAATCAAGAATTTCAAATTGCAAGAGCCACAAAAGCTCTTTTGGCAGTACTTGGTGCCCTAGTCGCTGATTAAAAAAAGAAAGATGGGAAAATATAAAATTTTCCCTCCTAGCACATGATGGTCCCAATCTGATTTCAGGTTAAACGTGCATAATACATTCTTGTGTATAAAAGAAAAGAAAAAAATAAGGGGATCCTTCACTGCACATTGTGTATTTAACTCTCATATCCAGTATTCGCTTGGAAAAGTGAATGCCTATTAAAATGATTTAAGGTTGCAATCATATGCAAAATTAGCATTTTTAAAGGGTGGTACTTGGTGCAAATTAGGACTGCTTAGGCAGGAGTAGCAATGGGAAGTAAGCAAGGTCCATGAAGCCTGACTTTGGGAGAGTTGTAGCTAATGCTTCCATGCCAGTGGAGCAATGGATCTGCTCTCAGTTTTAGCCTGGATTTTGTAAGAGTTCTCCATAGTAGTAAACCTTGTCTCCAAAATGAGTTCAGCACCTTGGAGATCTTCTTTCAAGTCTGGAAAGTAAAATAATATCCAAAATCCACAAAACGGTGTTACCTTTATTGGACCAACCAAAATGCGCAAAACACATGTTTCAAGCTTTCAAAGCTCCACTGGCTTCTTCATTGGGAAAAAGTATTAAAAATCATACAAGAGGGGAAAATGACAATATTAACCAGCAGCTTGCCTTTTATCAAGACGTTGTTGGTGTTGTCCTCAGTTAAGATGGTATAGGGATATCCATGCAGGAAGGTTACTCCTCCTCCTCCTTGACCATGTCATGTGGATACTGGGAGACAAAGCATCTTAAAGTCCGGCAAATACACACACACATCCTAAAAGGATTCCTTATTGTATGTTAGGGAACTTCATGAAGTATAGAACTTGGAAATATGGTGGCAAACAAGAGAAGGGAAGGCAAACATTGAAAACTGGAAGGTGGCAGTTCAGTAAACTGTTCCTGTTTTTTTCTCCCATCCATTCAAGGTAAGTTATTGTGCAACCACATTGACCTATTTAAAGAATTTTAAGGGTTTTTAAAACAAATTCACATCAGTTTGTCATATTGTCTCTCCACTTTTGTCTGTCTTTTTTCTTACTAGAAAAACAATCTATTAAAGAAGAGGGGATAAATCATTTTGGGATTGGCAGCATTACAGATCTAGCTTGGTGTAGCCAGCATTGTGTGATGTTGAACTAAGGTCCTTTGCAGACTGCCAGAAATAGCGCACATTAAATTGAGGCACTGCCCTGGCTCAGTGCTAGGGAATCATGGGAATTTTATTTTTTTAGGAGACATTGAGCCTTCTCTGTCAGAGAGCTCTGGTGCCACAATAAATTACAGTTCCCATGATTCCCTAGCACTGAGCCAGGGCAGTGCCTCAATTTAATGTGCACTATTTCTGGCAGTCTGCAAAGGCCCTAAGTCACTAGGGGACCAGGGTTCAGCTCGCTGCTCGACCATGGAAACCCACAAGGTGACCTTGAGCAAGTCACATATTCTCAGCCTCAGAGGAAGGCAAGGGACAACTGAACAAATTCTGAACAAATTCTGCCAAGAAAACCCATGGGTCACCATAAGTCAGAAATAACTTGAAGGGACACAACAAGTGTTAGGAGCCATCAATTAGAAACCAAAGGACTTGGTCTCAAAGCAGTAAAGATCAACCCTGGTATAACTGGACTTGAATTTTAATAAGGATGTTTATGTATTGATGACTCCAGGAAGCCCTGTCATCAATTGCAAATGATTTAATTCCAAATTGCAGGGATAAAAAACATTCATTAGAAGCAGTTAATGGATTTGTTTTGGGGTTGTTGTTTGTTTTGGTTTTTTAAGAAAAAAACCAGTGTGTGTTCTCTGGTGGAAATGTGCTGAATTACAGCGCATATGAATTGTCTTGTCTAGAGACAGAAATACCACCTATGTATCAGTCTCACTTTTGCTGAATATCTTGTAATCTTCATCCTATTCCAGATCACTTTCAGTTGGGAGCAATTTATCCCCTCCTTCTCATGTGGAATTCTGTGTGTACTTTTATGTGTCTTTCCCCCGCAAAATGTACACATTTTTACACATTTTCCTCATCAGGTAAAGTCTCTGCACATTTTTCAATTATATGTATTTTTAGTCATCAACATTTTTCAGGGCACATATAATTTTGCATGCATTTTTCCTCTTTGGTTGAAACACATCTCAGGCCTTAGAAACACATAGATTTCTAAGTTGAGATATGCTTCATCACGTTATCAGTTTTGAGATATGTGATACAGATATGGATATGGATATGAATATGTGTGTTAGGGTGAAGGCCTAAATACTCTAAAGGCATCAGATCATGTCTGACCTTGGAATGAGAGACCACCAATGAATGCTGGGTGCTGTACGCTATCGTTTAGAAGAAGGAACTGACAAAAACACCTCCAAGCATAATATTGAGAAGGGAGGGATAAATTAGTGCCAAGACAGGTTGCAATATAAATCTTGATTTACTCTGGTGATTTATTCTAACAGTTATTTGAAGGAGGAGGAGAAGGGAGAGGCAGGCTGCATAAGAGATTAAGGTATTCTTGGCAGAAAGGCTTGACTGGAAGAAGACGACAAAGAGATCAGCAGGATCAAAGAGTGGTTAGGATTCATGGAGGCTGCTTTTTCATAGCCTCCTTGCTGTTCATTGTCCATTGAAGAGATGCGCCTGAAAGAAGCAATGAAGGAATCCAGTAGATGCTGCTAGCAGGAGATGCCACAATATTTCCTCAGTTTGCACATAGATATGAAAGCATCCCTTTGGCTTTATATGCTTCCTATTATCTTTTAGGCAGTGATTGCTGGTGCCTTCTAAGTCAGTAGATGGGTGAATCCACTATGGGTTTTAGTCCAAACTTTAATGGAGCTACCCAACATGCTGAACTCTATTTGCAAAGAGGTCCAACACCTAGGAAAACCCTTTTCAAGTTCAGGTTAAAACCCAGAGTGATATCACTGCCAAACAAACTTTTCAGAAGACATCAGCCCAACGAAATGTCCCCCATTATTCATTTTTCACAGTATAAAAAAGGAAGCCTTTGTATACCTTTCTCTCATTATCATCCATATTTCTCTTTTTTCATGCAGGCTGCCATTTTCCTCACACATACCACCCCGGTATGGCATTTAGTCTATAATGATATAGTATATCAGCCAGGCTGCCAAAACAAGTGTGATTTCGCTGCTGCTGTTGTTATTGTTGTGTGTATAATGTTTTGGCAACATTGAAATCGCACCTTCCCATTACTGTATCCAAAACAGGGTAAAGAATTTTAACTGGCCATTTTGCAAACCCTAACCACCACACAATTCCTTAGCCAGTGCTAGAAAGCTACAGCAAACATAGGCTGCATCTGTACTGCAGAATTAATGCAGGTTGACACTGCTTTAACTGCCATGGCAAATGGCTATGCAATTCTGGGATTTGTAGTTTTGTGAGCTATTTAGTCTCAGTCTTACAAATCCCAGGATTCCATAGAATGGAGCCATGACACTTAAAGCAGTGTCAAACTGCATTGGTTCTGCAGTGTGACAGCAGCCACAGATTTCTTTGATCTGGACACCAATTGAACTATTGGGCCTTTACAGACTGCCAGAAATAATGCAACTTGAGTCCACTTTAACTGTCCTGGCTTAGTGCTAGGGAGTCATGGGAATTGTATTTTTTTCTGGGACATTGAGCCTTCTCTGTCAGAGAGCTCTGGTGCCACAATAAACTACAGTTCCCATGATTCCCTAGCACTGAGCCAGGGCAGATAAAGTGGACTCAAGTTGCATTATTTCTGGCAGTCTGTAAAGGCCCAATTATTGTCTCCCTATTCATGCAACAGTAGTTTTGACTTTCTTTTCTCCTCTGAATGCTTAAACCTTAAAGAGACTGTTGCATGACCAAAAGCTTGTTCCCATTGTCTGCCACAGCCAAATCCCTTGCAACCTGAAATAGGCTGGTTAGTACTTGGATGGGAGATCACCCACAAATACCAGGTGCTGTTGGCTATATTTTAGATGAAGGAACTGGCAAAAACCACCTCTGAGTATTCTTTGCCTAAGAAAACCCTACAAAATGTACGAGGTTGCCATAAAACGAGAGGCAACTTGAAGGCACATACACAACTTGCAGAATTCTATTCCCACTGTGAAGATGAGGAAGGTAGACTGGAAACATTGGAATAGGGATATATGAAAAATTTTCTCCATCAAATATGGAAGGATGGCAGGCAGTCCACAGCACCTGGGAGTGTACACAGATGTATTCAGCACTACCTACATGCTCAGCCTACATACTTAAGGACTATCCAGAAAATGTGTACAAGCACACTTTAGTCAGTGGGTTGATTGTGCAAACTATGTGTGGAATCTAGAAATGCACATGCAAGGGCACACTTTTTATAATGGGATGGGGAAAAGGGGACGTTAGTAGAAACAGGCTTCCCAGATATATCCATCCTTATGCTGGACATTTATTTATTTAATATAAATATCAATTTATCAATATATAAATGTATTACTTTAATTGCCAGCAGAAGATGATGGGAGTTGGAATCCAGCAACATTTTGAGGGTTGTCCAGGTTACCCAACCTGAATTCTGAGTAGGATTATTTGGAGGGGTAGAAGAGGCTGTCTGGGGTCTGCTCAGAACAGCAATGGCAGCTTTCACGTTAGACTTGGCACCCATCAGTGAGACCTGTTCATACAGGGCAACTGCTGGAAAAGAGGCCAAAGTCAAAAGGAGGCAGGGCCAATGGTTTCTGATTTTAATTATTTTCTTTTAAAATCATCAGTGTGACCTCTGGTGGAAATGTGCTGAATAGCAGTAGATACCAATTGTCTCATCTAGGAACATAAATACCACCTACTTATCACTCTTATTTTTGCTGAATTTCTTGTAATTACAAATGTCAGTTTTACCCTGTTCCAAATGAGTCTCAGATTGGGAGAATTTGTTCCCTCTTTCCATTTGGAATTGTATGTTTTTATGTGTCCCTGTGCCCATGCACACATTTTTTTTTACAAATTAAACTCATCAGGTAAAGCTCTGCACATTTTTTGAAAATATCCATTTTTAGTCATCAACATTTTTCAAAGCAGACATATTTTTGCATGCATTTTTCCCCTTTGATTGAAACACATCTCAAGCCTCGGAAATATATAGATTTCTAAGTTGAGATGTGCTTCATCATGTTACTTGAGAGATGTGATACTGATATGTTTTTAGAGCAAGGGTCTAAATACCTTAAAGGCATCAGATTCTGTCTGATCATGGAAACCAAGCAGGATCAGCCCTGTTTAGTACTTGCATGGGATATTGACAATGAATACTAGGTCCTGTAGGCTATATTTCAGAGAAAGGAACTGGCAGAACCACCTCTAAGCATAATAATGAGAAGGGAGGGATAAATTAAAGCCAAGACAGTTTGCAATATAAATCTTGATTTATTCTCAAAATTTAATCTAACAGTTATTTGAAGGAGGAGGAGGAAGAGGAGGAAGAGGCAGGCCGCATGAGAGATTAAAGCATTACTGACATAAGGACATCAATGACTGGAAGAAGAGGACAAAGAGATCAGCAGGATCAAAGAGTGTCTAGGATTCATGGAGGCTGCTTTTTCATGGCCTCCTTGCTCTTGTCCATTGAAGAGATGTCCCTGAAAGAAGCAATGAAGGAATCAAGTAGATGCTGCTAGCAGGAGATATCACAGCTTTTCCTTAGTTCTATGTTGCACATAAGTATGAAAGCAGGCCTTTGGCTTTATATGCAGAGGTCTTCCTATTATCCTCTAGGAAGTGGTTGCTGGTGCCTTCTAAGTCAGTGGATGGGTGACTCCACTCTGTGTTTTAATTCGAACTTTAATGGGGCTACCCATGCTGAACTCTATCTCCAAAGAGGTCCAGCACCTAGGAAACCCCCTTTCAAGTTCAGGTTAAAACCCAGAGTGGCTTCACTGCCAAACATAAACGTATCAGAAGACATCAGCACAAGGAGATGTCCCGCCTGATTCTTTTTCTCACATGCTTTGTATACCTTTCTCTCATTATCATCCATATTTGTTTTTCATGCCATTTCCCCACAAATACAGCCCAAGTCTGGTATTTAGTCCATACTGATATAGTATACCAGCCAGGCTGCCAGCATAATTGATACCAATGCTATTAGTTTCAGCAACAACACACATACACCAATAAGAACGACAGCAGCAAAATCACACCTTCCCAATTGTTCTATCCAAAACAGAGTGAAGAATTTCAACTGGCCATTTTGCAAAGCTTTAACCCTAACCACCCCCAATATCCCTTAGCCATTGCTAGAAAGCTACAGCAAACATAGGCTGCATCTACACTGCAGAATTAATGCAATTTGACACTGCTTTAACTGCTATGGCTCAATGCTATGGAATTCTGAAATTTGTTGTTTTGTGAAATGTTTAACCTTCTCTATCCAGTACTACAACAAGCTACTAATCACAGGTTTTCATAGGATAGAGCCATGACAGTTAAAGCAGTATCAAACTGCATTAATGCTGCGGTGTGACATCAGCCACATATTTCTTTGGTCTGGACACAAATTGAACCATTGGTTGCCAATTCATGCAACAGCAGCTTTCACTTTTTTTCTCCTCTGAATGCCCAAACTTTAAAGACACTATTGCTTATTTCCCTTGTCTGCCATGGCCAAATCCCTTGCAACTTGAAATGGTCTTGTAAATTGGGAAGAAGAGGGAAACACTGGCCTTCTTCCAACCACTATAGGGGGTTGCAGACTGCCAGAAATAGTGCAAATTGAGTCCACTTTTAGGGTTAGGGTTAGTGCTAGGGAATCATGGGAATTGTTTTTTTCTGAGACATTGAGCCTTCTCTGTCAGAGAGCTCTGGTGCCACAATAAACTACAGTTCCCATGATTCCCTATCCCTAACCCTAACCCTAAAAGTGGACTCAATTTGCACTATTTCTGGCAGTCTGCAAACCCCCCCCCCCCAAGTTACTTTGGAAGGGAGGTGGAAAGCTTTGTCAGATGAAAGCAAAGGCATATTAGCCCAGAGTTTCTCTCCTGGCAGGGGTGTGAATCAGTCACCTCTAGGAAGCCCACAAGCAGCACACTGACACCTGAGGATTAGCCATGTTTTCCCTCTTGGGGTAAATAGCAGCCTGAGGCATATGTGAAATTATAGATAAGAAAAATGGTCTAGAGCAAATGGTTGAAACACATGCAGTGACCCAGTTCCCTCATGCACACACACACACACACACACACACACACACACAGGCTGCTCTCAGTCTTCTGACACTGAAACATGAACACTCATCCAGAACAAGCTGTCCCAATAATGAAACTTACTTTTCATGTGTAGCAGTCCAAACTAGTGTCTGGATCTCCACACCGTCTCTGACTGCTGGATCGCTTACCAAATCTGGGCAAAGATGAACACGTATACTTGTCAAATAAGATCCTGGCTTTGAACCAGTTTAGGACACAAGAATGATCAACGTGCATTACCATAGAGTATCTTACACTTGAAAAGAAAATCTTCCTAGTATACATTTTGACCAGGTACAACCTACTCTTTAAAAAAAACACTTTGTGCATTTTAAAATGGAAATATTTCATACAAGTTTTTTTTCAGTGCCCTCCCCTTCTTTTAGGTTTTAAAAAAATGTCTGGGGAGGGGTGTCCATATCTGAGAATGTCCTGGGCTGGTATGAAAGGTCAGTTTTGTAGGACAGTTGCTCCAGAGCTTGGGGAAGTGACCACTAGCTATGTGGGCTGTGATATGGAATTCTGGGGGCTTCTAGTCCAAAATAGTGACTTTTGCATGCTCTGCACCTGCCAAGGCCACACCACAGTAGGATGTTCACTATTGTATAACAAAACCCCTAACTTACTGCACACTGAAACAAATCCAATGAGAATTTTCCTGGGATGAGGTGATCAGGTTTCATGATCATGAAGGCAATTAGGACTGAGAGAACTGGGCAGCCAGTTCTCATCTTAGCTGGTAGCAATGGG
This sequence comes from Phrynosoma blainvillii, assembly GCA_026167975.1. Lineage (NCBI taxonomy): Eukaryota > Metazoa > Chordata > Lepidosauria > Squamata > Phrynosomatidae > Phrynosoma > Phrynosoma blainvillii. The sequence goes on from JANUYF010000005.1 coordinate 122,586,708, forward strand.
TCTGTGGCCACAAGAATTGAATTCTGTTGGTCCACTGAAAATGGAGTAGACCGATTGACTCGATTGTTCGAGGTGAGTTAATACACTGGTAAATTCCATTGATTCAATGAGAGTACTCTTCTTGAAGCTAGCAACAGAATTGAGGCCAAGATTTTTGTTTTGTTTTTAAGCGACAACACTTAAAAACAACAATAAGTCATTAAGCAGAAATTGAAGAAAAATGAAATTTCATGGACAAACTAAGGAAATCTGAGACTGAATTTCTTCCCTGTTTGCCTTGCCTAAATTCAATACAGACAGCTGTTCCTAGGAGTGTTGTTCCCAGGACACCAATATAGACAGCTGTTCTCTGCTTGCCACAAAACTACTAAAAATGAAGAGCCTCTCAGGAAAATAAATAAATTAATTAAAATAAATTAAAAATACTACTACTACTAAATAAATATAAATAAATCCTAAAGCATCACTGACATGGTCAAATATGCAAGGATTCGTATCTTTTAAAAGAGAAATAATCCAATCCAATCCAATTTGTCAATTGAGGTTGACAAAAGTCCCTGAAGGCACTAGATCCCATTTGATTTTGGAAGAGGCAGAGTCGGCCCTGATTAATATTTGGATGAGAAACCACCAGGGAATATCAGATGCTGTAGGCTAAATTTCAGAGGAAAACAATGACAAGCGCCTATAAGTACTCCTAGCCTAAGAGAATCCCATGAAATTAATGGGCTCACCATAAGTCAGCAAACAACATGAAGGAACGTATACATACACAAAAGCCATTACAAGCCAGATAAGAAAACGGGGGAAATATGCAAAGCTCCCAACCTGGATAGACAAATCTTTCAGAGATAGGTTGTCCCACCTTCAGAAGTGTTTAATCTTAAATTGTTGCTATCTTGATTATGAAAAAATGTGCAAAGGTTATTTGCACATAAAACAAAATTCTTGTGCATCTCTAATTGCAGAGTGCCTTAAGCTTCTCAGAGGAAGGGGAGGCTTAGAAACAGATAAATCCATTTCACTGACCTGAGCCGGTTGGCTGAGTTGAGATATTGCTGGACTTCATTGTAAAACTGCACCAGTTCATCCATTGAAGCATCTTTCCCAGGGAATTCAGGGGCAATGCGTGCGGAAGCACCCTCAAAATGGCTGAGAAACACAGCCAGGCAGCAAGTGAGAGCAACCACAGTAACCCAGCGTTTATGTGGAGTGTTCATCTGTATCCAAAAGGAAGAGGCAAATGGGGAAGTCATCCTGAAAGGCCACTATATGGTTTCAGCCCTATACACAGTTATCTAAGAGAAAGTTCTATTCTAACCTCATAGAAAAGCGATATTGGTTTCTCAATGGACACATATAGTATTGGATGCTCGAGGAGGTTTCTGGGAGATGAATTCCAAAAAAATAAAATTTTTGAACCTCAGACTACCCCTGGAATCCTTCAATCAGAACTTTATTGATTTTCACTTTGACTGAATGAAGGTGTATCCACACTGCAGAATTAAAGCAGTTTGACACCACTTTAACTGCCATGACTCTACTCAACAGAATCCTAGGATTTGTAGTTTGGTGAAGCACCAGAACTCTTTGATAGACCAGTCTGAATACTTCACCATCCTACTAGACTCTGAACTCACCTGTGGTTGTGTCCCCAACACTATCAGAACATCTAGAGAAGTGGGTCAATATCAACAAAAGCTCATGCTAACATCAATCAATTAGACTCTGCTGCTTGCTTTCTTCAGTCTCCCCTTCCTTTTCTTTTTTATGCTCAAACATAATAACACACCTATCTCTTTGAAAACGGGCCCACACTGTAATTCCTGTACTTCCAGCACATGGAGATCTGAGTTTGCACTGACAGTGAGAATACAGTTTGTATTTAGTTCTTGGCAGCACTGTTAGCAGATTCATAATTGCATATATCATGCTGATTTTCTAATCTTCATGCCTTTAGGGAATATTTTGCACACACACAAAAACATCTCTCTATAACAAACCCCTGTTGTTTCCCTTCCTTTTTAAAAGAGAATTCTGGAGCATAGTCTGTAGTGTAAACCTGCTCACCATTTAGTACTGGATGCACCCCTGAAAACAATCAAGATTCTCGATTAGTGTGCATTGAGTTGTGTGGCCAACTGTTTTTCCCTGCCCCTTCCAAAGGCTCTTAGAAGCAGTAAAGGCATGTACATTGCCTTATCTATAGGCTCACAGATTCCTGCCTGAGCAAATCCATAAGGATCCAAACAGGGCAAGGTACGCAGTTATCTTCACATGCACTGTTACATGGCTTATGGGTGTAGTAATGCCTGGTAGTTACTCTGTTACTAAGGTACTGATTCTATGTTGGTCTTTAACCTGAACTTTAATGCATCTGTCCAAGGTCATCTCCTTTAAAGTTCAGGCTAAAACCGAGAGTGGATTAATTACTCCACTGATAGGGGGTCATCTTTGACTCAATATCTGATTTTGTTTCTCCTGCAGCAAAATTTTCAAAACCATATACATCAGGATGTGCAACACAGAGAAATGGAACACATGTGGCCCTATTCCTTTCTCAGACATGCAGGTCATTGCTGTGATCAAAATTACCACGAAACAATACATTTTGGTGGCATGTTGGTTGCAAAAAGGCTGTGTTTTTCTTTTTAAGAATGACTTGCATGGGGAGTGGGCAGGGATTAAGACAGGGACTCAAAGAAAAGTGTGGCTTCTTTTGCCAGTGTGCCATGGCAATCTAGTGACATGGCAACCATTTATAAAAAAAGATGTGCCCCAATATCCTGCATTAGCTGCTTACTTACAAATGCATAATTAAAGAGTGTCTCCTGGCTGTTGACGTAGGCCTGGGGGAACATTTACAATTGTGGCAATAATCCCATGATCATGACTACATAATGTTACTGAAGTAGTTACAGATTCTGGGTTATGAGTCTCTAACTGCCATACAGAATGCCAGCCAAAAAAATTCCACTGCTGTTGTGCCACTGCAATTTAGCCATGAAACTATGGGAGGATATCTCTCTCAGTGAAATGGGGAGAGAAACCTGCCTGCAAGAAGTTGTCTATTCTTGAAATACAGTCATGTTGACACAAGTACTACTAGATCACATCAAAACCTGCCCTATTCCTTCCTTTCTCCCCTAAAGCACAGAAGGCTTGGGATATACAGTAAGATTGCTGGTGGTAATGCCTTGGGTTGACATGTCCACCAGGCAAGCCACCTCTCTACAGAAAGAAGATAGAGCTCTTTTCTCCCTTCCATTGCAACCGCCAATTTTTTACCTTGAGAGTCTTGTAAGATGGAAACAGGAAAGGTGCTACAAGAATTCTTCAGGGTGTCCTCTCTGTGTCTTTGTGTGGAAGACTCTGGGGCATCTTTATACCTCTTGCCTCCTCCCTCCCCCTCCTCCTTTCCTACCTGTGCACAACTTATGGCGGATACTGATAATTCTGCACAATCACTTAGTTCAGTCCCCCCCCCCCTTTCACTACTTCCCTCTGAAAACATTAGACTGGCAAGAACTGGATTCCATTTGAGGTGGGCTGTAGGGAAGTTAAATGTGAGTGATTAATGACTTACTTGTTTGTTTTCTGTCAGCCCCTCAAGACAAAAAGGCAGAGGCACTGTGACTAGCCTCCAGCTAAAAAAAGGCTACAAGTGTATGGCATCCGCTCAAGGACACGTGACCGGAATCCTATTAGTGACACACACAGGCAATTTCCCAGCATTTCTGCCTGAACAACCTCCTGCCTGTACCAAAGATGTCTCTGCTGACTGAGCACCCCATGATCATTTAGAGGGAGCAAAGCAAAGCAGTTTCATTTATATACCGCTTCATATCGCGCTATGGGATGTCTAAGCAGTTTACAACTGTAAGCTCATTGCCCCCCAACAGTTGGGTACTCATTTTAGCGACCTCGGAAGGATGCAGGCCTGAGTCTAGCCTGAGCCCTGGCTAGTATTGAACTCACAACCTTGTGGTCTATGAGTGAGTGGCTGCAGTACAGACATTTAACCACTGCGCCACCAGGGCTCCATCTCTATACTTGTGGCTGGGTGCTCAAAGATGCAAGCATTGCCCTGGATTCCCTGGGGCAAAGGAAGTTATACCATCTTCAAGCATTTGACTACAGGAATACAGCCAGATACATCACACCTGCCTTTCCCAGCCGCTAAATGGAGATCCCCCAGCCAGATCTCATCCAAGGCTCATCCAAGGAGGGCTATATCTTAATGGATCTCCATTAAGAAACAGCTCTCCCTGCCTGAGCTACTTACCTATCAAGGCCACTTTATCGATGGTGCAGTTGGAGCAAATTCTCCAGGGCTATCAGTAGCTAGAGGCCTTATGCTGTTTCTGGTGCCACACAGAGATCAGACACATGCAAAAGCTTCTTGTACTGTGTATACAAAAAGGACCTTGGGAGTATTGTTGATCATAAATTGAACATGAGCCAGCAGCATGATGCTGCAGCAAAGGAGGAAATGCTATTTTAGCTTACATTAATAGAAGCATAGTTTCCAAGTTGAGGGAAATAATACTCCCACTATATTCTGCACTAGTCAGGCCTTGTCTGGAGTGCTGTGTTCAGTTCTGGGCACCTCATTTTAAGAAGGACATAGACAAGCTGGAGAAGGGCCAGAGAAGGAAAATGAGGATTGTAAGAGTTAAGGAGAACAGAACATATTATTATATTAAAGTTGAAAGAGCTGGGCATGTTCCACTTAGAATCATAGAATCATAGAATCATAGAATCATAGAGTTGGAAGACACCACAAGGGCCATCCAGTCCAACCCCCTGCCATGCAGGAACTCCCAATCAAAGCATCCCTGACAGATGGCCATCCAGCCTCTGCTTAAAGACCTCCAAGGAAGGAGACTCCACTACTCTCCGAGGGAGTGTGTTCCACTGTCGAACTGCCCTCACTGTCAGGAAGTTCTTCCTAATGTTGAGGTGGAATCTCTTTTCTTGCATCTTGCATCCATTGTTTCGGGTCCTAGTCTCTGGAGCAGCAGAAAACAAGCTTGTTCCCTCTTCGATATGACATCCCTTCAAATATTTAAACATGGCTATCATATCACCTCTCAGCCTTCTCTTCTCCAGGCTAAACATCCCCAGCTCCCTAAGTCGTTCCTCATAGGGCTTGGTTTCCAGACCCTTCACCATTTTAGTTGCCCTCCTTTGGACACACTCCAGTTTCTCTGCATCCTTTTTGAATTGTGGTGCCCAGAACTGGACACAGTATTCCAGGTGAGGCCGGACCAAAGCAGAATAGAGTGGCACTATTACTTCTCTTGATCTAGACACTATACTTCTACTGATGCAGCCTAAAATTGCATTGGCCTTTTTAGCTGCTGCATCACACTGTTGCCTCATGTTCAACTTGTGGTCCACCTGGATTCCTAGATCCCTTTCACACGTAGTCTCATTCAGCCAGGTGTCCCCCATCATATATCTGTACTTTTCGTTTTTCCGCCCTAAGTGCAGTACCTTACATTTCTCCGTGTTGAATTTCATTTTGTTAGCTTTGGCCCAACTTTCTAGTCTGTTCAAGTCATTTTGAATTTTGATCCTGTCCTCCGGGGTATTAGCTACTCCTCCTAATTTGGTGTCGTCTGCAAATTTGATAACTATGCCCCCAATACCATAATCCAAGTCATTAATAAAGATATTGAATAGCACTGGGCCCACAGCAGAACCCTGTGGCACCCCACTGGTCACTTCTTTCCAAGTTGAAAAGGAGCCATTGTTGAGCACCCTTTGGGTTCGACCAGTCAACCAATTATAAATTCATATAACAGTTACTTTGTCTAGCCCACATTTTACCAACTTGCTTGCAAGAATGTCATGGGGAACCTTGTCAAAGGCCTTACTGAAATCAAGATATACTATATCCACAGCATTCTCTTCATCTACCAAGCTGGTAATTTTATCAAAAAAAGAGATCAGATTTGTCTGGCATGACCTGTTTCTCTGAAACCCATGTTGACTTTTTGTGATTCTGAAATTATCTTCCAGATGTTCACAGACTCTCTGTTTAATGATCTGCTCCATAATCTTTCCGGGTATTGATGTCAGACTTGGTGAAGAGAAGAGTGAGGGGTGACATGATTTTACTCTTTAAATATCTCAAAGGCTGTCACAGAGAGGAAGAGGTAGGTCTGCTGCTCCAGAGGGTAACACCAGGCCTAATGGGTTTATGTTACAGGAGGGCAAGTTTTGATTTAACATTAGAAGGTTTTTGATAGTAAGAGCAGTTCAGCAATGGAACCAGCTCCCTAGACAAGTGGTAGGGTTTTCTGCTCTGGACGTCTTCAAAAAGAGGCTGGACTGCTACTTGCTGGGGATGCTTTAGATTGAGATTGAGATTGATTGCTATAGATCCTAGATTGAGCAAAATGGTAGACCTGATGGCCCATGGGACCCTTCCCAACACTAAATGATTTTATGGTTTTATGAATAAATGCCCCCCAAAGGTTGGTAGTATTTATCAGCTACCTTGACCCCATTTTCCAGTTGTGGTGTAAGTGAAGAGGCAAGTGCATTGATGAAAATGAAGCTGCTATTGCTATGTTGCTGACTTTGAAACTCTAGCCTCAGTTAAGGCAGCAGGACATATGCAGGTGTGTGTGTGCTTAGATGCTTCCCCAACCTAAAAAGAGGTTGACTATGGACCCAGGAAGGGCTCCTCTTAGCCCAACAGCATTGCCATGTTTAATCTATTACAGCATATTACCAGCCCTTAAACAGGATCTGTGTGAAGCTGACACTTTTGCCACCTTAGCATGAAGTCTGTGAGGTGGGGTTCCTATAATAGTCCATCAATTTATAACCATACAGAGTGTCCCATAATTTTCAACTTGGCTTGGTCCCTCACTTTGCTGTTGCCAAAAAGCCTCTCTTTTTAGAGACAAAATGCCATCTCCTCTTGCCTCTCCTTGGCTTCAGTTTCTCTCCGCTTGCATCTCCAAGGACAAGTTTCCTACAAATTCCTGGTTTAAATTTCCAGTCTGCCCTTCCTCCCACTTAGACTCAGAGGGACTGAACAGAGAACTATTGTTCAGATCTAAAGGGGGGGGGGGAATTAATCATCCATTACTTTGTGATACCACAGATCTGCCAGATCACTTAGCAAAAGAAAAAAGAAGAAAGTTGAGAACAATTCCTGTTTTGTGATCTCTCTCATCACACCCTGCCTCCAGCAAAGAACTAGGCAAACAAGGAATGAAATAAAGCTATGGGCTTTCTATTTTTCATGGGTCTCATGGGCTCAAAATTGCTTCTACACAGTGGATGCCCTCCAGTGTAATCCTATGGTTGAAATCCTATAGTGTCATATGCAGGCTCAAGTTGTGCTATGCCTGCAGAGTACATTTTTGGACATTGTATGACCATTGTATTCAACTGAAAGCAGCATAAATGGAATTGTGCATGTAGAATCATTGTGCATAAGGTAGTGCACTGAAGTACATGGAATAGCATCACTTCTATGCATTGACTTTCTGAGTTAGACAATGCAAATGCACAATAGGTTGTCAGCCATATGCATTGACCATTGATTCACTTACACAGTGCTACATAACTCCACTGGTAGATATTTACACAACCCCACAGCTATGTAGGATTCCAGCCTATGTATGCCTGTTCAGAAGTGAGACCATTGGAGGCAATTAGATTTATTCCCAGGTGAGTTTATATAAGACTGTAAATTTTAAGAGTCAACCAGGCATTGCACTAAGTGTGTCATTTGAAGTTACACGTTGGATTTATTCACAAATAACTGCTGCCCTGGAGAATGGAAGGTTTTCTAATGGTTAGGGATTTCATTGCATAGGGAAGGAAGTTGCTTTTTCCTTCACTTCTACACTCCTCAAATCACAGCTTTCTTCCAAAGCTACTGCTAAGGTGATCCTGCCAATATCACTATGGTTGTACCAACATGTGTTACTTTCAGACACTCGGAAACTGAACAGAGAGCCCATGGCAGCATCTAAGTGTTGACAGAAATGCAACACAGGGAAGTAGGGAATGTTCTTCTCAGTCATTGTAGACCAGCCTTCCCCAACCTGGCATCCTTCAGCTCCCCATAATTCTCAGGCAGTACAGCTGATGGAGCATTGTGTTTGGGAATTATGTTTATTCATAGCTGGGCAAAGTGTTATAGGTGCTAGGGTTGCATGTCATCCTAAGGCCATTTGGTGCCTCTTGACCCCTCCAGATTTCCTTATTCTGTCCAAAAAGAAGGAAGGAAATAAGGGAGGGAGGGAGGGAGGGAAAGATGAGGCAATTCACAAATTGAAAAGGTTACTTGAGCATCTCAGTTGCTCAACTCAAGTAAAATATTATCTCAGCTATTGCACGTCAGGCTTCCCTGGCTGGCACCCTTCAGTGTTTTTTGACTATGAACCCCATCATCCCTAACCATGCTGGCTGGAGGATGATGAGCTTTATAGTCCAGCATATTTGAAAGCACCTTGTAGAAAATCAGCTGAGGCCTGAGCTTAATAAACCTGATTTAGGTGTTGTAAAGAACATAGAGAGGGTGTGAGTCCCTGTCCAGAGGGCCTCCCATCTACTTTGACAAACAAGACCAGGTCAAATGAGAAATGGCAGACACACATACTTGCCATGCAGTAAAGGAGCAAGTGGAAGATCTGGCTTTAATGAGGCACTGATGGTTTTGGAAAGGATCTCCAGTATGTGTCACTATAGTCAGGAGAGAGAGACACCCTGATAAATGAAATAACTGCAACAGAACATGGAAAGAGACAAAGGAGGAGGATGGCAGATACATCTATTCTATGATCAGATGTATCAGATGTTTAATGGAGATCTAAAGGCAGACTATGAGTGCCAATGTGTTGTACTGGTTGATTGTTGGACTAGGACTCTGTGAGACCAAGGTTTGAATATCTGCTCAGCGATGGAAACTCAGGGGTGACCTTGGGCAAGTCATACTCTCTCAGTTTCAGAAAAAAGGCAATGGAAACCTCCCTCTGAACAAATCTTGCCATGAAACCCTCCTGTGATTTGGTTGGCTTAAAGTCACCAGGAGCTGGAATCAGTTTGAAAGCACACAACAACAAAGGCAGACAGGGAGAATACAGAGTCAGGGATGGGTACATTTACCAGTTCTTTTCTGTGAATTTCTTGCTTTTCCCATCTCCAAGTTCCTTCCATCCCAGTTCCATGCAGAGTGGGTTGTATGGAAGTGGTCCCCCCACCGTAATTATGGGAAATGATCCATATAAATTTTTGCATGCATTTTTCAAATGCACATATTAACCATCAACACATGCTCCTACTGAGTAAAGTATGGACCTTATCACACGGGGCCCAATCCAGACAGAATCCAATCGAAATCCCGACCTAATACGTATTATTTTCCCGTGTTTCCACACGATGTCGCACAGAACCCCGACAGAATGCGGAATGATCCGAGATCTTTTGAATTTAGGTTTCTTCAGGAATTACAATTGCGCGACGGGAATAATTTCGCGATCACCAAATACGTATCGGCAAATATGTATTGGGGAGCATTTCCCCGTCATTACCTCCTTGGAGCGCCGATCTGACACGGGGCCGGCGCTCCAAGGAGGACCTCCTCAGAGAGCCGGCTCTCCAAGGGGGACCTCCTCAGAGCACCGATCCGATGCAGGGCCGGCACTCCAAGGAGGACCTCCTCGGAGAGCTGGCTCTCCAAGGGGGACCTCCTCGGAGCGCCACTCCAACGCAGGGCCAGCGCTCCAAGGAGGACCTCCTCGGTGAACGCTGCGGCGGGAGGTCCTCCTCGGAGCGCCGGCCGTGCGGAGGGCCGGCTGCACCGAGGACGACCTGGGAAAGGGTGACAGCCGTGGCGAGCATAGTGTGCATGTGCAAGAACATCATTGCTTGTTCTCACTTGTGTGTGAACGGCAAATACGGTTCCCAGGAGCACTTTCCTTAAATGCGCAATGAAGGTAATTGCGTGTGAAAACCATTTGCGGAATGAAGGTTTATTTTCGGTTTATTTTCGGAATCTGTCATTTCAGGATTATTATCGCTTTGTGGGCCACGTGTGATAAGGTCCTAAGTTTGTGTGCATTTTCTAAATATAAACAGTGGGGTTCCCCTCTCTCATTTTTCAGGTGTGCTCATGTTATTAAATACATTGTTTTATCTCACAATCCAGAAACCTATGGATTTCTGACTGCAAATTGCATCTGGGTCAGTGTTGTGTCTGGCTGGAGTGGAAAGGATTTCAATTTTCACACTTCCTAGATAGAAAAAACAAGCAAAGAATCCTTGAATCTGGCCTTTTCTTTCTTCCTCACCCTCAAACCATTACTCACCTTTTCTGCCCTAGCTCTAAACCACCTTCAAATGCCTCAACAAAAATTTTGCCCATCTTATTCCCACTACACAGTCATTCCTTCATTCTTTATGGTTGCTATTGATCTGTGAGGTGGTTGAGAAAAGAGAAGTAATTCACCTTTCTGTTTCACTTTTTTGACTATGAAAAACATGCAGGCTGGGCCCAGTAATTTATTTTTATTTAGATTTCTCTCCCATTTTTGACAAAACAAGTCCAAACAATGGCTTATAATTATACACTTATATTATCAAGTTGCCCACAGTGGTGGCTTCTATGTCAGTGGGACGATTGATTGATTGATTGATTGATTAGCCCACCTTTCTCCCAATATGGGACCAAAAGCATCTCTGGGTTTTACTCTCAAGAAGATTTATAAGGTGACCCTATTCATAACAGGGTCAGGACACTGAACAACCCCTTTACAGTTGGGACTAAAACCCATAACAAATTCAGCACCCCACTGACTTGGGAGTCAAAGCTTTTCACCACCTCCAAAAAGATGCAGAAAAATTTTAAGATCTCTAAAATTGTTCCAGGGAAAAATATTCATTTCATTATGTCTATTTGTTTAAAACAATGACTTGGATTCAGATTTGAACATACATAGATTAAATCCATTTAAGTCAGTAGGAATGTACTGGGTCGTGTTGGGCAATATATATTTCTCTGTTCCAACCCTGTTTCCTGAATTTTTTGTCTGTAGGTCTGTTGAATCATTTGCTGATCATTTTCAGACAAACAAATAAAAACATTATCTGAAGATGCCAGCCACAGATGCTGTTGAAACGTCAGAAAGAAACTCTTCTAGAACATGGCCACACAGCCCAAAAAACCCACAAAAACTATAGATGCTGGCCATGAAAGCCTTCGACTTCAAATAATTACATTGATTGGATGAATCTGCTCTAGTTGGGATTAATATTAGAATGTAGGCCTTTTCTATTTTTAATGTTTGGCAATGTTTTAATGAAGTTAGTGAGTGGTAGCTGCAATTCCCTCTGTTACAGTAGCTGTCTGCATCCAGGAGGTGGCACTGACTGCATTATATCTTCCATCCCACAAGAGTCTCCAAAGCTTGCACATTCTTTCCTAACATTTTGGTTGGTTTCCCTGGAAGAGAGACTGAGAACAAAGTGAAACAGAGCATCACTTCAGAGGGAGAACCACCTACTTTAGTACAGATGACTGGAGCAGTGGATCTATGACACCAACACATGAGGAGCCTAATATCTCAAATCCTGTAAACATAATGCCATTTTAGGCTGAAATATGTTGTATATCGATCCTGCTCCACCAGCATACCCTCCCACATTTCACAGATGAAAACCAGGACACATGAGGCCATAAAACATCAGAGTATGGTCAAGATGGCAAAAATTATTAATGAGGAATAGCAGACAAGCTAGGAAAGTCTACAACAGTTTGCTTTTGCCTGAGCCTCCTGGGAAGGCCAAGATTCTGCTCTCTTGTCTTCTCTACCCCTTCTGAGTTAGATCAGGCAAAACTAGTTTTGCACTTTGAACTCAGGTTTGCAGCAATTGAAGTTTGGATATACCTGTAAAAGTCTGTTCAACAATGTAAAGCAGGGCTGAGTTGTTGGACACCACTCCCATCAATACATAATGAGTGGTGAAGACTGATGGATGTTGCAGTCCTACAATATTTGAAGAATCATATGTTCCCAAACCCTGATTTAGAGCAGCCTCTCCCCGAGCAGTTGTGGAGTGTGTTCCATTTTTGACAGAGCCTGGTGCCTTTCTTTCTCCTTCAGCTTCCTCCTTCAGCTTCAGCTGCCCAGCAAGTACAAATTATATCCCAGAAACATAGTACAGAGTAACATTTATCAAATGTACAAAAGTATTATTGCAAGAAGCAATAATGAACAGATATTCCATAATATTATCCCTACATATCAATTTAGTTTTTCCTTTTATTTCCCTTCTTCCCCCCCCCCCTTCCTGTGTAAGTTACCAACTATTTTACAATTGTCCTAAATCCAGCTTCACCAAACCATTGGAAAAGGAAGGCTCTTTAAACAATTGTTGTGCGCTGTACCACCCTATAACTTCTTCCCCCTTCCCTACTGTGGAGGGAAGAAACCAGAGTTGGAGAAATTATGGCTTTCCAAACTTCATTGGATTCCAGCTTCTAACACCACTGAACACTGGCAATGCTGGCTGGGATTTATGTGATCCCAACAATTTATGGCATGCCACAGATTTTCTCATCCATGGCATAGACTAGAGATGAATAACTATCTAAAAACCAGGAGCCACGCATTGACTTTACAAGATCTGGATAGGGTGCACACATATATACTTGCCATGACTCCCCTCCCCAACTGAATTTACTTCAAAATTACAAATATACATACTTGTATAGATCCTCTGAACCACTATGAGGTGTGGAGTGCAATTTCTCTATGTTTATACAGAGAGAGAGGGAGGGAGTGTTTTACACCAGAGAGAATAGGGTTGCCATACCATTCATTTGGCTGGGTTTCATCTAGGCATGATGCCATTTGAACCATCATCTGGGCCAGATTCTCAACTTTTTTAAAAAAATAAGACTCTAGCCTTTGCAGAAGCTGGCATATACAGCAAAATGTGGTGGCATTCTTTGGTCAATTCAGGGGGGACCGCGGCAGCCGGACCGCGGCACTCCTGCAGCGACCCTAAAAGGAGCAGCAAATTGCGGGTCCTTTTACAAGACAGGGAAAGTGCGCCCTAAATGCGTAGGGTGCACTTTCCCTGTCTTTTCCGCCGCAGCACGTCCGGTCGCTGCGGCGGGAGGTTGCCCCGGAAGCGCCGGCCGTGCGGAGGGCCGGCAGCTCCCAGGGCGACCTCAGGAAGAGGAAGGAGCACTGCGCGTGCGGTGGCTCCTCCTCTTCCGGGCCTCCAAGACGGCTCAATAAGCCGTCTGCCGAGGCCCTCAGTTTGCAAGAAACATGCATTTTATGTACCCATATTTGAGGGAGTGGAATATGGCAGCTCAACTCATTTGAAATGTGGTGCTGGAGAAGAGTGTTAAGGATTCCATGGACAGCCAAAAAGACCCTTAATCAGCTAGGAAAACTATTTGTCAGAGTGATGAACCAAAATTACATCCCCAATAAAGTGATAAAGAAAAGTATAAGGTTAGCCTAAATCAGGGGTAGGCAACCTAAGGACCGGGGGCCGGATGTGGACCTGTAGTTTATTGTCCCAGCCAGTTGCCGCCCGCCATGATGATATTGATTATTGTTGTTATTACTTGTTCTTGGGGTTTTCTTGGCAAAATCTCCACAGGGGTTTTGCCATGGCTTTTCTGGGGCTAAGAGAGTGTATGCATTTTTTTTTTAATTTTTAATTTTTTTAAAAAAAATATTTATTTATTTATTTATTTATTTATTTTTGGTGCTTCGGCCCCCCAATTGTCTGAGGTACAGCAACCCGGCTCCCGGCTCAAAAAGGTTGCCTACCCCGGGCCTAAATTGATTGACATTAAGATGGTACATATTAATAGTTTTTAATACTTGATGGAATACAGAGAAATAGATAGTGTGATATTGTGATCAGAAAGTGGATAGGTTCAAGTCTCCAGTTAGTGTTGCCATAGTGGAAACTGGAGAGGGCTCCTGTGTTTTAGCAATTTCTTCTTTGTATGGAAGATTGTATAGAAGAGAAAATTTCAGGAGGTTACCTGGATGCAATGACAATCAACACTTGTTGAAATTTCCTTTTCTACATAGCCATTAAAGGCACAGGAGCCCTCACCAGTTTTTGATCTGGCAACCGCAGGCCAGTCAGATTTTTCTCTTAGGCTGATCTTCCTCACAGAAATGTTGTGAAAATAAAATAGGAAGGAAGAAGGTCAGTCATGTGCCTTGAGCTTATTTGAGGAAAGATTGGATATAAATTAGAGGATTTGGATTTATTTTTAAAATACATAAAACTGTTATTGGTGTAATTCAGTAAACGATAGAGCCCAGGGGTAGACAACCTTTCCCCTTTAAGGGCCGAGGGACTTCAGCTCCCAGAATCCCAGGAGCTATTGGCCAACATGGGACTATTGGCCAACATGGGTGAGGCTTCTGGGAGCTGAAGTCCCTCGGCCCTTAAAGGGGAAAGGTTGCCTACCCCTGGGATAGGATCAAAGGGCCTAGCCATGTAGAACAATGAAAGGGTTGTCTGGTAAAATAAGAGGAAAGACTCCTGTCTCTTTAATGGTTGGGTAGAATAGGGAATTTCAGTATCCCTTGCTGAAATTCCTCTTCTACACAGCTATTAAAGAGACAGGAATCCGGTCTTGTATTTCGTCTGGCAACTCTAAACAATGATATTATTCAGACTGTAAGCATAGAGGTTTTTTATTTTATTTTCTTAAATTCTTACCCACATAAGAAACAAAAAGTAAAAATTACAAATAGAAAAATGAGTGGAGAAGGTGGAAGGCTGAACTACAAAACTGCTGTATTGGGAGGTTTTTATTTTTGGTTTTTTTTGGAATAGTGTTGAAAAATGGTGTAATATCCCATCAATCTCAAATGGTAAAGTCCACACTTGAAGTTCTACAACCACATTCTACGTGGGTGGAACAAGCCGTGGCCAAGAAACAAAGCGTTTTAAACTACAAGGCTAAATTTTGAGAGAAGCTTTTGTTGCTGTAGCCATTAGTCATCCCTGCAACAAAGCCACTTAGGGTGCATCTAGAAATAATGCAGTTTGACATCACTTTAGCTGCCATGGCTCCATCCTACAGAATCCTGGGATCTGTAGTTTTGTGAGGCATCAGCACTCTTTGGCAGAGGAGGCTAAAAACCTTGCAAAACTACAAATCCCAGGATTTCATAGGATGGAGCTAAAGCTTAAAGTAGTATCTAATTGCATTATTTCTACAGTGCAGATGTACCTATTGAATAGAGGAGTTGTAGGATCACTTTTTTATTAGAGTTTTTTGATAAAGTTTGGAGCATTTTGGGTAGCAGATGCTCTCAATGCCTGATAAACTGTCCAAGAATGGGGAGTTGCATTGGATGGCTCCATGAAAATTGCTTCCCAGTTTGTGATTCTGTGGTCTGCTTTTGTCCTTTCTCTCTCTGATACCCCAAAGAGTATACCATGTGAGTTTACGAATAAGAAAATATATCACTTTCTGTTTCTTCCAATTTGATTTCTTTTAAGTCTCAAGTGCCTTCTGTCCTCAAAAGGGAAGAAATGTGCAAATGTTGGTGAATTCTTCAAAATCAGACTGAAATGAAATTCTCTCTCATTTGCACCAACCAAATCATACTGTTTTTACTTACAAGATGGCTTTTTTTAAAAATGGTGGTGCTAATTTAGTACAAACACAACAGAATACACAGAAAATTCAAACCCTAGCTAAAGGCTTTTACAGGCTTTGAAAGCATTGTGCCTAGATGTATAGATCTTGTCGGTCTCAGTTTCCTCCACATTCTGATTTGTTCATGTCTAGTTGTTTGCATTCTAAATATGAATAGATTTGCAGATTTTGGCAAATCCATATCAGCAGTGAACCCAAATGAATTTTTCACCCATTTCTAATTCAGAAGGATAAAGAGTAAAGTTGTAGTTGTTTTCTCCATTAAACTTGCTGTTTTATTGTAGACATAAGAGAGAATCCATCAAAAATACATACATACATTCATACATACACTCTCATACTGAGACACACATACACACGATGTATAAAATAAAGATCTCCCCAGAGTGGACTTATGTGGGATCTTGCACCAGTTAGTCAACACAGATATCACTACAAGTACAACCGAGGTCCCCACCAAAGATAACAGACACCCCACTTTGTCCCAACCCCTGGCGCAAAAATTGTTTGCAGCGCACCCCACTGGCTTGTGAGAAGAAGGGAACATGATTTCATTGATAATGCTGCTATAAGACAAGGAAAAAGAAAAACCAAAAGGAAATCTCTCTCAGACAACAGTATCTGAGAGAGAAAACTGAGGTGGGGAGAGGACAGGCCCTCTTTCACAAAAGGTTTCAGATTGGGGGGTTTTCAAAGATGCAAAACAACACAACAGGATTGGAATGTGTAAAAAGAGGCAGCCGATGGATCTTCAGCCTTTCAGCAGGAAAGTTGTCACCACATGTAGGAATCATCGTACCTATGGAAAACAATGAGAGGATCATGCTATTAGAGAGATGAACGATGGAGTGAAAGGGTCCCAAATCCATGCCTAGAAAGGTTACTTGTTTAGAATACAAATCCCAAAATCCTTCCCCTGTTCTAGGAGTTGCAGTCCAAAAAAGGCAACTTCTCCAAGCTCTATTCCATAATACAGAACACAAAGACATCACAGGGAAGTTGGCTTCATTAAAGGTGTGTTAGCAATTTGATATTCTTTGTATAGCTTTTGGAGCCTACTGCTAGTTGTGTAAGGGCTCAAATGTCTCAGCTTTCAGAGCACCCAAAGCCCTGCCACACTCATTTCAGCAAGACAGATGGGGGAAATAGGTTTTCTGCGTGATTTTCTCCCCTCCCTCTTTCTAGTTTCTTCTTCTGACAAAAAACTGTAGCTATTTTGCAAACGCTCATAAAAGCATCTTTTGGGGACTGCAACATCCAAATCCAGTTAGTAGTGGATTATAGACACTGTAGTCCAAAAAGATAACATTCCCCAGTACTATGTATTTGGTAGGATGGCCAGAGTGAAAACTGGAAAATGTCCCTGTAATTCTAAAGGCTGCAGAGAAGAGGATATTTCAGCAGGTAATATATTGGTACCTGGTTGCACGGCAAGCAGTACCTGCAATACTTCTCTCTTCTACACAACTATTAAAGATACTGGAGCCCTCTCCAGTTTTCACCCTAGCAACCCTAATTCCCAGGAAGTTACAGAGGAAAGAACATGCATATCTCAGCATATGCAAAATGCTCTTTCCTTTCTAGGTAAGGGTGGTTCTTAGGAAGAACAGGCTGTAGGTCAGATATACGTGGTTCCTGGATACTTTGTTCTTTGCCAAATCTATACCATATATTACTGCACCATGTATTATCCTTGAGACATCAGAGCTGAGACATCAGATCCACAAGGTACAAAAATTAAAATGAGATTAGACACATCTAATGCATGTCACATTAGATGGTAACACGCACCTTAGCTACATCCCAGTTGGATTACTCTCGTAACGTACTCTACGTGCGGCCACCTTTGAAAAGTATCCAGAAACTTAAACTTGTCCAAAGAGTTGTAGTCAGATTGCTGTCTGGAGCTGGGTACAGGAAACACACAATTCCCTTGTTGCAACAGGTTCACTGGTTGCAGATTTGTTTCCAGGCACAATTCGTAGTTTTGACCTATAAAGCCCTATATGGCTCAGGTCCAGGTTATTTGAAGGACCATATTCTCTCTTTTGAACAAGCCCATGCTTTGAGATCTTTTGGAGAGGCTGTTCTCCTTGCCCCACTACCCTTACAGGAACATCTGGTGGGAACATGGGAGAGAGCATTCTCAGTGCCTGCCCTGAGGCTCTGGAACTCCCTTTCTAGAGAAGTTAAACTGGCACCCTTCCTTCTTTCTTTTCACACTCAAGTAAAGATGATTCTGTTTAAACAAGCATTTGATGGTTGACTATACAAGGCCCTTCCCACCAAATAATGTGCTGGACATTGATCACTGTTGTGCTGGTGTGCATGTGTGCATTTTAATGATATATGTTTTTATCTGGTTTTAACTTTTTGATTGTCTAATCTCATTCTAATTTTTGTACCTTGTGGATTTTTAATGTGTTTTTTTTTCATTTGTTGCAAGCCACCTTGAGTCCTAAACTCAGGATAGAAATTATTATTATTATTATTATTATTATTATTATCATCATCATCATCATCATCATCATCACTACTTGAGCTTACCGTGATCTGCCATTGTGGTCAGTGTTGCTGCTGCTGCTACTGCTGCTGCTATCTCCAAAAATAAGTTCTGACATCAAGGACTCTGGGCTGGATCTCTTGCCATACCTTAGTGGTAGAAGAAAGGATTAATAACTGAGCTGGTCATTTATTCCCTTGGAGAGAAGAAGGGGCTGCCCAGGTTTCTATTTCTTCCTCAAATGGAATTTAGAAGCTAGAAACTAGGGCTCACAAAGCTCTCGTATGGCTTTTGTCTTCATGCCATAGCCATGAAACACAGTGCTCTAGTGCATTTGCAGATTGACTGCCTAACTCCTTCACCCACTTCTACCCATATAAGATTAATGGCAGAGTGTTGGGGATGAATTTCAGTCTATCCTTAAGGCAGAGGTGGGAAAAAAGAGGCCAGCAGGCTACATGTGGCCCCCAGGGTCATTTTTGTGGTCCTAAGCCTCTCAAGGTTAAAAAAAAAGTCATTTTCCCCAGGTTTTTGGCCTCAAGATGCCCTTTTTGACACATTTTGGGGGCAAGGCTGGGCCATTTTAGGCTGAGAGGCCATTTTTAAAACTGGGAGTGATATCTGCTCACTTGTTTTTAAGAAAGACCTTTTCTGCACCTAAAATGGCCTGAGGGAGCCTAAAACATGGCAAAAAATGTCCCACACCTCCTGGTAAATGTTGGAGAGCACTGGAGGACAATATTCTTAATTTTTGACAGTAGGGAAGCAGAGGGACATTCCTCCCACATGTCCAGGGGACCTAACACAGCCCCCCAGCCTCCCACAGTTGCCCACCCCTGCAACTGAACAGTTGATGCTGTTCTTGCGAGCCTTCAAGTTGTTTCCAAATTATGGAACCTATCACAGTGCTTTCTTGGCACGTTTCTTCAAAGAGCTTTTGTCATTGCTATCCTCTGAGGCTGAGAGACTGTGACTTGCCCAAGGTCACCCAGTAAGATTCAAACCATGTTCTCCAGAGTCTTAGGGTCATTGCAGACTGGCCCAAAGGACCGGCCTTGGGGTAGAGTTGGGACAGGGTGGCTGCACTCCGGCTGCCCCAACCCCACCCCGACGCAGTCCTGATGCCGCTTGACTGTACACACCGCGTGTGTCATCAGGTTGCCCTTCTGGCACAGCGTGCAGACACGCTGTGCCAAAAGGGCATGAAAGAGCCACGGTGCCAGCTCTTAGGGTGGCCTTTTGCTGCCCCTAACAGGAGTGGCATTTTGCCGCTCCTTTTAGGGGTGGCAAAAGGAAGGATCAGAGCCGCAGCGTGGGGTTGCCGTGGTCCTGATCTGCTACTCTCCAGGGCGGCTCTCTGCCGCTCCAAACGGGCCATCTGCATCGGCCCATAGTCTAATGCTTAAACCACCACACCATTCTGACCTCTCATAAGCCTAGCTCATGGGGGATAAAGCTATCAAGTACCTTGTTGTTGCTAGCTGCTGCACATATTCAGACTTCATCCTCTGTTACCGTGATTAGTAGTTTGGGGGAGTGTATTTTCCTAGCAACAACATATTACTGTGTACTATTTCTGTTGTAATGGAGCATTGAAGGGCAGCTTGGTCGTGAATGGGCCAATCTCACTTCAAAATTGACTATTACACCACAACAGATTGGTCTGCAGAAATTTAAAAAATGACTTCTCTTAGACTATAACTCCAAGAATCCCTGTACTGACTGGTGGGTTATGGGAACTGCTGTCCAAAAAAGGTCACTTTCCCAAGGTCTGGTACTCATTCAAATTGGCTATTAGAAAGCCATGTTATTTCTGCCATTCATTATGAAGTGCAGAAAAATGGAGCGTGGGTCGGGTTTTTGTAAATGACCTATAAGGATGTTGTACTTGAAATCTTCTCTGTTAGCTACTGCAGGCATTGATGTGTTGTGGCCCTTCCATAGTCTAACAAAGCCATCTCCACAGCTTTTCCATGCTCACAACTTGAGCAGAGGGTGGTAGATCCTGAAAATGACAGGGTGACACAAGGAACTAACCTAGAGAAGCGAGCCCATGGTAATAGCCTCCTGGGTTTGGTTTTCCAATTAGGTTTCTAGGAGACGAGAACTAATGGGCTGTTCCAAGCAGCCTACACTAATGGAGAAGGCAGTTAATCAGATGTTTTACAGCTGGGTTCTTCATTTGCTCCCTAAGAAGCTGCAGGATTCAGCAGTTTTTGCAAGCCAAGATATACAATCTTGTGTTCAGCCCACGGATGTACCCAAGAAGGCTGTGAAAATCTCAGGGGACTTTCACAGCAAATGAAAAGCTGAAATTTGGTCCATGTATAGCTGAATGTTAAACGTAGGTATAATATTAAAAGAGTATTCCTAATGGTTTATTTCCAACTTCATGAATGAGGACAGACATGAATAGTGTTGTGTCTAGTGCAGGGGAATTGGTGGTCTCCATGCCAATGAGGTGGTAAATCTGAGCTGGGTTTTAGACTAAAATTTAAATGAGCTACCACTGGTCAAACGTTGTACTAACCTTCAGTTGTGGCCCTTTTGCCCACATACCCACTTGTTACTATATGCCTCTAGCTGCAGCATGTTAACAGAATATGTTTGAGCCAGGTACTTGAAATGAAAGGAGGATCTCTTTCATCCTTTAAAGCCCTACACACCAATCAAAAAAGATTTCCTCTGTCCTCAGCAATATTTGGCAGACATGCTGGGTGTGTGGCCATGTGGTAGGTCTGGTGTCACTTCCTTCAGGGGCACCAAAGGAGGAGGTTGCCTCCACAAGTCATTCCAAGATATTTTGCTGCCTGGGACAAAATAAAAGATGGTGTACTACTATCCCTATTCCAACTACAGGTTGAGAAATTTGCTTTCTTAGATGATAAGAGTTTATGGGAGTTTGGGTTTAAAAAAAGGAAAACTTTCCATGTTCTGTACATAAATCAGCTGGATTGGCCACTGAACCTTACTTTAACATTACCAGCAATAGGACAGCAGTACTATCCTTTGGGGGCAGCAGGTCTGTTCAGGACAAGCTGGACAAGTCTTCTGGAAAACATTGCTCTGTCCTCAACACAGAGAAAAAGAGTCAGGGGCTGTTGCTCTTGTGTCCCTCTTTCAGTGATTCCCAAACTTTGGCCCTGTAGGTGCAAAATTCCCAGAAGCCCTAGCTAGCTTGGCCAACAGCCAGGAATTCTGGTCCAAAACACCTGGAGGACCAAAGTTTTGGAACCACTGCTCTACATCATATAGTCACCACCTCTTTCTGCCCAAAGGTAGGGCCAGCCCTAACTCAAAATCCCCACATGTATATGTGAAGATTTGGATATGTCGTGAAAAGGCATGATTAATTAGAAAAGATGGTAATGTTTGGTGAGTGGGATGGCAATAAGGAACGAGGAAGACTGTACTTCAGGTAGCTAGACTCAAATTAAAGAAGTCATGACCCTGAGTTTTCAAGCCCTGAGCATGGGTGTTGATAACAGGGTGACTTGGATGTCTATCATTCATAAGGTCTCATCAGTCAAAGTCAACATTGATGGCAATTAACAACATACGACATACAAGAAAGCATTAACAAAACCCACATGCAACCCATCCCACCCCATCCACACACCTTTGCCTTGTCACCAGGTTAATGTAATGCCGAAGAGCCGAGAAGTATTTGGCCATTTCTTCAGGGGAAGCATCTTCTCCAGGACTCTCTGGCTTGGGAGGATAGGCTTCCACTAAGGCTCCCAGGCAGAACAAGATGCACAGGGTCACGGCAATCAGGAGAGGCCAGGGCTTCACAGAGACTACCATCTGGGGGGAAACAGAGGAGGAGGAGTAGGTGAACAGCCAGATGACCATCCAAGACTAGCCCCAGTGCCACCTAGCTTAATATTGTAAAAGCAGAGCTCAGAAAATATTGCATTTTTTAATTACACCTCCTTCTTTTCAGTGGCCAGGTAGATTTGGTGGTGGTGGGGTCAACTGTAAGTCCAAAAACTAATTTTTCAAAGCTTTGTGCAAAAGCACTGGATGCTTACAGCCTTCGATAGAAAAACCAATTTATGGTTTACTGTCTCAAGATCACCAACACGGTGAAATCTCCCAAGAATACAAAAAGCATATGACTAACAGTATATGAGGAAAGTGTTTTCATGTGAGTACAAATCTGCCTGATTCAGGGATGGGGAAGAGGAGACTTGCTAGGTGTTGCTGGACTGTTGTTCCCATCATCCCTCATCATTTATTTTGTTGGTTGAGGCTGAGAGGGATTGCCATCCAACGGTATCTAAAGGGCCATTCAGTACCTGAGTGGAAATTGTGTGGCCCTTCGGATGCTGCCAGACTGCAGCTCACATCTGCCCTGACCATTGGGCATGCTAACTGGAACTGATGTGACCCGAAATCCAAAAAACATCTGGAGAATCATGGCTTTCCTAGCCTATATACACCTCATGTTACTATGAAATGTCCACTCTACAAAATGACAGGTTTACTGACATGCCTTTTTTTCAGTGGCCAGGTAGATTTGTGATTGTGTGTGTGTGTGTTCAAGACTCTATTGTTAATGTTCCTAGAAACAGCCTGAAACTGAACTAAACAGGGGGCTATAATGTGCTGATTCTGAAGGTTAGACTGTTGGACTGGGACTTTAGAGTTTGAGGTTCAGATGCACGCTCCTCCGCTGCTGACTTCAGTGTACACCGCCACCTTGAGTTCACTGGAGAAAAACTCAGTTATAAATGTAGGAGATACCTAAACAAAACAGAGTAAGGAAGCACACATATAACGAAGAGAGTGTTGGCCAAGACAAAGGGCCCCCAATTCTAATCCCTTTTGTCATGGAGACTTGACCAGGCAGTAGTTTCCTGTACAGCTAGGATGGGAATCCTATGTCCCTTCAGATGCTGTTGATTGCAACACCCAACATTCCTCCCCATTGTATATGCTGGGCTAAGCCTGCTTGGCTTGACAGTCCAACATCCTCTGAAGGGCTGCATGATTCCCATCCTTGCTGCACACAGGGTAGCCAAAGGGTACCCCTTTTCCTATGAACCCCTGCCCCATCTTGTGATAAACAGCACCACCTGTTAGATTTCAAAGATCTGAAACCCTCTTAGAACAGTGCTTCTCACATTAACTGATGTGGGGGACCATCAATCTTTTTAACCAATGTGCCAGAGACCAGGCCCCATAATTGTGCACAGTTGTTTTGTTGTTGTTGTGTGCCTTTACGCAATTTCTGATTTATGGTGACACTAAGGCAAACCTATAATGGGGTTAGTTATTTCTTTCTTTTCTGGAAACTCATCAGGACCAGCAGCCAATGATGAAGGGGCCCCTACCAGTCCACAGACCACCAATTTGTGTAGTACTGCCTTAGAGGATTTAGAGGTTTTACAGAATAAAGGGAAACAAAAGGCAACACCACCTTTAGTGTTTGGTATGCAAAGGAAAAGCCATTGACAACTCCATCAGCAAGCACTTCCCAGCACACATTGAATGGTTGTGTGGCTCAAATTTTGGTGGCAACTCAGTACACTTTGGAGGCTGTGGTTCCTATCACCTGATACATTTAAAGTTCAGGGAGTCATGGAAATATCTGCATCTATGTCTATATCATCTGTACAACCATGGCACAGGACTTGATCTGAAACATGTCCAGAAATAACAAAAGACAGTGATATCTAAGCAGGTCTAAAGCATTTTTCTTTCAGGGCCAAATTGCATAGGAGGGCAACAGTTCTGTGTATTTGAACACTGAACTGCCACAACTGTGTTGAAAACGGAAATCTGAATTTAAAAGCAATTAAGGATGCATAGTTCAGTTGTACTCCCACACCATATTTGGCAACTCCTTTCCTCAAAGGCACCAGATCATACTGGAAGCTAAGCAGGATCAGCTCTGGTTAGTACTTGCATGAGAGACTGCCAATGAAACCGGGTTCTGCGGGCTATATTTCAAAGGAAGGAACTGGCAAAACCACCTCTTCGTATTCCTTGCCTTTAAAAACCCTATGAAATTCATTGGCTTGCCAGAAGTGGACAGGCAACTTGAAGGCACACACAGTCCCCAAGGGCATCTCCCCAGTGGGTGAAAAGTACCTGAGGGGGAAAAGGCATGCAAGGATTACAGCCCTAGGTAGGAAACCTCTCACCTGAATACCCTCTGTATTTAAAATCAGTTCTCTTCACTTTCTTTCTACCTAGTCAAGCTACATGATACTGCCCCACAACACACAAAACTCCTATCAGCATAACCTGCTGAGCTCTTGTGAGGAACAACAAATGCCGATCCTAAAGTGAGGCTTCATTCTCTGTCTCTTATTCCCTCTCCCTGCCACTTTTTCTCTTCTCTGCAAAGAAGCATTGAGAAGCAGAGTGAAGGGACTCCTCTCTCCCTGCCTGGCTTCTGTTTCTTGCAGTCCCATTCCAACAGCAGCTACTCACCATGGAAAGGAGGTAGAAGGATGCAGAGACAGAGCTAGATGTGAAAGGATGCTGTGGGACTCAGTCAGCCAGCTTTCTGGGATCTTCAAGTCTTCTCCTGCTGCTGATGCCTCTGTTGGTGGCTCTCGCAAGCCAGGGCTTATATCCTTGGCAGGTGGGTAAATTAAGGGGGGGAGACTCCTCCTCCATTCTCCCCCCCCCCTCCACTTTCTTGTTCATTTACTCACCTTGCCATCATTTGCTGATCAATCCAATTCTGTATCAGCCACTTTGATTACCTCTCAAAAGCAAGCTATGCTGCACATGCTCAGAGAATGGAGAGAAGGGGGAGTGAAGGGACAACTGGATGAACCCTTTGGGAACATGTGGAGGGGGAGGTGAACAGCACTATAAGAAGGATTTGTGTTCCTTCAACTAAGGCTGAAACCAGTGAAAGTTTCAATTGCCAATCATGCCAGAGATTGATAGCATTTATAAGGTGTTGCATTGACAGTGACATTTCTGCCAGAGAAATTAGATTCATCCAAAGAAACGGGTGTAAAGTTAAGATGAACAACAAGAACAGAGAACAGGCTTCAATCAGCGATGGTTGGTGGCTTTCATGTCAATGGGGATTTGAATCCATTCCAGGCTTTGGTGTGAACTTTAAAACCTTTACCCAAAGTGTTGAATCTATTTTGTTGTTTGTCGTTGTGTGCCTTCAAGTCATTTCCAACTTCTGGTGATCCAAACACGACCCTTTCATAGGGATTTCTTGTCAAGTTTCTTTAGAGGGGGTTTGCCATTGCCATCCTCTGAGGCTGAGAGTGTGTGATTTGCTCAAGGTCACCCAGTGGGTTTCATGGCCAAGTGGGATTGGAACCCTGGTGTTCCAATGTCCTAGACAATGCTTAAACCACTACACCACGCTGGCCCATGCTGAACCTACTACCTCCTTTAAAATCTGGGTGGAAACAATAAGGACTTCATAGAATCCATCAGCCGCTGCTGGCTTTGGCATACTGCAGCAGAGTCACCAGCCACTCCTACTGCCAAATAATTTCAGGATAAGGAGAAACATATTCATGAGCTGCTAAAGCCAAAATAGCAAGATCTTGAGAAAACACAGAAGGACTGTCTCTCTGATCTGAATCATGTGGCTGAGGGAGACAGTATGTTGGAAAGTATCTTGGAAGGCAGGAGTACATCATGGGCTGGAGATAATTGCCCAAGTGTTATAGAGTGAACAAGGCAAATGATGCAAGGGCCCAACAGTGGGAGGCAAAAAACCTCACACAGCAGCAAGTGGGAAGAATCCGTGGTCTTAGATGTCTCTACACTAATGCACAGAGTATGGGAAATAAACAAGATGAAATTGAACTCCTAGAACAACAAAGCAAATACAGCGCGGCCGCGGGGGTCCCCCAGGAGGGCTCCCTCGACTGCGCCGGGCCTCCGAGAGGCCCAGCGCAGCCGTGGGGGCCCCCTAGGAAGGCTCCATCGACAGCACCGGGCCTCCGAGAGGCCCGGCCCGGCCGCGGGGGGGCGCTATTTTAGATTCCAAAATGGCTCCCGGAGTCTTGCGAGACTACAGGGTGCCATTTTGAATTCCAAAATGGTGCCCCGGAGGACCCCTGTGGCCGCGAAAGGCAGCGGCAGCGGCAACGGTGGCAGTACTGAGCAGGGGCCGGTCCGAAGGCCTCTGCTGGCTGCACCTGGCCCACGGGCCTTAGGTTGCCGACCCCTGGTCTAGATCAAGAGAAGTAATAGTGCCACTGTATTCTGCTTTGGTCAGGCCCCACCTGGAATACTGTGTCCAGTTCTGGGCACCACAATTCAAAAAGGATGTGGAGAAACTGGAGCGTGTCCAGAGGAGGGCAACTAAAATGGTGAAGGGTCTGGAAACCATGCCCTATGAGGAACGACTTAGGGAACTGGGTATGTTTAGTCTGGAGAAGAGATGGTTAAGAGGGGATATGATAGTCCTGTTTAAATATTTGAAGGGATGTCATATTGAAGAGGGAGCTAGTTTGTTTTCTGCTGCTCAATAGGACCTGGAACAACGGATGCAAGCTACAGGAAAAGAGATTCTACCTCAACATTAGGAGGAACTTCCTGACAGTGAGAGCTGTTCGACAGTGGAACACACTCCCTTGGAGAGTGGTGGAGTCTCCTTCTTTGGAGGTCTTTAAACAGAGGCTGGACGGCCATCTGTTGAGGATGGTTTAATTGTGAGTTCCTGCATGGCAGGGGATTGGACTGGATGGCCCTTGTGGTCTCTTCCAACTCTATGATTCTATGATTCTATGATGCTGTCTGGACAGGCTTTTGTGGACTGTTCAAGCTAAAAAGTTGACAAGAAAAGCTTGAGTGGAGATACTGAATCTGTTTATATCCCAGATTTCAGACTTAACAATGAATCAAGGCCCACTATTAAAGCACAAGACTATTTAACATGATAATTTTTAAAAAAAAAATCAAAATTATTTTTAATACAAAGAGAGTTCAGTCATTCAGTCATTCAGATGAGGCAATAGTTATGTTATTCACTGTTAATGTTAATTAAAAAGATTTTTAAATGGCAGAAACATTTTAAAAGGCATGGAAATATTAAGGAATAAAGAAAAATGAGACTAGCCCTGCCATTAGGCAAAGTGAGATACTGAGACCCAGTTGTAGATGCTAATCTCATTACAATCAATATCACTATTTTAAATCCTGGCTGATCTTCCTAAAATGTCATATGTTTCTCTGTTTTGGAAGAGAAAACTGTGTAGGCCCCACAACCTTCCCTATATCTCCTAAACAAGTCTGCTGTCCCAGGCATGGGATGGAGAATGTGATCCCTTCACCAGTGTTCATGCAAGAGTCAATTGCAAGCACAGGCATCTTTTGTATGTAAACTAGGAAGGAGAGGCTATTTTGTCTTTCACTTCAAGCAGGAAATTTTGTTGGGTACACCAGCCTCAAAGCCAAATATTCTTTTTCCATGATAACCTAAAGTGAGACTTGGGACTGCAATGCTTCTGGGAATGTCAATTAGTTTCCAGGCAAAGTATAAAGTCTTGGTGATTACCTTTAAAGCCCTACATGGTTTGGATCCAGGTTACCTATAGAATTGCCTCCTCCCATATAATTCACTCTGTACACTCAGGACCTCTGGGAAACATTCACTTCAACTGGACAGGACTAGACTGGCAACTGTTATCTTTGCCACAGCTGTACTGCAGAAATAATCCAGGGTGACACCACTTTAGCTGCCAGGGAATTCTGGAAATTGTAATTTTGGGAGACATTTAGCCTTCTTTGTCAGAGAGCTCTGGTGCCACAACAAACTATAAATCCCAGGCTTCTGTAGAACTGAGTCATGAGAGTTAAAGCGGTGTCAAACTGGGTTATTTCTGCAGTGCCAATGCAACCCTAGGGGGCATTCATTTTGTCCCACACTGATGCATATCAGGTTTGCTGTTCCCATTTTGTTTTGGGTTTGCAGATCTCTTTGAGTAATTGTAACCCCTTTGTTATTCCCACATGCCATTGTTTCGGGATAAAATGGAGTTGCCTCCATTCCCTTAAATGATACAGAGTGATCCAAATTGGTTTGGAAGTTTATTCACACTGCCAAAGAAGCGGATTGATGTGGATCTTTCAGGAAAACTGGGGGGGGGGGGGGGGGGAGAGAATGGCATCGAATATCCCGGGTTAAATGGTTTTGTTGCCAGGTAACCCCAAAATACATCAAATGCATTCGGGATGTGTGTGAACAACAAGGATTCAACCCAGATTATTTTTGTAGAGTGAATGGGGCCCTAGAAAACCTTTTCGTCTGCCACCCCTAGACTGTGGAATTACCTGCCAGGAGAGATTTGACAGCTAAACATGCTATCTCAGTTTCAAACAGCATTAAAGACCTATCTCATCCAGCAGGCCGACCCAGGGGTCATTCACACTAGCATTTTTATAGCGCGGACATCTGAGCAGAATCGATGTAGGGATTCCAAATCAAAGTTTCCACTATGTTTACCCCAATTAAATCTTGTCGGCATTCACATTGCCATTTGTATCGATTTAAAATGGAGCCACCATTTCTGCCAATCAAATTTCTGCTACATCACACTGTTTGGGTGAATCCCCCCCCCCCCCCCGGTCAGCCATGGAGGATGGCGATAGCAAGCCCCTCACAACAACCCTTGCCAAGAAACCCTGGGATAGGTTAGCCTTGGGGGAGTCACACTTTCCCAGCCTCGGAGGATGGTGATGGCAAGCCCCTCTGAAGAAACATTGCTAAGAAACCCTGGGATAGGGTTCCCCTTCAGGGAACTCACACTCTCTCAGGCAAAAAAAAATATCACACGGATTTAAATACATATAAGGGTACAATATGTATGCAAGAGCTTTATTTGCACCATCTTGGAAGTGGAGTCTGATATGGTTTTATTTCTGAGGAAAGAGGGAAAAAATGACCCCTTACCCCCCCACACACACACCTCACTGATAGGTTTTTTTTTAAGTCAATCAAATCATGTGCACCTTTGTCATATCAATGATATGAGTATTTAAAGGTACAATCTACTGTGGCAGTGCAATTGCAAAGGTGTGCATAAGCTGTCAATTTATTTATTTATTTATTTAAAAAATAAGTACACTAATGATATTCCTGGGAGAACCCCCTCCCTGGCTTTGGCTTTGGCTGGCAAGGCGACAGCAAAGAGGTGGGCATGATCCACCTCCTGTGCATTAACCCCTCCATTCCTCTGCTCCAAATGGAATTGACAGCAAGTTCCCATTTGCGACTGGTAGAAAAAGACCGGTTCTTTTCAAAATAATTGCTAAAATCTCAGTTGCTGAAAAAATGGGTTAAGGGGGATTTGCACTGGGGGGGGGACTGAATTCAGGTCAGGAAAACCCAGCACAAGTGTGAACGACCCCAATTTAAACTGGTTTGCAAAATAATGTAGTGTGAACAACCCCCCAGTCAATTTTGAACTATGAATTTTAAATTGGTGTATTTTTAATGTTGTGTCTGGAGGATTTTAATGTGTGATGGCCATTTTAATCCTATGTTTGTGTGTTTTAACCTATGTGTTTAAATGGTTTTATGCGTTTAGTTATATATTGTATTTTACAACAACGTTGGCACACCTCAAGGCTTGGGTAGAGGATGGTCAGAAATAAAAAATTGATGATGATGATGATGATGATGATGATGATGATGATGATGATGGGTGCTTGAGCCCAGTTTGAGGGGTCCCCATCTCTCAAACTCTGCAGATTGTCCAGGTTGCTCTGCAGCAGTGACCCTACTTTATCCCCTCTGATGCCTATATTTCTCTGCCTATACTTTGAGTCTCTGTTATTTCATCTCCTCCTAGCACTCTAGTGACTCTGTCCTCCAGTTGCAACTATGTCTCCTGTTTGTCTTTTTTAGTGTTTAATCAAACAGTTGTGCTATATTTTTGTTATATGCCTTCTAGTCATTTTTGACTTATGGCCACTCTAAGACGAACCTATCGTGGAGCTTTCCTGGCAAGATTCATGGGGATGTCCTGGCAAGGAGGTTTGCCATTGCCTTCCCCTAAGGCTGAGAGTATGTGACTTGCCCAAGGTCACCCAGTGGGTTTAGCAAAGCACTTACTGGCAAAGCTTCCAGCCATGTCCACTCTCTTGTCCAAATATCTCCAACATGTCTGCTGTCTTCATTTCCCCCAGAGTGCCCCTGGGCTTCATAAGAGTGCAGCTGGAACTTCAACAGCAGGGATTTCTCTAGGGTTTCATACACTTGCTCAGGCCTTTGCAGGGACACACACACCCTTAACAACTCCTCACCCAATCTTTGGTTTTGAAATTTTTTTTGCTCCCAACTCTTTTTACTGGAGTTTTTGTTTTTGTTTTTCCAAACTGGATTTTCATTTAGCCTGCAGCTGCTAGAAAATTGTGCAATTTCAGAGTTTCCTAACTTGCCTTTATCACTCAGAAGAAATTTGATTTTTATTTTTTTGGAAGGAATGATGTGTTACTTCATAGCAGCAAAACAACAAAACAGGACAAGTAAGAATCCTGTAGCAGATTAAAGACCAATGCATATATCGTAACATAAGATTTCACAAGCCAGAAACTGCTTTGTCAGATGCATTCAATTTTCCCATTAACAGAAACCTTATCCAACAAAGAAGCAAATAATTGTTTCCTGGGAATTGCAGATAAGTAGATAATGTGCAAGATTCTCTAGAACATAGCCTTAAATCCAATTGTCAGTCCCATCCCATGGCATAGTGCTCTGAGTGTTGGACTATGACTCTAGTGACCAGGGTTCCATTTCCAGCTTGGCCATGAAACCCACTGGGTGACCTTGGGCAAGTCACATGCTCTCAACCTCAGGGAAAGGCAATAGGAAACCTCTTCTGAACAAATCTTGCCATGATATAGCCTTAGGGTTGCTATAACTTGGAAACAGCATGAAGGCACACAACAACAAGAATAGATCTATTGAATCCATGAGAAACTGGTAAGTTTCAGTGGGTCCCAATCTAATTGGAACTACAAATGAGATATAGAACATATAATCCAGAAATAACAAAATCTGCTCTCATTTTTGGGAATCAGTCTCCCAGCCATAAGAGCCGTCCAGTCCAATTCCTGCCATGCAGAAATACAGATTAAAGCACAAAGAATTGCTTGGCCACAATTGCCTCACTTTTCATCTATGAAATATTGGAAGGTTATGCACCTCACATCACCTCACTTCAAATAAACCTGTCTAAATTGTATGGACAAAGATGTTTGACTTGGGTAACACTGCCACATTTTTTGGCACAAATCATACACCTTCATCATGAGTCTCCACTTTCCACATTCAGGGCATCACAACAGAGAAGTTATTCTCTCTCTCTCTCTCTCTCGGTTGTCATATAATCTTCCTAGGGTATTTCAGAAACAGCCTTCCTCTGCAATCTTAAAGCATCCAGAGTTCTTGAGTTAATCACCAACAATTTGAATTCTACCAGGAAACCACCTCTGGTGGAATTTGAAGGGAATTTATACTAATGGCTTGTGCAGCATTCTTAATTAACATCTTTCTTGCTATATTTTTTCCCCAAATCAAATATTAGCTTTTAAAATCATTTATTTGTGATTTTTATTGTCTTCTCTATGCTGTAGTGTACACCTTTTTGAATGGCTGACATGGAACTGTCATGTACAACTGTGTCTATTATAGGGATGATACTCGTACATACATAAAAACACCCTGTTGTTCTGTGTCCGCTGTTGGTAAAAAGATATGACCAGTTTGTGCAGAATTAAGGAATTCTAAATAAACTCTCGATAAAAATAAGATTTCTTTAAATACCCAGAGTAGGGAGAAATATATCCAAAAAGCCATTGGAATTGCAAAACAAGATACTATTTTTGTGATTTAAAAAAACTGTCACCAGGAAAGTTTGAGTGGCCATAGTTAGGAGACTGGTTTGACCAATCCATAAAACGTCTCACAAATACACAACTTTATATTTATACACCTGTTCATGGGGAGGTCTACAACTCTTGGCATGAGCAGACAACCCAGTGGCCCTCCCCATTCCTCTTAATTAGAAGGATAGATGATTTGTTAATTAATCATTGCTTTGCT
This sequence comes from Phrynosoma blainvillii, assembly GCA_026167975.1. Classification (NCBI taxonomy): domain Eukaryota; kingdom Metazoa; phylum Chordata; class Lepidosauria; order Squamata; family Phrynosomatidae; genus Phrynosoma; species Phrynosoma blainvillii. The sequence goes on from JANUYF010000005.1 coordinate 122,618,946, forward strand.
GTCCAATCTCTCATTAAAACTCTGATTGTTATCAGAGAAATTTCTCCCCACCTGATCAATAGTCATCCACATCCCTGTTTTATAGACTGATTAGTTGCCCACTTGTGATTCTGTTTCATCTAAAAATATGGCAACTTTAGTGGCTAATAATTTAAATTTTACTATTGAGGGAGTTGTAAGTCCAAACACTATAATCCTGGGGACTTGTAAGAGATTGCCTAGAATGAGCCCCAAAGGATCTAAGAAATTATTGACTCATTGATCTTTCCCCCTCTTCTTTCTAATTCCTTCTCATTAACTTCTTCTTTAACTCTTTCTTGCCCACACACAGGATGTTATCACACCAGTGGCAAGAAAAGCGGCAAGGAATCAATCCAGAGCCATACCGGAATGATTCTGGTCGCGCAGGCCATAATTCCTCTTTGAAAGAGGAATTCAAAAGAGCTGGAATGATGCAGCGATGGCGCAAGGATGATGCAGGGATGGGCGGGGTTTGCCGCGATGTCGTCTGATCACGGGGCAAAGGATCCAGAATGATGCAGCGATGGCGCAGGGATGATGCAGGGATGGGCAGGGTTTGCCGCAACGTCGTCTGATCACGGAGGCAAAGGAACCGGAATGATGCAGCGATGGCGAAGGGGTGGGGCTGCTTTAGACTCCATGTGATAACGTCCACAGAATCTGGTAAAAACTAGTCTATACCACGTAGATGGATGCTTAAAGACATAGTCCTCCCCATACATTCCAATTCTGGGGGTGGGGAATGATTAGGAATGGGTGATAACTTCATTACTGTTCTTAAAAATAATACAATTCATGAATTTTTCTCATATTTGAGATGGAAAGAATGGAAATTTAAATAAATAAATAAATAAATAAATAAGATGTGAACAAAAAAAGTGTATGGGTAATAGGATTGATTAATATCTCCTTCCAGCAAGACAGGGTACTGGTCTGCCTAAAAGTGGCATTTGGCACACTCCCTTTGAAAAGTACAATAACATCCAACATCCACACAATAGCAATACCTCTACTGGCCAACGAAGATGCACAAAATACACTATGCAAGCTTTTGAAGCTCCCCTGGCTTCTTCATCAGGCAAAGGTGTTAAAAATCAGACAGGAGAAAGAAAAATGAGGATGTTGGAGTCAAAGGCATACATTTTGTTAAGATGTTATAATTGTTCTCAGTCTAGATGGTACGGAGGGATATCCATGTATCCAATAAGGCATGGCTGTTGTGTAGATGTTGGATGTTATTGTACTTTTCCCATTGAAAAAGTTCTCCCTGAATCTCAGTCTATTCGATAATCACTGCCAAGTCTCCAATACTCTAATTATGTGCAAGGTACTGGAGCATGCACTAGCCTTTCAGTTTCAAAGGCTCCTGAATAGGACAGATTATCTAGATTCATTTTAATTTGACTTCAGGCCCCATTAAGAGGTGGAAACAGCTTTGGTCACCTTGATGGATGACCTACTCCAGGATCTGGATGAGGGGAATTCAGACAAGACAGACGTGCTCCTGGTCAATTGAAAAGCAAATCAGGGAATAGGAATTGAATCTGTGCTGGATGGAGCTACATTCCTGCTGAAAATAGGTTCTCACATGGAATGTACCCCTGGACTCAGGATGCTTAGATTTCAGCCTTGCCTAGAAGTCATTAGCACAAATACATACTAGTATACTAAATGAACCTGTTCTTTGGAATGTCAGATCTGGCCACAGTGACACATGTCTTAATTATATCCCATTTGGATGTCATGTGCACTATGTGGGGTTGCCTTTTTTTTTTTTAATAAATTTTATTTATTTAAAAACCAATATACATCCATACTACCAAATCAGAACATCTACATACTTACAAACAACACAAAAACTAAATTAAATTTAACAATCATCTCCTTTCATACCTACATTCTAACAAAGACATAAAACTACAGACAGTGCAAACAAAAAGATACTATATACACATCAAAAAAGTACTTCCTGGATCCTTAGCCAAGTCTTATTTCTTTTCATATATACAACTACCTTTCTTCTTATTTTAAGATTACAACTAAGATTTAAGCTATACGTATATTATATAGCCATATATATTTTATGTAATTTTCTTCCATTACATTTATTCATTTGACTGAAAACCATAGAACTAAATAAATAACTTATCATAGCTGATTCTATGCCTTTATCCCTTTTTCGATTTTTTTTCTAGTGTTTTTAGCTCTATAGTATCTTAGTCATCTCTACATAACTTACTCTTATTTAATTCTTCTTCCTTCCCCCCCCCCTTACTTTTGACATATTTAAGTAGTGGTTTCCAATTTTTTTTTCATTTTTTCCCCAATCCTGTCCTCTTAACATGCTTGTCAATTTATCCATCTGCATTAGCCAGATTAGTAATGGGACCCAGTTACATGAAACAAATGCTGTTGGAAGGAAAAGTGACAGATTTCCTCATCCCTGTGAATAAGCCATATTACACAACGTGTGTCTTTTAGAGTCTCTTGCACCAAAGGAACAGTCATTTATTTGAAATCAGTGCCAGACAGGATGCTGCAAAGCAAATAAATACAATGGCCAGCAGACAGAGAAGAATCTCCAACAGTCTACAACATAGGGAGCAGGTGTTGCTAAGGAAATATAGGAAACATCTCCTGTACCTTTAATTACTGTGTGTGGTGTTGTTTACCTTCAAACCATTGACAACCTATGGTAACCCTAAGGTGAACCTATCACAGGGTTTTCTTGGCATGTTTCTTCAGAGGGGGGGTTGCCATTGCCATCCACCGAGGCTGAGAGGCTGTGACTTGCCCAAAGTCACCCAGTGAGTTTTCATGGCTGAGCAAGAATTTGAACCCTACTCTCCAGAGTTATAGTGTTACCATGTTGTGTAGATGAGGGAAATTCAGAAGGTGTTGCTTGTCACACATGCAATATCTAAGGCCCTTTCACACTATGCTATTACGAGTGCAGCCCTGTATTTCCCCTTGAACTACCAAGGTTCCATTCTATGGACTCTTGGGATTTGCAGTTTCAGAAGCAGCACTTAGAATACTCATCCAAAGAACGCTACAACTACAAACTCCAAGATTCCACAAGATGCAGCCATGACAGTTAAAGTGGTACCATAATGCTATTATTGTGTACTGTGAAAGGGCCCCCACAGAAATTCCCTCTTCTGCAGAAACCATCAAGCACACTCTGTGTCCAAGCAACATCAGAGTGTGGTCAAGACAGCAGACATTATTAATGAGGAAGAACAGGCAAGCTAGGAGAGGCAGTAGCAGTTTACTTTTGCCTGAGCCTGATGGGAAGGGCAAGATTCTGCCTGTTTCTTTCCATTCCCTGCTGCTAAATTGGGATCAAACACTTTGAACTCAGTTTGCAGCAACTGAAGTGAGATGAGGACAAAGCAGAAAAATGAGGAGGAGAGGCAAACATTTGAAAATCAGCTGAAAAAGTAATATGACAGAAGATGAATTTGGAACTGTCCTTGGCAAATTGCAAGAGTTGGAGGGTATGGAATACCCACTGATCATACAGAGAATGCAGTATATCCTTTTGGAAATTTGCCAGCTGATTCCTCCCCATCTCTGTAAATAAGTTTCTAAACTTGCCCACTTCCTTCCATTTTCTTCTTAGGATTTTCCTATTAGGATAGGCCTGGAGTCATGGACATTTACTGCACCATAATTCAACACAGGCCACATGTGTGAAGCAAATCTTTGAAGAGATGGATTGGCCTGAAGGTTGTACACAATCCGATTCTCCTTTCATTTCCTCTCCTGTCATTTTAAGTAGATGTCATCCAGTATTGATCTCCCGCTTATCAGGTCCTCAGGGATTTTTTTTTCTCCCCTCAAAGTCAGACGATGGTCCAAGCTGTCCATGAGAGATTGAAAGCCAGTCTTGTACGTAAGACACATGATCTGGAGAGATGATGAGGTCCCATCTGACAAATACTATCAAGAATATCACTTACTGCTCAAAATGGCCCTGAGAAATCCATTCCCCAATGTCCCCCTCTCACACCAAAATAAATAAAATGCCCACTTAGTTGCAGACATAGAACCTGCTGCTGACCTCAATCCCCATCTGGTCTATTGGTTCCTCTAGTGTCAGGAAGATGGAAAACTGTTATAATCTCCCACGTCAACAGTTCCCTAAAACTGTTCTGCTGGATGGGAGAAGGCAGTGCCTTCAGTGAATCAAGATGAGATGAACTTCCTGCAAACACCCATTCCAGCTATCTAAAAACTTATTGCCCACCATTGAAGCCACAAAAATTATGACATATAAAGTGGGAGGAAAATAGACAAGGAGGAATGAAGGCGATGACTTTATTAAAACACTAAAGCATTCATTCATTAGATTTGTCAACGAAGAATTTTCTGAATACCATCTTCCTGACAACCTGAAAAAAATTCTAGACCAGCTTTTTGATAGGCCACTTCCATTGAGATTTCTTCCTTTTCCATCAAACTAGACATGAACTACAAAATAATTAGTTGTAATTTAAGGTCTTATAGCATGCTGTTAGATATTGTTTGTTATGATTTGCAAGGCTGATTGATATCTATATCTATTATTATTATTATTATTATTATTATTATTCTGCCTTTTCCCCAAAAATTGGGACTCAAAGCAGTTCATAATTTAAAAGAACAGTGCAATTAAAGATATACAAAAAGAGAGCATTGAAACATAATGAAACTATTTGCAGTATCTATATTTATCTATCTATCTTCATATATATGCACACATAATTATGTAATAATTTAAATTTAATAAACAAATTAAGAGTGAAAAAATCAGGAAACAGGAGTGGTTTGTCATTACAACTGGGAAGGAGGGGAATCCATATGTGGAAAGCTTCTATAATTGGGTATGTCCTTTAAAGTTGCCTGTTGACTTATGGAGACCCCATGAATTTCATAAGGTTTTCTTAGGCAAGGAATGCTTAGAGGTGGCTAATACATCTATGCTGGATTTTACCCCAAACTCCAAAACTGATTCAGTACGATTCACCAATGTACTGACATGGAAGTTACCAACCATCACTGAGTATAACTGTAACTTCTTAAATCCATAAAACAGTGATATCTTTATTGGGCCGGTGCAGCACCTAAAAGTTTTTTCAGAGAGTACAGATCTCATGAGAAATTCAATGTTCTCTGCCAAAGAAAGGGGCAGCTAGCCCCACATGGGACAGAGATTGCCTGAATCGCGATGGAAGTTACTTTACTGTTGCTAATGGATTTGAAACTTTATTGCCTGTTTTATTGCCCTTTCCCCCTGGTACCCAAAATGGGGGCGATCTCTGCTTGAATAGATATCCCTCTCTTAACTGACAACAGAAGTAACATCTGAGACAAAATATAGGCCTATAACTCTAACTTTGGGCCGTTGCAGACCAGCCCAAAGGGCCGGCCTGGGGGTAGAGTTGGGGCAGGGCAGCTGCACACCAGCCGCCCCAACCCCACCCCAATGCGTCCTGACACCACACAGCCATATGCATGGTGCGCGGTGTCAGGACGCCCTTCCAGCGCAGCATGCAGACATGCTGCGCCGCAAGAGTGCAGAAGAGCCACGGCGCCAGCTCTTAGGGTGGCCTTTTGCCGCCCCAAAAGGAAAAGGAAGGATCGGGGCTGCGGAGTGGGGTTGCCACAGCCCTGATCCGGCGCTCCCCGGGGTGGCTCTCTGCCGCCCCAAACAGGCTGTCTGCATCGCCCCATTGTCACTTTTCTTCTCCTGTATGACGTATTAACTTCATTGTCTAATGAAGAAGCCAGTGAAGCTTCAAAAGCTTGTATGCTATATTTTGTGTTTTTTATTTGACCCAGTAAAGGTATCATTCTTTTTTTGGATTGTGGATTTAGGATTTGTATTTTGCTGCATGGCCAACATGTCTACCCCAAATTTGCAACTTCTTAGGGTGCATCTACACAGTAGAAATAATGTCATTTTGACACCATGTCAACTGCCATGGTTCTGTCCCATAGAATCCTGGGATTTGTAGTTTGGTGAAGCACCAGCACGCTTTGGCAGGGAAGGCTAACAATGTTGTAAAACTAAAAATCCTAGGGTCCCATCAGATGGTGCTACTACACTTAAAATAATGCCAGACTGCATTATTTCTAGAGTGTACATATACCCTTACCTTTTCTAATTAAAGGGTGTAGCTTCACTAAATGGCAGAGGAGGAATATTAGCTAGTTCAAATATTGGCTTGTTCTGCCACTTCAGCCTTCTTTGAAGATGCTGAAATGACAACATGGAATGAGAAGAAAGGTTTCATTTTTAATACAGGCCAGCATCTTTAAGTCTTTAAAATCTAGTATATTGAGGATAGAGGGGGGCATTGGGAGACACCACTTAGCTATGTAACTCCGGGTGTGCTGACCCCTGCGATTTCCCCAAATGCAGGAAACTCGACTGCATAATTTGTAGCTACGTAGGCAATACAGAATCACAACCATTAACTTTAACTTGTTGGCATAGTTAATTTCCAAAATAACTTTCCAGGTGTCTACCATCCCCAAAGTCCTTATGTCTGGCACAAAATCAAAAAGGAAAAACTGCGGACATATGTTCTATTTTAGTTCTCTTGAACCCAATTCAATCAGTTAGTTGTAGTTCACTTTAAAAAAAAGAATCCAAAATAAATTAGACAGATGAATTTACTGACAAATGAGAAAAACAGGCAGACTCAGCAGTGTGAAATGAGAGCAGAACATAAATGGAAAAGTAGTTACACATAATGGTTGACTGGGGAAAATGTAAAATAAGTGCAGGGATAAGAGAACGTTAATTGAAAGGTCAAGACAGTTGGAGGGGGGATATAAAGACAGAAGCAATTTACAGAAAATAATTTACAGAAAGTAAAGAAAGCTTTAGTCAGGGAGTTTGGGGAAGATTAGGCCAGTTGTAGGGCACTCTGGCTCTGAAATTCTCACATTTTCAAGTCTTATGATACATTTTGGACAAATAAAATATGCACAAATCAATGCATACATTTTAGAAATGTAAACAGTTAAGAAGGAGTGCCACTGAAAAATAGAAACAAACATGCTTGAATCAATGAGGAAAGTGCATACCGTCTATTTAAACAGCATGCCTCAATATGCACAACTTTTAATGCAAAGGAATACCAATGGATGTAAATTCCCTCTGTGAGAAGGAAGTTTAGCATGATCTCCCTCGTGAGAAGTAAAATCAACCCAATATGAGCCAAAGATGGGATGAGAAGGGGATGCAGAGAAATGTGGCAAAATTGTGACTGAAATATTTCCATATTTTCATAGCCTAGCTGCTCTCTTCACCCACCAAGAATTTCGCTTTAAATATTAATAGAATTAGCTACTTGGCAGAGGTGTCACTATCCAGGTCTGGTGTGTCATGCATAACTCCAGCTTGAATCATTCACAAACCCTGGAGGCGCAGAAATCTGATCTGGTTACTAAGGTAGGAGGTTAAACATTTGAAAAAGAAGTGGAACAGACTGTGTGTGATGGGAAGAAACCACTCTTTCTCTTCTTTATGATGCCTGCAGAATCAAGTACCCTCATCATCACCATTCTTACATAGGACGTTATCACACGGGGGAAATCTGCTGGTTAATCCACACAAATCCCAAACAGAAACTGGATTTGTGCCTCACTACTTCACACGACGTCGCACAGAAACTGGACAGAAACTGGACAGAAACTGGTGTTATCCAAGATCTTTTGAAATTCGGTAGTTTTGAGGAAATGCATTTGCGAAATTACAGTAATTTCGCATTTACCGTAATGTGAAAAGCAAATGCGCATTTGGGAGCATTTCCCTGCTTTTCCCATGGTTCCACGGCGAGCATTCCTCTATCTGCGCATGTGCAAGAAGATCATTTCTAGTTCATTTTCTCACTTGTGTGTGAACGTTAAATGCGCTTACTATAATTTCGCAATGAAGGTAATTACGTGTGAAAGCCATTTGCGGAATCAAGGTTTATTTTCGGTTTATTTTCGGAATGCCTCATTTCCACTTTATTATCGCTTTCTGGCCCACGTGTGATAACGTCCATATTGTTCTTGCTGCTGTTGTGTGCCTTTGAGTTGTTTCCAACTTGTGACAACCCTAAGGCAAATGTATCACAGGGTTTTCTAGGCCAGATTTTCTCAGAGGAGGTTTGCCATTACCATTGCCATTGCCATCCTCTTGTAGCTGAGAGAGTGACACTTGTCCAAGATTGCCCAAAGGGTTTACATGGCTGAGCCAGGATTTGAACCCTGGACTCCAGAATCATAGTCCAATGCTGAAACCACTACACCACACTGGCTCAATTTAGACACAACATATAATATCATTTCCTGTTCGTGGGACCTCTTAGCCACACAAAGGAGATTATTGCATCATGATTAAAACCGGCTTACCTGAGCCAGCTTAACATTAGAAGTGGGCAGTATCCTGATAGTATCAGATGCATTTAGCTGCTGAAATCACTGCCCGGGTGCAGCCCGCTTCATCGCCGCTCCGAGGGGCGCTCTGGTGGCATTTTTTTCAAACCAGAAAACTTCCAGCTTTGAAAAGAGGAGTGCCCCTTCGAGTGGCGATGGAGCCAGGCTGCACCCGGGCACCGATTTCAGTGACTAAATGCATCTGATAATATCAGGATGCCATCCACTTCTAATTTTAAGCCAGCTCAGGTAAACCAGTTTAATGATGATGTGATAATCTTAAAACTCTCTCTCTGCATCTGTTTTTTACTCCTCAATTTTGTAGTTTGCATTTCTCGTTCTTTCTCTCTCCTCTATGTTTGAAAGGTACCACCCAGACCCTCTCACTATGAGATACTATCAAAGCTTTATTATTTGTAAATAAACCTACTTCATATATGTTTACAAAGAATGCTAAGCCTGCTTTATTTTCCTGCCAGACTATGTGTGTGGAGAGTGGTTAGGACTGATTGTTGCTCACCTTCTGCTTATGAATGTCCATTAGTCTGCTTGTGAGACTAATGAATATATATATTCTTTTAAAACGTCACATCTTACCAAATTTTCATGTTAACCACATTGTACAGTCAGCCTTGTACAATTGTGGCTTTGACTTTTGTGGCTTTGATTATTTGCAGATTTCCATTAATACTGTATGTTCTCTCTAAGAATCTCTAGGTCCTCCAATAAGACTCTGTTGAAAATTGACCATAGAGTTGTTCTGGAAAACTTAGAGGTAACTAGAGAAAACACTTCTCTAGGCATTTGTAGGTCCTCCAGCATGATCCTGTGGTCAATGTCTGGTAGATGTTGACCATAGAGTTGTGCTGGAGGACCTAGAGATTTCTAGAGAGGTGTTGTCTCAGATTAAAAACATAGTGGTTTTTTATTTGCAGTTTTTCCACTTTCACGAGGGTCCTGTGGCTCTAACCCCAGCAAATGTGGAGGGCCCACTGTACATATAACAGAATGTGATCCATCGTATTTGCAACTACTTGCAATTATGGGTGGACTGTAGCTCAGCGAGGCAATTAATTGCAAAACATCCATTTTGAAGCATGCAAACTAGTGGGAACGACAATCGTACCAAAAAAGAAGTGATTACAAGGGAATAATGAAAAGATCCACTTTCATAGTGGGAATGACGGACCATATGGGCTCATTCCCACTTACATTTAAACCGGTTTGCGATTTGCCTTCACTCCGTGTCAGTGAATCAATTCCAAAAGGTCCGTCATTCCCACTATGAAAGTGGATCTTTTCATTATTCCCTTGTAATCGCTTCTATATATAAAATTGACAAGATATGCGATCCATTGGTTTTGCAACTAACTTGCCCCACTGAGCTGCAGTCTGCCCTTAATGGCAAGCAGTTGAAAATACGATGAATCACATATTTTGTCTCTCTCTCTCTCTCTGTGTGTGTGTATATATATAATGCTCCCATAGGTCACATCATAAGCACAAAGGCAGTGCTGAGGGGGGGGGGATGGCTGATTTCCCAAAAACTGAGGAGGGATGGTAAATACCCCTCTGCCATTAGTCCCTCCCCTCCAGAATGATCCGATTCAGATCCGTCATTCCCACTTGTTGAACACCCTTCGAAATCTATTCTTTTCAAAAGAACCACCAAAAAACTAGTGTCAGGAAACCATGTTTTGTTGTTGTTGTTGTTTTCATTTGCCTTGCTTCATCGCGATTGCAACCAAGCTTAATAGGATCGGAACCAGTTACAAGTGGGAACGACGGTCATATAATCTGATCAGCAATTCACTTTAAATCATAGTGGGAACAAGGCCTATGAGTAACATTAGTGCAAAAAAAAAATTACTAAGGATTCTGTATAGTGTGGTGTGGAGGAAATCAATAGGGGGGAGTGACCATGAGTTACTGCATTAGGTGACACCAACCCTAGTGATGCCATTGGGTAGATATACAGTCATCCTTTATATTCACTGATGTTTTTAATCCATGGATTCAACCATCCATGGTTTGAAGATATTTTTAAAATATACAAATTAAAAAAAAAAAACCTTTGATTTTGCCATTGTACATAAGGGACACCATTTTACTATCTATCGTATTTAACGGAGCTTGAGCATCCATGGATTTTAGAATCTATGGGGAATCCTGGAACCAAATTTCAGTGGATACCAAAGGCCCACTATAACACCACCAGATGCTGCATTTTGTAAACAAGACCAATAGCTGACTAATCCCTGTGTGGATCTGAGTGTGTTCCCTTTTGGAGCTTCAGTCTGTGCTCTCTCTCAAATCTGTCTCTCTGCCTGCTAGAGTGGAGTCTGCCTTCTCAGTTGCAGAACCTTTTCTGAGTAATAAGCATCGAATGTGGGGAGCCTATTTACTCGCTCAGGTGTGTCAGTAATAGCAGGTGGTTAGTAAAGTGAATGCAACCAACAATCAGGCTTATTCCCCAAGTAGAGGAACACAGGCCAGGGGCCGGGGAATAATGGCAGACAATCAGAGCGTTGCTTGGCTCTGCTTTCTGTTCGCCTCCCCCGCTCCCAATGGGACTCTTCTCTCTTTCATTCTCTCTCCTTTCCTGGTATTACATTTCTCACTCTGCCCTCCCTGCTTCCCAAACTCAAGGACAAAAACACAGCAAAGGGGAACAGACAGAGCATGGCTCAGATCCCTTGATGTCTGGTTTATACCCAGAGAACCCAGAAACCATGTCAGGTTGGGGTGACCAGACACAAAACAGGATGTTAGGTGTCTGCCTGGCAAGGAAGGGAAACTCCTCTGCCTTTGCGAATGAAGTTGTAACCTAAGCTTTTGTAGACTTAGGCTGCATCCACACTGAAGAAATAATGCACTTTGACAATCACACGGGGGTCTAAAGCAGTCCCATCCCTGCGCCATCCCTGCGCCACCGCGGTTCCTTTTCCCTTGCGGTATAGAAAGCTGCATCATTCCGGCATCAGCAAAGTAATTCCCAAAAGAACCCAGCATTCAAAAGAACGGGGATGATGCCGGGTGATGCCGGAATGGTGCAGGGATGGCGCAGGGATAGATGGGGTTTCTCTGCGACGTCGTGTGGAAACACGGGACAAGGATCCGCGATGGTGCAGGGATGGCGCAGGGATGGGCGGGGTTTCTCTGTGACGTTGTGTGGAAACACGGGGGGAAAAACCGCGATGGCGCAGGGATGGCGCAGGGATGGCGCAGGGATGGGACTGCTTTAGACCCTGTGTGATAAGGCCCTCTAACTGTATGGTGCAATGCTATAGAATCCTCTGATTTGTCATTTGTTGTGGCAGCACAGCTCTCTGACAGAGAAGGCTGAATGTCTCACAAAACTACAAGTCTCAGAATTTGATAGCATGGCAGTTATAGGCTCAAACTGTGTTATTTCTGCAGTGCAGATACAACCTCACTTGTCCTCAGATGCATGGAATGAACTGTTGCTAATGCATCTGATGAAATAAACCAAGTCTATGAAAGCTTATGCTACAACTTCTTTCACTTAGCAGTTTATTGCTCAGCTTTTTATATAGGCTTACGTCTCCCGGCTTAAAATTGAATTTGGGCAGCATCCTGATATTATCGCAGCAATTTTGCCACTGAATCTACCGCCTGGGTCCATCCCTGCTCCCAGGGGTGCTCAGCATGCCTCTTTTCAAAGCCAGGAGTTTTCCTGCTTAAGAAAATGGCCACTGGAGCACCCCTGGGAGCGGGGATGGACCCAGCCAGCAGATTCAGCAGCAAAATTGCTGTGATAATATCAGGATGCTGCCCAAATTAAATGTTAAGCCGGGAGAGGTAAACCAATTTTAAAAAAATGAGCAATAAGCTCCATAGTCTCAAATGTATTACAAGATCCCTTTGCATACTGATACCCAGGCTAACACAGCTGTGTCTCTGAATTCCTCTGCCTTTAACAGTGGTACGGAAAAGCTCGGAGGTGTTGTTTTCCAACAACAAAGACACAGACCACTGCTTCCACCTGCCAGCCTCCTTGGCTTGTGGTTCCCCACACTGCGGCTAGCTAGAGATCAGTGGGCCTTTGCATGTGTTTATAAGCACAGAAGTGAGGCATTTGAAGAGTGATTATATAAAGCCCATCTTACACAATTGTTATTGTTATTGTGCTAATGGTTGTGCTGGTGTGTTTTGATGATATATGTTTTAACCTGGTTTTAATTTTTTTCTGTTTGGTAGTTGTGTTCTAACTTTTGTATCTTGTAGATTTTTAACCTTTTTAAAATCCTGGTAAAATGCTTTGGGGCTTGGTTTGTGACTGGGAGGTTTGTGAATCCCACAGATCCAATTACTGACTAAATTCTCAGCATGTCTAAGGGATTTCTACACCTTCCTATGGCTCCTGGATATTTTTATGTTGGGACCTTTGAGTCCTCTCTAAAATGCTTTGGGATTTGGATTACCAGATTGAAACAGAGAGCGGGATCCTGTACTTTTAATGGTTTGTGTGGGAAAGGGTTGTGTGACAAACAAAACCTGCTGAAATTTCCTCTCCAACACAACTATTAAAAGCACAACATCTCTTAAAGAGGTGGCAGAATATTCACGAGCCAGCATGGTGTGGTGGATTCAGTGTTGGACAAAGAACCCAGAAGACCAGGGTTCGAATCCCCATTCAGCTATTGAAACCCACTGGGTGGCTTTCAGGAAGTCACATTCTCTCAGCCTAAAAAGAAGGCAATGGCAAACCCCCTCTGAATTGTAAATCTTGCCATGAAAACCATAGGATAGGGTCACCATAAGCTGGAGTTGAGTTGAAGGTCCATAACTACAAAGCGTATTAACCCTCAGTAAAAAGAAAGGTTCTCTAGTGACAGAAAGGTAAAACAGATTAAACTGCTTTTCATGGCTGCATCTATCGACTTTCACCAGTTACAATTCAGAGATGGTACTTTTTTTTCCAGCAGCAACACTCTCATTTTGGGAATGGCTTAGAGCTACTTCTCTACTTGTGTCCTTGACAAGACAAAAAGTGTTTCCAAGTTTCCCTGTTCCTGTCTTTTTTGTCAGGCTCTAAATGCTTCCAGGTGGATGGCTTGGGCTGGCAAGGATGTCTCAACTCATACAAAACACAACTGGCCCTGGGATTAATTGTGCCACTGCCAAACCCAGAGCCTACTGTTGTTCTCTGGCTTTTTCCAGGATCAACTTGTGAAGAGAAAAAAATATTCATTTTACTTTTCCCCCCCAAATATATATCTGACACTCGCTGCATCTCACTTCAACACTATTGGCATCAGTAGCCCAAGGCAATCATAGTTAAAAAGAAAAATAGGCAAACCAATACTAAGAATAAAAATCTGCAAGTGGAATCTGGAACAGCTTCTTGTAATGAGCCTTATTGGTGCTTAAGGGCATGTGTTTATAGGCATGAGAACTATCATCAAAATGATTTTTTAAAAATTTTATGCATCAAAAGTAGCACCAAAGAGTTATTTGCAAGAGAAGGGGTAAGGGATCCCTAGGTGTTGTTGGACTATTATATTTATTTATTTAAAGTATTTCTGTATCACCTCCAAGCCCACAACAGCTCCCAAGATGATGAACAAAGAAAAATCAATAAAGCAATACAGTTCACCTTTGGCCAGGCTGGTTAAACTGCTGGGTACTGGAGTAAAATATCAGAGTTGCCATGAGTGAGGATTGACTTGAAGGCAGTTAACAACGACAAGAATCAGGGCATACCCTCCAACTGCCCTGATTTGGTAAGAATAGTCCTGATTAATCCTTTGTTGTCCCATTGCTTTTAAAATGTCCCAATTTCTCTCTCCTCCTCCCACTTTTGTCTTTGTCTTCAGCTTAATTAACCGCAAACAAAATTCAACATGCAAAAGTAGTTGCATACTCAGTTAACTCAGCAGGGGGAGAGGAGAGGAGGGGGCAGAATCTTGCCCTTCCCAGTAGGTTGAGACAAAAGCAAACTGCTGCTGCCTTTCTTAGCTTGTGTGTTCTTCCTCATTAATTTCTTTTGCCATTTTGACCATAATCTGGTGTTGTTGGCCACAGATGTCTCAGTTTTTGTCTGTGAAATGTTGATGGGTGTGTTAGGGGCTGTCCCAAGTTAGCTTAAGTCTTTCAGATTTTCCTCAGGAGCTCACAACCTGAAGACCCTACCCAGGCTCTTCTGCTATGAGAATGTCCAAGCTAAACTGCCCTGTCAGGATCCTGGCCGTCTCTTCAGATGTCCATAGGAGAACCTCCCTCTTCTAGACTTCTCATAGAAGCTAAAGCTCCCTTTCCACATGGTGTAGTACAAGGACAAGACCTTGGACGTTATCACACGGGGTCTAAAGCAGACAGAACCCCGTCTCATCGCGTTGTTTTTTTCCGTGTGTTCACATGACGTCACAGAGAACCCCGTCCCATCCCCGTCCCAATGCGGCATCATCCCCGTTCTTTTGAATGCCGGTTTCCTGGGGAATTACATTTGCGCGACCAGAATGATACCGCAATGATGCTGCTTTCGTTCATTGCGGAATGATGCTAGTTGCGTCTGATAGCAATTTCCGTCTTGTGGGGTCTATACCGGTATAGTTCTGGATTGATTCCATACAGCTTTCTTGCCGCTTTGAGACCCGCGTGTGATAACGTCCCTTGTCTAATAAAGTTGAATGTTGGGAAATTTAGGACAGAAAGTAGGAAATGCTTCTTCATGTAGCGCATAGTTAAACAGTGGAATTCACTACCATAAGATGCAGTGATGGACAACAATTTGGGTAGATTTAAAAGGGCTAGATCAGGGGTAGGCAACCTTTTTGAGCCAAGGGCCAGGTTGCTGTCCCTCAGACAATTGGGGGGCCGATGCACCAAAAATAAATAAATAAATAAATAAATAAATAAAAATTTTAAAAAATTAAAAAATATATGCATGCACACTCTCTCAGCCCCAGAAAAGCCATGGCAAAACCCCTGTGGAGATTTTGCCAAGAAAACCCCAAGAACAAGTAATAACAACAATAATCAATATCATCATGGTGGGCGACGGCGACGGCGGGGGGCGGCAGCCCCAGGTCGGTCCAAACGCCTCAGGGGGCCGCATCTGGCCCCCCAAGGCCTTAGGTTGCCTACCCCTGGGCTAGATGAACTCACGGAGGATAAAGCTATCAAATGCCTTAGTGTTGCTGTGTGCCTGCAAGTCATTTCTGACTTATGACGACCCTAAAGTGAAGCTATCATGAGGGTTTCTTGGCAAGATTTGTTCGGAGAAGATTTGCCATTGCCTTCCCCTGAGGCTGGGAGCATGTGACGTGCTCAAGGTCAGCCCGTGGGTTTCGTGGCCAAGCCAGGATTCGAATCCTGGTCTCCAGAGTCATAGTCCAACACCCAAATGACTACACCACGCTGGCTCAAGTACCTACTGCTATATATTACCTCCAGTCACTGGAGCCTCTAAATACTGTTTGCTCAGGGACTTGAATAGAAGGCTTGCAGGCTTCCAAGAGGATTCTGAGTTTGGTCACTGTGGGAAATAGAAAGCTGGACTAGATAGTTCTTCACCCTGATCTACCACACACCTTCAAATATTTGTATATTCTCAACATTGTTGTTCAGTAAATTGCATTCAAGATTACTCTGTTTCTCAAACACAGTGGTTCTCAAATTTTAGTCTTGTTTTGGTTTTCAGCTCCCAGAATCCCTGGCCATGGCCAAGTTGGCTGGGACTTCTTGGAGTTGGTCCACAACACCTATGGGACCAAAGTTTGAAAATCCCTGCTATACAGCTCCTAGACAACATATGGTATTACTGTTTTCTCTCTGAGGTTTAAGTAACCAATAGGTGTTGTTGTGCATTTTGCACATTAATCCAGAATGGAGACCTAAACAAAGGAGGAGGGGGGGATTGGTGAAGAAAGAGGAAATGAAAGTTTATTTGCTATAACAAAATCAATGTTGTTTTTTAATTCCTTCCAAGAAGTCATTAAAGACAAACTCATTCCAAATCAATAAAGAGAATGGGAGGTCTGTCTTCCAGTAATTAATTGCCACAAATGGATTCTGGATTGATGACAAAGAAGTGATGAGTGTAACAGAAAGAGGAAAGAATGCACTGACCATAACCTATCCCTGGCCAATTGTCCCACCCTCCTTAGCAGCAATGGTAGAACACAAACCTTGTATGCAAAAAGTCCCAAACTCAGCCTCTGGTATATCCAGGTACCACTGGAAAAATACTGCACCAACACAGTATCGAGTGAAGTGAGCTAATGGTTCGATTCAGTCTAAGGCAAATTCTGATGTTCTGTGTCTCTGGACGTTATCACACGCGGGTCTCAAAGTGGCAAGAAAGCGGTATGGAATCAATCCAGAACTATACCGGTATAGACCCCACAAGACGGAAATGGCTATCAGACACAACTAGCATCATTGCGCAATTAACGATACCGCGATAGATGCACTCCTGGGGACCGTATCTGCCGTTCACACACAAGTGAGAAGATCCCCTCCAGAACCCAGCAAGGATGTTCTTGCACATGCACAGAAACAGGACAGCTGCGGCTGTCACTTGCCGTGGCTGTCACACACACACACACCTTTCCAAGCCTGGAAGCCTGGTTGCTTTCCTTGGGATGAGGCCGGGGTCTGAGCCCAGCCTCGTCCCAAGGAAAGCAACCAGGCTTCCAGGCTTGGGAAGGTGTGTGTGTGTGTGTGTGTGTGAGAGAGAGAGAGAGAGACAGCCGGCTGTCACACACGCACACACACCCCTTCCCAAGAGAGAGCTGCTCTGAACAGACGTCCTCAGAGCGGCTCTCTTTCTCGGCTTGGGTTGGGAAGGGACACACACCCCTTCCGAGCGGCTCTCTTTCTCAGCTTGGGTTGGGAAGGGACACACACCCCTTCCGAGCGGCTCTCTTTCTCGGCTTGGGTTGGGAAGGGACACACACCCCTTCTGAAGCCTGCACGGGGCCTGGGCTCCACGATACGTATCTTGTGATCAGACATATGGCGAAAGCAGCATAATTGCGATATCATTCCGGTCGCGCAATTGCAATTCCCCAAGAAACCGGCATTCAAAAGAACGGTGATGATGCAGCATTGGGACGGGGTTGGGACGGGGTTGCGTGCGACGTCGTGTGAACACACGGGAAAAAGAACCGCAATGGGACGGGATTGGGTGAAGATTCTTTCTGCTTTAGGCCCCGTGTGATAACGTCCTCTATCGCAGGAGTTGCATCATAAACCTTGCCTGCAATGGTTTAACTGGTAGTACAGAATTTTGAAATGTAGCCAGGGTTGATGTGTTATGCCATACTGAAAAAAAATATGATGGGACATGCAGTGGGGTGTTTACTGCAAGAGATTGTTGATCACATTCCTTTGTGCTGAAATAACAGACAAGGGGATTGATCCTGCTTCCAGACTGCCCAATTCCCCTGGAACACAGGTAGAAGAATTGAGGAAGGAGAAAGTTATGAGAACCAAAAGGAACAAGGTTGTTTGGCTTTTGTAGCGAGTGAGAAAATTGTCTGCCAATAATTTTAACTTGTGATTTAATTAGGCTTTGCTAATGCTTGCTATTTAGTTCTGACAACAAACATTTCTGGTATAGACCTATATTTATTGAATATTGCAGGAAGTGGGAATGTTCTGTACAGTGGAATGGATGTTGATGGGATGGAGTGCCATGAATGGCAGAGAATGGAACTGAGGGGGGTTGCAGACTGCCAGAAATAGTGCAAATTGAGTTCACTTTTAGGGTTAGGGCTAGGGCTAGGGAATCATGGGAACTGTAGTTTATTGTGGCACCAGAGCTCTCTGACAGAGAAGGCTCAATGTCTCAGAAAAAAATACAATTCCCATGATTCCCTAGCACTGAGCCAGGGCAGTTAAAGTGGACAATTTCCACTATTTCTGGCAGTCTGCAACCCCCCTGAGTCTGGTGGGCACGAGGCCATCATCAGCTGTGAGGGGACCATGGGAAAAGTGGCATCAGTGGGATCGCCTAGTAGCCTGCCCTCCCTGTGGACTTACCAAGGACATCAGGTGAGCTGGCAACTGCAACAGAAAGCATTGCATTGTAGGAGGATGAGTGCAGGGATCCCACTGATGTGGGATGTTGACCTTGTGCCCAGCAGACTTCCTTGCCATTTGTGGCATTCCATCAACATCCATTCTACTATACATACAAGACACATCCACTTGCCACAGATTTTGAGTAACAATACTACAGATTCTCAGCTTCTATTTCTCCAGGCAGTAGGCAATCTCCTCTGCAAGAAGCCTTTTTTTTAAGTTCAGGATTGAATGGCCTGGGCAGAAACTGGCTAAGGCCTTCCACATCCCCTTGCAAATAATTTGGATCTAAACCTCCTAAGAAATGATCTCTCTCACCTGACCATATCTCCCTATATCAACATTCTGCTAATTTGGGGGTATATCCAGACTACACATTAACAGCTGTTTGATACAATTTTACCATGGTTCCATCCTATGGAATCCTGCAGTTTATTTTGAATTCTCTGCCAAAGAGCGCTAATGGTGCAGTACAGAGGAGTGCACTAAAGACTGCTAAGCCCCTCAACAAACTACAAATACCAGGATTCTATAGGATAGAGCCAAGGGGTATCAAACTGCTGTAACCATGCAGTGTGGATATACCCTTGAAAGTCCTGGAAATTTCAAATTCCAGTCATTTTTTGATGGCTGTAAGAGTGCAATCCAGTGGTCCCTAGGGTAGTACAGATTGAATCTCCCTTATCTGAAATGATTTGGACCAGAAGTGTTTTGGGGTTCAGATATTTATTCATTTATTTATTTATTTGGATTTTTGGAATACCTGTATTTGCATACACATGCACAATGAGATATATTGGAGGTGGGACACAAAGTCTAAACACAAAGTTCATTTATGTTTCATATACAACTTATACACATAGCCTGAAGGTAATTTAATACAATGGTTTTTTTAATAATTTTGTGCATGAAATGAAGTTTGTCTACATTAGACCATCAGAAAGCAAAAGTGTCACTAACTCAGGTACTCATGAGAAAAGTTTGGGGTTTTGGATTTCTGGATAAGGAAGGCTCAACCTGTACAGGATACTAGTGGGAAATAATACATTTTACTGCCGGATGCCTCTAGTGTCCTACAGACTACTAGAGATCTCATCCTTCATGGGTGAAGGGGATGGTGCACCCACAGAGAGACAGGGCCTTTGCAGACTGCCAGAAATAGTGCAAATTGAGTCCACTTTAAGGGTTAGGGTTAGTGCTGTGGAATCATGGGAATTGTGTTTTTTTTCTGAGACATTGAGCCTTCTCTGTCAGAGAGCTCTGGTGCCACAATAAAATACAGTTCCCATGATTCCCTAACCATAACCCTTAAAGTGGACTCAATTTGCACTATTTCTAGCAGTCTGCAAAGGCCCACAGATATCTTCCTTGGCCTGCAATTGAATCTTCTGCTTCCAAGGACAGGAAGGGCAACTAAAGCACATTCTGTGAGCACAAAAAAGTAGATAAGGAGAGGCTCTTGATCAATGGCAGCTGATGGCTTCCATGTCAGTGGGATTCACAATTCCACTGATATGAAAACTGCCATTGCCTAAGGGCAATCAAATGTACACCGGAGCACAGATATACACCGGAGTGGAATCTCTTTAGTAAAGTCTATTAAAAAGTCCTAGCAGGACCATGCAGGGAATAAGTGATCAAGCATGGTTGTGGTGTGTGTGTGTTCTCAAATTTTAAAATGTCAGGTCATGCCAAAAACAAACAACAAAAAAGCAACTGCTGTCTTTGACATCAGGAGGTCAATTAGCAATCAATGTAATCGTTGTATGAAAGACAGGTGGCTGTTTGCCCCGGAACCCCCTCCACTAATCGATTGAAGGACAAATGTGTGTTTGAACAAGATAAGGCTGAGTGGAATGAGTCAATTAAAAGGGGCCCCCTTGTCTCTTCTGTGTACACAAAGGTGCCAGTTCACCCTTCATAGCCCTGCCAATGGTTTTCCATAGACACATTAGCTCTTCTAAATGCATGTGCAGGGGAGAAGAGGCGAGGGATGGGGAGATACCGGAGGAAATAGATACCTGGCCCCCATCATGCCGGTATTGTTGCTTAAATTGCTGGCAATTTCCAGCAAATTGCCACCCTTTTATACACTGCTAGGTAACTAGTGAAAAGGCACAAGGCATTGCTCAGACTTGATCAGGACAGGATTTTGGGGAGACCACAAAAATGCAAAAGAGGATCAGGTCATCTTGTCCAATGGGACCCCACTGGTGAAAAGCAGCACAGACATGCTATCAGACCACCATAGCCATTCCCTGTCCAAGGCCCCTTCTGCCAAAATCATGGGTGGCAGAACATAAGAGTTCTACATTAGTTAAACAACCAAGACTGCTGCCACAGTTCAGAATTAATGCAGTTTGATACCATTCTGTCATGGCTAGATCCTAGAGAATCCTGGGATTTGTAGTTTGCCATGGCACCAGAGCGCAGCCCTGGTGGTGCAGTGGTTAAATGCCTGTACTGCAGCCACTCACTCATAAACCACAAGGTTACGAGTTCAATACCAGCCAGGGCTGAGGCTCGACTCAGGCCTGTATCCTTCTGAGATCGCTAAAATGAGTACCCAGCTTGTTGGGGGGCAATCAGCTCACAGTTGTAAACCACTTAGACACCCTATAGTGTGGTATGAAGCAGTATATAAATGAAGCTGCTTTTTTGCTCTGACACAGAAGGCTAAAAATAACACTAAACTACAAATCCCAGAATTCCATAGCTTTGAGCCATGGCAGTTAAAGTGGTGTCAAACTCATTAATTCTGCAGTGTATATGCAACCCAAGGCAAGTTGTATGATGTCAGGAAAGGCGCTCTCTCTCTTAAAATCATTTTTCATTATTGGCATCCAGGCCAGAAATATTGTTTGCTCTAGTGACCATAAGATGAGGGCTGTCATCCATTCATACATTTACAATGTTGTAAGCTAGACCTACAACCCCATAACTGTTTCGTAACTACATTTGCAATCATGGCACCATTGCCACAACTATAAATGTCCCTAAAGCCCACCTTAAAAGCCAAGCAACTATATTAATTAAAGAAGTTCTGCAGCGCTGATGAACAAGGTATTGAAGGTACTGAAGAATGACATGTCTAGCCCCCTTTTGCCAATGAGACACAGTGCAATGAAGAGTTGCAATAGGACCCTACAGGGCTGCTTGTCACACCTGGGCTTGCTAACAGGAGAAAGCTGGACATGTCATCCTTTAGAATTTATCTCACTAGTGCTGCAAAACTCCTTTGCTCAGTACAACTAGCTTTTAAGGTGAGTTTTAGGAGATTTGACCAGGAGATGGAGCGTAGCTATGACAGCATAACTACAGGTACTATGATCTCAGCTGAGGTCCTTAACTGGATTGTTTAATCAGAGATTGGAAGTAACTGCTTACAAATTACTGGCTATTTTTAATTGATTCATTTCCCAAATTAACTATAGCATAACCAGGAGCCTTATTGCAAGAAAAAAGAAAGCTGAAATGAAGCGAGAGAGTAGCAACTTTCTGTTTCTCTATGCATGTCATCATAGCACTTTGATGCTCTTCTCAAAGGACACAGTCATAAAAGCATACCTTTTGTCAAACTGATCTTTCCAGCGTGACAAAAGGCACGCTTCTATGACTCTCTCCCTTGGAAAGAGAATGGATGTGCTATGACAGCATGCTGAGAGGCAAGGAGAAAATTGTTACTCTCTTGCTCCATTTCAGCTGTCTTTTCTCATGCAAGAAGGCTATTTTAATTCTTTCTTTCTTTCTTTCTTTCTTTCTTTCTTTCTCTCTCTCTCTTTCTATTAAAATATCTCTGTTCCACTCTGTATCCACAAATCTCAGGGCAGCATACAAGTAGAATCAATGTAAACAAATTGAGACAATTTATAACAATAAAAATAATTCTAATTCACTACTAATATTTTAAATAGGATTAACAAGATAAAATAGATTTAAAATATTAAAACAGTTTTGTACATTAGCATTTTGAGATAAATTAGGGAAATCCAAAGTCTTAATAAAAAGCCCTGTTCATTAATTAGAGATAAATTCACTCCTTTCACAATGTAACTGTTAACTTTTTAGTTACTTTTAAAGGTTCCATTGCCTTCAAATAAAAAGTTACCAACAGGAGTTGGAAATGTTATTTTAGAAAATAATTTGTTACAATTATAATTCCATGGTTCCTGAAGTAGCTAGTTACCATTGTGGTGAAACATTTTTTAAAGCATCATTTGGCTTTATTAGGTTTTTTTTAAGACTAATAATAATTAGTTACTTTATTGACTGAAGTTGTGACAATATTTTCACTAGTTACTTTCAAGCCCCAGGAAAATCAATTTGCCATGCAGGGCTGAGGTGAGATTAATGAGCAATTTACTCATCCTGTAGTTTGGTAACACATTGATTTACTAATTGTAGTACCCTTTTCAGAGCAGAGCAGGCTGCATGATAAACTGATTTGTAAAAAGAGTATTAGCAATGGGAACTTTTCATCTTTGGTTTGTGACCCAGTTCATGCCTGTACTTTTTATATGCCAATGAAGAGGAGAGAAAGGAACTCTTCCATGATGAGTGTGAGTAGGTCTTCTTTAATTGGAAGTGATGGTCCGCATCCAGCCTCCGTCCACCATGAACACCCTGCTGGCTTCCTCCTCTTCTTCCTCACTGTGACTCAGGAAGCTCTCCCAGGGTGGGCTTCGCTTCCAGTGCCCCTGGCGGAGCAGGAGGGGGCTACATCTCACAATCATTGCCAGGGCTTTGTCCCCTCCAGGGTAGGAGAAACAGTTGGAGACCATGTTCATGGCTAAGCCCATAAGACTTTTGCTCAAGAAAGGAGACAAGACAGCAATGTAATATTTTGCCGTAATGGAAGTACAGTCATGATGGTCAATCTAGAATTCTACATACTGTGTATGTCACTGGGTTTGCTATAGTCCATTTCCTTTTGTAGACAGAAAGTTATATTTATCAGCTCTGCTGTAGCAAACAGCATCAGCATATCCAAACATAACATCAAGTGTGCAAAATTAGGGGAGGGGGAATACCAAAACATGCAGGTAGCTCATACTAGAGTTGAACGGGTAGGAGCACTAGACTCGGATTTGGGGGATCAAAGTTCAAGTCCCCATTGAGCAACTGAAAGACTTGAGTGTAAAACTCTCTCTGCCTGGTTTGTTATCTTTTTGTTTAAGGCTGTGGTCAAAATACTGAAGTTGGTCCAACTATTGCGGTCCAAATGCTGACCAACTAAAGACAGCTAGAGGAGAAATCACATGTGATAGATTTGAAGCAATGTGGTAACCATTCATCAGTCTTCTTAAAGCAGAAGTTTCTAATGATTATAATATTAATTATATTAATAATATCATCCAGAGCCAACATGGTGTAGTGGTTTGAATATTGGATTACAATCTTGGATCAGGTTTCAA
The DNA here is from genome assembly GCA_026167975.1 of Phrynosoma blainvillii. Classification (NCBI taxonomy): domain Eukaryota; kingdom Metazoa; phylum Chordata; class Lepidosauria; order Squamata; family Phrynosomatidae; genus Phrynosoma; species Phrynosoma blainvillii. The sequence goes on from JANUYF010000005.1 coordinate 122,642,852, forward strand.
TTCCACTGTTCAGCCATGGAAAATGATTGGGTGACTTTGGGCAAGTCACACACATTCAGCCTCAGGAAACCCTGTGATAGATTCACCTTAGGATCCCCATAAGTCAGAAATGACTTGAAGGCACACAACACCAACAACAACAACCAGAAGAGTTGTGGGGATTTCTTTGCTTACATTTGTTATACTGGCTGGTTGTAAAACTAAACTATCTATCTATCTATCTATCTATCTATCTATCTATCTATCTATCTGTATTGTGGCTTATAACCTAAGTTGGGAGACATAACTACAATGATGTAGCTCCTTCATTGTAGCTATGTCTCCTGATGCTACCCAAAAAACCTACCTTTTCAGCAGCATTAACCCCCCCCACACACACACACCCAAACACAGAAGGATTTCCAGAGCACTGGAAAGCAGGGCAGTATGCCATGATGTCTCCAGCCCTCTCCTGGCAGTGAAATGTTTTGTGACAGGGTCCTGCCACTGCTTGTCCCAAAATGTCTCACCACCAGGAGAGGGATGGAGGCATCATCACACTGCCTGACTATGCAGTCCCTGGGAAGTCCTTCTGTTCTCAGGGATGGAAAGATTTTTAGGGGACACTTTCAGTGATTTCAATGGTATAAAAACCATAACATTAATTCCAAAATTTATAAAATCGCATGCTTGCAACATCATAAATACTGAACAGGATGGCAGCTTATGTTTTTTAAAAAAATATACTTTCTATGCCATCTATGTCGGAGGGGTGTTGTGAGCATAAAATGGCATGGAGGGGAGCCATTCACACCAAAATGAGCTCATCAAAGGAAAAGGAAGAGGTATATACATGCATATATGTATAGCCCAGTTAGCATAGCAATGCAATCCAAGTCAGTGCAGAAGGCCCTACACATGCATGGGTACATCTGTATTCCAGTCCTACCATTCAGATTCCTCACTCTACTGACATTGGAGAAACCAGCCAGAGAGGATATGTGATAATTAAAATCTATTCAGTTATTGATCAAGTTAGAAATTTTCTCAGGAAAAGGGGCAACTTAATTAAATTTGTTGCTTAAATACCCTGAAGGCAACATATGCCATCTAATCTTGGAAGCTAAGTAGTGTCAGGCCTCCCTAGTATTAGCAAGATAAATTGCTAGAGAGTACCAGGTTGTTGCTGCTGTTGTTGTGTTGTTATGGTGACCCTAAGGTGAAACTATCACAGGTTTTCTGGGTCTGAGAGTATGTGACTACTCTTGAGTAACTACTCTTAAATATTGTCACCTAAACACTAACTTTCCATTCGTGCAGAACTAATTAACAAACTATGAGAAATAGTTTTTCAAAAAAAGATCACCCAGTGGGTTTCCATTGCCAAGCAGGGAATCAGACCCTAATCTCCAGTTATAGTTCAGTGCTTACACCATTACACCACAATGGCTCTCTGTAGCCTTAATTTCAGAAGAAAGCAATAACAAACCATCTCTAATTAAGAAAACCCTATGAAATTCATGCAGTCATCATAAGTCAACAGGTGATCTGAAGCCTCATACTTTACCTTTCAATTAAGTTTATTTTTTTAAGTTGGAAGTTCAGCATAACTTTAATCCCAAAATTAAGTTATTAATTACATGATTGATTAAATGAGAGATAATGCTAAACAATCAACAGAGTTTACCTTTCTTTGCTGGTTCTTTAGCAAAAACCCAGTTCTCTTGGATTTTTTTTCAAAACTATTTTTCATTGTTTGTTAGTTAGTTCAGCACATATGGAAAGTTAATGCCTTTACAGACAACCAGAAATAATGCAGCTTGAGTCCACTTTAACTGCCCTGGCTCAGTGTTAGGGAATCATGGGAACTGAATTTTTTTCTGAGGCATTGAGCCTTCTCTGCCAGAGAGCTCTGGCGCCACAATAAACTACAGTTCCCATGATTCCCTAGGTGACAATATTTAAGAGTAGTTACTCACGAGTAGTTCCAAAAGGTCACAAGGGCAGCTCAAAGTGGAAGAGGCCTTTGTTTCATCCAGCTGATCCTCCAGTGCTTTATAATGGACAGTACCTAGTGGGACACCATTGGTTCCACAAAATTGCATTTTGAAGCCCTTAACCATGGAACTTTTGCTGGATCCTTTGTTGGGGAAAAGATAAGATATAAACTAAGGAAGAGAGGAAAGAAGAAGGTAAGAAGATGGGATTAGAAGGGAGGGAGAGAGGTGATGCAAGAGAATGGTTTTGGTAAAGTGGATGACAAATAGAAGTCAGGATCTTGCATGATCAGACATAAATATGACAATGTAGTTCTGTCATTGTGGATACATCTCGCAATTTAACATCACCACCCCAAAAAATTCACCTTAGAAACCAAGAAATTACACCAACTGCAGGAGTTCCAAGGCTCCAGAGCAGGGGTAGGCAACCTTTCCCCTTTAAGGGCCGAGGGACTTCAGCTCCCAGAATCCCAGGAGCTATTGGCCAACATGGGACTATTGGCCAACATGGTTGAGGCTTCTGGGAGCTGAAGTCCCTCGGCCCTTAAAGGAGAAAGGTTGTCTGCCCCTGCTCCAGAGCATGGGGCAGTCAATTCCCTGTCCTGCTGCAATTGTTTTTTGCATCGTGCCTCACTGTGAGGAGGGATTTAGATGTGTCATTTTTCAGGACCCTCATCTCCATTGCCTTAGAACCCTTTCAGCTGGTACATTGGCAAGGGAACATCTGCAGTCATTGCAATGGTATCATAACCATAAATGTGAATTGCACTATTTACGATAACAATATCATAGGTCTGACTTGCCACATCATAAAAACTGAACAGGATACCAAACAGAGTTTTCAAACATTCATGCACCTGTTTCCTTCTCTCCCAACTCAAAGAACAGGGAATGGGGAGAGTAACTCCAAGGGTGGCATTGTTCTGCTTCATTCTGTTAGGGCTTTTACTGCATTTAACTTAAATTTAAATGGCAATTTAACATAAACTTAATAGTTATTTCCCCCTTTCCAGTGTAAATGTAATTGAATCGTTTAATTTCAGCAGTTAATGAAGCACGTTAACCCTTTTCTACTAACTTTCCTTTTGGGGGGAAGATGTATGCTGGCATGGGAGTTGAAGTCCAAAAGAGCTGGAGGGCACCAAATTAGAGGAGACTGACATAACCAACTCTTGGGTCCAACCCACTGAAGTCTTGCTAGTGTCAAAGAAAATTCTATGTTTGTCTTGAACCTCACCTTTCTCCAAGGAGCTCAGGGATTCTTCTGTTGTTAACTCAGCCATAACCGTACAAAATATTTAGCCTAAAAGAAGACCAGCCATTGAGCCTCATTTTAAAATTATTCATGTGTGATGATTTTATAACCCTCTTCTTCCAAAGAACTCACTGCACATGAAGTTCCCATTGCTGCCAACAGAGGTTTTCCTGGAAATACAAATTATGAGGGTTACATTGGACTTTAATTGCCATGATTGCTATGATTCCACTTTAATTGCCATGGTTCTGTCCTATGGAATCCTGGGACTGGAAGTTTAGGAAGGAACATTTAGATTGATTAATCATTGATCAGAATGGAAGCTGCAGTCAAGAAATTAGAAGACAAGGACTGGGAAGGGCAGCTATGAAAGGACAAGACAAAACGCAAAGGTGTAAGATTGAACACTATAGGATCATCCAAGCCATAGTATTTTCCATCACCGTGTACTGATGTGAGAGCTGGAGAGTGAAGAAAGAGGACAGAAGGAGAATTTGAGATGTGGTGCTGGAGAAGAATTCTACAGATACCATGGATTGCTAAAAAAACAAATGAGTCCTGGAGTAAATCAAGCCTGAACTGTCCCTAGAAGCCAAAATGATTAAACTGAGGCTGTTGTACTTTGGCCGCATCATGCGAAGGCATGAATCATTGGAAAAGACAATGATGATCAGAAAGGCAGGAGGTATTGTTAGACTCAATCAAAGAGGTCATGGGCCTGAAACAATAATGCTAGGAAAGGTGCAGGGCAGTAGAAAGAAAATAGAAAGAAAAGACTGCATACCAGATGGATAGATTCAAACAAGAAGACCACAACCCTGAATCTGCAGGACCTGAGCAGAGCAGCTGAGGGTAGGATGTCTTGGATGTGTTTCATTCTCTGGGTCACCATGTGTCGGAGTCAACTCAAGGGCAGCCAACACTACACAGATTTAGAATTTTTAGAGAATGTTTAGTGCTTTACCAAACTGCAAACCACAGGATTTTAGAACAAGTTGCCATGACAGTTAAAGTGGAACATAGTGCTATAACTGTGTAGTGTGAATGGGCTCAATGTCACTCTTTTGGCAGTGCAGCTATAACTGGTTAGTTACTTTCAGACTTACCAGCAGCATGGCCTCACTTTGGGCTCTTTCACAATACAAAATTATAGTGCTGTGATTCTATTTTAATCAACATGGCAACATCCTATGGAATCCTGGGAGTTTCAGTTTAGGGAGAGATACTTAAAATTTTCAGCCAAAGAACTCTGGTACCTCCACAAATTACAAACCTCAGGATTGCGTTATGGGAAAGGCCCCAAAATGGTGGAGGAGAAATATCACATAGGCTGCTGCCACACAGCAGAATAATGCCGTTTGACCGCTTTGACTGTCATGGGTTCATCCTCTGAAATTCTGAGATTTGTAGTTTGCTCTATCAGCAGAGCTCGCTGACAGAGAAAGCTAAATATCTCACAAAACTAAAAATCCTAGAATTCCATAGCATTTAGCTATGACAGTTAAAGCAGTGTCAAACTGTATTGATTCTGCCGTGTAGATGCAGCCAGAGATCAAGGGCTGATTCACACTGCCTTGTGCCGCTATATTCAGATATTTTAAAGCAACAACAAAATATCTATTTTAGTTATGTGTGAGAAGTGGGAAAGTAAGCACTTAATTTTAAAAATTGTTTAATATGACAGAAACTAAATGCTTTCTAGACTTTGGAAGAATAATGGTTAGAAATTACACTATTCACTGGTCCTACCAGGAACATCTTGGGGAGAATGGGATTTTTTCCTTCATGAGGCCTGATTATGTCTCATGGGACATGTCTTCTTCTCTATTGGGAACACTATCTGAACATCTCCTCTTCCTCTCTTGTTGGGGGGCCAGGCAGGATTTCCTCCCTCCTGTTCTATCAAGTCAGGAGGGGTAAAGGAACTACAAGAGGGTGAGTTGTTTGCACACACACGGATTTCAGATTGGTCTGCATTTCACTGAGTAAACAGAAGAGCCGGAGACGGGCCCATTTAGCTACTGCCACTCCAGTTAATGCACACAGCATGGGTCTTGTCATTTGGAATAACCTCCCTCCAAATGTCAAAACATGGTCTAAAATGTTGAACTCAGAACAGCTTGTGGAAGGGGCTCATCAGGCGTGTTCTTGGTCTGCATTCTGAGATGAGCAAAAAGGCAAGTTTCCATCCCATTTGCTAGGAAAGCAATTGAAAGCAATTTTCCAAAGGTCAGAAGATGGATCTCCTATGGCATGGAAACATTTCTTGGCTGAAGCCCAATGAAAAAGAAAAAAGAAAGGAACTGGTTGGGGTATCTATTCTCAAGTTTCCGATGTCACCAGATGGGATCTTTGTTCCCTTTGCTATGCAGTACACACTCCACTGAAGGCCTACATACTCTGAAAGCACCAGATCCCATCTGATCTTGGATAAGAAGGGTCATCCCTGGTTTGTACCTGGAAGAGACACCAGCAGATAATACCAGGTGCTCTGGACTCTATTTCAGGAGAAGGTAATGGCAAGCCCCCTCTGAGTATTTCTTGCCTAACCCTATGAAATTCATGGTGTCACCATGGGTTGACAGTTAACTTGAAGGCACATCTTAAAGACCAATGGCACACACAGAGCCTTGAGCTATCCTGCTGCTGCATCATGTAGCATGGTGCAAAAGGAGATATGCATCTATTTTACTTTATTTCATTTTTTAATCCCACTGTTTTCCCAATATGGCACCCAAGGTAGCTCATAATATTAGTTAAAAGAAAATACAGTTAAAACAATGAATAATGTTGCTGTTGTTGTGTGCCTTCATGTTGTTTTTAACTTATGGCAACTCTAAGGCAACCCTTTCATGGGTTCTTCCTCCTCCTCCTCCTCCTCCTCCTCCTCCTCCTCCTCCTCCTCCCTCCTTTGGCAAGATTTGTTCAGAGGTGGTTTGCCTTGGCCTTCCTCTGAGGCTGAGAATGTGTGACTTGCCCATGGTTACCCAGGAGTTTTCCATGGCTGAGCAGGGTTTCAAAATCTGGTCTCCAGTCCTAGTCCAATGCTCAAACCATTACAAATGTTTAAAAAGACAACTGAACAATTATACCAAAACATTAATGTAAAGGCCATTCAAATATAATAATGATGATAAAAATATAATTCAACACAACCCCATTAAAAGAGTTTCTACGAGAGACAGCTAATGCTCAAAAGGCCAGGGTCAACAGAATGATCTTCAATTGAAGGTGGAAGCAGAGTAGAGAGGGGGCCAAAGTGGCTTCCCATGGGAAGGAATTCCACAGTCTGGGAGCATCCATCAAGAAAGTTCCTCCCATTCCTCACCAAACATGCCTATGAGAGTTTATAGTCTTTCACATAGTCTGGATCACTCGCATACAAAATTTGGTAGCTGGTCCTGATTTGAAAGCAGACCAATTCAAGTTCAGAGGGATGAGGAGGCCACCTGTTTCAGTTGAAGTCCAAAAATGAATCTCAGTTTGGAAATCTGACTTTGTGCCTTTGATCGAGTATCACTGCAAGTCAACAAATCACCTTCTTCTATAATTCTGATCTTGAAAAAAAGTTACTTTCATGAACTAGAAGTTCTAGCATCCTCTAGCTAGCCTAGCTATTTCCCCAAGCTCTGGTCATTTTCCTGTAAAGACTAGGGAAAGGGAGAGAAGTAACTTTCCAGAACATAATTGATGACTGGGAGATCATATTTAACCCTCATCAAACTCTGCAGTTCTCCAATACAGATCACTCCCCCAGGTATTTTTAATGTCATTTCCCAAGCACAGTGGTGTATGTGTAGGGGGGAAAGCTAGCATGAGTTACAATCAGGCCTTTGGAGTACAGAACTGGCAGGTGAGACCGGGTTAAGCCTTTGCCAAATTAACATCTAGTTCTCTGCCATACACAAAAGAAGAAGCAGAACAAATATGATTAATTTGCCCTGATCATTAGGAACACCTGCTACACCATTGTCGTCTGGAACCATATCTTGCTTCTGTTTGGTGACGGGCCTTAAGTTCTGCTGCATGTAAATAATGAACCATTTATTCTTCTCCTCCCAAACTACAGCACACAGTCTAGAGAATCCCTTTGTATGAAAGGTATTAGCTGTTTTCATGAAAAAATGCACTTTCTGGTTCCATACACAATTGCTTGGGGGGAAAGAGGTCAGCCTCCCACTGCTACACCTGGCATACCCTTGCTTTTTCAGACATGCCAATATGTCTACCTTACCCAGGGAAGACCTGCAGTCCTATGCTCACATACCTGAGAATAAGCCCCACTAAGCCCTTGTGGACTGGGAGGTGACACAGAAATACCTTAAATAAATAAATAAAATAGAACCTACATCTGCGTAGACATGTGTAAGATCAGGTCACACATTACCACAGTTGTGGGGCCCCTTTTATGTCTCCAGATGTTTGAGACATCAATTCCCAGATAACCCAGCCAGCATGGCCAATAAGAGATTGTGGAAGGGGTAGTTAAAAATATCTGGAAATCCAAAAATCCCCACCTCTGCTCTACAAGCTTTTGGAGGCCTGGGCATAGTGCAGGATGTGCTGGACTGCAACTCCCAGCATTCCTATACTATCAGGAGCTGCTGGGAACTATAGGCAAGCAACATCTTGAGACCCACACTTTGCCCATGAATCTTCTACATGCACACCTTGGGACTTAGAATTATAGAATCATAAAGTTGCAAGGGGCCAGAAGAGCCATCTGATCCAAGTTCATGCCATGGACAAATACATAACTAAAGCACTTTGAGATATGACCATCCAAACTCTGTTTAAAAACTTCCAAAGACAGGGAATCCATCACCTTCCAAAACTTCCAAAGACAGGGAATTCATCACCTTCCAAAACTTCCAAAGACAGGGAATCCATCACCTTCTATTCCACTGTTGAAGTGCTTTGACAGTAAAGAAATTCTTCTTGAAGTTTAGGTGGAATTTGAATCCATTGGTTTCTATTCTAGTCTCTGGAACAGCAGAAAACAAGCTTGCTCAATCTTATATATACTATACCTTCATGTATTTAAAGATGTGTCACCTCTTGGTCTTCTCTTCTTTCTCCAAGCTAAACATATCAGATCTCCATGTTGTTTCTTGTAGGGTACCTTACATTCCTCCCTACTGGAATTCATTTTGGTCCAACTGTCTAATCTGTTAAAGTCATTTTGAACTCTGATCCTGTCTTTTGGATATTAGCTACCCCTTTTAATTTTGATAAGTATGGCTTCTATTCCATCACCCAAGTTATTTATGAAGAAGTCGAACAACACTGGCCCTAAGAAAGAACCCTGAGGCACATTACAAGTCACTTCTCTTCAGGATGGAGAGGAACCATTGCTAAGCACTCTCTGGGATTGGTCTGTCAACCTGTTTCAAATCCACCTAACAATAGCACTGTCTAGCCCACATTTCTCCAGCTTGTCTCCAGCAGAATATCACAAAGAACCTCATCAAAAATCTTAGTGAAATGAAGGTATTCAGCATCACATCACTCTTCTGATCTAACAATCTTGCAACTTTTTAAAATAAGAGAGATGTTTGGTTTGGTAAGACCTGTTTTTGAGAAATCCATGCTTGCTCTTTGTAATTACAACACTTCTTTATAGGTGTGCACAGATTGACTGTTCTGTTCTAAAGACTTTCATGGTATTGATGTCAAATTGGCTGGTTGGTACATGCTTGGATCCTCTCCCCCCTTTTTTGGGGGGGGGGGAGAGGAGATGAGGGACAACACTCACCTTCCTCCAGTCTGCTGGGATCCCTATTCTCCAACAATTCACAAAGATTATTGACAGTGGCTCTGAGATCACCTCTGAACATTCAGTTAGTATTCCAGGATTCAATTGCCTTGGAGACTTGAATTAATTTAGAGTAGATAGGTATTCCTTGACTACCTCTTTACCTAATCTGAGGTGCAGTTCCCTCACCACATCATTTGTTCTATTTGTTCTATTCACCAGTCAGAACAGTGTTTTCCTTCTGGGAGAAGACTGAAGCAAAGGTGTTCAATAGTTCCATCTTCTTTCTGTCCCTTGTTAGCATTCATCTTGTCTATGCAGGTTTTCACAGGTGATTACACGGGTTTTACTATTCTTTGTAAATTTAATAGAGCAACTGTTCTTGTTCCTGTTGTTGTTGTTAACTACATCATGTTGACTTCCACTCATAGCGATCCCATGAGTGAGACACCTCAAAGCCCCCATCCTCAACCTCTCTGCTCAGGTCCTGCAGGCTCAGGAGTCAGGACCATGGCCCCTTGGCTAAATCTATCCATCTAATATGTGCCCTTCCTCTCTTCCTTCTACCCTTCACCTTTCCTAGCATTTTTGCCTTTTTCCAGTGAGTCTTCTCACAATGTGGCCAAAGTACGACAGCTTTAGTGAGGGTGGGGATGCCCAGCAAAATTGACATTGGTGAATTTCAAATGAACAAATGTGATCTGCATCTTCTGGGCTAATGCACAAACTGGAGCTTAGACAGCCATCAGTTCCACACTTCTGGATGTTCTGACATAACTCCATCACCACCAAAACTACTTAATGAATTCAGAAGTGTCTATTTTAGAAGAAGAAATATTTATTTAAATGTGGATTCTTCAATACTTTTTTTTTAAAAAAGTTATAGATTAATGTGGAAACAGGATAGAATTAGCAATGTAATTTTTCACTAATTTCATTCTCAGTCAAAGCAATGAGTAATTTCAGCAATTTTCTTCTCACTGTGAGAATGTCTTTGAAAACTGTGCGGTTTTCACAGTTCAAGACTTATTCTGTGCAACACCCCCCTCAAAAAAAAAAAAAACCCACCCAGGATTTTCTGCATAGAAAATGCTATTGCTGCACATGTACTTCTCATTGCTTTCTCCTCCAATTGCTCAGTGGTGTCTTCCCAGAACCCCCTGAGACAGCAGCCTCACAATCCTTAATGAAAGAGACAACCCTAGTTCCATGACAGGACAAAATGGGGAAGTGATATAGACTGGAAACAAATAGATTGGCCCATCCCTGGTACTTAGAAATATGACTGGGAGACCCATAGGTTTCTCATGATCAACAACATCCTTTGTAGGAGCCAGATGTGTCCACCTAGCAGCTAGTCCCTCATAAATCACATCACATAAGTCAGGCCACATGACACCAAATGATACTGAGAAATCAAGCACAGTGCCTAATGGACCTTGTAGAGAAACAGCTGGTTACAGATAAACCAATGAACTGAACTAGATTCTCCACAGGAAAAGTGGGGAGGTCCAAAGATTAGCAGTCCACTTAAACCCCAGGAAAATCCTGATATATACAATGACAAATCTAAGTATGAGATGACAAGTCAGCTCCATTGTATCACACAAACAGAAAATTTTGTTAGGGTGCACATTCATCCTGTTCAGAGATGTATTCACACTACCATAATTATATTGTTTTGATACCCCTTTGACTGTCATGGCTACATCTATGGAATTCTGGGATTTGTATTTCAGGAAAGTACTTAGATTTCAAGAGAGCCAGTGTGGTGGTGCAGTGGTTTGAGGGCTGGACTAGGACTGGAGATCAGGGTTTGATTCCAGTAGTTCTCTAACTCAGCTCTTCCAGAAACGTAGGGCTTAAACTCCCAGAATTTCTGTCTTTTGAACTTCTGGGAGCTGGTCCAAAACATCTAGAGGAACAAACAAGAATATGCACCAAACCCTACAATACACTCTGGCACTGTCTTGGATCCCTTTTCTTTGAGCTGAGTAAGTTCAGTTGTTTTTATCTGACTAGACCAGGGATAGGCAACCTTTTTGAGCTGGGGGCCGGGTTGCTGTATCTTAGACAACTGGGGGGCCGAAGCACAAAAAAAAAAATTTAAATTAAAATTAAAAAATTAAAAACATTAAAAAAATATTCATGCACACTCTCAGCCCCAGAAAAGCCATGGCAAAACCCCTGTGGAGATTTTGCCAAGAAAACCCCAATAACAAGTAATAACAACAATCAATATCATCATGGCAGGCAGCGGCGGCGGTGGGGGGCGGGGTGGCAGGACCGGCCTGGGGCCAGTCCAAAGGCCTCAGGGGGCCGCATCCGGCCCCCGGGGCTTAGGTTGCCTACCCCTGGACTAGACAAAGGAAATCCAGACCTACAGCATCCCTTATCAGATGGCTATTCAGCCACTGCTTGAAGACCTCAAGCAAAGAGGTTTGTCACTGTAACATCAAAGCCACCAGTTGCCACTGCCATTAGAGCTAGCCTTGCCCTCCAGGTCACTGGAGGTGATCTTGCTTTCTTCAGTATCAAATTGCCCATCCATTACATCAGAAAGGTGAAGAAACTGTGTTCTACATGACAAACATTCTGGTATGTAAAGGGTAGTACTATCATATAGTTCTTTTTCTTAGGCTGAATATACTTATCTGTTTGTCATAGTACTTGGGAGATTACTACGTGTGGCTTTTCAACTGTGATTAGAGCTGGAAAAAAGCAGCTTTGGTGATACTTATTGCAAGATATATCTGTATGGAAAGTTTAATGTTGTAAGCCGCCCTGATTGCTCTGCAGAGGGGCGGGATATTATTATTATTATTATTATTATTATTATTATTATTATTATTATTATTATTATTATTATTATTATTGGTAATGCTTCCAACCTGTAGGTGCTGTGTCCTCAAAGCATAGTTAGGGGATCCCTTTTCTTTGACAGGGGAAACCTGTCAATGAACCCCCAATCACACTAGTCCTCAGGTGTGAAAAATTGCTGCTGAAACAACTGTAAGATTGGCAATCATGTGGTGTAGTGTCTCCTTGTCTCCCCCGTTTCCTCTCCCCCCTCCCTATTTTCAAGAAAACCTGATTCCCTTTATTATTATTTTCTATTTCTTTTCTTTTTAAAAAACTTCAATTGCAGTAATAGAGCCCAGGAACTGTGTGAAAAAGCTAACATCGATAAAAATCAAAATAAAAATGTAACCCACCCACTCCCAAGGCATGCTGGGTAAGACATAGGGCAGGGCAGGGCAGGGCAGTTAAGAGGGAGTCAGAAAGAGAGTGCAATGGCAGCCAATCATGTGATTATGAAGATGTGTGATAATGGCTATTATGCAAACTGGTATAATTCCATTTTCATTTATTTTCTTTAGGGGCTATTCAATTCTCAGAAATTTGTGGAGTTGCAGTTTGCACTCCTTAGCAAAGTAGACCTTCTGAGTATTAGAAGTATTAATCCACTTTGCTAGGGAGTGCAGACTGCAACTCCAGAAATTTCTGAGAAATGAATAGCTCTTGAAGAAAGGTGATAAGGCCAAAATGCACTGGGCTTTTTAAAAAATAAAAGTTTTTGGACCATCACACAGCACGTGGGACTTTGGGCCTTTACAGACTGCCAGAAATAATGCAGTTTGAGTCCACTGTAACTGTCCTGGCTCAGTGCTAGGGAATCATGGGAACTGTAGTTTTTTTCTGAGACATTGAGCCTTCTCTGTCAGAGAGCTCTGGTGCCACAATAATCTACAGTTCTCATGATTCCCTAGCACTGAGCCAGGGCAGTTAAAGTGAACTCAAGTTGCATTATTTCTGGCAGTCTGTAAAGGCCCTAAGTCTCCTTTCATTCTTCCACTGAGATCACCATACCCTCCAGCTGTCCCAATATGCCAGGGACAGTCCCAGTTAATCCTCTGCCATCCCACTTTTCCAGCCATTTTTAAAGTGTCTCAGTTCCTTTCTCCTCGTTCCACTTTTTCCCTTGTTCACCTTACTTCAATTAAGTTCAAAGTGCAAAAGTAATTTGTGTTCAGTTAATTCAGAAGGGGGTAGGGGTAGGCAACCTTTCCCCTTTAAGGGCCGAGGGACTTCAGCTCCCAGAAGCCTCAGCCATGTTGGCCAATAGTCCCATGTTGGCCAATAGCTCCTGGGATTCTGGGAGCTGAAGTCCCTCGGCCCTTAAAGGGGAAAGTTGCCTACCCCTAGGGTAGAAGAAGAGAAGAGAGAGGAGAACCTTGCTTTTCCAGTAGGCTCAGGCTCTGCTAAAGCCTCTACTAGTTTGTGTGTTCTTCCTCATTAACAACTTCTTAACTATCTTAACCATGCACTGACGTTGCTGATCCACATGTGTCCCTGTTTTCATCTGTGAAATGTTGGAGGGTTGCATCCTTATACCTAATGTGCACACATACCAACCTAATTGTAGAAACTTCATGGAAGAAAATGGAGCTGGCTACTGCAGCCAAAAAAAAAATCTGATTTCCTGATTAATTATGACCAGCGATGTCTCAAACTCACAGCTGCTGGGGGAATCCATTTCCCTTCATCCAACGGGTGGCCTGGATCTTTTTCATCCTTCCAGTCATTTACATTACAAAGGCACACCTGCAGGTATCGTAATGGAGAACTGATACAACCCTAAACAAATACGTATTAGTGTTAATGGATCTTTGGTAATGGTGTGACAGGTGGTGTTATACAGAAGAGTGGAGGTGAAAACCTCCTGGGAACATAGACACCATTCAGTCCCTGACTGTTCCAGGTAGTTGGGCCAGCAATGACTAGCTTCCAAATGCTACCGGGAAAGCTTGAGTTCCTTTCCTTGTCCAGGAACCAGATGCTGGAAGAAGAACCTGGCATCATCATATTCCAATGTTCATTGCTCTTTGCTTTAACTGATTGCTTAACAACCATTCTTCTTCCAGTAGTTGAGAACAAATTACTAAGCCACTAAGCAGCAATGAGGATGCCTCATAGGGGAACAACTGAAACACGAGCGTCCTCTTGCCACCAGCAATGACAGCTGTTCGTTTCTGTGTCAATGGGGTGATGAATCCAGTTGTAGCCTTAGCTATAGAGGAGCTCTCTAAGATGCTAAATCCTATCCTCAAAATAAGTTTAGCACTTGAGACAATGCTATTAAAATTCAAGCTAATGGCTTTATCACACCACCTCCATTCTCTCCACGACTGGGTAACAATACTCAAGTGAGCCTTTTTTGTGTGTGAGAGTTTAATGCAATTCTGGAGTGATGCTAACTCCATGGTTTTAAACCCCATGGTTTTAAAAAATAAGCAGAACAAAAAACTGGAAAGCATATATTCAAAGTAGAAGAATTGTTTATAGAAGAAAGAGGTAAAATGGATTTTGAAACTTGAAGCTTTAGCACCAGGGGTTTGAATGAAGATTTGATGATACAATGTATAAGATAAAAATTGTAGAATAAATGGTTATAGATTATACAACTTTTTTAACTTATTGCATCAGCTAGGTAAAACTGAGCTGAGTAATTTTGGGGACAGATTATATCACACGTCTTCTCATTGGTTCTCTTTGAGGAAGCCATCTCAAAATATTCATAAATATAGACCTATTGGTAGACCTATTTCCTTCTTTCTTTTACTCAAAAGGTCCACTTTGATTGAGAGTGCAGAATGCAACTCCAGAAATTTCTGATATGTGGTATGTATATATTTATATGTGTAGTGGAAAATATTTAATTTTAAAAAAATTATTGTTTTTATAGGTGCTTTATGTGCAGTCTCAATACTATCATAAATGTGTTTTTGTCTATTTTATAATAGCCTCTGAAGAAGGCTAAGGCTGAAATGCATCTGGCTTTTTAAGAAATAAAAGGTTTTGGACCATCTCAGCATGTGGGACTTTCCGTCTTTCCATTCTTCCCCTTTTAAAAAAATAAAGTTAAAAAAAACCCTGGCTGTTCTGGAATAGCAAAAGGAAAGGGGGACAAAGGAGAGGAAGAGATATTGACATCACATGACTGTACAATCCTAGAACTGCAATAGGATAATTTACTGCACCTGATAACTAACGTAATTGGGAGTTTATTGATGAGTGTTCCCCATCAATGAGAGGGAGATGGCATTGTGTGATCGGTATCACCAAAGGCGCTTTATTGAACTTTTATGGTGGTTTAAAAGCCACATGTGATAAAATCCTAAAACTCAGTATTGATTCCTTGTCTCACTGGAGTGGGAGCCATCATCTCCCATGGATTCTGTAAACAACGCACAAGTAGGGTGGCCATTAACACACACACACAAGAAGAACAAACAGCACATAGCTGCATATAAAGCACACTCATACTGTTTTCTATTCATACAGGACTAGCCTTAATTCAAGACAAAATCAGCAATTGGCTCAGGCAGCAGATGCTGGAGGGACAACAGTGGCTGTCCAGTAACTGGCTCTCTGGAGCCCACTTGCCTTTCCTCTAGTTTGGAGGGAAGAGCTGTCTGTGCCATATAGTGTGTTTTGCAGCTAGACTAACTTTCTGCCAATTATGATAAAGGACCCTATCCCATTGTCAATGCTGAAGTAACTTTCAACTGCTAATTTAATTATTTTAAGGAACATAGATGAGTGCCATCTTTGTCTGAGGCAAAAAAGGTCTTCAGTCATCTCTTTATCTACAGGTGTAACATTTAACAATAATCACTCAAATTTAAATAGGAATATGATATATTTTGTCATGGTGGAGAGAAGATTGTAACCAAGATACCTGCCTGTTCAGACTATTGCTTCATGTAATTCCATGTAACGGGCAACTTCAAGGCCTCTGCATTCTCACTTTCTCTTTCTCTCTAAGTTCTGGTGCTTCTAGATTTTCAGACTGGACTTGGGTTAGGCAGGCAACTCTTGAAACAGAAGACACCTTCAAAGACAAAAGTAAAGTACGTAGTACACAGGGCCACCCTGCTCCCAGGGAAGCTGTGGAATTAATATTTAGCAGAAAACTATTTCTCAATTCCTACCAGTACCTTTTCTGGGTTGCCCTGAGTTTGAGAGGCCCTCGTCAAAATCTGTGCTGATGAGCCAACTTTTTTTTTTAAAAAAATGTTTGTTTTATTTATATCCTGTTTTTGTCATGACATGGAACCCAAGACCACTCGGAATCTCTTCTGTTAGCTCATGCTGCCAGTGATGGCACAGAGCTCCAATCAGTCAGGTCTAGTTACTCTTATCTTCACCCACAATGCTGAGAGCCTTGGGGTGTTTCTACACTAGCGACTTAATCCAGGGTCAGTCTGGAGCATTATGTCCTGGACTGGACCTGGACTGACCACAATTGTGAGCAAATGCATTAGATTGAATCTGGTGTGATGCCACATTGTTGTGCACATGAGACAGCCAGGCTAACATCACATGAGCCCTGCTGGCCAGTTCCCCTTGGTTCCACCACCACTTCTTCACAGGTGAGAGCTTCCTGCACTACTGCTTCTGCTGAAATCAGAATGGGGCACCCCACAATGTGATCAACAAAAGAGATTGCTCTACCCTCACATTGCTGATCACAGGAGTGCTCTGTTCTGACCTCAGCAGAAGCAACAGTGTACCAGGCATGCATTTGCAGAGAGCTGTTTGGTCGACAAGGAAGCGGAAGCAGTGGCTCTAAAAGGGATCCATCCTTTCCCTGCACTTCTCTTGGCATGTGAACAACTGGATCAGCTGAATTGGACCCAATACAGCTGTCCACATGACTGAATAAACTGGAGGCACAACATGGTTTCTTGGGAACCCCAGAGTTTTCCTTGACTTTGCTTACTTTGGAGTAAAGCTGGATTAAGGGCTGAAAACCACAGATCCTCCTTAGATGTAGCCAAACATCATGGCGACTGCCAGTACTGGCTTCAGTATGAGTGCAGCGTTTTTCACCAGTGTGGATGAAGCCCTTGGACTATTCAGCTCTTCAAATAGAGGTGTGTCCTAGAAGTGTGTTCTCTATATAATATGACACACTTTTTTTCCCCAGAAGTGAAATGTAACTGGAGCCCACACATCCCCCCAATTCCAGGGCTGAGGAATCTCAAGCCCTGAATTTGAATTTGGATTTTTGAGATTTGGGATTTTCCAAGAGACCGTATCCCCTTTCCTGTGGTACTCTTGTTTTAGGGTTTGCCAGCTTTTGTAGTCATTTTCCTCCATTCCAAATAACTGAAATGCCTTCCCTCAGGTCAAAATACAGGCAATTACTGGTCTGACCTTCTTGCCTTTGGTCCCATTCATTGGTAGAATGCAGCCCCAAGGATTTCTCTGAAGCTGAATTTGGTCTAGAGGCTGAAAGTGGTTCCCATTTTTACTCAGGATCAAAGTAATTCTAAATATAAGAAAATGAGCATTTATTCCATCTCGGTTCCTTTCTCTCTGGTCCAAGAGAAACAGTATCAAGCAGCGATGTAAAGAAGACTCCTCAACACATCAAGCTACCCCATTGAGTAATGACAATTTTTTTCTCAATTTGGAAAACACACACCCTGCACAATTCTTCCCTACCAATTTGAGCAGGAAATAATGCATTTGCACAAAATGCACTGTTTCCCACAGAAAATTCGGGGCTTTTGCACCAAAACAAATTTTTTTTGCTATAAATCCCCACTTTTGTGCTCAAATGAATTTTGAAAAGAAAATGAACTGAAAAATGGTTCTCAGAAGCCAGAAAAATGGTCGAAAACTTAAAAATTCTCCAAATCTCACGATGAACTTGAAATTATTAGTTCTTGTTTGCAAAAGATGAAAGAAGTGCAAATGTACCTTCCTGGTACTGAGGACAGGCACAAGTTAAAGTATATTTATTGGGAGCTGGAAGATGGAAAGAGGAATGAATGTCATTTTTGTAGGTCCAAAGCACTATCAGGGGAGCTGTTCAACCAGAGACCTAATTTGAATTAATGATGCATAGATTTCACCTGCATGTGTAGTTAAGTTTAAAGGGAGGAACCACACACACAAAGAGCATCCGGTAGATAGCAAAGTCACCTTCCATTTTCAGAGGAGCAAGAGGAAGCTGCCACTGCTTCAGAGAGCTTACAAATAAAATTACAGCCCCTAAATGATTGATTAGCAGAATCCCAGCTGTCCTATTATCACTAACGTTGGGATTATGTTCTTAAAAGTGAGCCATGGAACAGAAGGCATCTGCTGTCACAATGCCCCCCCCCCAAAAAAAAATGACATTGTGCATTTGGAATCTCTATATAACTGCAATGATAACACAAAGCAAGAAAATCCAAGGGAAATGGAACAGAAGCCTGGAAACTTGTGCACTGATTATTTTGAAATGCAGGAAGGGGGCCCAGTAGCCAAATTTGGTCAAAGGTAGTGGAAGTAAAAGATGGTGAAGCTCCATACTTATGGCCAGGTGCTAATCTATAGACCAGGTGCTGATTGTTGCACAGATCACGTACTATTCATATCAAAAATAAAAGTAAAACTCAAGAGGAGAACAAAAACAGTCATCATACCAAAGTACGATTTAAACAAAATTTCCACAGAATTCTTTGACAATATAAAGAACAGATTTGCAGTACTAAGTATAATAGATCGTGAACCGGAAGAGCTTTGATCTGAAGCCAGGGACATAATAAAAGAAGAATGAGTAAAGACACTTCCAACTGACCAAAGGAAAGTGAAGAAACCATGGATGACAGATAAAACGCTACAAGCAATAAAGTAAAGAGAAACAAAACAAAAAGGAGATAGGAATAAACTAAGAACCATGAATGCACAACTAGTGTGCAAGGATAAGGAAAATTACTACAATGACCAATGCAGAGAAACAAAAGACAACAGCAAAAAGGGAAGAACAAAAGACCTATTTCACAAGATTCAGGAAATCAAAGGAAAGTTTAAATCAAGGACCGGGATGCTCTATGACAATAAAAATAACATAATTCAAGACCAGGGAGGAAAAAAAGATGTTGGATGCAATACACAGAAGAGTTATATAAAAGAGATTACAACATGAAGGACACATGGAGCAAGGTCGCCATGGGTCGAGATCGACATGAAGGCAGTTAACAACAGCAAAGTGGACAACTCCCCTTTTGGGGGAAAAATCTGGGGCCCTTTCATACAACAGAACTGTAACACTATGATCCCACTTTAACTGCCATGGCAACATCCAATGAAATCTTAGGATCTGTAGTTTGGGGAGGCACTAGAGCTCTCTGACTGAGAATTTTAAATGCCCTTCCCTAAACTGCAAAACCCAGGGTTCCATAACCTGGTGCTCTCAAGGTGGGTTAAGACTTCAGTTTCCATCAATCTCTGACTGCATGGCCACTGGCTGTCATAGCTGGGGATAGTGGGTATTATTGTCCAACGCAGGGGCCAGCAACCTACAGCCCCCGGGCCGGTTCTGGCCCAGGGCCCCTCGCTTACCGGCCCAGGCGGACCCCTGCCGCCGCCACCTGCCACCGCGCGTTTTGGTCGCTGTGCGCCCCCGTGCGCCGTGGCCGCCATTTTGTTTTCCAAAATGGTGGCCGCAACATGTGTGGAGGTGGTGGCGGCAGCGCGCGCAGTGGCGGCAGCAGTGGCGGCAGCAGTGGCAGCGCACGTGGGGGGTTGTGCGCAGCGGCGGGGGTTGCGTGCGCACGTGTGAGCGCTTGCGCCACCATTCCCCTCCCCCCCAGGCCTGCCGGAAGTGGTGAGTTTGGGGGATCGGCCCCCGGCTCAAAAACGTTGCCTACCCCTGGTCCAACACATCTTGAACACACTGATGTTAAGGAAGGAGACTTTATTTTCATCCCCTGGTCAGTATTTCCTTTTCTTCTTCCTAACCTTTCAAAACAAGTCTTTTTCATTCCCCAGCATTCGGATGTGCAGAAGGAGCTGGATGATAAACACACACACACACAAAAACCATCACACAAAAACAGTGAAAGGGCTTGTCAGAAATGAAAGATGGCACAAGGTCAGGCTAGCCAGCATACTGCAGGAGCCATTGTCTATTGCTTACCTCAACAGCCATTTTCAAAAAGGACCGCTTTGTTCTGGACACAGAGGACATGCTGCTGCGGATTTCGTCCTGGATTACTCATTGTTTCCACACTAGTCACACCATCAATTTGTTCTGTGGCAGTAACAGAAATAAAAGAAGAAAAAGTAGCTTCTTCCATTTTTATTCCCTCCACCCAACCCACATCAGGCACCAAAGTTACTGCACCTTTAGAAAGCACTGAACATTTACCAGGAGAACAATTTCATTTAGAGCAATACAAAATGGGAGATGTCATGAAAGTCTAGACCATAATAAATGTTAGACCTGCTAGTAATAAGACAATATTATTCCTTAAGGCTGGTTTGATTCCTAAGAGAAGATACCCGAATTTCACAACATTCAGACAGTTTTCTGAAGATAATTCAGTAGATGAAATCTAATCTGTTAAATAAATCAGAGGAATCTGAGCATATTCTTAAATCACACCTGGATATTATTTTTTCATGTAATAGAAAATCTTACAAAGGTCCATGAAAGGTAGAACATCTGCTAAAAGGGAAGGAAGTGATCTTGGCAGAAATCTTTTTTTAACTAGCCCAAAAAATCAATTACTAGTCTCTGTTTCCTTGCAGAGAGAGTCAGTGTGGTATAGTGGTTTGAATGCTGGATAAGGACACAGGGAGGCCAGGGTTTGAATTCCTGCTCAGCCATGGAAACCCACTGAGTGACCTTGGGCAAATCACATGCACTCCGTCCCAGAGGAAAATAAAGACAAACTCTAATAAATCTTGCCAAGAAAGCTCTATCATAAGGTGCCTTAGAGTCACCATAAGTCGGAAATTACTTGAAGGCACACAGCAAGCAAGTTTCCTTCCTAGCTATGGCAGGGGCAGTGGGGAACCTTACTCCCTGTCAAGTCAACATGGAAATGCTGGCAACAGCACCTGGAGAAGTTGTTTTTGGATTACAACTCCCAGAAACCCAAGGCAGCAGGGCCACTCACTTTGCTGGCTGAGGAATTCTGAGAGTTGTAGTTCAAAAAGGAACTTTTTCCAAGTTCTGTGCCTCCTCCTTTAGCAGGCACATACAAAACTGTTGCAAGGTCGAAACCCTTTTCCCCCTGGGTCTTCAAAACTGGCTTTGAAGGTTTTCAGTGAATGCTAGGTATCCCTCCTTGTCACACATCAATCATAGAAGCCTAGTGGCGGAGGGGGAGTCATCGGCAATTTCATCCAACCCCATCAGATGCAGAAAATCCAGAAACTAGCATGTCTTTCTTGACCTCTCCAGCCTCTGCTTCAAGACCATTGTATAAAGCCATGAACAATTCAAGTTCTGGTTATGTGACAGTCCACTTCGTTCCTTATAGACTCATTGTTTTTGAGACAATCTGGAGAGATCCACCTAGTGGTGCCACACTTTCCTGAAGTCTATTCCACATTTGTTTGAAGCAAGACATTTGATGTGGCAGCAGCACCCACTGTGTGGAATATGCTTCTCTCTTAGGCATGCTCTGATAATGTTTAATCTTTTGGAGGATGTTGAAGACATGCCTATTTTTGCACTTATACAAAATAAGGGCCATCCTCTTCCACAACACTTAAGTAGGATTTGGATTCATGCTTGTCTACATTCAGCCTTTCGAGTTTAAAAAGAATCCTGTTTCTTAGGTCGAGTCATTGAGAGAGCCTACGGACCTTATCCCACGCTGCTCTCAAAAGTGGCAAGAAAGCGATATGAGCATCATTCCAGTACTATAGCGCTATTATAAATATGGCACTAGCGCTATAATAGCGCTATGGACCAGCTCGCGCTATTGCAATGCCCGCTGAAACCGACATTCAAAAGAATGCGAATGATGCTGCATTCCGAGCGGTTTCTTGCTGGATTCTGAGCAATGCCATGTAATCACGCGGAAAAATATAGCGCTATAGCGCCTGATTCTTAGCTGATTCCGAGCGACGTTGTGTAATCACACGGAAAAATATAGCACTATAGCGTTTGATTCTTAGCTGATTCTGAGCGACGTCGTGTAATCACGCGGGAAGATATAGCGCTATAGCGCCTGATTCTTAGTGGATTCTTGCTGCTTTTGGCCCCGTGGGATAAGGTCCATAGAGAGATGTTTCACATATTGTGTCTCACCTGCAGATGGATGGACTCATATGCCTGTACTGGCTAGCTGCAGTTTCCCAAAGCCAACTTATGCCCACATGCTTTGTGATTGTATGAGTCTTTTGACAGTCAAATTAATGACTCTGGGAAATGGTGGGCTCTCCTTTATTGGAGGTATTTGAGCAAAGTTTAGAGAACCATCTGTCAGGGATGTTGCATTCATAGCCTGCCCTATAGATCTTGCCTTGACCAGTGGTCTGGACAAAATAATCACAAAGATCCCTTCCAGCTCCACCATTCCTTGAATGTATGGTTACATTCTTCTTCCTATAACTCTGTTTCCTTCCACTTTTGTGCACCCCACATTTTCCTATTGCTTGTTTTACATTTGAAACTCCCTTGAAACAGGGACCTATGATGATGTTGGTGGGGGGGAGGGATGGCAACAACTGAAATTACCATGTCTGCAGGATGGCTTAGCCATAACACAAGCTTTTCAGGATTTCATTGTTATAAAGATGTGAAATCTCAGTGCCTCTAAGCATGTGCAGAGTTACCTTTCTCAGTGATGGGTTGCCTTGCAAGGCCAGCAATAGTAATTCTATGTTAAAGAACCTGACTCACAAGAAGAGTAAATCTATTTTGTTTCAAATACCTGCATCCTTCCCCCCACACCTCCAGTAGAATCATCTTTTAAAAAATCATTATTTTAAGAAACAATATGTTGTTATATGACAGGATTTAACTGAACAATGCAAACATGTGTACAATGCACAGTATTTCTGTGTGTACGTATGTTCCTTCAAGTCACCTGTCAATTTATGAATTTCAGAGGGTTTTCTGAAGCAAGGAGTATTAAGAGCTGGTTTTGCCAGTTCCTTTTAAAATAAAGCATATAGCACCTGGTATTCTTTGGTGGTTCCCATCCAATTACTAACCAGGGCTGACCCTGTTTAGCTTCTGAGATCAGATCAGATTTTAGTGCATTTAGGCCCCACTACCCACTGTAGGCTATATGTCAGAGGAAGGAACTGAGGAACCCACCTCTTAGTATGCCTTGCCTAAGAAAACACTATGAAATTCATTGTTGTTGTTGTTAGATGCCCCTGAGTCAGCTCCGACTCATGGCAACCCTATAGATGAGACATCTTCAAGAATCCCTATCTTTCACTTCCCTGCCCAGGTCCTGCAAGCCCTTGCCCATAACCAACCATCTGGTTTGTGGTCTTCCTCTTTCTAGCCATCTGGTTTGTGGTCTTCCTCTCTTTCTTCTACCCTCTACCCTTCCTAGCATTATTGTTTTCTCTAGTGACCCATGACTGCTCATTATATGGCCAAAGTACAATAGTCTCAGCTTGATCATCTTTGCTTCCAAAGAGAGGTCTAATCTGTTCAAGGACCCATCTGTTTGTCTTCTTGGCTGTCCATGGTATCCTAAGTACTCTTCACCAGCACCACATCTCAGATGAATTTATTTTCTTTCTGTCTGCTTCCTTCAATGTCCAGCTTGCGCACCCATACATTGTAATTGGGAATACAATGGCCTAAACGATTGACTTTAGTGCTTAGATGTATGTCTTTGCTCTTCAGTATTTTTTCTAGTTCTTTCATAGCTGCCCTTCTCATTCCTAGTCTTCTTCTTGTTTCTTGACTACATACTCCATTCTGGTCAATCTTTGATCGTAGATATGGGAATTCTTTAACTATTTCAATTTCCTCACTGTCTAGACATAAATTGACTTTTACAAACAACTAAAGACGAGAGGAGGGAGCCACCTGGTGTCATCTCTCTGCCACTGCATTGCACCTCAAGGGCCATGCTTAGAAGCATCAAGCAGACAGGATGCATTGCTGTTTTTTAGGTGGCACATCTGAAGTGATGCCACTGGGATGTTTGTCTATGAATGTCTTAAAGCAAAGCAAAACAAAGCAGCTTCATTTATATACCGCTTCATACCGAGCTATGCAATCTCTAAGCGTTTACAACTGTAAGCTCATTGCCCCCCAACAGCTGGGTACTCATTTTAGCGACCTCAGAAGGCCCAGGCTAGTATTGAACTCGCAACCTTGTGGTTTATGAGTGAGTGGCTAAGCCATGGTGAAAAAGGAAAGACAGTAACAACGCAACATATTAATATTTTTTTTCCAAAGGAAAAATACAGAAGGCAGCACATTGCTGCGAAACAGGTCCCTGTGTTGACCCATTCGGAGCATCATCAACTGAATAGTTGCTAATTATGAGTGTTAGGAAACTCAGTACAACTGAAAGCCTCCACCAACAGTTTTGCCCCAGTTTTTCACCATTCACCTTTCATGCCTGTCTGAAAGAGTATTAAGGAGATTTAACAAAAGCCTTAGAAGAAGCAGAGAATAGGCAACCCGATGAGAACCAAGAGGCAGCAATTTATGTTACCATTTTTTGAGACAATTTTGAAGAACCAAGCTTGACTTGATACCAAGCAGCATTTGCCAACTTCAAGCCCTCCAAATATATTAGGACCATACTAGGGTAAGCATCTACAGAGTTTAGGGGCCAGTTCACCCACAGACATGAGCAGAATGCACGTACACTCCACAACAAAAATAAAGACAGCTGAAAGACAAAACAAATAGTATCCCAGAGGTCTGGGGAGTGACTGCCATTTAAACATTACTCTACCTTCTCCTTGGACTGTTGAGGGGGGGTGTCTAATAATAATAATAATAATAATAATAATAATAATAATAATAATAATAATTTTTATTTATAACCCGCCTCTCTGCGTGGCAATCGGGGCGGGGAACAACAAATTTAAAACAAGCAAAGTTAAAAGCAATCCCTCATCCCATAATCCCACCCTCCCATCCCCTTAAAAAAGAATTAAACATAATCAAAATTAAAAATGCCACATTAATTAAAACAGATAAGAACATAGGATGAAATCAGGCAACAGATTAAAATATATCTCCCAGCTGAAGTTATTCCAGGAAGGCCTGCCGGAAGAGATTCATCTTTACTGCTTTCTTGAAAGCAGCAAGAGTAGTGATAAGACGGATCTCATCCGGCAGGCCATTCCAGAGTCTGGGGGCAGTTGCGGAAAAGGCCCTCTGGGAGGTCTGGGACAGCCTAGTTCTTATTGGCTGTAACAGATTCCTCCCAGAGGACCATAAGGCGCGGGGGGATCATATGGGGAGAGGCGGTCCCTAAGATAAGATGGACCCAAGCCATGTAGGGCTTTAAAGGTCAAAACCAACACCTTGTACTGCGCCCGGAAACTAATCGGCAGCCAGTGGAGGGATTTAAGCACAGGTGTTATGTGCTCCCTCCGAGATGTTCCTGTAATTACCCTGACTGCCATGTTCTGCACCAATTGTGGTTTTCGGGTTAGGCACAAGGGTAGCCCCATGTAGAGTGCGTTGCAGTAATCCAGATGTGAGGTTACCAGGGCGTGTACCACAGTTTCCAGATCCCTCATATCCAGATAAGGGCGCAGCTGGCGTATCAGCCGAAGCTGATAACAGGCACTCCTGACTGTCGCATTCACCTGACTAGTCATGTGAAGCGACGAATCAAGGAGCACCCCCAAACTGCGAACACAGTCCTTAGAGGAGAGTGTGACTCCATCCAGGACTGGAGACTGTATTCCCAAATCTGGTTTCGGGCCTGCCACTGCAAGTACCTCCGTTTTGTCAGGATTCAACTTCAATCTGTTTTTCCTCATCCAACCCATTACCGCTCTGAGACAGTCATTAAGAGGAGAGGCGCCATCTGAAGTCTGGGACGATGATCTGGTCATGGAGAGGTATATCTGGGTGTCGTCAGCGTACTGAAGACACCGAGCTCCATGCCTCCAGATGATCTCTCCCAGCGGCTTCATATAAATATTAAACAACATCGGGGATAGGATGGCGCCCTGCGGGACGCCACAATTAAGCTCGATTTTAGATGAGCAACTGTCCCCGAGCCTCACCCTCTGAGATCTGCCCGAGAGGAAGGAAGAGAACCACTGCAGAGCAGTGCCTCCAATTCCTAACTCTCTCAGGCGATCTAAGAGGATGGCATGATCTATGGTGTCAAAGGCCGCTGAGAGATCCAAGAGCACCAACAAGGTCACACCACCCCTGTCGATACTCAAGCGGAGGTCATCGGTCAGAGTAACCATGGCAGTCTCCACTCCATATCCTGTCCTGAAGCCGGTTTGAAATGGGTCGAGATAATCGGTTTCATCCAAGACTGCCTGAAGTTGGGAAGCAACTGCTCTCTCGATCACCTTGCTCAAAAAAGGGAGCAAGGAGACTGGTCTATAGTTATTTCTATCCAGGGGGTCCAGGGAAGGCTTTTTCAGGAGTGGCCTAACTGCCGCCTCCTTTAAACAGGATGGTACAATAGAGGCTGCATCCGAACTGCAGGAATAATTCAGGTTGACACCACTTTAACTGCCATGGATTAGTGCTAGAGAATTCTGAGAACTATTCTGGAACCAGAGTTCTCCAGCAGAGAAGGCTAAATGCCTCACAAAACTACTTTTCTCAGAATTCCACAGCATAGAGGTATGTCAGTTAAAGCGGTGTCAATGTGGATTATTCCTGCAGTGCGGATGCAGCCATAGAAACAAAAAGTGAGCACACAGTCATTTCCTATTTCTAAAAAGGCTATTTCAGACCATAACAGGCCAAGGAGGGGCAAAATAACCTTTATGTGTCAAATTACCCCTCCATCATCAAGCTTCTGAGGATGCTATTTGTCT
This sequence comes from Phrynosoma blainvillii, assembly GCA_026167975.1. NCBI lineage: Eukaryota > Metazoa > Chordata > Lepidosauria > Squamata > Phrynosomatidae > Phrynosoma > Phrynosoma blainvillii. The sequence goes on from JANUYF010000005.1 coordinate 122,669,643, forward strand.
ATTCTTTTTCAAGAAGGGTGCCCCCATTTCAGCCACTCCAGGATTACTTACTTAGACACACAACAACAACAACAACAACAATGGTAAAAGGAAAGGTATGTTTATTTTCTTTTAATTCTCTCAAAATGCAAGGTGGTCCGAGAAATCCAAGGAAGTGGGAGCTAATCAGCAGCCTTTGCTGGCAAGGTCAGAGCACACTGTTACATGTGCTTCAGTGGCCTGATTCCCAAAAAGCAACATCTTCCATGGGCCAGTTCAGTTCCTGAGTGCCTCCATGGGAGAATGGGAAAATATATATAAAAGCCATTGGATCCAAACAGATTACATGGCTAGGATTTTCAGGAGGAACTCCTGAGCAGCATACAAAGTTCCCTACCAGCCTTAACTGAATGTGTATGTTCTTCCCCACATCTCAACAATGAATTTCAAGTGCGTGTTCAATTCAGGCAAACTATGTACCATGATTACCTAGAGAAGTGTATCCAATCTAAAAAGCGAGCAGGTTGTAACTGAAGGGAGAGGAATCTGCACTCATATTTGAGTAGATATCTCAAAAATCGGCTTTAATGGGAATTGGTGCTTTTCCAACCCACAGCAACCCCTTTGACTGCTAGCAGAGCAAGCCAATGTAAACAGGCACACACGTGCTGCTTTTCTTGGATGATGACCCACCTAAATTTTGAATATATGGGGAAACTCTCCTGCTTTTCCATGGCTTTTTACCAGGGTGGGGGATGGGAGTTTGGAGAAATGTGATGGTTCTCATTATTCAGTTCTCAATACCAAACTTTCAATAAGATACAGTGGGGCCATGGTTTGGGTTTGGGTTTTGTTCCAAGACCTCATGGATACTAAAATATGTGGATGCTCGAGTCTTATCATATACAATGGGGTACTAAAATGATGTTTCTTAAATAAAATGGCAAAATCGATTCAAGATTTACTTTTTGGATTTAGTTTTCAAGCCATGGCTGGTTGAATCCATGGAAGCAGAATCTGTGGATAGAGGGACAACTGTAATTTGGGTTAAGAAATAGTAAGAATGCACCAAGCAGTCTTATCAATCTAGAAAGGACTTGTGTTTGCAAAGAAACAAATGGGAAATTCAACCTCTCTGCTCTTCATGAGAAGAGTTCTCTGTCTGACAGAGTCCATAAATGGGCTGTAGACAGAAAAATATCTTATGGACTACTTCTATTTGTTTTATCTCAAGGACCTCTAGCGGTAAAGCATCATTGCAAGACCAAATTATTTGCTCTTGGTATCTGCCGGGATTTGATTCCAGGACACTATGTAGATACCAAAATCAGTAGATGCTCAAGTTCCATTGTATGCAACGGGGTAGTAAAATGGTGTCCCTGGTATAAAATGGCAAAAACAAGGTATGCTTTCTGAAGGGGGGGGGGGTATTTTCAGACTACGGATGGTTAAATCCATGGATTCAGATAGCCTTTGTTAGGGGGAGGGAGTGCTCCTCAGCAGCAAAAGCCAAATAATGTCTATATAGTTCAGGTATTCTTTACAGTTCAGGACATTGTTATCCCATTTGTAATTTTTAATTTTTTTAAAAAAAGTTAGTTTTTAATTATTTATGAAGCATGACAATGTCATGCCAAAGTTATACATTAAGAATTGTGTGTTCCTAGGGGGAAATTACTTTCAATCTGCAAAGGGGTGTTAAATATTTAATATTGCATTTTAAATGCAATATTTATTTAATATTGGGTGGGTTCTGGGGTTTGGGGATTGTATTAATACACTGTACGGAATTTTAATTGTTGTTAGCCACCCCGATTGCTTGTCAGAGGGGTGGGATACAAATAAATTTTATTATTGTTACATATTTTTCCAAATATCTCAATTTTTTCTTTAAAAATCCTAATTTTTTCCTCCCATGGCTTCATAATTACTGTAAACTTTACATATCTAATCAGACCTCTGTATCTTTGGCTATCTAATCTACACCAATGGTTTGGCCACAGTAGCACACTAGGTGACAGCAATGCCATTAGCCTTTGTCCAGTGACCTTTTTACCTACTGAATGGATGGGAAGTAAAAATTCACCTTTTCCCATCTGCAGGAGTCCAAAACCCCAAACCTTTATCAATGTAATCTAGTCCTTTAAACTATTTGCTCTCTATGTGGCCAGAGCAGAGGCAGGCTGGCAGGACCATCTGTGATAAAAACAAAAAAGAGAGTGAGAGAGAATGAGTATATTGGAATTACACAGGTTTTTTTTTATTTTATTTTTAAAAACTTTATTGAATTAAAAAAAACATATAACACTAAACGATACACAAACTAACACCACATTTACATACACCACATTTACATACATTACATACATGGGGGGGGGGGGGGGGAACTAACATACAAATATAACTTCCTAGAGCAGTATAAAGAGATATTTCCATTTCAACTCCATGACTAAGTAACATCCATCTAAAAAATCAGACATCCAGGACACCCAGATCAAGTTAGGCATATCACATATTGCAGATATTCCTCTGTAGCTGATAAGATCTAACAACTCAATCCATCTACTCAACATATATAGATATATAAATATATAATCATACACAATGAGTATATACAATATTATAAACAAAATATAGAATCAAAAAAATCACAGCTTTGCCTTATATTTAATTTCAATGCCTCTGAAACGTAGCTACTAGTATTGTTGTTCTCATTTTTACACATCTAAATTACCTATGAACTCTTTCTGTCCCTGTATCTCTATTTATTCTTATTTATTCTTATTCTTGTTCTTATTCTTAATCTTATATGTAAATTAACCATGTACAATTTCTAATATATATATTTCTGATATTTCATATGTCAATGATACATGATATCTCTGTTAAGAAAATATAATCCTATCAACATCAATATAACAATATATTATTATATCCAACCGTGTATCAATCGTTAAACATTATATAATTAAAAAATCAATTATATTCCATCTCAGACTATCTGTCTCACATATCTATGCCATAAATCCCAGATATTGTCAAATTCAATCATTGATTTATTACTTAATAAGTAAGTCAACTTTTCCATATCGTATATTTCAAACACTTTTGTTTTCCATTCCTCCAGTCTGGGGATATCTTTTTTCCGCCAATATCTGGCAAATACAATTCTAGCCGCTGTTATCAAAATGAAAAGTAATTTTCCATATTTTCCTTCGATATCTTCCGTAACAATATTTAACAGATATATCTTGGGGTCACCATGCAGTTGTACATTTAATATTATACCAATTTCCAAATTTATGAAGTCCCAATTTTTTTTGTTATTTTGCATTTCCACCACATATGCCAGTATGAGCCAAGTTCACACTCACATTTCCAACAGGTGGGGTTTAAACCTTTATATATTTTGGATAATTTAAGCGGGGACAAATACCACCTGAACATAGATTTGTATAAGTTTTCTTTCAAATCTATATTCACTGTGTAATTTAATCTTTTTTTCCAGATTTTTTCCCATTCCGTAAGAGAAATTTCCTGATTCAGGTCTTGAGCCCACTTTATCATGTAATCTTTAATTTGATTGTCTTCCAATTCCCAATTTCTAATTAATTTGTAAAATTTAGCAATCAATTTATTACTTTCTCCACTTAAAATTTTTTCAAATGGGTCATAGGCTGGTCCTATTTGATCCAATTGTTTGTCCATTCTGAATCTCTCTAATAATTGTCTATATTAAAACCAATTTAATCCGAATTCTTCTAAGTCTTTCTGGGATTTAAATGTCATTTGAGCCCCATTCCAGCTTATTAACTGTCTGTACCTTAACCAGGAACTATCTTTGTAGATCCCTTTAATCAATGTTGCTTCTGCAGGGGATGCCCATAGCGGAATTTTTGTACACCATTTCTTTTTATACTTACTCCAAACTCTCCAACAGGCTTTTCTTACGATATGATCTTTGAATTTACCATCAATTTTAATTTTTTCATAAAACAGATATGCATGAAATCCGAGATATAATTCAGCTCCATCTAATTCTAAACTTCTTTCATTTTCGAGGGTGAACCAATCATGCATCCATTCTAAAGAAGCAGCTTCATAGTACCAGAGTAGATTCGGGAGGGCAAGCCCCCCTTTTCCAGTATCATCTTGTAAATTGACAATCTTAACCCTGGACTTCTTGTTTGACCAAACAAATTTTGTTATCGTTGAATTCCATTCTTTAAGAGGTTTCTCTTTATCTATAACTGGCAGATTCTGGAAATAATAAATCAATTTGGGTAAAACCATCATTTTGATAACCGCAATTTTACCTAGCCAAGAAATATTTAACTTATTCTATTTCTTCAAATCATTTTTGATTTCATTCCAAACCCTAAGATAATTATTTTTAAAAAGATCTGAATTTTTATTTGTTAACCAGATTCCCAGGTACTTAACCTTATTTTCCTGTCTGAAACCGGTCTTATCTATGATTATCTCAGCTTCTTTCTTCAGGATGTTCATCAATAACATTACCGTTTTTGATTTATTGATTCGATACCCAGAAATTTGTCCATAAGATTTTAAGATATCCAATAAGGTATCAAGACATTCAATCGGATTGGAGATGGTTAATACCACATCATCTGCGTATGCCCGTAGTTTGTACTTTTGTTTTCTGATTTCAACTCCCTTAATAGATTCTTCATTTCTTGTTTTATTTAATAAAATTTCAAGAGTAAGTATAAATAGCAATGGGGCTAATGGGCATCCCTGTCTTACACCTTTATAAATCCTCAGTTTCGGGGTTCTTTCCCCGTTTATTATAATTTGGGCATCCTGATTTGCATATATTTTTTTAATACAACTAAGGAATCTATCTCCCACCTCAATTTTCTCTATAGCCCGAAACATGAAACTCCAATTGATGTTATCAAAAGCCTTCTCAGCATCCAGGAAAAACATAGCCAATTTTTTATGTAAATTTGAGTGATGAATTTCGATTAAATTTAGAATATTCCTGAAATTTTCTTTAGTTTTCCTGGCAGTGAGAAAGCCGCATTGATCTTTATGTATCCAATCATCTAACACATTTTTTAATCTTTTAGCCAATATAGATGCAAATAGTTTATAATCAGAATTTAGTAAAGAAATTGGCCGATAATTATTGGCATCCAATTTGTCTTTGTCCTGTTTCAATATTAAAGTTATATTTGCGGAGTTCCATGTTTGCGGGATTATACCCCCCGGGATATTGTTTATGGTTTTCAATAAAGGTAAGGTCAAATAAGATTCAAATATTTTATAATATTCATTAGGGAATCCATCTGGACCTGGAGCCTTACATGTTTTAGAGAACCTTATCGCGTCTTCTAGTTCTTTTCGAGTTATTGGTTTACCTAAACATAACTTTTGTGTTGTAGTCACCTTAAATATTTCAACTTTTTCCATATATTTTTCAGTTTTGGCTGTTGATTCAATCGGATTGCTGTAAACATTTTGAAAATGCTTTAAAAATACCTTTTGTATTTGTTTCGGGTTTGTAACAATTTCCCCGCCACTTTTAATTTTATTAATCACCCGTTTAGCTCTTTCCTTCCTTAATGTATATGCCAAAAATTTGCCCGGTCTATTAGCTCCTACAAAATATTTCTGTTTAAGAAATTTTATTTTATTTTCAATTTGTTCCATGTTTAACGCTGATATTTGTTGTTGTAAATGTTTGATCTCATTTAAAATTTCAACAGATTCTGGGTTATCCTTTAGTTTAGCTTCTAGATCTAAAAGTTCCTTATTAAGCATTTGTTCTTTTTCTTTCTTTTTCTTTTTTAATTGTGCTGATTTTTGTAACAATATTCCTCTTAGCACAGCCTTATGAGCATCCCAGACTGTATGTATTGGGACCCCTTTATCAATATTTTCTTCAAAATAATTTTTTATGTTTCCCAATTTCTTCTCGAATCTTCAAATCATTCAAAATATTTACATCCATCCTCCAATTAAATGTTTTTTCCCCAAGTTTTATCTCAACTACTAACGGATTATGATCTGACCAAACCCTTGGCATATACCGAACAGAGGTTGTTCCTGAAACAAAATGCTCCGTTATTCAGAGCATGTCTAACCTGGAAAAGGACTTGTGTCTATTAGAATAAAAAGAAAAGTCTTTCAAATTTCCATTTTTGACTCTATGGACATCCTTTAAATTTAGAAAATCAATCATTTCGAAAAATTCTTTTGGGAGTTTCCCCTGAGTTTTTTTAATTGGCTTTATTGAGGATCTGTCTAATAATGGATCCACCACATTGTTTAGATCACCCATCAAAATTATATTTTCATAGTCCAGATCTGTTAGCTGATTTTTTAATTTATAGAAAAAGTTGTTTTTATTTTCAAGGGGTCCATAAATACCTATTATTAAGAAATTTTGCCCATTTATGAGAACCTCCACTGCTAGAAAATGCCCATTTATATCATCCAAAACAATTTTGGGGTCAAGATACTCTTTAATATATAATACCATACCTTTCTTTTTAAATTGGGAAGCTGATACAAATTCTAAACCCAATTTGGTGCATCGTAAATGTCTACTATCTTTCTTTTTTATTCGAGTTTCCTGAATAGAACAGATATCAGGATTTAACTTTTGGAGATAATGAAAAACTTTCTTCCTCTTTTGGGACGTGTTCATCCCCTGTACGTTCCATGAAATTATCTTTAACTGCATGGTGAACCCCCCTGTACTCTGTCAAGCGTTGTTATCTTAAACCAATAAGGTAAGTAATCCCAAATCCAATACAATACAATTACAATCCGATATAATTTTTAGTTATCAAAAAATTCCTCCACCCCCAATCTGATGTCTGTTACCCCAGCCTCAATATGTGTGAGTTCTCTACTATGGGTTACGATCTGACCTTCTACATCTAGATCCTCCTCTGGCCCATCACTTTCATCCTCATCCTCATCCACTGAGTCTTCATCACCATCATCACATCCCTTACCCACTCCTGCACTATATACGGGGGCAGTGGCACCTAAACAATGCTCTGATTCATCTTCTTCATCATCCCTACAATCTAAATCTGTTTTTTCCTTTTTTCCCGGTGGTTTCCGACATTTAAGACACTGCCGAATAAAATTATTAGCCTGTTCTGGAGTGGATATTCTCGCTCTTTTTTTATTCCACCAGAAGGTTAAACCTTCTGGGGTCTCCCATCTATAACTGATCTTTTCACTTCTGAGAATGGTAGTTAAATTGGCATAGCTCCGTCTCTTTCTCAGTAAACGGGCAGGGATGTCTTTTAGAATCTTAAGTTCCTGATTTTGAAAACAAAAAGGCGAGTCGTTGTGTTTAGATAGAAAGAGGTCTCGGGTTTGTCTCCTTACAAAGTATATAACTACATCTCTTGGGAGACCTCTTTGTTTTGCCACTCTAGAGTTAACACGGTATAACTTATCTATCTCAAATAAAAAAGAGTCTAATTTCCTGCCTAAAAAATCAGCAATTTTTGGAATTAGTTTTGAGTATAAGTCCTCATCTTTTTCTTCAACCAGACCTCTTATTTTAACTGCTTTGTTACGTAATTTCTGTTCTAGGACTGCTACCTCATCTAAGTCGCTTTCTCTTTTGTTTTCTAACTTGGCTACCTGCGATTCCGTCTTTTCGTTTCTAACTTCTAAAACATCCACTCGTTTTTTTGTATTTTGTATCTATCCACCTTTTGATTTATTTCCTTTAGGTCAGCCCTAATCTCATGTTTTATCTCTTTACGGAAATCATTTAACTGCTGCGTAAAATTTGCAGCGAGGGAATCAATTTTTTCTAATATAAGCTGATTGACATCAGGAGCTTTTAATTTCTCAGTTGACGGGCGTCTTTTTGCTTGAGAAAGCGTTTTTTGAGATTGACCTCTTGTGTTCATTTTAACCTTTTTGCAGATTATATATAACTTATCCAAGTACTAAATATACTAGTTATGAAAGTATGTGTATCTATATACCAGTCTTCCTACTCTATGTACCAGCCAATCAAAATACAAATTGCAATAAAAAAAAGATGATGGCAGAAAATTATCAAAATAACAAATTAACCCAGTTCCACATTTAAGGATTTTCTGTTTACAAATTCCCAATATTAACACACAGTGGTGTCTCACAGTATCTCATGTCTCTGCTAAATTCCCAGCTGACGCCAGAACTTTATTTAATTTCCCCACCGCAATAATAGACTTCTATAGCAATGAAATCTATAAATACACTGTTTGCAGTAATAACCACAGTAGCAAGGCAGGTAGATGATAAGCTGAAAGTATATCTTTTTCGTTCTTCACTTCACAATTCGGCCTTCAGCTGCACCCCAAACAGTCAGGCATGTCAGATACTCCTCCACAGCCACCACAGCCTTCAAGGACGGAGACGAGTTGTTGTTGATTAAGCCAGAGCCCAAGGACACCTCAATAATTCAAATACACACAAATCCTAATAGGCAAATAGGGCAATAATCTAGTAATACTGATATTCAGCTTCAATTCCACAAGATTAGTAAGATCCTAAACAAAGACAATTCTTTCAGGCAAGTCTTTCAGGTTTCCCCAGCTTTAACCAGACTTAAAATCCTCAATATATCCGGTAAGTCCAGTCCAGTTCAACAGTTAGTTATAGAAAGGGGAAAAAAGAAAAAGAAAAAAAAGAAAAGGTCCAGAAGACCAAATACTATCAAGAATGTTCAAAAGTGGTAACAAAAGAAAAAAATAACAAAAAAATAACCAATCCAAGCAAACAAAAAGGGTCCAAGATCCAGAAAATAAAATAAAATAAAATAAAAAAGAAATCAAATGTTCAATCCTTATTCCAGATATCGAAATTGCGGCTCAGGGCACACACTATATCTCACTCTTTTTGCTACGATATTATAATAATATATATATTAAAAAAAAAGGCTCGCCGAAAAGCAACCAGAACACGTTTCAAGTCCAATTATCCAGCATAGAAAAAAAACCCAAAAAGCAAAGCAAAACAAAAAAGAAAACAAAATAAAGGGAGTACCCCTCCGAGAGCAAGTTTAAACTATTAGATTCCTACTCTCCAGCAAGCCCAGAGGAAGACCCTTTGTCTGGGAATCAAATCAAGCCCAATGATATTGTCTGGTCCGGATGCTGTTTACTTGTCTCTAGTCATTCAGCAACACCTTTATACCTGCTCCGACGATATCCAATGAGATCCAAACACAACAACAAAGGTATTAACATTGGCGGCGCCCCTGACGATCAGAGATCGCTCCAACCCGGGAACGTGGAATGCTCTACGGTCCCACCAGCACGATCGCAGCACAGACGGGAATTTCCCTGCTGACAGCCGGACAGCTAGTTTTGGGACCTCCAACGAGCCCCCTCTGAGCCCTCAGAACCAGAGGGCAATTTCAGACCCCAAACTGAAAATCTAGGGTCCGATTATCCCGGGCTGTAGGAGAGACTCTCCGGAGCTGTGTAAGAGAGCGTCCTATCGGGGAGCCATTGCCAACCGGAAGTCCAGAATTACACAGGTTTTTAAAGGGAAAAAACACTAGTTCATTTAGCTGCCAATGGGAAGTGAAAAAGAATTTTTAAGAAGCAGTAAAAAAAAAAAAGGAAAAAATAAATAAGCCATTTAAAAATATATATCTAAGTTCCTTCCCTGAAATTCTCTTCTTCCAAAACCCTAAATCAATCACCACACTTCCAAGTCTCACAGTTTCTATTCTCAGCCATCCGTGGCCAAAATTATGGAGGCCCCAAAAATCCCAACGTTCTGTCCAATCAGCTTCATTTGGTTCCAGAATTCCACTCGTCGGGAATCGTGCCAGTAACCTAAGTTTCCGTCAATGAAGAGAATGACCAGAGGGAGAATGACTGACAGGATCTGGGCAGCTGTGGTGATGTAATAGCCAGAGAGGAATGAGAGCGCAAGGATACCATAGAGCACAAAGAGAAGCTGCAGGGCAATTTCTCCACCGGGGATGCCGCTGAGATAGGCCTGGCGGTCTTCCTTGCTGTGCTGAAGGGAGTAGGCCTGTAAAGAAAAGAAGACACATGAAAAGGTAGGTGGGAAAGTGTGGAGCTTATTCTATTGATATCCCACACTTCTCCCAGTATGGAACACAAGATTGATATCAAATTTAAAAAACAAACTACAGTTAATACCTGTTTGATATAGAAGGCTTTTTTTAAAAAAGAAATTAAATCAACAGTACTGTTAAAAATACTAAATGACAACTGTTTAAAACATAGTAAAAAGACAGAGGACTACACATCAGATTAAAAGATCCTTCTGCTACAGTAAGTGAAGAGCCATGTTCTTGTGCTTTCAAGTCATTTCCAGCTCATGGTGACCTAAGGCAAACCTATCATAGGGTTTTCTTGACAAGATTTGTTCAGAGCAGGTTTGCCATTGTCTTCTTCTGAGGCTGAGAGCATGTGATTTGGTCAAGGTCACCCAGTGGGTTTCATGGCCCAACTGGGAATCGAAACCTGGTCTCCAGAATCATAGTCCAACACTCAAACTGCTACACCATGCTGACTCTCATAAAAGACCTGCCTAAATAAAAAGGTCTTTGCCTGCTTATGGACAGATAGTAGATGGGGGCCAGCCTAGCCTCCTGTGAGAGGGAATTCCATAACTTGGGAGCATCCACTGAGAACTGCAGCAATTGATTCTACCTGTAAAAGGGGTCTACCAAGATAGTAAAAGCTCTATGAGGAATGGCTTAGGGAGCAGGGTATGTTTAGTCTGGAGAAGATTAAGGAGCAACATGATATCCATCTTTAAATATCTGAAGCAATGTAATGCAGAAAAAGGAGCAAGGTTGTTTTCTGCTGATCCAGACTAAGATATGAGCCAATGGATTTACATTAAAAGAGATTCCACCTAAACATTCCTGATGATAAGAGCTGTTCAACAGTGGAACAGAATGCCACAGTGTGCCATGGACTCTCCTTCAATGGAAGTCTTTAAACATATATTAGATGGCCATCTCTAAGGATTTCTTTAGCTATGTACTCCTGCACAGCAGGAAATTAAATGGACTAGAAGGCCCTCAGGGTCTCTTCCAACTCTATCATACCTAACCAGTTGAGACCAGTTAAAAATTGCTTTGGAAATTCAGTAGTCTTTTTCTTCTATGAAGGCTAATGTTCATATTCCCTCATAAGTAGAGAAACAGTGAGTGATCCATATACCACCATCCAAAGGTAACACCAGAAGTAATGTACAGAGATCTATTATTCAGTTCAAGCAACTAGCCACATATATGGAGCCATGTGTTATCCACTGTTACTTCAGAACATTAGTTATGTTACTTTGTGCATGCACCACTAGCAGAAATCTGCACAGGATGTGCACTGCTCCAAATATATCAGGTTAGGCAATTTGCAGACTGTTAGCCTTATTATTCTTACTGCTATTATTTTTATATTCCATTTATTTATATCCCGCCTTCCTCCCAGTACAGGGACTCAAGGTGGCTAACTAAATCCAATCTAGCAAGCTGATCAACGAATTCCAAATGTGTAGATACTGGCAAAGAGCTTTATTTTAAAAAGCCAAGTCATCCCAGAACCACATCCTGTTTGGATCAAGGAGAAGTTTTAAATGAAGACTCCTAACACAGTAGGGTGCGAAAGGGAAAAAATGAATGTTGCAGCCAAACCTGGGCTGTACCTTTGCTCTACAGCTCAGCTCTATATAACTGGACAGCTAACTGGTATCAAAGAGGAGCAGATACAATGGCAAAACAATCTGTCTGTAATTAGCAAATTCGTGAGTAATCATGTAAACCAGGGGTAGGCAACCTTTCCCCTTTAAGGGCCGAGGGACTTCAACTCCCAGAATCCCAGGAGCTATTGGCCAACATGGGACTATTAGCCAACATGGCTGAGGCTTCTGGGAGCTGAAGTCCCTCGGTCCTTAAAGGGGAAAGGTTGCCTACCCCTGATGTAAACTTAAGGACCAGAAAGAGGGCACAGAAACCCAACAGATGAACAAAATAATATGTTTTAAATTATACAAAGGGGAGAGGAACCTTTGCCCTTCTGGATGTTTCCCTTACTATCCTGGGTAGGACTTCTGGAAGATGAAATCCAAAATATCCAGAGGGCCACAAGTTCCTCTTCCTTGAACCAGTGTGTTCTCTTTGCATGCCTAAGCAACTTTCTTTAAGTATTTCATCTAAGTGATTACTGCCCTTCCAATCAAACTAACATGCCCAAGACAAGACTCAGTACTATTTTTTAAAGTAGCAGCAGACTTTGTTGGTGGAAAAAGAAGCAAGGACCATTTGGAAGTCTTCACAGAACATACCACACAAATGAGGTAGATGCCAATGAAAACCTGCCCAGTGGACTGTAGTGATCTGTTCCGGGGTTTCTGGCGGTAAATCTCTCCAGCACCACTTGCCAAGACCAAGAGACCACCAATTATGGCTATTGTTCGCGAATACATCCTAACCTGTATGGGGGCCACAAAACAGAAAGAAAAAATTAATGAGAAGTAAACAAAATGTTTTGAATACACTAGACCCAGGGAAGCTAGTTTTCTGCATTATATGGATGGTTAACACTGAGGCCTAAATTCAGCTGCTAGTCCTAGATGGTGTGAATGCAGTGAACCAATGAGATTTACATAAAATTGATTCAGTGGGTCTATTCCAACTGGGATTAGCAAATGGAATTAAAGTCTTGGCCTTTAGCCCATCCATGTTCTCCAGTGACCAATTCTTCATTTTTCATATCAACGTCATTACTAAGAAAAAAGAATATTTTTCTATTCTACTTTGCCATTTTTTTTAATACCTGAAAGCTAGTGGCACAGTTCAGGCATAAGAAACACAAATTATTTGACACAAGCCTTATGTGTAAACACTCCATCTGTACACTGCTCCTTTTCTCCCCAGCACTTGGATTAGTCTAAGAACTCTTTCATCAACTGCAGTTTTCCATCAACCATAGTTTCCCATTACCTCTGAATTGTAAAACAATAATCACCAAGTTCAGAATAGGTCAAGATGTTAAACCATGATTTGGGCACAATGGTGACAGAAGACCTCCTTAGTTAACCTTAAGATATGGAAGAGGAAAGTAGTGCTGTGAGGATGAAACAGGCAGCACAAGGTTGATGCATCTTAACTTACTGAGAAAACAGATCTGCATGTCTGGACTTGATCAACTACCAGAATGGGTCAGGTTAAACAGGGTCAGAACCTAGGATGCAAATGGGACAGTGACTACTAGTAAAATCAAGGTAGTCTAGAGAGAGGCCAGGGAGGTGCTCCAGGACAAAGAAAGGCAGTTCTCTCACCCGGTAGATCACTGGATTATTGGTAGCTGATTGGCAAGAATTTTTGACTTTCATTTATTAAAACAGGAGCAGTTAGATGACACTCACACCCAACTGATTCCTTAAATTATATTGCTGAAATGAACAGAAATCAAACACAGATTTGCATGTAGAAGGAGTGAGTTGAATTCAGTTCCAGTACTTAAGAAAACCTCCCGTGATCAGAATTCTTTTACTGTTAGCATGAAGAATTTCATATCACTGGGGCATATAAATGTTCTACTAAAGAAAAAGGGTATCCCATAAACCTGAAGTGTGCCCACTGCTATTGTAGAAACATGGGAAGCTTCATTATACTAGGTTAGGCTACCTCAAGCAGAAGTCTTTCCCATAAACTGCTCTCTGTTCCTTTTTTAAAACATAGAAGTCTTGGGGAGGAAACCTGGGGCCTTTGGCATGCATGTTCTCCCACTCAGCTACAACTCCTTCCTCTTCTAGTATAGGCCTGTGACAGCCTTTGAGGACCAGTAAGGCCATCATGTTCTCACCTTCAGCCAGTCTCCGTAGTGAGCGTAGCCGCCAATATATGCTGCATATGTGCTGATGGCCAACTGTAAGGCAGCCCCCAGGGCAAACCACCGCCGTTTCACCCCAAAGGACATGAAACTGGCGCAAAGGACTGCGGCACCCATGTCAAAGTAGAGAAATGGGACCTGGATATCTGGTTTTCTGGGCAAGGAAAGAAATGCAAAAAGTTAATTTACAAGGATACTCAAAGAAATTATCACAGCATAAAAAAAGATATACCGTATTTTCCGGCATATAAGACAACTTTTTGACCCTGGAAAAGGGTCTCAAAAGTTGGGAGTCGTCTTATACGCCGGGTAGAGGAGGAGGAGGAGGAGGAGGAGAACCAGGGGGGAGGGAGAAGAAGGGAGGAGGAGGATGAGAAAGAGAGGAGGAAACAGAGGAATCCCAAGAAGAGAAGGGGTTGCAAAAGAGAGAAAACGGAGCAATAACTGAGCAATGAAGGCAAGAGAAGGGGTTGCAAAAGAGGAGAGAAAACGGAGGGATCCAGGCAAAAGAAAGGGTTGCAAAATAGGAGAGAAAACGGAGCAATGAAGGCAAGAGAAGGGGTTGCAAAAGAGGAGAGAAAACAGAAGGATCCCAGGAAGAGAAGGGGTTGCAAAAGAGGAGAGAAAATGGAAGAATGAAGGCAAGAGAAAGGGTTGCAAAAGGGGAGACAAAATGGAGGTATCCAGGCAAAAGAAAGGGTTGCAAAATAGGAGAGAAAACGGAGCAATGAAGGCAAGAGAAGGGGTTGCAAAAGAGGAGAGAAAACAAAGGGATCCCAGGAAGAGAAGAGGTTGCAAAAGAGGAGAGAAAATGGAGCAATGAAGGCAAGAGAAGGGGTTGCAAAAGGGGAGAGAAAACGGGGGAATCCAGCAAGAAAAGGGGATGAGAAAGAGGAGAGAAAATGGAGGAATCCAGGCAAGAGGAGGAAGAGATGTGGGGGGAGAAAAGAAGGAAGCCACTTCTAAGATTGTTGTTGTTGTTGTTGTATGCCTTTGAGTCATTTCCGACTTATGGCAACTCTAAGGCGGCCTTATCATGGTGTTTGCTTGGCAAGGTTTCTTCAGAGGGGAGTTTGCTGTTGCCTTCTCCTGAGGCTGAGAGTGTGTGACTTTCCCAAGGTCACCCAGTGGGTTTCATGGCCAAGTGGGGACTCAAACCCTGGCCTCCAGAGTCATACTCCGATACTCAGACAGGGTGACCAAATGTCTTAAATGCAAAGGAGGATGACTCACTACAAAAAAAATGTAGGACACACAAGAAAAAAAATGTTGAGAAAGCTAAAAACATAAATGTAAATCCATGCTTCTTGCGCTGTGCTCAAAATGGAGGACGTTTTGGAATTCCTCCTGGAGAGAGGGTTGACATGGAGGGCATGTCCTGGAAAAGAGGAGGCTAAGTAGCTCATCGAACTACAAATCCAAGAGCTCTCATAATATGGAGCCACGACAGTTAAAGCTGTGTCGAACTGCATCAGTTCTGCAGTATGGATGCAGCCTGAGTCTGCACTGCAGAAATAATACAGTTTGATACTGCTTTAACTGCCATGGCTCCATCCTATGGACTCCTAGGATCTGCCGTTTGCTTTGTGGTACCAGAGCTCTCTGACAGAAAAGGCTAAATATCTCACAAAACTGCAAATCCCAGAATTCCATAGCCTTGAGCCAGGGCAGTTAAAGCGGTGTCAAACTGCTTTAATAAATTTCTGCAATGCATTTGAATTAAAATTACCATACTGAAATTAAATCTGATGTTTTGTTTTTTAATTTTTATTTGGTGTGCGTTGGAGGGGGGGTCGTCTTATACGCCGAGTATATCCCAAGCACTATATTTTGATTGGAAAAGTTGGGGGTTGTCTTATACGCCCGGTCGTCTTATACACCGGAAAATACGGTGGCTGCTTTTTTGGTATGTGTTTCATTTTTTACTGTGTCTGCTTCTCAAGATATGTCATCCTGCCTGGATATGGAGTTGACTGGAGAAACTGAAAAGGTGTTGTCATTTGAGTATCAAGCCACAAAAAGCGAAAGCAGTTACAGAGCAGGGGAGGAAAACATTTGATGCTACAGACATTTTCCATTTCAGCTACCATAAACTCCACCCTGCATGACCAAAGGTAAGGAGTGATGGGAATTGTAACACAAAACACCTGCAGCCTCCAAGGCTTCTCAGCCATGTGGAACTCACTTCTACAAGATACAACCCTGAAACTCTGAACTCAAGAGAGAACTGAAGACACAAAGAATGCCTTGATCCTGGGACCTTTTTCCCAAACATTACGAGCCACATGTGATACATTGTTGCCCTTTTATATATTTATTTATTTTCAATGTTCTATCTCTTCCTGTTCATTCTCTACACTATATCCTAGTTTTTAATTCAGGGATATGCTGGAAGCAGTGACAAGAAATATACATATTTGTGCATACTCTAGGGAAGCTACCTGACTGCGTGGGTATGCACCTTGCAGGCTTGTAAGCAATTTCCACAAAAGGTGGCCTGTTGAGGGAATCTTTGGAAAATGGAAGCACTCTATCACTCCAGTGTCACGAACAAGTAACACATGTGTGTGCAAGCAGTTAATTTTATTCCATGAACTATTTTGCCAGACCGATGACACTGACTGAGTATAGAAAGAAGGCAAAAAGGGATACATGCTGAAAGATGGTGGGAGATACCATAACAAAAATTTGAAGGGCTAAAATGTGTGCCTCCCTCCTATCGACCCACTTTGGTGTTGTTATGTGCCTTCAAGTCATTTTTTATTTATCGTGACCCTAACATGGGGTTTTCTTGGTATGATTTGTTCAGAGGGGGTTTGCCATCACCTTCTCCTGTAGCTGAGATCATATGACTTGCCCAAAGTCACTCAATGGGTTTCATGGACTAGCTGGGAATCGAACCCTGGTCTCATAGTCCAACATTCAAACTACTACACCATGGCCATTCACCCATCCACATGAAGACTCCATCCTCCTCCTACCTCAATACACACTGGTCTCTCCCCACACATTCCCACATCCTTCATTGACATTGCCTCTAAGTACGCTCACCCCAGCTCTCCTCCATCATTTCAGCCCACAGTATTGTTTAATGCGGGGCTCTTTCACTACACTACACTCTGCCCCTGTTTAAATATTTATTTTATTTATTGCATTTATATTGCCTTTTCCCCTAAATGGAATCATCTTCTTCCACTGACCCCAATATCTTCTTAATTGCCATCTCAGCCACCTCCTATCCTGACAAGCACCCCACACTTTTCCACCACTACCCTGCCAGCAAAACTGAAACCTGTTGCTTTTCAGCCTACAACTCCCAGAATCCCCCAGAATTCCCTGGAGGGATTATGGGTATCTTTGTCTGAGACAGAGACAGACTGAAGATGTCTTAGACTGAAACATCCTGGATCTTACAGGAAGTACCCTTTTATTTTGCTAATGGAATTTAAATTTCCTGGACTTTAAAATGCATTGTTTCCCAGTGCCACATGTCCAGAAGGAGGAGTGGCCTACCTGCATAGTTATCCCTCCATACTCAGAACAGCAGCAGCATCTTGACAAAATGCAGGCTTGTGATTAACACTGTCAAAAAAAACTTTCTCCTGTTTGACTTTTAACACTTTTGCCTGATGAAAAAGGGCCAGTGTGACATAGTGGTTTCAGTGTTGGGCTACAACTTTGGAGACCAGGATTTGATTTCCTGCTTGGCCACAAAACCCACTGGGTGTCCATGGGTAAGTCACACTCTCTCAGCCTCGGAAGGCAATGGCAAACCTCCTCTGTATCTTGCCAAGAAAACACCACGATAGGTTTGCTTTGTTGTTGTTGTTAGTTGCCCTCGAGTTGACCCTATACATCTCCAAGCCCCACATCCTCCACTGCGCTGCTTAGGTCTTGTAGATTCAGTCCCATAACCTCCCTGACAGAGTCTGTCTATCTGGTGTGAGGTCTTCCTCTCTTTCTGCTGCTGTCTGCTTTTCCTAGCATGATTGTTGTTGTTTTTTCAGTGATTCATGCCTTCTCATAATGTGCCCAAAGTACGGCAGCCTCAATCTGATTATCTTGGCTTGCAGGGAAATTTCAGGATTGATCTGTTCAAGAAAGCATTTGTTCCTCTTTTTGGCAGTCCATGGTATCCTCAGCACTCTTCTCCAGCACCACATCTCAAATAAACTGATTTTCTTCATATCTGCTTTTTTTACTGTGCTGCTCTCACATCTGTACATGGTCACTGGGTATACAATGGCTTGGATGATCGTGACTTTAGTGCTCAGTCTTATGTCTTTACAGGACCTACTTAGGGAGCTGGGGATGTTTAGCCTGGAGAAGAGAAGGTTAAGAGGTGATATGATAGCCTTGTTTAAATATTTAAAGGGATGTCATATTGAGGAGGGAACAAGCTTGTTTTCTGCCACCCCAGAGACTAAAACACAGAGTAATGGATGCAAGCTGCAGGAAAAGAGATTCCACTTCAATATTAGGAGGCACTTCTTGACAGTGAGAGCTGTTCGACAGTGGAACAAACTCCCTTGGAGCCTGGTGGAGTGTCCTTCTTTGGAGGTATTTAAGCAGAGGCTGGATGGTCATCTGTTGGGGATGCTTTGATTGGGAGTTCCTGCATGGCAGGGGGTTGGACTGGATGGCCCTTGTGGTCTCTTCCAACTCTCTGATTCTATGATTCTATGACCTTGTCTAGTTCCTTCAGGGCTCCTTTCCCGTTCCTAGTCTTCTTCTGATTTCTTGACTGCAGTCTCTATTCTGATCCATGTTTGATAAAAGGTATGGGAACTCTTGAACTATTTTGATTTCCTCACTGACTAAGTTGAATGCATGTAGATCCTCTGTGGCCATTACTTTTGTTTTCTTTAAGGTTTGCTTTAGGGTCACCATAAGTGAGAAATGACTTGAAGGCACACAACAACTACTGATAAAGAATCCAGTGGAGCTTCAAAAGCTTACAACATATATTTGAGGCATTTGGGTTGGTCCCATAAAGGTATCACTGTTTTGCAGATTTTGGATGGTATTGTACTTTGCTATATGACACACACTAATGGCCTCTTCTCCAAGCTCAGCCCACCCCATCCACAACACACACAGAAACATGCATCTGAGGAAGTAGGCTGAAGTCTACAAAAACTCATGCTACCAACTTGTTTCTTCCAGTTAAGTCCCAAAGGTGTTACAAGACCTCTTTGCACACACAGGTACAACTTGTTCTCATACACACCACACTACTACCCCCCCCCCACACACACACACACACACACTTCTGGTCCCCTCCCAGTTGGGAGGCCCAGGGGCTTACCATCCCCAGGAAGTCAACCCTATACTTGATCTGGGTTTGTTGTTCTTGTGTGGCTTCAACTCATTTCAACTCTTGGTAAGGCTTGTTCAGAGGAGGTTTGCCATTGCCTCCCCCTGAGGCTGAGAGAGTGTGACTTGCCCAAGGTCATCAATGGGTTGCCATGGCTGACCTGGGATTCGAACCCTGGTCTCCAGAAGGGTATTCCTACGCCAGGCTGGCTGGCTCCTGACCTGGCTTCCTTCCCTTCAAAAGAGCCAGAGTGGGAGTGTTTGGGGAGAAGCTTTCTGCTTATGCTCAGAGGCACCCTCCACTGGCCCACCCCAGGGAAAGGCTCTGTTCCCTCTCACCGTCGGGCCTCGGCGCGCTCGGCGTTGAGGAGAAGGCTGCTGAGGCAGTGCCAGAAGGGGAAGCGGGTGAGCAGCACCGACCCGACCCGCATCAACAGCCGCAGCGCCCCGCGCCGCCGCCGCCCGGAACCTCCGCTGCCCGCCGCCATCTTCTTCCAGGGCGGAAGTAAGGGCTTAGCCCTCCGCCGCCCAATCGAGCGGCCACAGGTCCGTCCCCGCGTCACTCCCCGTTGGGCTCGTTCTGAAATCATTCCGGACAGAAACAGACCCCCAGAGAATGCAAGGTTCCGCTTTGCTCTGCACTTCTTGTTCACTTCTTCTCAGTTCCCAAGGAGATTACTGCACTACACTCTATCTATACACTATAGTACTGCCATTCCACTTTTACTGCTCGGGCTGCCTCCTGAGTCATTCTAGGGCTGCATACGCATTGCAGAAATAATCCAGTTAGGCACCACTTTCATAATTCAGGTTGATAGCACTTTAACTGTCATGGCTCAATTGCTATGGAATTCTGGGGACTGTACTGTTGGGGAAGAGTGCTGAGGATCCCCTGGACAGCCAGAAGGACAAACAAATGGGTCCTAGAGCAGATCAAGCCAGAAATATGCCTAGAAGCCAAGATGACAAGACTTAGACTGTCGTACTTTGGACACATCATGAGAAGAGAGGAGTCTTTGGAAAAAACAATAATGCTGGGAAAAGTGGAGGGAAGTGGGAAGAGAGGAAGGCCACATGTCAGATGGATGGACCCTATTAAGGAGGTCATGGGTATTAAGGGGTTGCAGGATTTAAGCAGAGCAGTGGAGGACAGGGGGTCTTGGAGATGCCTCATCCATAGGGTGGCCATGGGTCGAGATCGACTGGAGGGCAGTTAGCAACAACAAAAGTTTGTTGTGGCACCAGAGCTCCCTGACAGAAAAGGCTAAATGCCTCGCAAAACTACAGTTCCCAGAATTCCATAGCATTGAGCCATGGCAGTTAAAGCCGGGTCAAATTGGATTTTTTTTCTGCAGTGTGGATGCAGCCACAAGTAATATGCTGAAAGCAACCGGGGAAGGGGAATCTATCTTCCACGCTAGAAAAAGATGTTATGGAAGGGGGGAGAGCTCAAATCATCCTTGAACCACAAGGAAACTGTTTTGAATGTGAAATCTGTATATTGCAACAACCCTAATCTGGCCCTCTTTGCAGCTGGACAGCCCATGCCTTTCCCTTTTTTAGTGCAGTTAGTAAATCACCAAGATGCCATTTGGAGGGGAGGACCATACAAAACACTTTATTGTGCCTTACCTCACAAGATCTCTGTGAGGTAGGTTATGATTTACTCCTTGGGAATGGATGCTGGAAAGAAGTGACTTAGCCAAAGCTCACCCAAAAGTCCATAGCTAAAGAATTTGAACTCACGTTTCCAGATTCTGGACTACGATGCTTTTCTTCCATAAAGCAGCTCAGTGTACTTCCCAGGCTCAGTGTACTTCCGTAGGGATGTCAAGGCTACACTTCCAAGAGACAACCATCTCCATATGTGTACAAAACATAGGTGATCTGCATCTTTTCTTGTCACCACTGGGTACATGTAGCTTTTCCCATAAAGCTGTACCCTGATAGCTTGCAAGTAGGTGACACCTTTGTCCAGGTGGGAGAGTGGCACTGTATCTTCCTCAATGACATGCCACTCAAATTTGTCCTTCAGGGATGGGCACTGATGGCTGGGAAAGCCAAGGGAGAACAAGTCTTGAGGCTCACAGAAAAACTTGTACACACTCGTTGACAAGGATTGCGAGGATGGAAATTAAAGAAGGGCAGCTATGAAAAAATTAGAAAAGATCCTAAAATGTAAAGATATACAAATGAGCACGAAAGTTAGAATCGTACAAGCCATTGTTTTCTCTATTACCATATACAATGCGAGACTTGGACAATGAGGAAAACAGACTGGAGGAAAATCAATTAATTCAAGATGTGGTGCTGGAGAAGAGTGCTGAGGATACCGTGGACAGCTAAAAAAACAAACAAGTGGGTCCTAGAACAGATCAAAGCTGAAATCTCCCTGGAAGTCAAGATGATAAAGTTGAGGTTGTCATACTTTGGTCACGTCATGAGAAGGAATGACTTACTGGAAAAAAACAATAATGCTAGGAAAGGTGGAGGGGTATAGAAAGAGGGGAAGACCACATGCCAGGTGGATGGACTCTATTAAGGAGGTCACAGGTATGAATTTATAGGATCTAAGTAGAGCAGTGGAAGATAGGGAATCTTGGGGATGCCTCATCTACAGGGTCGCCATGAGTCAGGATCGACTTGGGGGCAGTTAACACCAACAACCACCATCTGATAGTAAAACACAATTGACGGCAAGAAGTGAGCGGAATTGTTAGACACTAAACTAGGGGTGTGAATGATGTTGCCTGCAGCTTGCGTGCAACCTCTAAGGGTTCCAGCAGAGTATCTCTCTGAGCTGTGAGCCAAGGCTTGGCTCTCTAGTTACTGACCTGCGTGTGCTGATGTCAGTCGTCCCACAAGAAGAGAGTGTGAGGTCTATAACCTGGCACCCACCGTTTCCTCTGCCCTACCCAGGAGGTTACTTCCTGTGCCTCCATTTTGTGAATGACATTCCTTTCTGCTTCATTCAGCAACCATCAGGCTAGGTGCCAAAACAGCAGGGAGGGCGGAGGCTTAAGGTTATGCAATACCAGGTCCTGCCTCAGGAAGCCAAACAAAACTCCTTGTCTCACTTTCCCTCTTTCTCTTTCTCAGCATCTCAGGGTCGCTGAATGTGCAAGATTCCTGTTCCCATACACGTAGCAGAATACCTGGATCTGATGGCAAGGGGTTGAGGGGCAGAAAAGAAAAGGTGTTAACTGATAGGAGGGGTATCATCATCATCATCATCATCATCTGCTTTTCTTCCAAAATTGTGATTCAAGGCAGCTTACAGTTTTAAAAAGAACAACAGACAGCATGGTGTAGTGGTTTGAGCATTCAGCTACACACACTCAGTGCCTAGGGATGAAAATGGCAAACCTTCTCTGAAGAAGCTTGCCAAGAAAACGCTTAGAGTTGCCATAAGTCCAAAATGACTTGGAGGCACACAACAACAAAGAGCTGAAAACATAAAAAGTAAACGTTGAAACAGAATTAAACTAGTCACAGTAATTACAGCAATTTAAACCTACACTTAAAAAGATAAAATACAATTTAAAAGATAAAAGTTCAATTAAAAACAATTCAATTTAAAACAATACAGCACCCTTAGCCTGCTCATTAAAAACCTGTTTTAAAAGTCTGCTGGAATAAAAAGTATTTGCATAGTGATGGAAGGGCAACTGTGAAAGGGACATTCTGGACTCCCTGGAAAGAGTGTTCCAGAGTCTTGGGGCAGCCACAAAGAGGGCCCTTTTTCATGTCCCCACCAGTTATGTTTCTGACAGAGGTAGGACTGAGAGAAGGGCCCTCCTGATGATCACAGGGGTCAGGCAGTCTCATACATAGAGATACGGTCTGCCAGAGACTCTGGACCTGAGCTATATAGGGCTTAATGTATCATAACCAGCAATTGTGCTTGAAGACGAACTTCACAAGCCAGTGGAGATGTCTTAACTGTGGAGCAGTATGGTGCCTGTAACTCTGACTGTAGCTTGTTGTATTACCTGAAGTTTCAGAACACTCTTCAAAGGTAGCCACAAAGTGGAGCACATTGCTGCTGTTGTATGCCTTCAAGTCATTTCCAACTTATGATGACATAAAGGCACATTACAGTAGTCCAAAGAGGTTGTCACTAAGGCATGTCCCACCATTACCAGATTTGGCATCTCAGGGAACTGGCATAGTTGGCACAAAAGCTTTAAATGTGTAAGAGCACTCCTGGTCACTGCAGCAACCTGGGCCTCCAGGTTCAAAGCTGAGTCCAGGAGTACAGCTAAACTGCAAACCTGTATCTTCAGGGGGATTGTACCTCCATCTAACACAGGCTGAATTCCTGCTCCCTGATCTACCTTTTAACTGACCAGGAGGACTTCTGTCTTGCTTGGATTAAGTTACAATTTGTTTGCCCTCATCCAATCCATTACTGATGAAAGACACAAGTTTAAGACAGAAACAACTTCCTTGGATTGGAGTGTCCAAGGAAATAGTCATAAAATTATGACAATTTTATGAACACATTTCCGGGGGAGGGGGACATATTCTTATAAAAACCTTGGAACATCAGGGGCTAATCCCAAACCACCAAAATTCACACAGAGCGAAAACTAGATGAGAATAGCATGATAAGCATAAATGGTCAACAGTATTTCATTCTAAGGCGTTCTTCACAATTTACCATAAGATACAAGCAATATGATGCTGGATGCAATTGAAGGAGAGGAATCCATCTTCCAAGTGAGGAACAGAAGTTATGGGGAGCGGAAGGAAGAGAGGGAGAGAGCTCAGATCTCCATTTGACTACAAGGAAAGGAGGAGGATGGTCATCCTCAGGAGATGAATCCAGACGGATTCCTGGCAGCTCTTGCCACGTTTCCTGTTGCCTGGACAGGTGACTGTATTGAAGTTCTGCATGATGGCTAGAATAGGGAAATGACAAGGGCAGCAGACACAATAGCTCCTGAGTATTTCCTTTTACAAAGTGGAGCAAAACAAGCTCCTTGGTTTTCCAAGGAGCTTGAAGTGTTGAAACAAGTGAGACAGAGACTAGAGTGAGATTGTCAGAATACCCAGAGCAAATCTGATCAAACACAGGCTAATGCCTACTTGAGAGCATACTTCATGACAGTGCAGGCAGCAAAGAAATTATTCTTAGCAGCCACTATTGTTATCTGCAAGGAGCTGTCCACTGGAGCTGTTTTGTGTGGTCAGAGGCTTATAACACACTGGATGTTACTCTGGAGTAAGAAAAGTGTACAATTGTGCATCCAAGAAGAAATATTTAATAAGCTGCAAGAGTGTCAAAGCAACAGAGAACAGGCTGTGCAAATGGTTGACAGATGCTGGAAGGTATAACTCTGGAGTAAAAAAAGTACATACAATGAGCCATATGTGGCCCTCAAAGTCCAGAGACACCCTACAGATGAAAAGCGACAGCACACACTAAAAATCCACTTAGATCACCACAAAAATATGGCAGCTGGGCCTCTTGTATCACCTCCCCAAATTCCCCAAACTGTGAAAATTGCAACTAGTTCCTGGAAGCAGCAGTGAAGTGACACCAGTCACATCCTCCATCTTTCCTGATTCAGCAGGCACAGTCCCAATTAATTTTCTGTCATCTCACTTTTTCAACTGCTTTAAAATGTCCAAATTTCTCTCTCCTCCTCCAAGCTTTATCTTCTGCTTATTTCAATTTTTCCAACCTGAATTTCATTGCAAAAGTAGTTTGCATTCAAGTAACAGGTGGAAAAGTAGATGATAGAATTTTGCCTTTCCCAGTAAGCTCAAGCAAAAGCAAACTGTGGCAGCCTCTCCTAACATGTGTCTTCTTTATTAATAACTTGACCACACTCCAATGTTGCTTTGGCTAAATGTGTCTCAGTTTTCATCTATGAAACACTGAGGGAGTATGCAGAAGCCGGGTGGGGGGCTTGCATGCACTTTCTGTATCCATACTATACAACAATGTAATTATCCTTTTAATTGAAATAGCAATGTGTTGACATTGGTTTGTATAGTTGGATAAGCATCCCACATGCAGTACATTTAAGATGCAGGTCATTCATGGGAGATTACTACACACAGTTTTTAAACCAAGATTAGACCAAGAAAAAAGCAGCTTTGGTGATACTTATCACATAACATCATTTCTGACCCATAGCTTCTGTGTCCCCAAAGCACAGTTAGGGTGTCCTTTTTCACTGATAGAGGAAACCCATCAATGAGCTCGCAATCATACTACTTCCCAGGTGCAAAATGTTGCTGCTGGGACAGTTGTGATATTGGCAGTCATGTGGTGTCAGTGTTGGAGAGAGGACACTGTTCCCTCTCACTATTCCCAAGCAGCCTGATTACCTTTACAAAAATTTCTATCTTGTCTTTCTTTTTTTTAAAAAAAACTTACATTACAGTAACAGAGCTCCAGAATTGCATGAAAAAGTGAAAATAAAAATAATTAAAACTACAGTTTTAAAAACTGAAAGGCATTCTGGATAGGGCAGGGAGTCAGGGTTAAGGGGGAGTCTGGAAGAGAGCACAATGGCAGCAGTTGCACAATTGCAAAGATATGGGGTGACAGTTATAATTCCATTTTCATTGACAAGGATGATTGTGATGAGAACAGGGCTCATGTGATAAAGCCCTTGGAAAGAAGGAAAGGCCAGACATTTTGGACTTTATCACATGCAGCTTTTAAACTGCAATTTTATTGGGAGGGAAGCGGCATAGGTTACGCTGAGCACACGATGCCACTGTCCCATTCTCTGCCCCTTCTCATTCATGGGGAAAACCCGTGAATGATCTGCCAATCATGTGATGCCCCGGGTGCGAAAAGCCATTCCCAGGGCATTCATGTGATTGGCAATCACATGGCCTCATTGTCTCTTCTACCCCATCCCCCTCACTATTTTTATTTTTCCCCCTCATGTTTTCATGCAATTCTGGAGATCACAGCCTCGAGTTTTCTTTAAAAATTAAAGTGTTAAATCAGGGCTGCAGAGCTCCGAAAAGTTGGGGGGGGGGGGGAAATAAAGAATGGCATGCCAGGGAGGGAGGGAGGGAGGGTAGAGTTAAGGGACAGGATGGGGAGAGCAATGGAGGAGACAGCCCATAGTTGTGCGAAAGACAATTGGTGTGATGATGGCTGTAATAAAAGCGGTAGGTTGCCGTTTTACTTTTTTACTGTGACTGCAGCAAGAAAAGGGCTGGTGTGATAAAGCCTTTTATGCAATAACTGACAATTGTAGGAAGGATGTGAACTTGGGAGGGAGCTTTTTGCTACCCAGGATTAGTGTTACAGACAGCATGACAGAGGGCACCCTTCCATTGCCATTGCATGGCCAACTGGTGCTCTTGCCAGAAGTTTGAAGTGAAAAGCTAATGCAAGAAAAGCAGGGGACAAACAACCACCAGTACTTGGTATACATGCAAGAGTGAACATCACTTTATTCAGAGCATGACTTCTGTACAAGCAAAAGTGGACAATTCCTACACAGTTTCTACTTTAGGTCCATGGTGACAACGACATCTGGAAGCTTGAGGTAAGACGTGCTCCAGAACTGAACAAATTGATTTCGCAGACCATGTTTTACTGAATCATAGTTGATGTCATTGTTGATATCCAGGTAGTAGCCCTGCTGAGTATCATAAGCAATCCAGCCAATTGGTACTGATAATTCCCCTTTGTTTGGGTCACTAGGAGAGGAGGAAAAGCATATATACTCAATATCAGTTCATGCTTGTCTCTGTCCTCAGACAACACTGAGAATATAAAGCAGAAAAGGTTCAGAGGGTAGAGTACTGCTGCTGATAATGGAAAGCAAGTCTGAAGAATGAAGGTTAAAAGAATTTGGTGCAATTAGCCTGGACAGCCAGCATGGAGTAATAGTTTGAATGTTGGACTGTGGCTCTGGAGACCAGGGTTTGATTCCCAACTAAGCCATAAAACCCACTGGGTGACCTTGGATAAGTCACATGCTCTCAGCCTCAGGGGAAGGGAATGGCAAACCTCCCCTAAACAAATCTTTCCAAGAAAACCCCATGAACCTTAGGGTTTCCATAAGTCGGAAATAGCTTGAAGGTACTTAATAACAAGCCTGGAGACAAGAAAAAAACTGAGCATAGGAGAAGGCATAATAGTTCTCTTGACAGACCTGCTGGCTTGTCACAAGAGGGGCCAAATATTTCTTCTCAGCTACTCCCAAAAGCAAGACTAGGTCTAAACACTGAAGTTATGGGAGGTTGGTTATTTATTTATTTATCTATTTTATTGGGCTGAACATACTGATAGCAGCAGTAGTTTCACAGTAGAGTCACTTGTTTGGGGAAACCTCCTCCTTGGTGGAGGTCTCCCGGAGGAGGCTAGATAGCTTATTGTTGGGGGAAAATGTTCTCTCACCCTTTGATTTGGGGGGCTGAATTAAATTGCTGTATGCAGCTTCCCTCCCACTTTAGGGATTCTGAGTGCAACATCTGAGGGGCCCCATTTTTCTTCCAAGATGGATTACTCAGTAAGAACATCCTTCAGAAGGTACAGAGAAGTCTCTGTTTTGCCACCACGCCAAACAGACATCAGAATTCAGGGGAAAGGGCTTCCACTGCAAAGACAAATGTGTAGAGCCTGCAGCTCTCAATTAATGTAAGTGCTATTTAAAAACAAATGGGGCAACAGATCTTTCCCTCATGGCTCATGTCACAGCTTCCTATTGAGGGAACATGGTGGTGATGAAAAGACACATGGAGGAGAGGAGTTAGTTGTTCTGTGCCTTCAAATCAACTCTGACTTACAGTAATCCTATGATAGATTTGCTCAAGGGAGGTTTGCCATTGCCTTCCTCTGGATATAGCCCACAACATTTGGTCTGGAATTCCCTGGTGGTCTCCAATCCAAGTACTAACTAAGCCTGACCTAGTTTATGTTCCAAGATCAGATGGGATCTAGTGTATAAAGTATGTGCCCCCAAATTACCTGTCGACTAATGGCAATCCCATGAATTTTATAGGATTCTCCTGACAAGGAATACTCAGATGGTTTTGCCAGTTCCTTCCTCTAAAATACAATCTACAGCACCTAGTATTCCCTCACAGTTTCCCTTCCAAGTACAAACCAGGGCTGACCCTGCTTAAACCAGCCCTTCCAAATGCAACTGCCAATGACACAAACTATGATTTCCAGGAGACATTCATCCTTCAGCTTTAATTCTTGGCAGAACAAGAAAATACCCACAGCCCATTCACACTGCATAGTGATAGCACTATTCTTCCACTTTAACTGCCATGGCTGCATCCTATGTAATCCTGGGGCATGTACTTTGATAAGGGATTGCAGCACACTGGCTGAAAATATTAAATGTCTCTCTCAGCCTCAGATGATGGCAATGACAAACCCCCTCTGAAGAAACTTGCCAAGGAAATGCTGTGATAGGGTGGCCTTAGGGTCACCATAAGCTGGAAATGACTTGAAGGCACACAACAACAGCAAAAGCTGCAAATCCAAGGATTCCATAGGCAAGAACCATGACAGTTAAAATGGAATAATAGCACTATAATTCTGCAGTATGAATGGGTCTCCAGTTCATTCACAACCCTGCACCTATTTTTTCCCCATGGGAAAAACGGAATTGGAGGGACTGAAACAAACATCCCAAGTCCTAAGCAAAATAGAAGGATTACTGCCAGCAGAGAAGTGCCCTAAGTATCCTAAAGGCTTCTTACCCTGTCCGGGCAAAGTTTGTCCAGTAAGCAATCATAGCCTTGGAAACAGTTCTGTCCTGGGGCCGGTAGCCCAAGGGTGTGGCAAAAGGCTTCCCAAAGATGTACTGAAGGTCATCAGCATGGTCTGCTCCGACCCAGCTGGGGTAGGCCAACAGTCGAGATGGGTGGGAGAACACATAGCTGTAGGTCTTGCCACTCCTGGACCCAGAAAAGACAGAGATTATATATGAGCAGAACTCCCAAGAACTCCACACAGACACCTACCCTTAATTCTATTCTGTAAGCAATGCTAGAAATTTGGGGACTGAAGGAAAATTTCACAGGGGGGAGTATTTGAAATGGGCAATGCCCTCATTTTGCCTCACCCTCCCAGTAGCTACACACTTAATTGTCATCCTGTTCCCACTGTTGTCTTCATACCTTTCAAGTAGTATGAAGAGATGGAAAAGTCTGGAATTAGCACTTAGGACCAGTCTGCACAGGCTGGGAGTAACTTGGAGTATTCTGGCCCTGGGAGCTATCCTGACATCCCCTCATTACCTTGGGCATTCCGTTGCAAGCATGTCACACTATGACGACCAGCGCTACCACCACCAGTGCAAGTCTGAGGTCAGAACAAGGCCCCTAGCATCAATCACATGGCTAGGTACCTTGTTCTGACCTCAGCGGGACTGTACAGATGGGCAAAAAGAGGTGCTTTCAGGCTGACTTGGAGGCGTGCTGTTTATACGACACAACACCTAAAAGCTGGCAGAAAAGCGCCCTCTAGGCACTGCATGCTGGGAAAAGCTGCTTCAGAAAGGAGCAGCTTTTTCCCACTTCTTCCAGAAAAATGAGCACCTTCGCATGTGCATATGTATGCACCGACACTGGTGCGTCAGAAAAAGGGTGCAGGAGATTTAAAATGACCATATAAATGCACCACAACACATGCAGTGGAAATTGAGTCGGCGATCCAGAGCATGCACCCTATGATTTAGGCTTTAATTTAAAGCGCCCTAAGCATCCAGGTGTGGATGCACCGCTGCAGGTGCACTTGAATATTAGAACCCCAACCCTAAATGTAACCCTAACCCTAACTATAACCCTAACCCTAACTGTAACCCTAACCCTAATTGCAACTCTACGCATGTGCCCTAGCAACTGTTCTCTGAAAATAAATGCATTCCATCACATGTATGCTTGCTGTCAGCATGCACAGTAGTTTGCATGAAAGAGACGTTTGTGACCTCTTCTGTGCAGGTATGCAGGTGTGCATAAGACCTGCACACCACTTCCTGGCATGCTTGGGGGGGGCTCTTGGAGTAACGTTTGTCTGTATTTCCTGTTGACCACGTCCCTTGCATGACCACCAGCTGCATGTATCCAGTCTGTCCACACAAACCTCCCTGACATGTACCCCTCCCCTCCCCCTTGATCTGTGTGGGACATGTTTTGTGGAGGACGATGGAGTAGGTGTGTTTTCAGTTGACAAACTCATTCCTCCGTCTCAAGAGTGGCACAATCAAACACTGACCCACTACTTGGGGGAGGCTGAGGTCAGCAAATCCTTGCATGATCTGTGGGTGTATGACAGGTCCTGCACAGGTGCGTAGGGATGCTGAACAAAATGTACAAAATGACAGACTGTATGCCACCCTATGACATGTTCTGTACAGGTGCACAGGGATGCCGAACTTCAGTCACCTTTGTACACAGAGAGTGACAGACTGTTTACCAGCCTATGATGTGTTCTACGCAGACACACAGGGATGTGTTCCTGTGCATGTGTGCATGCATCTGCAAGAACGAAAAAAATTAAAGCAGCCACTGCCAGCCCATGCAGTTGCTCCGTCTCCCTTCGTGGCATCCTCGGAGCCAGCGGTGCAGTTGGCGGGGCTTCAATACGGCCTTGGAAAAGCTGCATTGCCTGCCCCCCAGTGCGGTTGCTCCATCCTCATTTAGGGCATCCTCAGGCCAGATGGTGCGATTGCTGTGGCTTAGGGAAAAGGCAGCTTCAGTCACCTTTTCCTGCCCATCTGTACAGTCCCAGAGTGAGCAACTTGCACCAGCAGTGGTGGCCAGCACAGTGGTACATGTTGTGAACAGCTGCCTGGTGTTGAAACAGAGGTCGCTGGAACTTTTGGGAAGATCCTGAGCAAAAGGTGATATTAAAAAGTTTTACATTTTGGGTTTCGTGCTAAAGCAGCTGAACGTCATCTAGACAGTTTGCACCAAAACCAGCATTTGGTCCCTGCATCACCCAGGCTGGTCACCCAGGCTGGTCACCTGGTGAAGATAAGGAGGATGTTTCATGTGACCCATGCAATGAATACAAAGATGGGAAATTTCTAGAAGAGGCATGAGAATCATGTGGCCTTGTATCTCCCATTATCACCCAGTGGATGGTGAGAGCTAATGGGAGTTGTAGGCCAAAAATATCTCGAGGGCCACATTTGCCCATTCCTGTGCTAGAACAAAACATTAAAAGGAGGTTTATATGCTTAGATAAAAGTTGCCTTTGGGGCATATAAGTCTGCAATTCTTCTGTCACAACCCTCCCGGGAAGATCAAGTTTGTGGAGGATGAACAGCTGTTTGTACCTGATCTCTCCCCTAAAAACTCACTTGGCATTTAGGGAATGTAAAGCGAGGGTCTGCTGGGTGGGAATCAGAAAGACATAGTCTGTCTCCAGGTCAATCACAGTTCTTTTCATGACTTCTTGGTTCACATTGTCTGTCCACATCTGAGTGTACAGGGAGAAGGCTTGTTTTGCTCCCTCATCCCCCTTCTCAAGAGTCAGCCCCCGAACAATATTATATACTTCTTCCCTATGAAAAAGAAAGAAAAAAAAAACAGATGAGAGTTTTCCCCCATATCAGATTCTGCTAGTGTTAAATACAAAATCATGGAGCCCACGGTGTGAGGTGGTGTGGAGTTTTAAATCTCCTATTCCTCCATGGAGCTTGTGCTTCCACTTACACCTCCTCCCTTATCCTCACAATAACCTTACAGGATGAGTTATCTGGGACATCATGACTAAAATCCAGAGTTATCCATTAAGCCTTATTTTGTTGTTGTGTGACTTCAAGTCGTTTCCAACTTATGGCAACACTAAGGCAGCAATCTATTATGGGCAGCAGCAATTGTTCTGTAGATAGAGGTGAGCAAAGTCTGATACTCCAGCTATTGTTTGGACTGAAGTTGCCAGAAATCCTCACCATTAGCTATGCTGACTACAGGGGTTGCTAGGAGTTGTAATCCAGCATCATCTTGAGGGCTGCATGATTCCTATCCCTTTTCTAGAAAAATGTCTGCCCCACACAGCTAGTTCTAACAGAAAAATATATTTTCCCCCAAGACATAGGCTGAAATCCTTCATCAGAGGCTACGATGCATAACTTTATGATGACTTAGCTAAGTCACTGATGCAATATAAAGTTCTTCTAGTGAACTGAGACAATGCACATTGGGGGCCTCGTGCAAGATATCCCATTGCACAACTGGACCCACTGTGCAATGGGGCCTGTTCTCTAATGGGAAAGTGGCAGTGCATCTGGGACCTTTGTGAAATGGCTATGCTGCGGGCTCTGCTTGCTGGTCCCTATGGCATAGCTAAGCCCCCAATCCTCTCCTGAGGATACAAATTTTGCACAGTTCCATCATTCACCTTAATGTAATAGTAAGTCAATTTACGATGACATAAATTCCCAACATGTTGCCAACTATAGTCTTTTCAAACTGTAAGTGACCTCTTAATTCCTTCCAGATTCTCCTGAAAGGCCTGGTGTGGACCTCAGAGGGTCTTGGCCTTGGTCCTTAGACCCTCTCATTTGCCTCCACTGTCACTTTGTTGTTGTGTGCCATCACATTTCTGACTAAGGCGAACCTATCACAGGGTTTTCTTGGCAAGACCTGGCTTAACAAGACAACATGTAAAAGGGATCTAGGAGTCCTAGTAGGCCACAAGTTGAACATGAGTCAACAGTGTGATGCAGCAGCTAAAAAGGCCAATGCAATTTTAGGCTACATCAATAGAGGTATAGTATCTAGATGAAGGGAAGTAATAGTGCCACTGTATTCTGCTTTGGTCAGGCCCCACCTGGAATCCTGTGTCCCGTTCTGGGCACCACAATTCAAAAAGGATGTTGAAAAGCTGGAGTGTGTCCAAAGGAGGGTGACCTTTGGGAACCATGCCCTATAAGGAGACACTTAGGGAGCTGGGTATGTTTAGCCTGGAGAAGAGATGGTTAAGAGGTGATAAGATAGCCCCATTTAAGTATTTGAAGGGGTGTCATATTGAGGTTGGAGCAAGCTTGTTTGCTCCAGAGAATAGGACCCAGAGCAATGGA
Source organism: Phrynosoma blainvillii (assembly GCA_026167975.1). Classification (NCBI taxonomy): domain Eukaryota; kingdom Metazoa; phylum Chordata; class Lepidosauria; order Squamata; family Phrynosomatidae; genus Phrynosoma; species Phrynosoma blainvillii. The sequence goes on from JANUYF010000005.1 coordinate 122,702,839, forward strand.
TTCAAACTACAGGAAGAGAGATTCCACCTCAACATTAGGAGGAACATCCTGACATTAACAGCTGTTCTACAGTGGAACACGCTCCCTCTGAGTGTAGTGCAGTCTCCTTCTTTGGAGGTCTTTAAACAGAGGCTGGATGGCCATCTATCAGGGATGCTTTGATTTTGAGTTCCTGCATGGGAGGGGTTGGACTGGATGGCCCTTGTCTTCCAACTCCATGATTCTAAGATTTGTTCACAGAGGTATGCCTTTGCCTTCCTCTAAAGCTGAGAGAGTATGACTTGCCCAAGACCATTCAGTGAACTTCCATGGCCGAGCAGGGATTCATAGTTCTCCATGGTCATAGTTCAATGCTCAAACCACTACACCACAATAGCTCTCATGGTCACTACACCCCTGTTATAAACCAACCTCATCAACACAAATCTTGTGAACTGATATACCAACCACTTAAGAGAAATGAAAAACAACCATGCCTAGCCCTAGCCTCTGAAGAAGCAGGACTGGAAAGCACAAACATCATTATGGGCTGAGATATGGGCTTTTTCTATCTCCTTTTTCTTCCTTCCTCCCCTCCCACACTTCATCAATCCTGGCACCCCTACATACGCTGTGATCTTCACAAGCGGACGGTTAAGGGCAGGCATGTCGATGGAGGCAAAGAAATGTGCATCCATATTGTTCACCCCAGCAATGTAGTCGATGTCAGCAGCATTGGCAAAGAGATTCTGTGGCACATCCGGGAGGAAATCGCCATCCACCACAGGGGAGAAAGCAAGATAATGGACAAGGGGGTCTGCAGAGGAGAAGAGGAGACCATCACAGAGCTTTAGACAAGAACAAGAGAGCATCCCACAAGAGGGATGTGGCAAACTACAACACAGTGGATTTCCTAGTCCTCATGATATATAGAACCCAGTGTATAGAAAATGCTTTTCTAAATGAAATGACCAAATAGAAGTTACACATTTCTGGGACATTTTCTCCTCTTGGAAGCAGGACTTCCAAGAGTCATAGCCTCAAACATCCTTCAGAAGCAGAGAAAAAGAATCATAGAGTTGGAAGAGACCACAAGGGTCATTCTGTCCAACCCCTTTGATCTAGACACTATACTTTGATAGATGCAGCCTAGAATCACATTGGCCTTTTTAACTGCCACATCACACTGTTGACTCATGTTCAACTTGGGGTCTACTAGGACTCCTAGATCCCTTTCACATGTTGTCTTGTTAAGCCAGGTGTCCCCCATCCTATATCTATGCATTTCATTTTTTCTGCCTAAGTGTAGTACTTTACATTTCTCCCTGTTGAAATTCCTTTTGTTAAGTTTTGGCCCGGCTTTCTAATCTAGTAAGGTCATTTTGAATTTTGATCATCTCCTCTGGGGTATTAGCTACTCCTCTCTTTTGGATTCGACACTTGTGTTTTGTTTTTGTTTTTAAATTATAAAGCCAATATGGAATAGGAAAAGATTCCGTTTTCTTTGAAACTGAAACCATTAAAGGGATCACCACCTCCCAGGTCCTATGTAAGTTTTGTGCTTTAAACATCTGCCTCTGACTGGGAATCATGTGCCAACACCATACCCCTTCCCCTGATATTTAACAGATAAAAACAGGGACACATGTGGCCATTCTTCCTTAGGAATCTGTGGGTCTCTGTGACCCCCACCCCACACCCATCCTCCCTCTCGGCTCAAAGCCCTGCTTACAGCGGAGGTTGAGAAGATCAAGGTGGTAGCCGAGGGTCAGAGCTGCGGGGTCAGTGACCTTCAGGCAGTTTGCCATGGTGGTGGTGTTGTCTGTGGGGCAGCCCACTTTCTGTGCTACCTGTAAAACACCATTTGTGTATTTATTTATTTATTTGTGTACCCACTATCTAAGTATCTTAGGATGGTACAATAAAAATCAACATGGTCAGGTTAAAACAGTATAAACAATGAAATTATTTTAAAGGCTGTAAACATAGTAAACAGGTTAACACAAGGCTCAGCAATCTTTGTTGCTGGGGGGCCTGGAAGTGGGGGAAATGGTGCAGGGGGCGTGTGCGGGTGTGCACGCATGCGCACGATGCCCACCACCATGCGCATGCATGCGCACGTGGGGGCGCCATTTTGGAAGGCCCCACCGTGCCTGCACCATGCAAATTCACACGGCGTATGGAAATTGTAATGTTATTATTATTATTATTCCTAAGACCTCACAGTGGCTGTGCATGCGCATGACGCCGGCACCGTTGGGCGTTCCAAAATGGCGCATGCGTGTGCAAGCGCGGGCGCCATTTTGGACAGCAAAATGGTACTCGCGCTCGCGCACAGCAGCAGCGGTGGCAGGACCGGCCACGGGACGGTCCCAAGGCCTCCACAGGCCGCACCCGGCCCGCAGGCCGGGGGTTGCTGACCCCTGGGTTAACAGGTTAAAAGAAGACAGAATAAATACAGTTACAGTCATTTAAAACAATTCAAAATCAGCCATATGTATGGATCTGTATAAAAGCAGCTAGGTCCCAAAGGCTTTAACTCAGCACCAGATTGCCAACAATGCAAGTCCCAATTCTGAGCAAACAGCATCTTTCAAGATAGGTCTTTCAAGACAGGTCACAATCAAGATCATAAAAACAATTAAAAATATGAAATCTGTAAAATTTCATAGGAAAGGACGAGGGGGGGTGCAGTGGAAAGGAAAAACTTGATTTAAAGACTAATATGTTTAAATTCTTTATCCAAAAGGAGAATAAAGCAAAGAGCAAAGGAGCCTGACATGAATCCTTTTACAGAATTCTGTAAGTCTGAGGTCTCACAGAAAAGGGCCGCTTTAGCTTGTTGTGTCACTAGTGTAACTGAACTTGATGTGACTAGGGACTCTAGGGCCAGACTTCATATCATTTTGCTCTCTCTCTTCCTTAGAGTTTTTCCTGAAGTTAGTTAGTAAGTTTGTTTGCTTGCTTTTTAATTCTGTAAAACTTGGGAGTCTCCAGATTTATTGAGACCTCTCTCTCTTGTGTAGTACTGGACATAAACTAAATATCACAAATAAAGGGAATGATACAGAGACAGGTGAAAGCCTGTGTGATGCAGTGGTCTGAATATTGGACCAGAACCCTGGAAGAGCAGGGCTGGAATCCCTGTTTGTCCATGGAAATCTACTGGACAAGTCACACACTTTCAGCACCAGAGGAATAGCAAGGCTGCTCTAAACAAACCTTGGCAAGAAACCCCCATGATATGTTTGGCTTAGGATCACCAAAAGTCAGCAATGACTTGAAAGCACAAAACAACAACAGTAGAGATGGGCATATACCGTATATACTCGACTATAAGTTGACCTCATGTATAAGTCAAGGGCAGGTTTTGGAGCCAAAATTATTGATTTTGCTATGACCCATGGATAAGTCAAGGGTAAAATGTAGGGCCCCATAACAAAGGATGTAAAGGAAGAAGCAAAGGAAAACAATGTCAAAGAACTTACAATATTCCAGCAGGCCTAACTGTGCTCGCAATAAAGGGTGGATGGATGAGAGAATAGAGGTGGATCATTGCTTCCAGGACAGATTATACTCTTGCCCTTCACCATATTTTTTTTAAAAAATAAGAGTTAAAGTACAGTACTAACATTGACATGTGGATAAGTCGATTCCGGTTTTTGGGGTCAATTCTTTGACTAAAATTGCTAGACTTATACATGAGTATATATAGTAATTCTAATTTTGCTGCCAACTGTGATGACTTGTTTTACCTTGGTAGCCCAGAAGAGAGGATCCTTCTGAATTGCCCATGAGCAGAGACTAACCCCACTCTGACTGATAGCCCGTTTGATGAATCCTTTGTTGTATGGTGATAGTATCTACAGAGCAAGAAACAGGGGAAAGCACATGAAGAAAAAAATACTAACTATTCTTCAGCCCAGAGATATCATATGAGTCAAAATGATGTGAACTATTTCAAACCACCACCACTAGTTAATCATACAAAACTAGCAACAATAACATTTTATTATCATAGACTTTGAAGGGATCCCAAGGGCCATGTAGTGCAACCTGCTGCCAGGGCAGGCAATCTGCAAATAAAGCATCCCTGAAATGTAGCCATCTACTTCAAAGATTCATACCACTATCTACAAGGGTCTCATAGATCTTTGTGAAGCCAACAACCTATTCATTGCACACATATTTTTCATGCAACCAGAAAGAAGGCTATACACATGAACATCACCAGATGGTCAATACAAAAATCAAATACATTATATAACTGGAAGTAAAAGATGGCAGAACTCTATACTGGTGGCCAAGACTAGACCAGGTGACTACTGTAGCATAGATCATGAATTACTCATATCAAAAATAAGAGTAAGGCTCAAGAAGAAAACAAAACCAGTGATTATACCAAAATATGATCTAAATCAGGGGTCGGCAACTTTTTGTTGCCGGGGGCCGGGGGGGGAAAATGGCGCCGGGGGCAGTGTGCACGTGCATGCGCGTGCACTTGCCCCCCGCAGACACATGCACATGACACCCACCATAGTGCGCATGCGCACGTGCATGGGGGAGCCATTTTGGAAGGCCCAACTGCGCCAGGGTCATGCACATGCACACACCGCTACCGCTGTTGGGCCTTCTAAAATGGTGACTGCCACTGTGCCCATGCGCACATGAGCGCAGGCGCCATTTTGGCATCCAAAATGGCACCCACACTTGCGCACGCATGCACACGGCGGCGGGTGCCATTTTGGAATGCCCAACGCCGCCGGTGTCGTGCGCATGCGCATGACCCCGGCACCATTGGGCGTTCCAAAATGGCAGCCGCCACCATGCGCATGCGTGAGCAAGCATGGGTGCCATTTTGGACACCAAAATGGCATGCGCACAGTGACACCAGGCCAGCCACGGGCCGGTTCCAAGGCCTCCTCAGGCCGCACCTGGCCCACAGGCCGTAGGTAGCCAACCCCTGAACTGAATAATATCTCAACAGAATTTACTGACAACATAAGAAATAGATTCACATTACTAAGCATAATAGACCAAGAACCAGAAGAACTATGGTCTAAAGCCAGGGACATAATAAAAGAAGAATGCAGACAGGCACTTTCAATAAACAAAGAAGCAATAAATAATTTTAACAGTTTTTCCCCACTACGAGAATGTCTTTGAAAGCCATGCTATTTTCAAACCTGAGATACAATTTGGAGTACATTCTCCACCAAATTCACATGTGATTCTTTATGTAGAAAGCAGAATTTTCTGTTCAGAAAATAGTATTTCCACAAAGGAATATTATTTTGTGTGAAGAAAAAGCTGTTTCCTGCACTGAAAAATGCTATTTTATGTGCAAAAAAAAAAACTACTTGCAAATATTGCTTAGAGTAAATCCCAAACTGTGAAGATTCTTGTCAATCCAGGATTCTCTCAGAGTTTCTCAACCTTGAAAAACATGGGTGTGTTTTTGTGTGGCGTTTTTTTTTACCCTTTTCCAAATATTTTCAAATATTCTAACTCCTATCAACAATAGGGAAAATGGGAAAGTTAATTTTAATAGCATGAACTTTGGCTATAGAGGAGGGTTGTTTGTTTGTTTGTTTGTTTGTTTGTTTGTTTGTTTTGGAAGATGCACCCATAATTTTTAAAAACATGTCCTGTTTGGTCCACACCTAGATCAAACACATCAGCTGAAGGGAGGCTATTCCATCATCACTAATGCCCAACATAAACCTACCTAGGAATCATCAAATGTCACATACCTGTAAGGAGACACTAACAGCCCCAGCAGACTCCCCAAAGATTGTGATGTTGTCAGGGTCTCCTCCAAAGTTTTTGATGTTTCTCTTAACCCAGGCAATGGCCATGTGCTGGTCTTTAAGGCCATAATTGCCTTGAGAAGGGATGGGGTGGGAAAAGAAAGAGATTGATTTCAGACCAGCAAGCCCCAAGGCTTTCTGTAGATTAACAGTATTAACAGATTAATAGTTAATTTGTTGTTAATTAACTATTAATTAACTGCTAACAGATAATTGATAAACTCTCTGTTGGTTAAACAGATAGATCTGTTGATCAAACAGACAGTTTAATCCATCTGTAGTTGATTAAAATATTTGCCTTTTGACTTATAAACTGATTAAAATAAATTGATGAATTACCAAAACCATCATACGCCTCTGTGTTTAAGAGGTGTCATTCCCAGAAGGCTCAGTACCAGAAATAAAGGATCCAATATATTAGTATGTATATAATATCACATATATAAATTGAAATGCAGGTTCTGGAATGTGATATAAATTCCCTTCCCCACTCTCCAAAAGAATGAGAGATGATTTCTTAAACAGTCCTTGGGTGGGCAGTTATCTGTTGCATGCACTGTGTAAAATTGTAAATGCAACTAGTTCCATGTCTGAGGAGGCTGCAGATACTCTTGTGTAATACAGGTACCTCTTCTGCATGCAGTTTCTGATGCTGATCAAAGGAAGGGAGCCCTTCAATGGGCACCTTTTTACCTGGAAGGCTGGCATCTCCTGTACTGAGAAAACCCAGGGGTCCAACACGATAGTTAAAGGTGACCACAATGACCTTTCCACGGGTAGCAATCTCCTCTCCATCATAGAGATAGTTCTGGAAGAAGTTGGGACCCTGGCCACCTCCCCAGAGGAAGGCTCCTCCATAAATCCAGATCATCACTGGCAAGTTGGTGGAGACTGGAACAAAAAAGAGTTTGAAGTGGAGAAAGTAGATGTGTGAGGAAGAAAGCAAACAGATGCAAAAGGCAAAGCTCAGGGGAAAAAATCCTTTTCACTGAAGAAAAATAACCCCCAATGAATACATTTTAAATACAAAGTACGTTGTGAAGCTTCCAAAAAAGCACAATTTAACATACAGTGTTGTGTAAACTAAATACACAATGGTGATTGAGAAAGAATTTTCACACACTCACTAAATGTGAATCCAGCAGCCTATAGAGTATTCATGCCTGGAAAGGCTTCCTTGTGCAAGTACAGTGTTGAAGTGTTACTGTTGGGGTTTTGCAGGATTGTTGTTGTTGTGTACCTTCAAGCCGTTTCCAGCTTATGGAGTCCCTACGGGTATCATGGGTTGTTTATTTTTATTTTTATTTTTATTTTTATTTTGCAATATTGGTTCAGAGGGGTAGTGTGTTACTTGCCTAAGGTCACACAATGGGTTTCCATGGCCAAGCAAAAATCTGAACCCTGTCATAGCTGTATACCTACATCCTTTTCTTTGCATTCCTAAACTGTATTTCTAAATACTCAACTGCAATGGTATAAATATGGGGACTAAAGGAGAATTTCAATAGGGAGCATATTTCTTATATGGGGGGAGCAATGCCCTCATTTGTCTTCTCCCTGTCACTATACTTCCGTTCTCACCCCAGAACTCATGGAGGGTCTCAGTGGTGACTGGGCTTCTCTTTTAAAAGATGATGTCTCTCCACAGGCAAGTATGACGCACAAACACACAGAGAAATAACCCCTGTATTTTCACAGGGAGACTGCAACTCAGAGAAAAAACACAGCAGAATGAATGAATAGTATGAATAGGGGACACCTGAAGCTATCCCAGTACCTGGGAGAAAGAATCTGAATGGTAGTACTTCCAGGGTTGTAACTACAGCAGGGAAGCAAAATGTGGCCATTGCTCACCCAAATAACAATTCTGCACTCCCGAAGAATTTTTCCTCTGGTCTTCAAATGTCAAGCATTATAAAGAGTGAAATACTGAAAATCATTAATGTCTAAAGATCTTAACACTTGCTGTGTTCACATTCCCTTGGTAACTCTGCCTTTGCCTTTTCTTTGAATGCCTAAAATCTCTTTTTCAATGTTTGACTGACATTTTAAGTGAAGTATTAAGTGCTAGTAATTTGGAGATTGAAGGAAATTTTTATTCAGGAGCAGAATTTTTGTTTAGGGGCCATGCCCTCATTTTGTACGCCCACCACTATATTCACAAACACAAGACAGAAGCACTATTACTTAAATCTAGGGAGATTATCACTGCACTAATTAAACCAGTTTAGCTGAGCCGGCTTAAAATTTAAAACGGGCGGCATCCTGATTTTATCACATGGATTTAGCCACCGCAATCACCACCTGGGTGCAGCCCGGGTCCATCCCTGCTCCCAGGGCCAATCAGTGTGGCTTTTTTCGAAGCCAGGAGTTTTCTGGCTTAAGGAAATGGCTGCCAGAGCAGCCCTGGGAGCGGCGATGGACCCAGGCTGCACCCTTGTGATAAAATCAGGATGACACCCATTTTAAATTTTAAGCCAGCTCAGCTAAACCGGTTTAATTAGCACTGCAATAATCTCCTAGATGAGCCCCATATTGTCCTCCATTCATCTGGGCTTACCAGATTTCTTCCCTTGAGGGACCCAAATGTTCAGGTAAAGACAATCCTCACTACCACGAACATCTGTCTGTCTGATAGTGGACTGCATGCAACGCTTCTTGTACTCCTTGGCCTCCAGTGTGCCTAAGAGAGAAAACCGTAAGAGTAACACAAAGGATCATTCATAGTTTGTTGTGACACCAGAGATGCCTGATAGAGAAGGCTAAATAGTTCACAAAACTAGTATTCTCAAGATTCCACAGCATTGAGCCATGGCAGTTAAAGTGATGTCAAACTACATTATTCCTGCAGTGCAGATGTGGCCTTAGAAAAATGCACATACATATTCATATAAAATAATCATGCAACATGCTAGTATAAAATTCATGAAGCACACATTTACAGGTTAAGGAACAAAAGTTAACACTTTGCAAAGTTAGTAAGTAAAGGATTTTAAGAAAAGAATCACCCAGCCATCTTTAAAACACTGTATTTACAAGAGGTTGTTAGTTTGGTTGGTTGTTTTTGGATGGAAAGACAGAATGTTCACCCACAACTGTAGATCTGAAAATAAAACGTTGAGTTCATAAGAAACCAGTTAAGTATAATATAGTCCTGCATTCCTTTAGAAGACATTTTTAAAAAGGAAAGGAAGTAAATTCCAATCCAATTCTCTAGAAACAAAACCATTTTCTCTTTGTTATGGAATTTTTCAGAATATTTTGCTTCCCAAGCAAGCTTCAACTATTGTTGTTTGTTGTTGTGTGCCATCAGGTCATTTCCAACTTAAGGCAACCTTAAGGCCAACCTATCATGTGGTTTTCTTGGTAAGATTTGTTCAAAGGAGCTTTGCTGTTGCCTTCCCCTGAAACTGAGAGAGTGTGACTTGGCCACGGTCACCCAGTGGGCTTCATGGCCAAGCCAGAATCAAATCGTAGTCTCCAGAGTCATAGTCCAACACTCAAATCACTGTTAGGATGCCAAAAAGTTAGACAGGCCATTGGTCTGACTCAGTGTAAAAAGTCAGTTGGGAATATAACATGAAACTGCCTTGAGCAGGGGTAGGCAACCTTTTTGAGCCGGGGGCCGGGTTGCTGTCCGTCAGACAATTGGGGGGCCGAAGCACCAAAAATAAATAAATAAATAAATAAATAAATTTTAATTTTTTTAAAAAAATATATGCATGCACACTCTCTCAGCCCCAGAAAAGCCATGGCAAAACCCCTGTGGAGATTTTGCCAAGAAAGCCCCAAGAACAAGTAATAACAACAATAATCAATATCATCATGGCGGGGGGGGGGGCGGCGGCGGGGGGGGGCGGCAGGATCAGCCTGGGGCCGGTCCAAAGGCCTCGGGGGGGCGCATCCGGCCCCCGGGCCTTAGGTTGCCTACCCCTGGCCTTGAGTATTACTGGCTTTGACTTGCAAGTAGTAGTGGCTAGCCTGGGTTTCACAAGCTGGGCTCTCTCATGACCCTCCCTGAGGCTGGAGGAGATTGAATCCAGGACCTTTGCATGCAATGTTCTCTGTCTTCACACTCATGGTCTCCTAAAAACAGGTAGAGAACATGGTGATCTCTTAGTATTGCCAAATATCAGGGCCTGACCCTGCGAATGCTGTTTATGTGGCTTATCTCCACTTGGGAAATGAGAGTGCAAATTCTCCAGTTTTCATGGGCATCAGTTCCAGGCAAGAGAAAAGGGCTGTTATGAAAGCAGTGACTTGCTACAATTTACAAGCTAATTGATTTCTTTCAGCAACTTGCCAAGACTCTGAAGAGGACCTATCTATTTACATAGTAATCTTCCTCTTTCCCTCCCATTGTTGTGCCAGGGCTCACCTCCATTCTTCTCTTAAGCCACCTTAAAAAGCAAGTAGGTTGGATTAAATGTTCTTTATCCCATCTCCTTAAGCAAGTGACAGAATAATCCTCTGATTTCGCCTTGATCTAAGAGCTTACCGCATTACCTTTTAAGACGACAGCAGCCTAACGGGATGCAGCTGGGACGCGGTATGGAGGTGGGAATTATCGCACTATAATTCGCCGCCAAATCCACCGGGCAACTGCAGCCCGGGTCCCAGCCGTGCTCAGCCAGCCACCATTAAAACTCAGGAGCTTTCCATTTTCAAAAAAGGGTTGGCTGAATGCAGCTGGGACCCAGGCTGCCCTCACCTGGTGGATTTAGCGGTGAATTACAGTGTGATAATTCCTGCCTCCATGCTGCATCCTGGCTGCATCCCATTAGGCTGCTGTCAACTTAAAAGGTAATGCAATAAGCTCCCTAGAAACAGCCACATCTCAACAGTCTTAATTTTCAATAAGGAAGAGATTTTCTCTGTATGTGTATGTTTGACAATGACAGTGTGAGCAACTATAGTTAGTACTTAATGCATAATGCATTGTGACCTAGGGGCCATCCCTAGGTCTCAGGTTTGGGGCAGGAAACCTCAGGGCCTGGTACAATCCTGAACTGGTGACCCTAGTCCCAACTCCTATCCACCATAGCAAGCAGAGCATCTTGCAGTTTGACATCTGGAGGACCATGCATTTCCCATTCCTATTCTAAAGTATAGGCAGGTGCCTTGTAATGAAACAAAGCAACTGCGTTCATTGCAGGTTGAATGTCCCTTATAAGGAATTCCAAAATCCAAATACTCCAAAATCCAAAATTAGCCACATGGGTGGCTGAGATAGTCGCATCTTTGCTTTCTGATGCTACAGACACTTTGTACAGACACTTTGTTTCATGCACAAAATTGTTTAAAATCTTGTGTACAAAATTACCTTCAGGCTATGTGTATAAAGTGTATATGAAATATAAATGAACTTCACATTTAAACTTGGGTCCCCTCTCTAAGATTAAGATATCTCATTATATTACAAAATCTGAAAACACTCTGAAATCAAAAGACTTCTGGTCCCAAGCATTCCAGATGAGGGAGACTCAACCTGTACTGTGTGTCCTCACTGGCTAACAGCCAGAGCTCTCTTGGTTTTCCGGTGAGGAAGCATCTTACTCAACTGTACTTGAAGTTTCTGGGAAACAAATCTCGGACTTTTTACCTTCAAAGCAAATACAGTTGGACCTCTGTATCCACAGGGAATCCGTTCCAGACACCCTGTGGATACAAAACCAAGGGACCTCAAGTCCCATTATCCCTAATAGCAGCTCGACATGCATACATGGCCATTGGGGACAACGGGGCTTGCTGTCCATGGCTGCTCAGGTCTGCAGATGGCATGCCTGCAGATACAGAGGTCTGAATGTACTATGCCCCTGAACACGTGTGATCAAACAACATCAGAGTGTGGTCAAGATGGCAAAAGTTAAAATGAGGAGAGCTAGGAGAGGCTGCAGAAGTTTGCTTTTGCCCCAGCTATTGGAAAGGACTAGATTCCACTCTCTCCTCTCCTTTCCTCTCTTCTCCAGTTCAGTAATTTAACTGCAAACTATTTTCGCACTTTGGACCCAGTTTGCAGTAACTGAAGTAACCTGAAGACAGAAGAGGACAATGGGAAGATACAGAAAGTGGGACATTTTAAAAGCAGCTGAACAAGTGGGAATGCAAAAGATTAATCAGAACTGTCCCAAACAGTTGGAGGATATGTTATAAAGATATCTGAAACATTTACAATGCCCCTTCTGCTTTGCTGAGAAAATAAAAGGGCCTTTACCTGGCCAGCCAGGATGTGGCTGAGGGTCTTCTAGGGTCTTTGCAGGTGCTGCAAAAGGGATTCCTTTGAAAATATCCACATAGTCTCCAAAAAGGCCCAACTTTTTATTGACACCTTCCACGAAGCCTCCTTCCGTGTTTACAATGCCAAGCTATACTCATGCCACAAAAAGGGGAAAAAATGCCTGTTACCTTTTTTGTGCATCTGCCTTATTGTCGCAGCCAGATTTTAGGAGAGACAACACTAAAAGACTACTCCCCACAAAAAAGAATCTTAAAGTATCAGAAGGATTTTATGTTATCCAGCAGGCTTTCCAAAATGCTGAAATAAAGAGTGAAAAGAAAGAAGGAAGGGGCACCATTAGCCATCCTGAGAAACCAGAGCCATCACGCTTTGCCTCTTCCAGCAGCCATCAGGCTGAAAAACCTCTTAGGAAGACCAGGTCCTTGAGTGATCTTCTTTTCCTTCTCCGACCCCCTCCTTTTTGACTTTGGAGGAAAGAGGCTGCACTGCCTTCTTTTAAACTGCTACCTATGGTGTTCAGAGAATATGGCTGTTTTCAGCTATGGGAGCAGGGATATAAATGTAATAATAAATAAATAAATGCCCTGAAAGTCAGGGCATATTACACAGAGGTCTTAGCCTAGTAACCCAAAGCTCCATGTCAGATATGCCATGCTGGATGAAAAACAAGTTCTGGGGACAAGGAGCCCAAGCAGAAAAGGCCCCCTCCATTGTCACTACTTGTCTAAGTTTTGCCATATTGGGCCATCCAGATGTGGTTCACCTCTGACTCTCTAGGCAGCCAGGTTGCTAGGAAGGCTGCAGCTTAGCGGTGATCTACATGCATTGCATCTTTGGAAGCATCTTTGAAAAGGCTGTGAATAATAATGATGATAATAATAAATTGTATTTCAAACCCACCTCTCCCCAAGGCTTGAGGTACAACATAGATTAAAACATATAAAACCATTTTAACACATTCAGTTAAAACTCATAAACATAAGACACATTAAAATCATCCAAAATAAATTTTAAAATGTACCAATTTCAAACTCATAGTTTAAAATCAACGGGGTAGAATCAACTGGCCAGAAGAGATAGGTCTGCAATAGTGTTTTAAATCCAGACAGCATGTTTAGCTACTGAATCTCTCCTGGAAGGTCATTCCACAATCTAGGGGTGGCCAAGGAAAATGTCCTCTGGGTGACAGTTGCCAGTCTAGATCTGGCAGGTTGAACTTGAGTGTATGGGGCAGATTATACTCTTCCCTAAAGGTCTGGAAGAGGGCTACCAGTCAGTCAGTAGAGACTTTGAGTGGGGAACTTCCAAGCGCTCAGAGCCTGTCAAACTCCAGATCCCATCCAGACTCCATCCATCAGTGGTCATGGATGGAACTGGTAGTCCAGAAACATCTGTCCAGCCACAGCTTCTCCACTACTAGGCACTACTTGAGCTAGTTGGATCACTGGTCTATGGCTCTACATTAGAACATTGCCTGAGAGCCTCTTGCCCTCTGACCATAACAGAGTGTGAGTAGGAAATACTATGAGAGTAGAAAACTGTGTCACACAAAGTCAGGCCTGAGGACTCTTCAGCCCAGAAATCTCTATTCAGAGTTCCACAGTCTTTCCAGGTCCTGCTGTCAGGGATCATTCTGAGTGGAGATGCCAAGAAGTAAACCCAATAATTTCTGGGTACCTTCTGGATAATACCTGAATAGTACCTTCTAGATAATGTGCACCAATGACACCTGGCACTTTGGGGCACCTACCAGGGTCTAGGTGTTGTAGCAGAGGTCACTGGTGATGACACCAACCCTGACGAGCAAAAAGCTTTCCAACAGGATTGGGGGGGAAATTACAATTGTCTGTTTTAATGACTCATCGTGGGAAATTGGAAGAGCCATCTACTGCTACTAGGTAAATTTGCAGCCAGAAGCCAGTGACTACTAGGAAAGTGCCACTAGGAGGGTGCCCACCAAAGATGATTGAGTCTACACACACACAAGCCAAAGCCAGATACTGGCTGTTGCCACACTGTAGATTGACACGGCTCCATCCTTTGGAATCCTGGATTTGTAGTTTGTTGTGGCACCAAAGCAATCTGACAGAGAAGGCTAAATATCTCACAAAACTACAATTCCCAAAATTCCATAGCATTGAGCCATGGCAGTTACTGGCATCAAATGGCATTCATTCTGCAGTGTAGATGCAGCTACTGTTTCTGGGTTTCAGACATGCTCCATCAATGCAATGCAGGCACTCCCCTGGCAAGATAAGCCTGGAACCTGAAAATTTAAGGAGACACCAAAAATAAACATATAGAGATAGATTTTTCTCAACCTGCTCCTTAAGGAGATAGCTTGGGCTAGAGGATTCTCAGCTGACTGCACATGCAGAAAACCAGCACATTATGCTTTAGGAGTTGCATTTCAGCATCACCTTTGACATCCAACAAGCTAGTTTGTGCACAGCTAAGAAAGTCCACCATGAACCTAGGTGAAGTATGGACTTCTTTTTGAATGGCTGCATGCCCCCTTCTGCACCCAAGATCCACCAGGAACTGATTTTAAAACTCCCTTAAATCAGTCTGCCATGTAACACAGAGAAAGAGCTAAAAAACTAACTCCCTTGAAATGATGGAATTAGCTGTACCAGTCTTGGGGTGCATGTGCACTGTAAAAATAATGCAGTTTGTCACTACTTTTAGTGCTGTGGCTCCATCCTATGGAATTTTGCAAGGTCTTTAGCACTCTCTGCCAAAAGGATGCCTCACCAAACTACAAATCCCAAGTTTCTGTAGGATGGTGCTATGGCAGTTAAAGTGGTGCCAAACTGCATTATTTCTACAGTGTAGATGCAACCTTGGTTCCCTGTTCCTTGTGCACTTTCAATCCCTCCTCCCAGCTGCACTGATGCATCTTTTATAAATCTAGTAGCCCCATTCCTCCCACGCGGGCCAAACTACCTTTGCAGCCCTTGCTGTACTCAGGCAGAAAGCAACAGCAAAGCAGAGGAAGCCCCAACGATCCATGGTGACCTCCAAATGGGGCTCCCTCAGTCCAGATGAGCATCTTTATAGTCAAGGCCCTATGCACGTTATCTCTATAAAGAAAAAAGCATTATCACAATTGTTTCCATTAAGCAGTTATCGCAAAATGTCCTCTCGTTGCTGCCAAGTCTTTTTTTTTTTTTTCCAGTGGAAACTTCCAAGGTTAATTCCACCGTGATCCCAATTTGGGGGTCAAACCACACATTTTAAAAATCCAGTTCTTCATATCCTGAAGGTGGATATGATTGAATTGGATCAGTTAACATGCTGGTTAAACCATAAAGATGTAGACAAAATAGATAAGGTTTGGGCTCCAATTTTGGAGGTTTGTACATATATGGAATTTTGTACATATAAAGAGGGACATAAAGACAAAAAAATATGGTATGGTCGATCATTATGTTTAACTATTAAGATACTGTTTGGGACATAAATATTATCTGGTGAATCTGAAGACAAGAACAGAGAGCATATTGAGCCTTCTGAAATCAGATAGACAAAGGAAGTTTGTATGATTTGTTGTTTGTATATTTGTATATATGTCTCTATATATGTTGTGATGTAAACAGTTGTTCTTTTTAACATGACTTTAAAATTAATAAAATATAATAGGGGCAGGGAATATCCAGTTCTTTCTAAAAACAGTGGAGTAAAGTTGTTGTTTTAAAATCACTTTAATGCCCTCAGGCATTGAAAAAACCAGTTTCACATCAGAAGGAGAGGAACGTTCTTTATTCCCAGGGATCGAGACAAGGATGTATTATTTTGCCTCTGTAGATTCAGCCTTGGTCGTCCATATCATATCCAGTACTCTCCTCCAGGACCACATTTCAAAGGAGTGGATTTTCTTCCTGTCAGCTTTCTTTACTGCCCAGCCTTCACAACCATACATAGAAACTGGTAATATTATGGCAATAATCAATATAGTAGCCCATTCTTAACAATTAATTCTACAAGAACCACCAATTAACACTATAATGACAGCATTAAAGAGGATGCCAGGTAGTCTAACACTGCTGGCAAGAATTCTTGCCATGAACAAGTATAAGGTGTCCCATTAGAAACTGCTTGAGTACTTCAATTCCCTCCTTTCTAACTTGTCATGGAGTCAACCCCCATGATCACCAGATCTTACCACATTGGCTATGCATGTTAGAAGACTTCTGGGAACTGTAGTCCCAAAAAGTAACATATCCCATCTCTGATCTCCATTAGGCAGCGACATCTCAAGCTACTCCTACAAAGGCATTGCTACAAAACCAAAATTATGTGCAAAAGTCAACATGCTAGCTAGAAGGGGGGGTGAATATGTCAACAGTCCCATCATTCCTCCATTTTATGTTTCCCTTTCACAAATCTATTCCCAGAATGGGAATGCATAGTGCCATGCTAGTCATGCCCATAAGAAAATGTGCACATAATGAATAACAAGCTAGAAAACAAGATGTAAATGTTTATTTAACCAACTAACCCCCCCCCCAACAAACTAATCATGTTTGTCCAGGAAGAAGTAAATGTAAAATATATAGCCAGATTATATCACAGAATACCACAGAAGTGTGCAAGATTTTGAGTTCTCTAGAACTTTTTGTCAGGTTATATAAAAAAAGGATTGGAGGAAGAGAACGAGAAAAATGTAATAATTATGCCAGATGTAGTGACCACAAAGTCTAAAGTTGATTTGGAGACCCAAAATGAAAACTGCAGACTCACACTAAGGAATCACTGGTAGGTGTATTGGTGTCCAAGTATACTTATCATGGATTATACTTATATACTTATATAACTGCATGGTTCCATGCTAGGGAATTCTGGGATTTGAAGTTTTGTGAGATTTTTAGCCTTCTCTGTCAGAGAGCTCTGATGCCACAACAAACTACAAATCCTAGGATCCCATAGCATGGATCCACGGCAATTAAAGTGGTGTCAACCTGCATTATTTCTGCAGTGCAGATGCAGCCAGTGGCTGGCTGAATTCGCAAGAGACCAGTAAAACGTCATACTTAGGGGGTAGGCTTCATTTGCACCACATCTGTTTCCTTTCTAAAAGTTAAAAAGTTTGGATGAAGGACAACAGTGGGAAAAATAAAAGATGTTAGCATGAGAGTCTTTCCTGATGTTACAGCTGTTAACTGACAAGCAGCCAAAATCAATGGGCATAGCCAGCTTTGGTCAATACCAGTTTGGTGACAATGTGGCATGTAATCCAGATATGATCAGCTGTCTAAAGTTTGGGATAAGAGTGGCATGATCAGAGCAGCTGCGCTGATACATGATATCAAACAGGAATATGAAATTATAAGTACATATTTTCTTTCCCATGCCTTGTTCTGGGCATGGAAATCCTAATGCATACAGACATGGCAGTTAAAATGATATCAAAGGACCATCAAATTATGTAGTATAAAAGATACATCAAAGTTGGAAGAAACTCCAACAGCCACTGTTTTTTTAAAGCACCCCTGAGAGGTGGCCACCCAACCTCGGCTTAAAAATCACCAATGAAGGAGCATCCACTACTTTTCAAGAGAGCTTATTCCACTAACAAACAGTTCTTACCTTCTTGATGTTTAAGTGGACTCTCTTTCCTTATTGTTTCATATACTAGTGAAGAGCAACAGAAAACAAGCATGCTTCATTTACCTTACTGTGTCATTGGATTGCAATTTTCCTCTTGTTCATCATGTCAATCTGACATTGTGATTTGTTCTATTTCAATCCTGTTTTTCTCTTCTCCCCCTGTCCCAGTGGTACAACTGGACAAACAGCTCTTCAGATATGGAAAAAAGAAACTCCAGTGGCTCTATAATTGTTTGTGGGTTTTTCAGGCTGTGAGGCCATGTTCTAGAAGTTTCTTTCTGACGTTTCGCCAGCATCTGTGGCTGGCATCTTCAGAGTTTCTGATGCTGGTGAAATGTCAGAAAGAAACTCTTCTAGAACATGGCCACACAGCCTGAAAAACCTACAAAAAACTATGGATGCCGGCCATGAAAGCCTATGACTCCAGTGGCTCTGTTCATCTTGTTTACTGAGTCAATTTGTTCAATTTAACTAAAAATACATTTTAGTCCACTCAGCTACTGTGCCATTTCTTTATTGTTGTGTGCCTTCAAGTCATTTCTAAGGTTTTTGTTTTGGTGGGGGTTTTTTTGGCAGAATTGGTTCAGAGGGGGTTTGCCCTTGCTTTCCTCCCATTGAGATTGCCCAAGATCATCTAGTGGGTTTCCATGGCTGAATGGGGATTCAAACCCTGGTCTCAACACTACACCATGATGGATCTCGTGACATCACTTATAGAAGAGTAAAAGTAAGGAGAGCCAGTGTGGTTTAGTAATTTGAGTATTGGACCAGGACTCTGAAAGACCAGAGTTCAAATCCTTGCTCAGCCATAGAAACCCACTGGATGACCTTGGGCATATCACTTACTCAACCTTAGAAGACAGTGACAACTTCTTTTGAATAAATCTTGCTGTGATAGGATCACCTTAAGCTGGAGTGGAGCTGAAGGCACATAACAGTATTGAAAGTGAGATCTCTCGAAGCATGGAAATTGGCAGTTCATTCCCCTGCATCTTTTCTAAGAAGTAAGTGTCCCAGTTTAGGGGGGGTGTTCTCCCAAGTGTGTGTGCGCGCACACACACACAGGATTGCAAATTCAATACTATAACCTCTACAGTTTGTTCCAATAAAGCCCTTTTCCTGTTTCACAGGGCACCTCTGTACACTGCCATGGCTTCAAACATGATCTTGCTGTACAGTAGCCCTCTTTATCTTCAGATTCAACCATCCATGTCTTGAAAACATTAAACAAATTTATACATTCTAAAAAGCAAAGCTTGATTTTGCCATTTTATATACGGCACACCATTTTACTACGCCACCATATATAAGCAGACTTCAGCATCCATGGATTTTGGTATCCCTAGGGGATCCTGGAACCAAACTTCAACGGATACCAAGGGCCCACTGTATTTGCCAGTACTTTTAAAAAAGATCTCTCACTTACAAAATATTTACTTTGTTAATATCTGAAGTCCCTTAACATCAAGGCGGGGCCTTGGGCAAGTCTTGAGGTGAGTGAAAAACCAGAATTTGGGGTTTTGGTTTGTTTTTTTGGACAACACACTTAAAGATCTCTCAGGCCATGATCATGCTGGCTGGGGGATTCTGACATATAATCCAAGGTCTAAATGCAATTGCTACTTCTGTTTAGAGCAGGCCTAGTGATTCTTTCAAGTTCTGCCAAGAATCAGGAGCAGCGTAACAAGATAAATCATCAGAAGATCAAAGAGAAAGTAAGAACAAATAGTCAAACAAAGAAAGAGGAATATATATATATGCACGTCAGAACTTGAGATGGAAGGAGAGGTTAGGAGCAAGGAGTCAGGTGGACTTTGGCATCAAAGAGCAAGTCGCAACCAGCAGACCCACGAGGCAAGATCAAGGAGGAAGACCAAGATCAACCATATGTCAAATATACAGGAACACAGCAACTAGCACTGGAAGACCTTTTATAACTCCTTCCTGTCTAGGAGGATCCAATGGCCAACTTGGGTGGGCAAAATCAGCCAAGAGCCTGAAAATCTGCTGCCTGCAGTTCAACAGTTCACCATATTGGGCAACTGACCAGTGATGATGGTGGCCACTGAGCAACATGACTTCTTGCACTCAAAAAGGAAGAAGCACATACCTAGCATCAGATTAAGCCAGTTCCTATCAGCCCTGGCCAAAATAGCCAGTGGGGAGGGATGATGGAAACTACAATTCAGTTATATCTGGAGGGATAACATTTGTTCAGACCAGTTTTACAGCACTATCTCTTGCTATACATTCCAATTAATACAGCTGTTGGCTTGGAAATAGGAATACAAGACCATGTTTTTTAGGGACTGGGAGGGATAAAAGCTGAAAAACATATGGAAAAATTCAAACTTGAAACAAAATTCCTTTTTTTTAGACTCCCCACATTCTTTCATTATGCAGATTGTTCACCTGAGAAGTACCAAAGACTGAGAAGTACAGCTGACCATTTAAGCATCACTGCCCTTGAATGTTAAAATATTTGTGTTGTTAATTTGTGTTTTTATAAACAAAATTAAATGACAAAGCTAAATTTTAAAACTTAAGCTGTTTAAAATGTGAAATCTGCATATTCTAACAACTCTAATCTGGCTCTGCTTAGACAGATCTTGCCTCTCCCTAGTTCCAACCTATCGCAGTCAATTAAACTCCAAGACAGCATTTTCAAGAAACAAAATGTACAAAGCATTTTACAATCTTTATCTTTTTTTTCTTTTTTTTTCTTTTTTGTCCTCACAACATCCCTGTGAGGTAGGTCATGACTCATTATTCCTTGAGAATGGATGCTGGAAAATAAAGCAATTTGTTCAAAGTTCACCCAGAGAGACCACAGCTAAGGCAGGATTTGAACCCACATCCAAGCCTTGCTCTCTAGGTCCTGGAACACAGAGCCGCTCTTCCATAAGGCAGCTCACTGTACTTTCCAATTCAGCCCTAGGAGAGCCAAGGCCACATTCTACATTGGGGATTACTGACAAACATCTCCATATATGTACAAAATGCCCATATCTGATCTGTGTCACTTTTTGTTGCCAGTCAATATGTGTAGCTTTTCCCATAAGGCTGGGCCCCCATGTCTTGCAAGTAGGCAACACCTTCGTCCAGGTGGGAGAGAGGCACAGTGTCTTCCTCGCTGACATGCCACTCGAACTCAGCCTTCAGGGATGGGCGCTGATTGTCAGGGAAGGCGAGGGAGAACAAGGCTTCCGGCTCACAGACGAACTTATACACATAACGTTCACCAGCCACCTGCCAAAGGGAGGAAACACAAGCAATTACAGCAGGTGGAAATTGGGCAAAACCTACTTGGATGCCACCCAGAATTAGGATTATGCATACTCTAGATCAGTGATTCCCAAACTTTAGTCCCCCAGATATGTTGAACTTCAGTTCCCAGAAGCCCCACCCAACTTGGCCAACAGTCAGGAATTCTGAGAGCTGAAGTCCAAAACATCTGGCGGACCAAAGTTTGGGAATCGCTGCTCACGAATTCCATAAGCATAGAAGTGGTACTAAAGGCAAGTCTCTAGTCCTCAAGAACTGGAAAGACAAATTGAGGATGGAGGAACATACACAGTGGACACTAAGGGGATTGCTAGATGCTAAACCAGGGATGGGGATCATGCGGTAACCCTTGGGAGGTGGTTCCTTGTGTGGTACTTACCCCTTGTGTTCCAATCCCCACACACACACTTTTCCAAATAGACCATAATGGCATGCTTTTTTCAACTAAAAATATTCTCTAGGCAGCACAACATCTGGCCAAAAACATTTTGGTTTTTGGTGCCTCTCCCTCAACAGAGCCGAAATCTCAACTGAAACAAGCTTCTGCCTTTATCTATCCTGTCCCCTCTCTTCATGGCGCTATGCAAGTCATCCTGCTACATAACATCTAGCAATTACAAGGCAGAATTGGAGATTTTTGCATAGTTCCTGACTCTTCCCCATGCCCAAATACGACAGAGCAAATTCTCCAATATACAGAATGCTATACAAATAACATCTTGTTGACTCCACTTTTCTGTGGCATACAATATACATATCTGCCAACAGCTGGTTGCTTTTTTCTTGATGTTTTGAATAATTCCAATCTTGAAGATTCCAAACTAGGCAGATGGCATGAAGGAAATGCCAGCGATAGAACCTAGGACCTTCTACATGCAAAGCATGCATTCTGTTACTGGGCTACGGAGTCCTCCTACATGAGGTGGAAATCATGGGGTCTTCCAGATCTCATTGGGACTGCAAATCCCAGCATTCTGCACTACTGACTATTCTGGATAAGGCTTCTAGGATCCACAGTCTGACAATGTCTGTAGGGTTGTGTGATTCCCACCTAGAGGCTCTAGAGAAAAAGTACAGTTAGGGTTGCTTCTTCCCAAAAGTAGATGCCAACAATTCAAGGAGGATATTGACACACTGGAATATATCCAGAGGAGGGCGATCAAGATGGTAAAAAATCTGGAAACCAAGCCTCATGAAGAACAACTTAGGGAGCTAAGCATGTTTAGCTTGGAGAAGCTGGAGAGGTGACAGGATAACCATCTTTCAATATGTGAAGGAATGAAGCAAGCTTTTTCCCCTCTGTTGCTCCAGAGGCTAGGACATGAACTAACAAAAGAAAAGTTTCTAAATAAAGAATAAGAAAAGCTTCCTGATAGTAAGAGTTGTTTTGGTGTAGTCTCCTTCTTTGGAGGTCTTTAAACTGAGGTTGGACGGTCATCTTTTGGGAGTGCTTTAGCTGTGCATTCCTGCATGCCAGGGAGTTGCACTGGATGTTGGAGGGCAATGAGCTTACAGTTGTAAACCGCTTAGACACCCCATAGCGTGGTATGAAGCGGTATATTAGTGAAGCTGCTTTGCTTTGCTTTGGATGGCCCTTGTGATCCCTTCCAAGTATGGTTGTATTTTAAAGAATTTCATAATTGCCAGCAATTCAGTAGGTAGAGATGTAAAAATTTATTCTGTTCATGCAGGGTTGTTGTTTTTTAAAAGCCATCTAGCAAACAGGGGGAAATGAGGCAACCACAACCAAGATATTCTCTGAACTACACAAGCAGGGAGAGATTTTATAAGCATGATCCCCATCTGTGCCCTAAAAGCTGGAAAGAAGATGTCTTGAACTGTCTGGCTGCTCCACAATGTAACCACCACCTCCCAAGTCAGGGGTAGGCAACCTTTCCCCTTTAAGGGCCGAGGGACTTCAGCTCCCAGAAGCCTCAGCCATGTTGGCCAATAGTCCCATGTTGGCCAATAGCTCCTGGGATTCTGGGAGCTGAAGTCCCTCGGCCCTTAAAGGGGAAAAGGTTGCCTACCCCTGTCCCAAGTTCAAGTCACACTCCAACTCTAAAGCCCAGTTCTGACTGCCACCTTTTGCATAATCCCTTTTTCATAGTAGTAACGCAGAGAGCGGCTCAGCTTGTCATAGTTCATGGCAGGGCGGTTCTTTTGGATACCCCAAAGTCGTGCCACCTGCAGTACCAAGGTAGAGAAGGGAAGGAATGGAGGGGGAACAGAGAGAGAGAGAGAAAGAGAGGTTTCAGAACAGCAAAGTCCAAAGCTGTTTGTCGGCTAAACAACCTGTATTTGGTTAAAAGTATTTCCCTTTTAACAGATAAACTTGTAACATGACACATGTTTATTTCCTTTTGAAAAACAGGAGGCAGTGATGTCAAAATCTCAGCACCCTAAAAAAAATGGCTGGCATTCTGTCAAGTGATTTTTGATGGCATGAATCAGACTTATGCTACCATAACTCACTTTTTTTAGTCATTGTGGTGATTGAAATCACTAGCAACTGTGCAATGATCAAAGTCCCAATCCCCAATCCCATTTTATCAGTTGCAGCCTTCTGAATTCAACCATTACCTGGTCAGTGGAGAGAATGGAGAGCAGAAGACAAGTGTCTAGTTACTTTCCTAGCTGAACACTGAGCAATGGCATCATCTGCAGGGACCTCTAGAGCAGGGGTTGGCAACTTACGGCCCGCGGGCTGCATCCGACCCAAGGGCCCCCGTTTACCGGCCCCCCGCCACGCGCGTCACGGCTGCCATTTTGTTTGCCAAAATGGCAGCCGCGACTCGTTTGCGCATGCGCAGCACTACTGCGCATGCGCAAACGAGTCACAGCCGCCATTTTGGCAAACAAAATGGCAGCCACGACATGTGTGCAGGTGGAGGCGGTGGCAGCGCGCGCACATGAGTGCGCGCGCCGCCATCCCCCCCCAGGCCCGCCAGGACCACCGCAAGGGACCAGCCCCAGGTAAGCGAAGGTTGCCGACCCCTGCTCTAGAGGAACTCTAGAGGTCCCTGTCACTCTACATCCAGCTGTAGGGAAACAGCTGGAAACTTGTCTGTTGCTCCTCCATCTTCCACCAACCAGGAAATGGCCAGTTTCAGGGGTCTAGGACTGAGAAAAGGTGGGGTTTGGGGGGATTTAATGAGAGACTATCACAGCTACCTCTTCCAGTACAAGATCATGGCCCTCATTTGGCCAGCATCTGAAAAGGCTGCTTTTTTAAAAGACTTGTACAATAGGTGGTTAAGCTATCAAGACATTGTCTCTGAGCATGGACAGAATATCCTTCCCTTTACACCTTTTACACCTAAAGACACCAGATCCTGTCTGATTTTGGAAGCTAAACAGGTTCAACTCTGTTAGTACTTAGATGGGAGACTGCCAATGAATACCAGATGCAGTAGGCATCTTTCAGAGGAAGGAACTGGCAAAAACACCTCTGAGTATTCCTTGCCTAAGAAAACCCTATGAAATTCATGTGCTCACCATGGGTTGACAGGCAACTTGAAGGCACATATGCATTGCTAGAATGTACCTCCCATCATCCTTAACCAGCATAACTAATGTGTTCTAGGTGTTGCACTTTAGCAACATCTGGAACACTATCCTTTGCCCTCCCCCTACTTTACAGCTATGGCCAGTCATACATTTATGGGGTTCTAGAAGTGGCTTAGGAAAAAATGAGGTCAAGAACATTTTCTTTATTGTGTAACAAGGAAGCGTGGCACAAATGGGTTTTAAATAAAAGACGAAAAGTCTCACCTCCTCTGGTTCAATGAGTTTGAACTCCATCCCTCGGCCTGTCCAGGCAATAAAGTGGGAATTGCTAGGGTCATCCAATAAGGCCACCAAGAACTGCCAAAGCTGCAGAGACCCCCGGCGTTGGTAAGGGGGACCTTCACGGTACCCTCCGCCTTCTTGCTTGATGTCTCCTGCCAAGTACAGCAAATACAAAAAAAAGAGAAACTCCCTCCTGTCTCACTTTCTCTTATGTGGCATAGCTACACAAGCTAATTAAACCGATTTCCCCCTGCCCTCACTGCAACTTGTCTGCACAACTCAGGGCCAAATCCCTGATTCAAGTGTGGACTAGCTTCATAATGTGAGGCCAGTCCCATACCGAATCTGCCCTATCCCTCTCTTAAACTGGTGTAAAAAACCTCATCTTTTGCTCTGGATTTTGCACGAAAGTATGTAGTACTCTGCAGCGATGCCGGGCAGCTGTCTACACACATGCCCTGCTGAGCTTCGTGATGCCACCATTGCTGACACAAGTCGCTCCCGCTGAGATCACAATGAGGTGCCCAGCCATGTGATCAATACTGGGTACCTTGTTTCTGCCCTGAGAGACCAGCAGTAGCAATGATGGGCAGCACAGTGGGACGTGTGGGTAGGTAGCCTGGCATCACTAAAATGTGGAGGCATCACTAAAGTGTGGAGGCAATGAGAGGAATCTAGAGCCACTCCAGGGAGCAGCCCAGAGTATTCTGGCCAGTGCAGATGATCCCTTTGCCTCCTACAGTGATAGATGGCTCCCACATCAGTGAGATGGTGAACCTATTTTGCCTTTTAGTCCAAAAACATACCCATGTGCTAAACCTATTTTTGAAGCTATGGGCCTTTGCAGACTGCCAGAAATAGTGCAAATTGAGTCCAATTTAACTGCCCTGGCTCAGTACTAGGGAATCATGGGAATTGTATTTTTTTCTGAGACATTGAGCCTTCTCTGTCAGAGAGCTCTGGTTCCACAATAAACTACAGTTCCCATGACTCCCTAGCACTGAGTCAGAGCAGTTAAAGTGGACTCAATTTGCACTATTTCTGGCAGTCTACAAAGGCCCTAAGTTCAGCAATTTGGGGGCTTCCATTAAAAATTCAGACTACAATCCATAGTGCACACAGAACTCCTACCAACTGTCACCTCTTTCCTCTTATTTCCCTCCCCTTATTAAAGACATTCTCCCCCACTTTAGTTTCTGTAAAAGGGTTTATTCAGGTACATCTGGAAACTAAAACCGTCAGTTTCTACCCTTTGCTTCCTTTCCAGTTGTGAAGGCAAGGCCATCCCCACAAAGACAATTCCTTTATTATTGCTCCTGCTAACAGTATTTCCAATTTCTAGGTATGGTCATGAAATCCAGAGAGTGAAGAAAGGTAACAGGAAGGGAATCAACTCATTTGAAATGTGATGCTCGAAGAGAGTCCTACAGACCTTCAAGCTTCTCAGGGACAACACAAACATCCTCAGTGAATGGCCGCATCTGTTTCTCATAACTGTACCCTGAAAAAATGGGGGGGGGAGGGAAATAAAATTAAAATTAAATAAATCAATAATCTACACTGCAAAACAAACTCTTGAAGATCCCTTCAAGTGATCAAATGCACTGTCATCCCAGTCAGCTTCCAAAGTTTGCCCTTCCCCAACCTCTAGGTTGGCTAGAACTGGATATGTAACAACTGCTTCCTCTAATGTTCTATCCTGGCTAGAACTGGTCACATAACAATTTTTGATCCCTATAAAAGCTTCTGGAGTCATACACATGCAGTCAAGATAGGGTGGCAGTGCTACCTGATGATCATCCTACTCTAGGGACGTTATCACACGGGGAGTCGCGGGGAGAAAGTGGAAATAAACGGGCATGAGCAGAAGTCTTTAATTTATGGGATTTGTCCCGTTCCGCCTCGTCTGATAACTAAATTCGAGTTTAAAAGGGGGTTAATTCGAACGAAAACCTGATCTTTTCATTTTCGGGATTTTTGAGGATTTGAAAAGATCAGGTTTTTGTTCAAATTAACCCCCTTTTAAATTTGAATTTAGTTATCAGATGAGGCGGAACAGGACAAATCCCGTAAATTAAAGTCTTCCGCTCGTCCCGTTTATTTCCACTTTCTCCCCGCAACTCCCCGTGTGATAACGTCCTAGGTATGCAAAGATGAGCCACAATATCAGCACAGAACAATAAGAAAATTTTGCAATTCTCAGGAGAAACCCATTTTTATTACCACTTCCTAGGCACTGGGGCTGAACTTTGGATGCTTGAAACAAGTACCAAAACAAGGTCTTCCCCAAGGCTAGCCCAAGATATTTTGTTGCCTTAGACCAGGGGTAGGCAACCTTTCCCCTTTAAGGGCCGAGGGACTTCAGCTCCCAGAAGCCTCAGCCATGTTGGCCAATAGTCCCATGTTGGCCAATAGCTCCTGGAATTCTGGGAGCTGAAGTCCTTCGGCCCTTAAAGGGGAAAGGTTGCCTACCCCTGCCTTAGACAAGCAACAGGATGGCATGCTCTCCCTCTTCCATGGCGACAAATGGACTGTAGGTTAATCTCACTTCGGTGCTACTGAAAAAATCATGTCTTCTCCCATACCTATGTGCAAAGCAGGATAATTTAGGAGGCCTAGCATAAGCTGTGTGGCATACACATCTCTGGGTATATCTACATTGTATAAATCAGGGGTAGGCAACCTTTCCCCTTTAAGGGCTGAGGGACTTCAGCTCCCAGAAGCCTCAGCCATGTTGGCCAATAGTCCTATGTTGGCCAATAGCTCCTGGGATTCTGGGAGCTGAAGTCCCTCGGCCCTTAAAGGGGAAAGGTTGCCTACCCCTGGTATAAATAATGCAATTTAACACCACTTTAACTACCATGGCTCCATCCTACAGAATCCTGGGACCTTAGTTTTGTGAGACACCAGCACTTTTTGGCAGAGAAGGTTAAAGAGTTTGTAAAACTGCAAGTCCTGGGATTCCACAGAATAGAGCTACAGCACTTAAATTGGTGTCAAACTGCATTATTTCTACAGTGTAGATCAGGGGTAGGCAACCTTTCCCCTTTAAGGGCCGAGGGACTTCAGCTCCCAGAAGCCTCAGCCATGTTGGCCAATAGTCCCATGTTGGCCAGTAGCTCCTGGGATTCTGGGAGCTAAAGTCCCTCGGCCCTTAAAGGGGAAAGGTTGCCTACCCCTGGTGTAGATGCATTCTTTGTGTTCAAAGAGAAATAAACAGAGAGTCCTGGAGACAGCCATCACTGAAGAGTATATCACTTAAGGTGATTGTCTCACTCCACCTATGTATGGACCAGCCTTGGTCTTCCCTGTCCTAATGGGGTTGCAGACTGCCAGAAATAGTGCAAATTGACTCCACTTTTAGGGTTAGGGTTAGTGCTAGGGAATCATGGTTTTTTTGTTTTTTTGTTTGTTTTTTGTTTTTGAGACATTGAGCCTTCTCTGTCAGAGAGCTCTGGTACCACAATAAAATACAGTTCCCATGATTCCCTAACCCTAACCCTAACCCTAAAAGTGGACTCAATTTGCACGATTTCTGGCAGTCTGCAACCCCCCTTAGAAACCTAAAATTTATTAGGTAGAGGGCAGGCTGATCTTGTCCAGTACTGCCTATTCTGACCAGCAGCAAATCTCAAATCTTTACTAATCTCTTTTAACTGGAAAGCCAGAGCACTGAACCTGTAGATGTTTATATAAAAACTATCTAGTCTACCACTGAGTTATGCTCACCTTTAGTTTCCAGAAATCCCAAATTTTGGGAAAGCTAAACCTAGACTTGCCCCTCCTAGTAACTCCATATTCAGGACCAACTATGAGGGCAAGCTTGTCTCTCTGACTTATGACAACCCTAAGGCAACTCTATCACAGGTTTTTCTTGGCAAGAATTGTTCAGAGGGGGTTTGCCTTTGCCTTCCTCTGAGGCTGAGAGAGTGTGACTTGCCCAACATCACCTAGTGAGCTCCCATGGTGGAGATTTGAACCCTGGCCTCTAGCATCCTGGTCCAAGATTCAAAAAACACTTTAGCATGCTGGCTCTTGACACAGCTCCCAAAACAGAGCTGAGAAATATGTTTACATATATGACACATTCCTTTTTACAAATGGAGTCACACGAATGATCCATCCAGCCGATAGTTTCCCCTGTTAGCAAGGATCCTGCATGACACAAGATGGCCAAGACTGAACCTGGGACTTTCTTGCCTGCAAACAATGATGACTGGCGACTTTCAGATCATTGGGACAGCAAATCCACTCTGGGGGGTAGTCCAGACTTTAAAGGAGATAACCCAAGTTGCTGAACTTTAGCCCCCAAATAACTTCAGGACCTTGGATTGTCTGAACCAAAAGTAGAGCAGATTCACTGCCTCCTTGACATGGGAGCTGCCAGCTGCCACTTATTTCACTGGCGCCAAAAAAGCTCACACTGGACGGTGAAGTAAATCACCCCAAAGATCAAGAGATAAAAGAAGATTCTCACATGGGTTTGCTCACCTAACGTGCCATCAGGGTTGGAATGACCTGGGAATCCCTCCGTGTTCATATACATCGAATGGCAGCTTGGGACATCTATAAAATAGAGAGAAAACAGGATTGCCTCCTCTTTCCAGAGCCATAAAGGCTAAAAGGTGAAGGCAGTACAGTTGTGGAACTTGTCTCACACAGAAATCTTTCAGCTCTTCTTATCATTAATTTTAGATAGACTCCCAAAAGGTTGAGACTCAGAAGATGACTTAGCGCTGATCTGCTTGGTTGTGATGGTGGCAGTTTTGCTGTCTCTCTAGATTTTTAAGCCATAGCATTTCCTGTGATATCTGTTTGATCTATGTTATTTGATTATTATTGATAATCTAGCTTGTCCAGCAGAAGATTAAGAAGTGATATAAGAGCCATTTTTAAGAATCTGAAGGCAAAAGACAGAGGGAGCTTGTTTTCTGCTGCTCCAGAGTGTAGAACAGAAACCAACAGATTAAAAATGCAAGAAAGGAGTTTCCACCAAAACATTAAGAAGAATTTCTAATGGTAAGAGCTATCTGACAGAAGGATAAACTCTCTTGGAAGGTGGTAGAATCTCCTTCATTTGGGAAGTTTAAACAGATTGGATACCCTGCTCTTGGGACTACTTTAGCTATATCTTCCTGCATGGTAGGGATCCATGGGATCATTTCCAGTTCTATGATTTCTGCATTCAGGTTGAGCAGTGGGATAGAGCTTTGACATCATTTATTATTTTTTAAGTGTTTGGAATAGCTTTATAGTTTTGTCATCCTGGATTCTTCATGCAAACCACTTGTGATAAAACAAACACACACCATACATTCAAAAGTCACATGAGGCCAAGGGCAGCTTGTGGACTGAGCAGACCAGGCACTGTCATCATGGTCCATAAATTGCCACTGGCCTGAGAATTTTTCTTAAAGCAGATTAAAACAAATAAAAATAATGGTAGCACAGCAATAACAGCTCTGCTTCCTTCTCAATGTGAACCTCCATGCTCAGATACAAGAAATACAAGAAGCAAAAGCTTTATTCACCAAACAAGCTTTATCACCCTATTCCCATTTTCACCCATAAGCTCCCAGTATGGAAGCAAATGGACATTTATTCTATATTCATAGAAACTCAAAAAGTGACTCACTGAGAGGACAACTCCCAGAATCCCCTGGCCAGTAGGTATATGAACAATGTAGCCTCAAAAAGGAACTTTCCCAATCTCTACTCAATTCTGGCAGATGTGTCAAGGACAGCCAGTCTTTTCCTTAAAGCAGTTGAGTATTTATGAGGTTCACTGGAAAGGAATGGGGGAGGCCAGGAACAGAACTTGGCAAAAGTTACTTTCAAGGACTGAAATTCCCAGCCAACATGGCTAGCTGCTTACATCTTTCCCCTGTATCTCGGTATTTTTCCAAAGGAGACAGGCCCTTTTGAGGTTCTTTGGAGTGGATGAGGCAGACCAAGAAAAAAATACTTTTAATAATTGTCGATCAGATGAGTATCTGGAGTGGATTAGGGCTGGCTGCTTTGCAATCCAGGGGAAACCTGGTTCCAATAGCTGGTTATTTTGACACACACACCCAGCTCCAGTTTGGGAGCTCTCACTTTCTCTGCATGCCCTGATTTTGTCTCTGGGCTGCAAGCCAAGACTTGGCTGTCTGGTTACCAGCCTGCATATGCTGATGTCAGCGGTCCCACAAGGAGAAAGCATGAGCAATGTAATCCAAAACCCGCCCTACCCCCCTCCTTCCAGCCCAGAAGGCTGGTTCCTGTGCCTCCATTTTGTGAATGAAATTCCTTTCTGCTTCATTCAGTAACAGGCGGGCTCAGTGCCAAAACAGCAGAGAGGGCGGAGGTTCAAGGTTATGCAATACCAGGCCTGGCCCTGGGGAGCCAAACAAAACTCCTTTTCTCTTTCTCTCTCTCTTTGCATCTCAAGGTCACTGAATGTGCAACACTCCCACTCTCATCCTCATGGCAGAATGCCTGAATCCAATTGCAAGAGGCTATGGGGCAGAAAAGAAAAAGTGCAACTAATGAAAAGGTTAGTTTGGAAGGAAACTGTGCATCCGAAAAGAAATCTCGTAACAAATTGCAAGCGTGTCAAAGCCATGGAGAAAAAACTGAGCAAACCATTGACAGCAGCTGAGGCTTCTGGGCAGCGGAAGGTGTGAACCTGGGTGGAAAAGGTGTGCCCTACTGTATGAGCTACATGCATCCCCTAAAGTCCCTGTAAAAGACTCTGAAACCCTCAGGCCCCCATGACATTTTCTATGGCCACCAAACAGCCCAAACCAGGAAACGCACAGGGATTCAAACCCAGAGCTTGAAGATTCAAAATCTTAGTCCTGAAGAATCCGTCAGTTTCTCTCACGCATCTTTGTCCCAAATGAAATTGGCAGATGTTGATTCTTTTTAAAAAAAATGAATTTGATAAAAAAAAAATCCCCCTTAACAGCGGTGTCACTAGGATTGGTGTCACCCAGTGTGATAACTCATGGTGCCACCCCCTCCACTGACCTCCTCCCATACCACACCATACAGAATCTTTAGGAATGTTTTTATAGATAGTTTTTATAACCAAAGTTATTCATAAATTGTAAATTGTAATTCTTGTGTATCGCTGAATGCAATAGCAATAGTTATGACATAAACAACAAGCAAAATCAAAATTATTCCCTTTCAATTACAGTATCATACGCACAGACTAAATGTATTTACACATACATTGTTTCATGTGGTTTGAGTGAACATATCATAAGATGTGATGTTTTTTAAAGAAAAAAATTAATTTTTTTTTAAATTTAAAAACATTTAATTTTAAATTTTAAAAAAACCACTGGGGTCTCTCCTTTCTCTTCCCACTGAGCCTTGCCCCACTCACACCATCTTTTCAGCATTTTAAAGAGATGCAGACAAGTGCCACAGCCATTTCTGCCCAAAGACAGATTTTGGGGAGCAGTGTTATCACACACCCACCCAAGGTGTCACCTGGTGTGGCCTGCACCACCCTTGTGATGCCTCTGCTCCCTAATGTGTATACCACCCTATCACCACCCCCCACATGACCCTATCATGCCCTACCTGTTTCAAAAGCATAATCCATTTGTTCTTGTTTGATGACCACTCCAGCTGTGTACTGGGAGCTGCCCGTAGTTCCCAGTGTGTTTGCTTGCTCGTACATGGGGTCGTGGAATTCCTGCTTGAAACCCTGTGGGGGGTAAGGCAGGCATGGGGCAGAGAATGGGCGCTGATAAGTAGATGAAGTGTTTGGTGCTGAGGCCTGGGAGGCAGAGAAGGGCTGGCCCGTCTCAGGATGCAGCTGGTATGAACTAGGAGGAAAGTATAGACAGACAGTGAAGTTTCAGGGATCAGAAAAACACTGAAGAAATGCACAGCAGCCTGGTCATTCCCCCAAATAAAAAAAAAAGTGGGAAGTATGGGTTAGAGCTGATATCCTTTTTCCCCAATAGGGCTTTTGGGCCAAGACAGTGTGGTATAGTAGTTAGACTACTGGATTGCCATAACTGTATTCCACAGAATACTAAGATTTGTAGTTTGGTGAGGCATCTGAGCTCTGTGACAGACCAGGCTGAATAGCTCACCAAACTACAATTCCAAGGATTCTGTAGGATGGAGTCATAGCAAACTAATGGCAAACTGCAGTGTGGATATGTCCTGGGTTTCAGGACATCCATGTTCAGCTCCCCACTTAGCCATGAACTTTCACTAGATAGCCCTGCATAATTCCCTCTCAAACCTATCTGCCTCACAGGGTTGGGAAGGAGGAGAGACAGAAGCCATCTTGAGCGCACTTAAAGAAAACCATTATATAAACATAACCAATAAATGAGACAGTCTGTCTTGCAAGTAACACTAAGGAGGGGACAATTTTGCATTGTGGAGAAGGCGGAAGGGGAAAAAGGAAAGGCACACCCAACAAACACAAGGGCCAGGATCCTGTTGGCAGCATACCCAGGCATATGTCACACTGTGCATGCAGTATTTATAAAAAAGAATGTAGAACAAACAAACCAGCTAATGGTGGTGAGAGTGGAATGACCCATGCAAAACCCCTGCAGATACACAATAGTGATCCTAGAGTAGTGTTTCAGTGTGCACTGCACATTGTATACAGCCCAGTGTGCTTTCACCATTTCTCATACATTGCTCTGCAGTGGTATTCTGTATACACATGACTCTGCTGGTGGATATTTACACTATGCTGAGAAGATGTGAAATCTTGGCCAATATATGTTAGACTGTGCTGAGAAAGTGAGATCTTGGCCAATATGTGTTGGACTACAGCTCTCACCACCTTGGGTGCCCTAGCCTACTATAAAATATGAAATTATGGGTTTCTTACATCTTAATTCCATCATAAAGCATACTAGCGACTAGTGAAGGGCCCCTTCTAAGTCCAAAAATTGGGGAAGGCGTGTTAGGATGCTGGAGGGCCCACATGGAGGATGAAGTGAGGCAGCAAGCAACCTTTTGCAAATCTTTCCTATCTGCTACACCCACTGATCATTATTGACTCTATTGCTGGTTGCAGCAAGTGCACAACATTTGTGGTACCTTCTTCTGCAGAGCTTCACCAGAGCCTTGGCTTCAGCATATGTTACAGAAGAAGCACTCAAGTCTCCAGAGGAGTCCTACCTACATTATAGGTAATGCCTGAGGGGCAAATTGCACAAGGAAAGACACATCCAACGTTTGAATTAACATATTAACTTGCCCTAGGCTTCCAGGATTACAGTGGGGGAGAAGTGAGCAGAGAGACAGACACATTTCAAAATTGGACCTCCTCCATGCAGAGGCTCACCTGTGTTCCATAAGGTATGCCTGACTGGATGCAGCCTGGGGTGGGCCGGAGGGATTTACAAAGTTGGGATCTTGCCTAGAAAAATGTGTAAGCATCAACTTAGCAGGGTATACAGATTCCTTGCCCCCACCTACATTTAACCTAGCAGAACCTTGATGCATGGTAACAGAAGAATTCTGCAGAGGCTATAGTAGCATCCTTATCATCAGATAATATTAATAATGAACTCATTTTTTGAGCACAGGCCCTTAGGAGCCAAAACACTATTGCCCATACAATAAGATGATGATGATGATAACAATGATGATGATGACGATGCCAACAGCAGCTTAGTGTAGACCCCACTTATCAGGGCCATATAAGCTCCTGGGGCAGGGGACTGTCTAGATCCCTTACGTAATTTGTAAAACACTGACTCTTTAGTCAGTGCTTTACAGATTTCATAAAGGATATAGACACTCCCCTACCTCTAGGAACTTACATTCTCAATGGTAACACTGGATGAAGACAAAAGGGAGGGATGTGCAAGAGAAGAAGAAAAAGAATAACAGTGTACCTGTCTTACACCAAACTACAAATCCTGGTTCCTCAGCAAACTACAAATCCGAGGAGTCTGCAGGATGGACCCATGGCAGTTAAAGTGTTGTTAAACTGCATTATCTCTACAGTGTAGATGCACCGTAAGACTTAGCTAAGGAAATGGATGGTGAGGAGGTAGAATTGGAAGAGACAAGCTGAAGAAGGTCAAAGACAAAGCATGTATAAAAAAGCAAGGACAAAAAGAAAGTGTGGATGAGCAATGGGTCAATTCTGATTTTTTTTTTTAATGTTGAAAGGGTGGAAAGTTGTGTATTATAGTGGTGAAGACCAGAATTTAAATCTTCAGCTATGAGGCTCAATCAGTGACTCTAGCCTTAAACTATTTCTCATCTTAAACTTAAACTATAGCCTTAAGCTATTTCTCATCTTAGCCTACCTCACAAGGTCATCATGAGGATAAAGAAGAGGAGAAAGACACATGCCAACTTGTGCTCATCAAAGGAAAAGCAGATTATATATGCAACAAATAAATATAGTCGCCTCTCCATTTTCACAGTCTTGGTGTCTGCGTGCCTCACCTGTTCGTCGGTGGCAAACGGAGGGGGACAAAATAGGGGGCGAGCCCACCGCCATTTAAGCCTATGGGAATTGAATATTTGCAATTTTTCATTTTCACAGGGTGTGTGTGTTCAGAATGGATCCCATGCGAAAATGGAGGGGCAACTATACATCAAACCAGTATAGCGATATGAGGCATTGCACATTCTAAGCAATGTAAAAAGGAAGAATTTTGCAAAACATTTGACCAGAAATGGGAACACTGAAGAGTGACAAGACTGGAGAAAAGAAAGCTGCAGCCAACAAGCAAGGCAAAGGAATGGCAAGACCACAAAAGAGTTTCAGTGAGTGGACAGACAGGAAGGGCCAGATTTTTCTGCTGTTGCTATGCAGAGAAGCTAAATGGCTGGGTGAAAGATTATTCCATGTATTCCTCAGGAGATGGAAGAATCCCAGGTAAAGCCAAGACTGGCTGATAGGGGAACCTGGTGAAGTGGTTGGACACAAAGATGATGGGAGATAATATGAAAAGTTACCTGGCATAAAGGCATTGCTCTGCATGGTGGTATTGAAAAGGTTGCCTGTGCCTACAGGATGCAGAGGCTTCCGAACACGGACTCTGGTGTTCCTTTTTGATCTTTGCTGGAGGGCTGTGGAGGGCTACTGGGAGGGGGGAACAAAAATGAAGTTATCAAGACAGATCTGTTCCATGTACGCACCCAAAGGAAGTTTGCATGACCTAAGTTTGGGGCCAGGCCTACGATCAGACAAAGGGAGGTATTGATTCCAGGCAGCAGGTGCTGGGAGTGGAAGCAGGGAATAGGAGGAAAATGCTTTGAGAACTTAAGGAGAGCCAGGCAGGACCAGACCCAAGGCATCTCAGCATTTGCTCCCACAGTGACCAACCAGACATCTCTGAGCAACATCCAGAGGCCTCCTTCAGTCCCACCTCTGGGTTACTGGAAGTCTCAACATAAGAAGAGCCTTGGGCTTTATCCACACTGCACATGTTTAGGAGTTTGATCCCATTTTTAACTGCCATAACAAAATGCAACATAACTGTGGAATTCATAGTTTGATGAGGTACTCAGAATTCTCTGCTAGAGAGCTCTCATCCATTCCCCAGAGCTGCAGAACCATGACTCTCTGGCAGGCATCTCTGAGAAGTCCACAACCAGGACATGAGGACAATAGTCCTCCCCTCAAGCACTCACCCACCTACAGTAACTGATTCCGACAGGCTTACAGAAGCAATAAACATTGCAGGATCCATAGTTGAAGATCACACAAGAGAAGGTAGGTTTATACTCATGTCCTGTTTGTGGACTTCAGATAGGCAACCTATTGGCTACTGCATGAACAGAATGCTGTACTAGACCTTTGCCATTTGGTCTCATTGAGCAGGGTATATCAACGCTGCATAACTGTGGCACTTTGATGACATTTCAGCTTCTGTGACTACTTCAAATTCCATCCCTCCAAATCTTCCTCTATGCATAATTAAGCTTTCCAGCCAAATGAGAGCACACAACCACGGGGAGAGTGGCTCCACTGCTAGCAGATGCTGCGTTTGAATGGAAGAGCTGTTAACAATCTAAAATGGGCAAATTCCAATTGGTGGGGTGGGAGATAATCAATGCATTGCTTCCAAAATCTACAGTGCAAGTAGGAATCAGGCAGCCGGGGGGGGGGGGGACGCGCAAAATGATGGTGCTGTCCCTCCAAATGAGAATGCTGACCCCCAATGAAATTTTCCTTCAGTCCCTCAGTTTTTGCATTGCACTGAAATTCATTCACAACTAGAATTCTTAGATTTGCCATTTTCACATTCCCTTCTTAGCTTTGCCTGCCCCTTGTCTTTGGATGCCTAGTTCTAATTGCTCAACAGAAGTTATAAGTTACTGCAGTTTTACATTGAAAGACTGACCCGTAAGTGGCTTTCGTTTTGTTAAATGTTAGAACTTCAACCATTTAAAAAGGGATGAGAATTCTGTTTTTTCCAGATGTTGGACTGCAATTCCAGCATTCCTCACTCATTGGTGAGGGCTGATGAGGTTTGCAGTCCATCAGCATCTGGAAGTCTACATGATTCTCACCACTGATTTAAATAGATGGGAAATGTCCATTATCTCTGTTAGGCATCTTGTAAATATGTCATGAATCCTTCCCTTCTGAAACACCTGAGTGGACCATTCATATGGGTAAGCTGGTGATCCATGGATTTGACCACCCATGGATTGCCACTCCCCATATTATTAAATGGTGGTGTGTGCCCGTGAATGTGACGGTCCATGTTTTTTGCCATCTGTGGGGTAGGGGCAGAACTGAACCCCCACAGATGGGAAGGGTCCACTGTTCTGGCTTCTATAAAATTGCATATGATAATTAATATGTTCCAATGTGACAGCAAGTATGGTGGAGTGGTCTGAAGACTCTGGGAGATCAGGAATCAAATCCCTTAGCAAGACACACTCTCTCAGCCTAAGAGGGAAGCAACAGTAAACCCCATCTTAATAAATCTTGCCAAGAATCCCCCATGACAGATTCACCATCAATCAGAAGCAACTTGAAAACACACCAAAGCAAGATTAGAAAGTTTTTTTTTATCATTTAGGCATGATTACTGTACCTCTCCCCCTGAGTGGTGAACACTGTGACAAGCTGACCTGCCTACCTGCTAAGTCTGCTGCCCAGGTGGCACACTGTAGACAAGCAACTTCAAAAGCACTGATCTCCTTCCTCATTTTATTTTATTTATTTTTTAAAAAAACTTGAAATCAGACTTTTATTGGACATGGACTTTCAGAGAGATGCCTGACTTCAAAAAAGAGGACTCTCCTCTGCTAGCCCTTCAAACCTAGAACTGTCCATTCTTGAAAAGGACACATGGCTACCCTCTTCTATGGTCCCAATTATATTTCTAAAGGAAAGAACAAGTGCCCACAAAAACAGAGAGGGGGGTGTTTCCAAACCTGTAATAGCAGCAGCTATAATTAATACCAAATTAGAAATATTAACTAGCAACATAAGGTAAAATTTGCCATTTGAAGAATATTGAAGCTAGGAATAGGATCAGACGTTCAAAATATTTCTGTGCTAAGCTTTAATTCTCTTCATATATAAGACAGATGAATCTAAGCCTGCTGATTTCAGCAGAAAGGGATCAAGCTGCTAGAGTTTCAGACATTTGCATCATATTCCAGCAGTTTGTATTTTTCCAGTTTTCTACACCACAGCGATACTTTCCCCTCCTCTGCACCTCCCCAGTTACAGCAGTACTTACAATTTTCTGAATGGAAGTCAGGCACAAATTGCTCATCACTGTCTGGAACCTGAGCTGCAAAGTGCAAAAAAGAAGGGCAAGTAACATTTGGCATCCTATTCAGTTCTTTATTAAAACCAGGCACTAAAAGAAAGAAAAAGAATGAAAAGAAAAAGGGGGTGACTGGCTATTTATGAGATGAGAGCCGATCACTGCCAGGAGGCTGAAGCTGGTTTTTCCCTTTGGGATTACAATCACTTCTGCGTAATCTTTTCCCCAGTAGAGATCTGCCCATTTGCAAAGCTGTCTCTTTTCTCCTTTCTTTGGAACATCAAAAATCCTGGTGATTTTTTCCTCTTTCGCTGTGCAGTACCAATTGCTTCAAGCTTCAAATCAAGCTGGAATTAGAAGCTAGGACATATCTAGTGCAAATGTAGTCTTTAAAAGTAGATTGGCTAAAGTTATTAGTCCTCAAAGTTCAAGACAAATGATCCAGACCATAAGTAAGCACAAACATGCAAAAAGAGAAGCAATCAAGGCCAGGTTGCCTGCAAATTACACAGCCCTAAGCAGCTTGAGAAAATGAATCAACCCACAAATTTTCTTTGTCACTGTACAATGTGTATTCTAGGATTTTCCAATATCACTGTACGTCTCTTCTAAATCATTTTCAGAGGGACAGAATGCCTCCTATTTTACAAAAAAAAAAACCAAAACACCCATGGACAGAGCCATTATTCCCTTGGGAATCCATCTACACTTGCTGCCTTTGAATGGTACAAAAAATTATCTGATCAGAGACCATATTTGGCTCTTCCCTACATATTAACCATGGCTTTCCTTTGGCTAAAGATTGTGATTGAGATTGGAAGGAAGGGAGTCCCAGACATAAGGGTGAGTAGAGAAGAGGAATAATCTAAAATACTAGGACTGGGTAGGAATCACGTAACACTCTAGAGGTTATGGCATTGCAACTTCCAGTAGCCTTAGCCTGCATTGCCATTAACGAAGAATGTTGGGACTGACTGTTCAGCAACTTCTGGAGGGCTGCATGATGCCTGTCCCTGGACCTGGAGGACTTTAGATGCTCCAGTACAATCCCAGGAATGTCTAACTCAGAAGTAAGCCCCATTGAGTTCAGTGGGTCTGACTCTTGGGGAATTGAGTATGAGCAGAGGAACAAAACTAGAGGGTAGCAAAGCACACATTTATCAAAGAGATCATATAAGCAGATCAAAGATATAAATAATTCTCCATTGCCCTGAAGATATGAAGCATGAAAGCAGACAAAGCCCCTATATGATGGTCAAAACCTTTTATTTCTTAATTTTGGCCTTATAATCAGTTGGCCTTCTTCGGGGGCTGTTTTAAAATAAATAAAAACACATTTACTATGTTTGTAATGTTTGAGAAAACACATAAAACATCACTTTTGGGGGAAAAATCTTAAACGTTAAATAGTTTCTAGCAGTTATAGCACAGAAAACAGCCCGCCCTCCCTCTCAAACTCAGAAACGGAAAAAATCCAACAGTTATCTCCACGGTGGTAGAATTCAAAGACATAGCCATGTTAGTCAGGAAAATCCATATGCAAAGGCACCTTAGAGAGTAACTGAAAGAAGGAAACTGGTAGCACGAACTTTCATAGACTTGAGCCTGCAGCTGAGGAAGGAGGCTCAAGTGTACCAAAGCTCATTCCTCTAGCTACTTTCGTTCAGTTAATCTCAAAAGTGGTACAAGATCCCTTTACATACTGTTATCTCCAAACACTGATCAGAGATAAGAGCAGGGTTCAGTTGCATGGAGTGGATTCTTCTTGCATAAAGAGGTGGGTCGTAGGAGATGTGCTTCCCTAGATCTTCTGTGGTTCAGATTAAGCCAAAAAGTTGGAGGTTCCCCTCCATTGTGCTTTTGTTGTTGTTATTGACCCTGGAGTCAATCTCAACCCATGGTGACCATGTAGATGAGACATCTCCAAGATTTCCTGTCCTCCACTGCTCTGTTTAGTTCCTGCAAATTCATACCCATGACCATGTGGTAAAGGAGGTGAATTTCCCACCCAACTGATGTTAAAACTAAGCTGCCTTCTTGAAATGGGATATCTTCTCTGATGCTCTTATTTGCCTCTGTTGGGTTTTCCCAGTCCATGTTCTTGGGAAATTAACAACATACTGTACTGTACTGTACACATCTCATTCAAAACCCAGTCCTCATTGAGTTCTGTGAGTCTTACTCTCTGGCGAGTGGATATACAAACGCCACAGAGCTTGGAAAAAGTTAATTTTAGACTATAATTCCTAGGATCCGCCGGTAACATGCTCATGCTGGGGAGGATTCTGGAGGTTGTAGTATAAAAAGTAACCCGAGTTCTGAATCACAAGCTTTTGATTGTACCTCCTCCAACAAAATGTTAAAAATCAACTTCATTTGAAATCTTAGATTGACTTCAGCATATCCAATAAAATAATGTATGTTTGAAAAGAAATCATTCACATCTGAAATCTTAATTTAAAAACTTTCCTTCTGTCTCCTCCTCTCCTCTGCAATTCCAGGCCTGGACCATTCATGCTTTTAAAAAATATGTTTTTGTTTCCTGCATGTGTAGTATAAATAGAACTTGCAAGTTCTCCAAGAAATTGGTGCTTTATAATGCTTTCCATGTGGTGTTGGATTATATGGGTATACTGGCGTACTTTGACAAGGCTTTGGATATCGGGGGAGGGAGATGTGGACACTGTCTCTTGAAGAGGACCAAGTGACCAACAATTTTGTTTCCAGCAATCTAAAATGACAAAAGACTGGAAGGCCAAGTTTGATGTGACATGGGGGACCCAAGGCTAGATTTCCTGATATCTATTCCTTTGGGTAAAAGCAGTCATGAGGATGGGATGGAGGATTAAATCACCTTCTTAGGATGGGGGATTTAAATACTTCTTTCTCCAGAATCATTCCAACCATTTTAACCCATTCAATTTAAACACTTGGAAAGGGCAGAAAAATATGCTTTTTTGGCCTGCAACTTCCTTGGTCATAGGTCATGCTGGCTGAGGGAATCCAGAGATTTGTAGTCCAAAAAGTATACTTCCCAAGCTCTATAAAATGTTTATTTCCTAACTTATATAACTACTTCTACTTTTCCATGGAAAACAGAGATGGGATAGGGAACACTCCATGCCCCCTTCCAACATATTCAGTGTAACTTACACCCAAGTAAGCATGCATAGGTTAGATGACATGCGGCCTCTGTTGACAGGATGAGCTCACCAAGAGCAGTTGTCCTAATATATCTTTTGTGTGTGCTTGATCATTTAGCATCTTTCTGATCAACAATTCTTAAAAAGAGTCAATTACATAGGAACATTGGTGGCCCAATATGTCTGATTATTTCAGGAAGGATCAGCCCCTGAAAACTAGTTGGGAGAGGGGCGCAAACCCTCTTGCCTCTCTTTCTAAGGACCATGACACATATGGACCAAGTACACCAAAGATAAGGACTCTACCCAGGGGTTGGCAACTTACCGCCCATGGGCTGGGTGCGGCCCGCGGAGGCCTTGGGACTGGCCTGTGGCCGGTCCTGCCGCTGCCGCGTGCACACCACCGCCGCTGCCATGCCGCGTGCAAGCACAGGCACCATTTTGGCATCCAAAATGGTGGCTGTGCTTTCGCACACATGTGCACAACGCGGGGCGCCATTTCGGAAGGCCCAACGGTGCTGGTGCCGTGTGAATGCGCACGGTGCCGTCACCATTGGGCGTTCCAAAATGGCGCCCCCACGCGCACATGCACGTGGGGGAACAAGCACATGCGCCATTCCCCGGCACCATTCCCCCCCTCCCGGCCCCCAGCAACAAAAAGTTGCCAACCCCTGCTCTAACCCCACAGTCAAACTATTGCACACACACACACACACACTTCCAAATAATACGATTACCTGGGTTTTGTAAAGGTTCTAAAAGGCTGTAAATGATTTTCCTGTAAATGTCTTGTTATTTTTGGTTCCATTTTTCCCTTCACCTTGCCCTGCACTGGAAAGGCACCCACCAGAATATATCTGGAATCAGTGGCATCCCCACCCTGGTGTCACCCAGTGTGGAGGGGGCTGCCAAAGACCAAAAGGGCAGTCTTGGCTCTCTCCTTTACCATGGTAGTGGCGATCACGTGAGGAGGCCTCTGCTATCGCAGCAAAGCTGAAAAGAGCATAGCAGGAGGAGAGTCCGACCAGGTGTCAACCCTCTTCTGGGGTGTCACCCAGTGCGGACTTCATCCTCTGCACCCCCTGATGACTCCACTGTCTGGAATTAAGTTTGACCTTCAGACTGTAAGAGGTTCCTCAACTTTGTGACAGACCTCCAATGCTTCCGATGCCACAGCAAAGCTGAGAAGGGCATAGCAGGAAGAAGATCCAAC
This sequence comes from Phrynosoma blainvillii, assembly GCA_026167975.1. Lineage (NCBI taxonomy): Eukaryota > Metazoa > Chordata > Lepidosauria > Squamata > Phrynosomatidae > Phrynosoma > Phrynosoma blainvillii. Next base: position 122,745,636 of record JANUYF010000005.1, read on the forward strand.
TGAGTGTCACCCCTCTTCTGGAGTGCCACTCAATGCAGACTGCATCCCTGCACCCCCTGATGATGCCACTGTCTGGAATTAAGTCTGGTTTTCAGACTGAAAGAGGTTCCTCAACTTTGAGGTACCTTCTGTTTAGGGTTGCTAGGTCAGGATCATTGCACCAGGTTTTCTAGGAGCTGAAGCCCAAAAAAACTGGAGAAATTGCATCCCTGTTTCTAACCTAGAAATGACCCATAAAAACTGGCAACCCTATTTATATGGCATATACAATCCCTACAAAAATCCTGTGATGTGGGCCACATGGAGACAAAGAACTTTTCCCAAGATGACCTGTGGCTTTTCCCTCCTAGACAAGTGTCTTCCCATTCATGCTGTATTTGCATGAGTAGATGGTGCAATCAATACAAAGATCTTGTGATCTGTTTTAGACTGACTGGTGCTCAATTCATTTCATCACCAAAAAGCATGACTTTCCTAGAACTGATCTGGGCAGAAGCTTCACGTTGCCCAACCCTCACCTTCCTCATTTCTTCCTCCAATACCAGACCTTGGGAGAGATCCTTACATTTTAAAAAAAAACAAACATTAAAGTGCTGAATTTGGGCAGCTGCACCTGTTTGCTACATTTCCCCAACATGCCCCCCATTCAATGAAGGCCTGTGAAAGGAAACTGATGACTTCATAATCACCATTTAATGGAAGCATGAAGTCATGCAAATTCAGCATTATTTAAATAAAAATAGCTAAAACAGATGCTGCAATTTCAGGGGGCAGGGGCAGGGGAGCTGTAAGTGCATAGAAAGCGGGGGAAGCTTAGTACTAAGAAAGCTGGCCCCCTCCCAGAAAAAAGTTCCTTTTTGGACTACAGTTCCCAGGATTCCCCAGTTGGCATCGACACTGGAATTGTAAAAAATGTGGGGACGAGTGAAATTCCACCTCAACATTAGGAGGAACTTCCTGACAGTGAGAGCTGTTCGACAGTGGAACACACTCCCTTGGAGAGTGGTGGAGTCTCCTTCTTTGGAGGTCTTTAAGCAGAGGCTGGATGGCCATCTGTCGGGGATGCTTTGATTTTGAGTTCCTGCATGGCAGGGGGTTGGACTGGATGGCCCTTGTGGTCTCTTCCAACTCTATGATTCTATGATTCAATGGCGGTCACCCCTCCGTGGATCATCAAGTCAGCAGATTTCAAGTCTGAGGACTTGGAGGGGCGATGCATCTACACTGTAGACATAATGAAGTTTGACACCACTTTAACTGACGCAGGTCCAGAATCCTGGGATTTGTAATTTTGTGAGGCACCAGCACTCTTTAGCAGGGAAGGCTAAGGACCTTGTAAAAACTACAAATCCTAGGATTCCATAGGATGGAGCTACAGTACTTAAAGTAGTGTCAAACTGCATTGCAGTCGACCCCCCATATTCATGGATTCTTTATCAAGGGATTCAGTCATCCAAGGCTTGAAAATATTCCAAAAATATAGAATACATATATCACATAATATAAATATAAATATATAAATTCCAAAAAGCAAATCTTGATTTTGCTATTTTAAACAAGGGACACCGTTTTACTACACCATTGTCTATATTGGGACCTGAGCATCCATAGACTTTGGTATCCATAGGGGATCCTGGAAGCAAATCCCTTCATATACCAAGGACACTGTATTTCCACAGTGTAGATGCACCCTCGTTGCTATCAGGAACAGGTCTTTAGTAAATGGGTTTCGTCTGCTCAAGTTCAAACCACCACAAAATATTTTCCATGAGCACAGGGATAGTTCACAGCAATACACAAATCCAGTTTTCCCCTTCCGCTTCTTTGGGGATTGTAGCTCAACAAAGAAGGAGCAAGGAAGCCTAAGTGGAGGAGGGTGGCTGCTAATAGAAAAGTCCTAGGGGCCTTGATCCAGCAAGCCCGGGCTCCGCTACACCATTAGAAAATTGTGTTTACACTGGAGAAATCCAAGCCCAAATCCCCACTTCAGTCTGATCCTTATTTGTTGAATGGGGACAGGTCATCCTCTTGCAGACTAATCTATCTCACAGGTGATTTACAAGGATAAAATGAGGGGGGGTGACTTCTGTACTCCTTTCCTGAGCATCATGGAACAAAGGCGGGACTAGAAAAGGGGAAAACTATTAAACCTTTTGGAGGAACAGTGAAATAAAAATATTTTTTAATAAAATCAGGTGGCTGGATAGAAATCTGATACCTTCACCCCTCCACATACAAAACTACAAATGCCTCCTTTATATTGCTTCTGTATGTTACAAATATAATCCAAGGAGGAACAATGTTCAAACAAAGACAGCTCTCCTTTGCAAGTCTGCTCAGCTATAATCCCCGGTTGAGCTCATGGGATTGATTCCCAGGTCAGAGCATGCATATAGGATGGCAGCCAACATTTTTGCTCTGACCAACACGTGCTCATGTACATGCAGCTCATAAAATGTGGAGCCTCTAAAACCCTGAGCGTGAAAAAGCAAAAAGCCTCCAAGATCGCAAGTAAAAGATTGTTATTATCACCAATCGTTCTGACAAAGCCAAATGTCATTGTGTAACCCATAAGGAAAATATCAGTCTCAAAAGCCATAGAACTACAGCAGCCAACTGAAATATCTTAACAAAAAGTGCAGGCTTCTAGATTCCCCAGAACTCTTCATCAGGCAAAGGGGCCAATAAAGCTGACTGAGGACAAAAAGCAGGCAGGAAAGGTTGACTGATGTGGCCATCTGTGGGTGCATCTACACTGTAGAAATACTGTAGTTTGACACCACTTTAAATGCTGTAGCTCCATCCTATAGAATCCTGGGATTTGTAGTTTTACAAGGCGTTTGCCTTTTTTTGCCAAAAGAATGCTGACACAAAACTACCTCCCCTATCTCCCCCTTTGGAAACTACAAAACCCAGCCACCTGGTTATGTCTCCAACCACAAACAAGACAGAAGAACATCTTGAATCGCAAGAATAAATCTAACTTTAAAAAAAATAATATAAACATTTAATTCTTTTAAAACAATATTAGAGAGGAAAAGCTAAAAAGTACATTATATCTCTTGATTCCCAAATGGTACCAGAAGTGTGGCTATGAGAGAAGGGAAGGAATGAAAGCATTTCCTCCTCATAAGAACTCATTTCTACAAGTGAAATTTTACTTCAGCCCCCAAATTTTTAACTTTGCAGAGGGGGAGTGATTGGAAATCATTCACACCTAGAACTCTTTTGTTTGCTGTGCTTGCAAAGCTCCCTCTGTAACTTTGCTCCTTTTCTTTGGATACCTAGATTGTATTTCTCAATGTTCACCTTACATAATAATAATAATAATAATAATAATAATAATAATAAGTTACTGCAATGCTAGAAATTTGGGGACTGAAGGAAAATTTCACTGGTGGTGCAGAATTCTACTTTGTGGGGAGGCAATGTCCTACACCTCTGCTAAAAGACCTCCCGGAGAGTCTTTTTTTCATGGGCATCTGTGGTTTTGGAAGGAGTCCTGAATAAAAATAAGTAATGGAGACAATCTGCCCTTGATGTCTATCTCAATTTCTCAGGCATGATCTTGAAAGAAGAGGTTACAAAGCTCTCAGTACACTATTTATGTTACCATTTCTAAGAGAAACTTGCATGGACTTGCAGCTTTGGCATTTTTTATGGATATTTTTTCTATGATGATTACTATTACTGTACCATTATTATTAAAACAGCATGCAATCAAAATGTTCTCTCCCGTAAGGAAGTGGTTGTTCCAAACATCTGAAATTTCATGGATGGAAAAGTTGACAAAGACTGTATAGTCCAACTGAAGAATAAAAGGAGAACCGATTTTTCAGAACAAGGGACCCTTTTATTATATTCTGGAATCAGCCTTTTAATTTTTAAAGCCTTTTTAAAAAATTATTTAGAGACTACGAAGATCCGAAAAATCTAAAAAATAGGGAATTTCTTGGTGTATTTACTAATGTGATGTACATTTCATGATAAGAATCCTTTGAAATGAAAACTCACAATGGAAACAGCTGGCCCCCATCTTATCTTCCTCCCTGATCTCCTTAAAGAAAATCATAAAGTCAAGAGTTTTCCCTGTACAAGCCTAGGCATGCTTACTGAGACGTAAGTCTCATCGAGTTCAAGCAGGTTTACTTTCAAGTAAGTGGGCAAAGAATCATAGCCTTGAGAGTCCAATTGCTAAAACCAAAACCCGAATCCCTATTTTGTTTTGCTTTTTTAAAGAAAGATAGCTAGTTTATTTTGTTAAAGAGACTTACCATCTCTGGACATCCTTAGGCCAGGATTGGAGAGCTATATACATCTCACGTTTTAATCCAGTTTGGATCGGACGTTTGAATGAGTCCGGATCAATGCGTGACAGTTGGTTCCTCCCGGAGACAGTGAGCATCTTCCATGAAAAGATATTTCACATACTCCGGGAATGGTTGGCCACCAGCCAAGTCGTTCAGAATATTCCCCTCTCAATCCAAGCTGGATGGATATTGGATCAATAGACAGAACTGAGGGGTTCGTGGCACATGGCAGAAGCATAGAAAACTGCTAGGCTTCCAAACAGTGGCATTGCAAGCTGTCCATCTGGCCCAGAGGTAGGCAATTTCAGTGGGTCCAAGAGCTAATTTCACCCATCCAGGGGTCACTTTCAACCCTCCTGGACCATCGAAGGCCATACACATACATACACACACACACACACACACACACACACACACCATGCCACCAACATTTGGCACTATGGTAGCAGAGGTAAAATAAATACATTTCACCTTTATAACGAGGCATGAGAAAAGTGTGTAAATTGCATAAGGGGTATATCCACACTGCAGAAATAAGGCAGTTTGACACCACTTTAACTGTCATGACTCCATTATTATTATTATTATTATTATTATTATTATTTTCATTTCTAACCTGCAGAATCCTAGGATTTGTATTTTGGTGAGGCCCCAGAGTTCTCTGACAGACCAGGATGAATACTTCACCAAATCACAAATCCCAGGATTCCACAGGATGGAACCATGACAGTTAGATGTGCTTTATTTCTGCAGTGTGGCAGGTCTCTGTGTGTACAAGAATAGACTGTATCTAAACAACACAATTGTAGCAGCTTGATATCACTTTAACTGGCATGATTTCGTCCTACAGAAGCCTGGGCTTTACCATTTGTGGAGATAGTTCAGATTTCTCTGCTAGAGTTCTACTATAGCACTAGAGCTCTCTAACAAAGAATGCTAAGCACTTTTCCAAACTACAAATCCCAAAATTTCAGAAAGTGAAGCAACAGAAGTTGAAATTGGTTAAAACTGCTAAAGGCATGTAGTTAGATACACCTGAGGTGGCTTCCAGGAGGCTGATTCTCCTTTAAAGCAAAGCTATGCTTCCTGCACGCATTGAGACAAAATTGAGATTTTTAGTGGTGTCCAGGGTTCTGCAGAATGCAAGAAAAAGAAAGTAGCCCACAATCTGTACATTGCACAATCCAGATCTTGCCAGTGCTGCCTACTCTTGAAGTGTTCACATACCTAGTTTTATCTGTTGCCACCTTTTCTGCTGTATGTATAAAATCTGGTGCTTTTATTAATATGCTTTTCTCCTATTTAAATTATTCTGTTGCTTTTATCTGGAATTGTGTTAAACTGTATACAGTGGGTCCTTGGTATCCACCTGGATTTGGTTCCAGGACCCTCCATGGATACCAAAATCCATGGATGTTCAAGTCCGATTAAATACAATGGATAGTAAAATGGTATCCCTTCAATAAAAAGCAAAATGAAGCTTTGCTATTTGGAATGTCTATATATTTTTTAAAATATTTTCAAGCCATGAATGCTTGAATCCATGGATAAAGAATTTGTAGATAAGGATGACCAACTGTAATGCCTTAAATGGATCAGATCCAGGCTCTCTGCCAGTATATCCCTGTATGAGCCTGTCTGGGCCCTTTTCTCAGTCCCAGCACTGTCACAGGCATAGGTTGGGCCATGAGAAAGGGCCTTCTTGGTGGCTGCCCCTTTTGGCTGGGAGTCCAGAAAGCCCCTCTTCTCAGTATCCTGCCATCAGCAGGCAAAATACTTTTTTATTCCAACAGGCTTTTAAAAAAGGCTAAGCTTCTGTATTTTTTTAAATCATTTTTATTGTTTTTTTATCTTTTTAATTGCATTTTATCTTTTTAAAGTGAGATTTAAATTGTTTTAATTAAAGGCATGCTTCAGTTCACAAAGCCTCTGACAAAGAAACTTCCTTTTACAAAGTCTTTTACACCCACTCAGCCCTGCACCTTCTCCTTCCTCATTCTCTGACTAGCTGGAATTTTTAGCAGCATCAGCATTGGGAGGATGGTGAAGAAGAGCACCAAAGAGACTTTTGTGGTAGAAGCCAAAGTCATAGCCATGTTAATCTGGATCAGTATGCAAAGGGATCTTGTGGCACCTTAGGCTCATTCCCAGGCACATCACTCCATGCATCTGATGCAGTAGTCTACAAAAGCTTATGCTACTAACTTCTTTCTCTCAGTTGAAGCTTGCTTTTCTATGTAAAGAAATAAGACTGGGGAAAAGTGAGGAGACTTTTGAGCTCCTTATCTTGTGGAGTATCCATAATCAAAGGCGACATACCAGATTCCAGAGGCAGGTTGTGGGGAACCAGCTCTCTTCTAACAGTCCCTGCATGTAAATATTCAGAGGCATGTGATTTACCCACTGTTTGCAGAAGATACTTGGCTAAATAAGTCTTTGATCCAATACAAGGTGGTTACTGTATTCTTCAGCGTCTGTTTTTTCCTTGTTCCTTGCTCGAGGCAATAAACCACAGGCTGCCACACAAAGAAATCTCAAAAGAATCTTAGGCACACCCACATCATTCACATAAAGAATCAGGCATCAGCTCTGTGATGTCCTTGGTTATTATAAGCAATTACAATTTCAATTTTTATTTTTTATTTTTTGAGGGGGGGAATCTCACACATTCTACCGCCCATCCTGGAGGTAAAATCTCAGCAACTTGCTGAGCTCAGCTTGGGATGCAAACAGGGGAGTTGCATTTCAAAGATAAGCTTTAAAAACTGTCACCCATAGGCTCCTTGCATTCCCTGAACTAGATAGCCATAATTCTCTCTCTCTCTTCAGGGACTTTGAACAGCAGCAAGGGAAATAAACGGCAAGTAAGGAGAAGAGGAGATGTACCTTACAAAGCTGTCCCTGTTCTACTCTGTGAGGTGATGAAACTGGTTATATGGAAATATGAGAAGAGATGTGCAGGGCACAGATGTGGGGTAGAATTTTTACCAATGCTACATTTTCCTGTGGAAAATTTTTCACACACACACTACACTTGTCAGGATGTTGTACTACAATCAATCACATTTTACTGTTGTTGTATGCTTTCATGTTGTTTCCGACTTAGGCGACTAAAGATGAACCTATCACAGGGTTTTCTTGGCAAGTTTGTTCAGAGTGGCTTTGCCATTGCCATCCTCTGAGGCTGAGAGAGTATGACTTGGCCAAGGTCAGCCACTGGGATTCAAACCCTGCTCTCCAGTCAAACCATTGCACCATGCTTGCTCTCTATTCAACCACATTAGATGGACTAAATATAGGATACAGTGATTCTTCTAAGAAGATAAGCATTGACAAACTCTAGTGCCCAGAGGAATAGACTAACAAATGAATACAGTGCTAAGCTTGTTTCTAATTCACAAAATCCCTTGCTTCTCAGTCACTCACAAGTACAAGTAGTTGAAGCAAATTGTGACATGTTGCCCAGACTCACATCCATCTTGTAGTAAAAATAGATTTTATTTTACTAAATAATCTTGCTTTACTTAATCAGCCAGCTGTGCTAAATTAGATTTTTCTCAATTTGAAATAGAACTGATAAGAGTACAGGGAGGGAGGGCGTAAAACTGTGTAATATAGTGTTATGAGTGTCAGACTATATCCCTGGAAACCAGTTTGATTCCCAACTAGGTCATAGAAACCTGCTGGATGTTCTTCATGGTAGCAAATGCTTTAGGACACCTCATTTTACTTTCAATGCAGAATGTCGGTCAAGTTAGAATACATGTCTGAGAAATTATGTTCTTTCCTTAAACATTCTCTTCGTTTAGCCAGCAACAACATGGCAAGTTTTCTACTTCATCTTCCTTTCATTAGTATACCTGAAGCCTGTGCTGTGCAATTCTATGTGAGCAAGCGTGGAAAGGATTGCAGCCTAGGTACAACATCTTAGCAGCAAAGCAGGGTCAATTCTAGTTAGTACTTGGATGGGAGACAGCCAACAAATACCAGGCGCATTAGGCTAGATTTCAGAGGAATGAACTGGCAAAACCACCTCTAAGTATTCTTTGCCCAAGAAAACACTACGAAATCCATGGGGTCACCATAAACCAATAGGCAATTTGAAGGCACAAACACTCGCACACCAGCGTCTTTCATTGAGTAAACTAGATGATGATTTCTTAGAAAGATCTCCTTCTAGTGAGTATCCTTTGGGGGTGTCACAATTTAGACTCACTTTGAGGCTCCTTGAACTACTTTGGTAGTCTTTGGTGGTTTCAGGGGAAGGGAAAACCATGCTTAGGTTTTTCTATGTTTAGGATCTTGAAATACGGCAGGACCTTGGTATCCACTGGGGTTCCAGGATCCCCTGTGGATACCAAAATCCATGGATGCTCAAGTCACACTATTGTTGTTTGCCTTCAAGTCATTTCTGACTTATGGCAACCCTAAGGCAACCCTATCATGGGTTTTCTTGGCAAGATTTGTTCAGAGAAGGTTTGCCATTGCCTTCCCCTGAGGCTAAAAGTATGTGACTTGCTCAAGGTCACCCAGCCAGTTTCATGGCTGAAAGGGGAATTGAAGCCCAGACTCCAGAGTCATAGTCTTAACAAGCAAACCACTACACCACGGTGGCTCTCCCCATTTGTATACAATTGCATAGTAATATTTCAAGCTGTGGGTGGTAGAATCCATGGGTGCAAAATCTATGGGTTCAGAGGGCTGATTGTATTCCACCAAGCAGTCACAATTTTAAGCTCAGGTACTTTCATACAGAAGAATATTCATTCTTTAAAAAAAAAGTCTGCAAAATTTCAGAGCTATGGACTTGAAAGTCATGTTCAGTGCAGTTGAAGTTATTAGAAATGTACTGACTCCTACTCAGGCTTCAGAATAAAAATTTATAATATTAAATGCCTAGTTTGTTGCATAATTACTTTCATAGGAATTTAGAAACTTTTTCTCATTCAGAAATTTTAATCCAATTAATATTTTTTATGGTCTATCAATCTAAGTAGCCAGATGATTCTCATTGTCATCATGAAATGCCTTGCACTACCATTTTACTACAGTAAGTACTGCAGTTATTATTAATTAATATACCTTTGTTGTTTATGAAGGAGACAGAATTGGAGTATAACTAGAAAAACAGAGATCAGAGTTGAAGTTTGAAGTTGAAGATTTGCCATAGACCTGCAAAATGTGTTTCCATCTTCTTTCTTTGTAAGATACATTTCAGCTAAAAGATCCACAAGATGCTACTAATTTTAACTTGTACTCTTTCTCCTGAACTAGAAACTCTGCTTTTACAGAATACAAAGCAAGGATTCAAAATTATTCTCAAACACCAACTTTTTCCTCAACATTATTATCTTAGAGCCCAGAATTGCTCCTATTTGCCAACCAAATTCCTGACAAACTGAGCATTCTCTTTTTAAAATACAGAATTCCTTGCCAAGCATCTAGTCTTGCTGGTCATTAATATATATCTGACAAAACACAGGCTGTAATCTCAGTATGTTCTTTGGACTATATTGAGACTGTAAAAGAAAATTATATCACCAGAATATATTATACAAATTAAATATGCTTGCATGTGTCAGTTCCATTTTGCATAATGAATTCTGTTTCTAGGATGCAGAGCCAGGTTTGGAACTTTTTGAAAACTGTTTCCATAATAATCCCAAGGAAAACACAAAATGGAAAATACAGAGATTTCTCTAAAGCCAACAGCTACCTTTCAAAATGATTTTAGAGATTTCTCTAAAACCGCTAGCTTTTAAAATGAAAAGAAAAAGGGGCCATGTATCAAGATACTCATTTTACTCAGCACCCAGTATATTCTTTTTCTTGCAGTTATTAACAGGTCGTTGTTATTGTTTTACTTTTTTGAACTATGAATCACAGAATTCCCCAGCCAGGAATTGTAATTGAAAAAGCAACTTTTCTAAGCTCTAGTTATCAGACACCCAAACAGTATGGCAGATGGTAACGAATCATTTTAAAGGAGACGAACACTAGGATGTAATGCAACTATACGTTTCTAGTTAATATGAAAGGCCTGCTAGGATGTGCATGGTTTTCTGAGTCATGCAAGTGGAATTCCCCCTTTCAGTTTATAAGCTGTTTTCTGTTTTTAAAATTTACCATTCCTGTCTATTGGATGCCCACTTTACTTTAGCTCCCCAATGGCCTAGAACACTCTTCCACTTTCCAAGCAGGCACAAGTAACTCTACAAGTTAAAGTAAACAAGTCCCATAGCCCTTTTAACCTTTTTCAGAATGCCAGGTCCTGAGATCCAGGTGTACAAGAACAAAACCACAAGACCAACTCCCAAACTGCAATTAACTGCTCCTGACATTAATTAAACTCTCAGGGAATCAACAGGTTTCCCTTCCTGAGCTGATGGCAGTTGGTTGGTCAGAAACCAAACAGTCAAGACAGACATTAGAACCAAGCAAACCACCAAGGAAAGAAACTCAAACCCTTCTTGGGGGGGGGGGGTGTTAAAAAATCATGCCTCCTTCAAAAACTTCAGAGTAGGTGGTAGATCAACACATTTGCAAAGGGGGCTGTCTCCTCCTTGTCTCAACAGTCACCAGCAGCCCACCAGGCTGCAAAGGGAAATTTTGGGGGCCCCATGCCAAGTTCCTTTCATAAGCAAATACCGACACAATGATGCGATTCATATTCCTAAGTTTACCCAAGCCCAGAGACTGAGCTATGTATGCAAAAGATCCAGAAGCAACAGAAGGCAGGGAGGAGGAGGAAAGGTGAGGAGAGGCAACATAGAAGGGAAAAGCTAGGAGACAAGATGCAAAAGCAAGCCTTACCTTCAGCCAGCCATGTTTCCTGTAAGAAGTTCAGATCATGGAAGAGATCTGCAAGGCAAGGAATTAGGATACAATGATCCACCATGCAGAAGGAGCAATAGGGAGAGCAGGAATGAAAGGGGACAGGTTAAAGGGCAATAACAGAACCCAAAGTAAGATTCTTTAATCTGTATCCTATACATTTCACCCCATATCCGGTAAACACACACATACACACAGCAGGAGTGTGAAATCTGTAGTACCTCCACTGAAGTCATTGGTCTGCAACTCCCACCATCCCTTATCCCTGGCCTGGGGCTGATGGGAACCAAAGTCTAACTACATCCCTTTCTCCAGCCCTGAAATATTGTGTCATGTTGATTTCAAACCCCTAGCTTACATCATTGCAATTTTCTCCATCTTTGCCCCATCTGCAAATTGCTGTCTGCTGTGATCCTTTGGACAAGTGAGGAACACAAACATTCTATAGAAGCAGGAAAAATGTGTGTGGGTAGGGTGTATCACTGATAAAGCTACCTAGATTGTGGGGGGAAAGCCATTCACATGAACAAACACTGAAGACAGTTGTTAGGCTCTTATTCCTACATGGAGAGACAGGATGGTATTATGGCTATTGCTATACTAGGGCAAGGGAGATCCATGTTCAAGTCTCCTTTCAGCGATGATGATGCCCACCAAATGACTAAAGGGCTAAAATTGGGGGGGTGAGGTGGGAAGAACCTTTGAGTTTGCTGGCTACCCTGGCAACAACATGCTCAGGAGTAGGCTAAAAATGGCTTAGCAAAATGCCACAGCCATGGTTCCTGCCCCTAGGGACACCACACACTGAAGCTAGAAACTGGGCTGTCACAACCGTTCCAAAATGACATTGCCTCTGTCTTAGGAAGGGTGATCTTCATTGACCACAGATGGGAACAGTTTGCCTATTCAGATTGGAGGTTTCAGAAAGAGCATTTCCTATGGATGCACATCAAACTGTATAAGAAGAGACAGAAGTTGCTGTATTTGAAGACCAGGGGTCAGGATGCAACCTAGAATCTTATCTAATCCAGAAACCAAAGTTAACATCCATCTTTGGAGTGAGCCACTTAAAGAAAATAACTTTTAAAAGGATTAGACAGTTGATTTATTCAGAGGAACTGGGAATTCATAGGGATTAGCATTATGATCTGTGTACTGTACAAGGCAAGAGATATCTATTTGTTAAAGAACATTCTGAAATGAAAATCATTTCTTCAATCTACTGTCTACTCTAGGGGTGGAAAAACACAATATATTCTTTCACCTAGCCTTCACCCCCAACCTGGTACCCACCAGATGTTTTAGAAGGAGTACAATTCACATCAGCAAATATGGTCAGTGGTGAGAGGTCATGGGAAATACAGTCCAACATCATCACAGAAGACCCCAGGTTGGGGAACGACTACAATAAAGTCTACTTCAGCCTTCTGCCCTCCCAAATTACAATTTCCTGGGAATAACAGGAACTCAGTCCAAAATGTCTTAAGAGCACCAGGTCGGGAAACACTGGGGGGTTGCAGACTACCAGAAATAGTGCAAATTGAGTCCACTTTTAGGGTTAGGGTTAGGGTTCGGGAATCATGGGAACTGTATTTTATTGTGGCACCAGAGCTCTCTGACAGAGAAGGCTCAATGTCTCAGAAAAAAAACCAATTCCCATGATTCCCTAGCACTAACCCTAACCCTTAGAGTGGACTCAATTTGCACTATTTCTGGCAGTCTGCAACCCCCCACTGTTCTAGTGGAGTACTGAACACTGAACTCAAGATAATACACTGGCAAGGAACTGGCAAAGCTAGGAGACCAAAAGGAAAAAGAGTTCAGTCTCTCTTCCTCATTCTGCAAAATGGGAACAAAGGCTAAACTCAGATTATACTCACATTTCAGGCCAAAATCTTATCGTTCAGCTACAATCCGATCCACGCACAGTGTCTTCAAATGATTCATTATAGACCAGCCTTCCCTAACTTGACATCCTCCAGATATCTCAGGCTACAATTCCCAGCATCAAGCTGGCCAGAAGTGTTAGGTATTGTAGCCCAAAGCACCTGAAGGATGCTGGGTTGGATAAGTTATCCCACCCATCTCTCTCCAAAGCCTGTCCTCTCAACACACCTTCTGAGTCTGGAACATGGGGCACACCTGGATCCATGGATTTCCTCCGCGCAGGCATCACAACTCGGCTGTCCAGCATTCCATGTCCTGAGGGTTTCTGTAAGAAAACAGCCAACACCCCCCCCCCCCAACAAAAAAGACAGTTATCAAGATCACTTTTGGCTAACAAAACTATAAGGTATATCTGACCTCAGGAGGAAAGGAGCCAAAGATTGGCTCTCCATAGTTCACCCACCTGTGCAGAAGTATAAGGCACCTGCTGATCCAAATATCCTTTCATCCTCCCATCCGTCATGAGCGCAGATTTTTCACAGGCACACAGAGAGCAGGCAGCCAAACCTACAAATAGAATCATGAAAAGGGTGACCAGGAGAATAGGTGGGAAAGGTTTTCTGGCAACAGTGACAGGGACACTGCACAAAACACAGAATGAGACCTAAGATTCTTAGACTGATGCCTGGTAGGGAGAGACAGGGGAGACACAGTGGAGGAGAACTAAGGCACCAGGCCATTTTGCTGGCCCTCCCTTTCCTTCTCCAAACAATTTATTATTGCTTTTGTTGTGTGCCTTCAAGTTGTTTCCAACTTATGGTGACTCTAAGGCGACCCAACCAGAGTGGTTTTTTGGCAGAGAGGCTTTGCCATTTCCATCCTCTGAGGCTGGGAGAGTGTGACTTGCCCAAGATCACTCACTGGGTTTCATCACTGAGCAGGGATTTGAACACTGTTCTCCAGAGTCACAATCCAATGCTCAAACCTCTATACCAAAGCAAAATAGTACTTTTCTTTCTCTGACCCAGCCCAAAACAAAGCAACGGTAAGAGCAAAGGGATGCTTAACAGAGATGAGTGGGGGCCTATCATTAGTAACTCCTCTGCACATACCCATCCAGAGGTTCACCCACTTTCAAACCACATCTCCTTTTAGGTAAAGCCACCAAAAGGTTCCTGCTACCCTTCAATGTTCCAGCAACCACACCCTACCTTCTCCATAGGCATACCCTATCCTTCTTTGGGGTCCTATTCTAAACCTCCCCTCTTCTTGTCCCATACCATTTCCCCTCCTCATTCTATTCCCCCTACAAACTTAGTTTTCCTTGGCTTTCTGCCCTGAAACTCACATTCTCTTGCCCCCTGCAATACCTCACTTGTTTTGGACTCACCTGCAACCCTCCTTTCGGTATTTGGCCTCTCCCTTCCTTGGCACCCTCTCCTAGTCCTTGCCCACCCCTTACCAATTTTACCCTTCCACCTCTATTTCCCTGCAAGCTTCTCCTTCCTTCTGGATTTGGCTTCACCTTCTCCTGGATCTTGCCTCTGCAGTTTCCCCTTTCCTCAGCCTTTGCACCCTTTACTAGTGTTTACACCCTGCTAAGCCCACATCTCATGTCTTTCACCAGTCTCTGCCTGATTTGCCCCTTATCCCAAATCTGCCTTTGCTTATCTCTCCACTCCAGTTTGTACTTTGCCCCGGCTATGGCTGCAATCCTATACATATTTGTCTTGGAGTTAAGTCCAGTTCAGTTCAAGAAGATTTACATTGGAGAAGGGGTGAAGCTCTGTGTGTGTGTGTGTGGAGGGTAGATCTCCAAATAAGAATGCTCCCCTTCAAAGCTTCCTGCAGTCTCCAAATTTGGGACACTGTAACCCTTTAAAATATCAGTAGAGCATATAGAAATAGAGTTTAGGCATCCCAAGTAGTCCTTGTCTAAGAAAATCCTGTGAAATTCATGGGAGAAGGCACACACCCCTCCCAAGAAATGGGGGCAAGCAAAGGGTGCATCTACTCTCTAGAAATAATGCTGTTTGACACCACTTTAACTGCCAAGGCCCCACCCTAGAAAACCCTGGGCTTTGCAGTTTAGTGAGGCACCAGTAGAGAAGGTGCAAGACCTTGCAAAACTATAAATCCCAGGATTCCATAGGATGGAGCTACAACACTTCACCAGCTACAGCTACAACACTTCAAACAGTGTCAAGCTGCATTCTTTCTATAGAGGACAAAGTAGCTCAAAGTGACCAAGGGAATGCAAACAACAGCACAAAATATCAGACAGATCTAGCTGTGAACAATATTCAGTGTTCTCACTCTCTGCAATGCTAGAAATTTGGGGAAGGAAAATTTCATGAAGATGCGGGGGAAAGACCTATTTACTGGAGGCAGCAGCCTGTAACCCTGGTTCCAGTAGACTTGGGGCCTTTGCAGACTGCCAGAAATAGTGCAAACTGAGTCCACTTTAAGGGTTAGGGTTACTGCTAGGGAATCATGGGAATTGTTGTTGTTGTTTTTTCTGAGACATTGAGCCTTCTCTGTCAGAGAGCTCTGGTACCACAATAAAATACAGTTCCCATGATTCCCTAACCCTAACCCTAAAAGTGGACGCAATTTGCACTATTTCTAGCAGTCTGCAAAGGCCCTTAAATCCTTAAACAGGACTGGGTTATGAAGATCTCTTCCCCCCCCCCCCCTCTTAATCTGCTATAACACTCCTTTCCTATTTGGCTCTCCTAATCTCCCCCTTCCCAAGAAAAGCCCCACATATAACTTCATCCTTGGCCCTTCTTCTGCCCTCTTTCTTGCCCTTGGCACCCCCTCATTCACAGGTCAGATCTAGGCCCCATAGCAATGCCCAAGGTCCTTTCCCCCTTTGCATGACTTCTGGAACCCTTCCTGGAATCCCAGCCCCTTTTTCCAGGAGAACTTCTCTTTCCTCACCTGAGAAGGCTGGAGATATTGGGGAAGGGGGAGTATTTAATCCAGATCTTCCAGGCTGGCCCTTCCAACCCTGATGCCACCACCTTAACCGACGGCGGTGGCTGCTTCTCGGGGGAAGGAGCCGGGCAGGATTGCTCCCGCCTCCAGCCCAGACTCGTTTCCTCTTTCCCCCCAACAGCCGCTATTCTGTTTCTCTTTGTTTCATTGACTTTGTGAATGGAGGCAAAAAGGAGCGCGCGGGGAGGGGGGAATTCCCTCGGCGGGCCGGGACACGCCCAGCCAATCAAGGCTCGGCGTGGCGTTCTTTCTGCCCGGAGGAGGCGTGGCTTGGGAGCGCAGGGCCAATCAACGCAGGGCGTTCGGGGATTCATTCATGGCTGGGAGTCCCATTCACAAAAACACACACACGCACACATACGCAGAGAGAAGGGCGCCCAGGATTCATTCATAAAAGGCTTCCGAGGGAGGGAATGTGTTGTAGAATACAGAGGGCTTGGACACAGACAGGCCCCACTCTTTTCCTCCTGACTTCTAACTGTTATTCCTTCTGTTATTTGGGCAGATAGTGGATCTTCTTGTTTAATTGTTTTTAATTGTTCCCTGCTTTTAATTAATTTTTATTTTACCTATTGTTTTTGTATTTTTAGATTGTACGCCTTTGGCAGGTTTTTATTTATTTTAATGCTTTGATTATCTCTTTGTAGAGCGCTGTGTACATTGACAGCGCTTTAGAAATAAACGTTAATAATAATAATAATAATAACTGGTTATCTTGTGACATTATTATTATTATTATTATTATTTATTTTGGCTCCTCTTCGATTTATTTATTTATTTGATTTAATTGATTTATATCCCACCTTTCTCCCAAAATTGGATCCTAACATTAGCGTTAAAAGTAAGGGGGGTATTTAGATAATCATGAACATACAAAAACATTTGGGGGAATACTTTGGCCTTTTTTTTAAAAAAAATATTTTTTTATTATTAATAAATTCTTTATTAACAAAGACAAACAAACATGAATCGGCAAATGGGACCCACATGACAAAACAGCCAAATAAATACAAAGCAACTACAAAAATCTCCATCTTAATTCATCCTAATGCTCTCCCTCCGCTCCCCTCTTTAAAATCACAAGGAAACAAATACACAAAAATTAAAATTTGACTTCCTGCTTCTCTCTGTTTGCTTTCTAAATTACAGTAATATATAAATTCTCTTCTTTAGTCTTCATATATATTTCATGGCTTTTTTTTTTTAAGTGTCTGCAAATCGATTCCTTTTGAGAGGATGGTTTTATTTAGAGGCCCTGTTTCAGAGTTTGAAGTGCTAGTGGATGGCTTTAGAAAATATTAACGTTCCTTGTTGTTGTTGTTATTGTTACTGTGGGCCTTCAAGTCGTTTCCGATTTATGGCAATCATAAAGTGAACCCTACCATGAGGGTTTTTTTTTTTACATCCTCGGGCTGAGAGAGTGAGACTTGTCCAAGGTCCCCCTAGTGGGTTTACATGGCTGAACTGGAATTCGAACCCTGGTCTCCAATGTCATAGTCTGATGCACAAACCACTGCACCGTGCTTGCTAAAGATCCTTAACCAGGTTTAAAGGACAGGGTCTCTTTTCTCCCTTTCGTACTACACAGTTCTACCACTTTGATTCCAGTTTTACTGACATGGTTCCATCCTATGAATTTGTAGTTTAGGGAGGTGTGCTTAGAATTCCTTGTCAGAAAGCTCTAGCACCTTACCTTCCAACATTTTTTAAATTATTGAAACCCACTGGGTGACCTTGGACAAGTTACATCCTCTCAGCCTCTAGGGAAGGCAATAGCAAACCTCCTCTGAACTAATCTTCCTAAGATGAGCCCATGATAGTTCGGCCTTAGGGTCACCATAAGTCAGAAATGACTTGAAGGCATACAACACCAACAAGTTAGAGCAGGAACTGGCAACCTATGGCCCGGGGGCCGGTTAAGGCCCCGGTCCCTGGACTTACTGGCCCAGGCCAAAGGTTGCCGCTGCCGCTGCGCACCGCCACCGCAACACGTTCTTGCAGCTCTGGGGTTGCGGTCGCGATGCGTTTGTGCATGCACAGTACTCTTGCGCATGCGCAAACATGTCACGGCCGCCATTTTGATTTCCAAAATGGCGGCTGCGACATGCGACGCTGTGGCTGCGGCTGTTGCGCGCTGCGGCGGCTGCAGCGGCCATGGCGGCAGCATGCGTGGGGGGCGCGCGTGGAGGAGGAGGGTGCGCACGCGCACGTGCACGCACCACCATCCCCCCCCCCCCGGCCCAGCCGAGACCTGGGCTACGGGAGACCGGCCCAGGTCTTAAAAAGGTTGTCTTCCCCTGAGTTAGGGTGAGGTGATTGCCTCAGACAGCAGATTCTGGAAAGGCAACTAAGACAGCTCCCTAAGACAGCTATTCCCCTCTGCCACATGGCATTTCTCTGGGACTGCTGCCACACTGCAGAAATAAAATAGTTTGACACCACTTCAACTTCCATGGTTTAATGGTATGGAATTCTGGGACTTCTAGTTTGATGGGGCACCAGAACTCTGACAGGGAAAAGATAAATGTCTCCCAACAAAACTACAAATCCCAGAATTGCATAGCATTGTGTCATAACAGCCAATGTGGTATCAAACTTCTTTATTTCTGCATTGTGGCAGCAGTCCAGTCTCTAAATTAGCCTAGTACTTTAGGTATACTGGAAGACAATCTCCCACCAACAATGTACAGGACTGAATTGCCCATAACTAGAATTGCCAATCCACTCAGCTTGTATGGAGAGATTGGGGGTAAGAGGATGGGTTTTCATCTTGCCCTTCATCATAGGCAGCAAGATGTCTTTGGCTTGCCCTGAAACGGAGGAGAACATCCAATCAGGAACAATAGTTTAACGTGCACCATTGTTGTTATTGTGTGCCTTCAAGTCACTTCTGATTTATGTCAACTCTAAGGTCAACCCTATGCCTAAATACCATACAGGCACCAGATCCAAAAACACCTCCCAGTATTCCTTGCCTAAGAAAACCTATGAAATGCATGGAGCAGCCATAAGTCGACAGCTGATTTGAAGGCACGCACGCACGCACACAGCAAACCTATAATGGGGTTTTCTTTGGAAAAAATTGTTCACAGTGGGTTTGCTATTGCATTCCTCTGAGTATGAAAAAATGTGATGTGCCCAAAGTCACCAAATGGTTTTACATATCCAAGTGAGGATTCAAACCCTGGTCTCCAGAGACATAGTCCAATGCTCACTTACTCCCAAAGTAAATGTAGACAAGTTTACAGCTTTAATCATTTTATCATTGTTGCTCATCTTTGGTATGAGGACTATTAGGTACTGAATGTTGGGGTCTTGTACCAAGTCAGACCACTGATCCATCTAACAGAGTGATGTTTGCACTGAGTGGCAGCAATGGCTTTGTAGGGTTACAGGCAGGGATTATTCCCAAACCTACCTGGAAATGCCAAGGATAGAAGCTAGAACATTTTGCAGGCCAAGCATGGACTCAACCATGGAGATTTGGCTTCTTTGACTTTGTTCCCTCTTTCACTGAATGTTCATTCTATTAAAATAGCTCTGTGTTATACATTAATTCATTTGATTTATATCCCAACTTTCTTCCAAATGGAGAACCATGGTGGCTTACAACATACTCAAAAACAGGTACATGTGAAAGAAGTGTGAAAATGTAGATGAAGGTAAGAGAATGTAGATGAAGGTATGTAAGTGTGGAGAGAAAGGGATAAATTGTGAGGCCGATGAGAGGAGTTGAGGAGATGAGATGGGATGAGGGAGCGAGACAAAGAAGGAGGAGGTTGGGAAGGATGGTCAAAAAAAGGACTGATAGGAATAGGGTTGGGACTGGAGAAGATTAGTAAGTTTTAAAGGTGAATTTAGAAAGGAGTATAAGAAAGTAGGTGAAGCAAAGGGCGGAGAAAGTAAAGAAGATTCGAAGAATGTTGAAAGATTATCATGGTTAATTTATGGGTTTTTTAATATAATCCATACCTTTATCAATTTATGGTTGTAGGTGCTATATATCGGCTTGTCTTGTAGGTTTGTTATTTGTTATTAATCATATTGTATAAACGTGTTTTTGTTTTGTTTTGTAAATTTGGGATGTTTGGAATGTTTTGGAATATTTTAATTTGTATAATAAAATAAAATGATTATTTTTTTTAAAAAATGGGTACAAATAAAGACACAATACATACAAAAGAGGGGAGCGACAGAGAGATGGCAAAGACAGAAGGTCATGGCAGAGAGAGAAGGGGACGCAGAAAGAGAAACTTGGAAATGTTACTTTGTTGGACTGCAACACCTTCCAAAAAGGTTCTTCCACCTGGAAGGGGAGGGAGGAGAAAGAGAAAGAAAAAAGTGAGGCGGTGACAGAGAGAGAGAGAGAGGAGGGTGTAAAGAGATAAATTAGGTAAACCCGTCCATTTGAGTCTGGCTGCACCCAGAACTTGGAAAGAGTTAACTCTGTTGGACTGAAATTTCCTCCCAAAAAGTTCCTCCACTCCAGGTCTACACTGCCTGGCAGGCAGTAATGGCTAGTGGCTCCTATGTCAGGGCTGCAGTGAACCTACGCTGGAGTTTAGTCTGAAATTTAAAGACACTACCCAAGGTGCTGCTTCTTTAAAGTTGGGACCAAACCCTAGATTGGATTTGCCTTTCCAGTGAAATGGGAACCACCAACCGTTACTGTTGGCAAGAGCTCTTCAAGAGTTTCAGGTGAGGTCTTTCCTGGCCTAACTTGTTGTGTTGGCAGGGATTAAATCTGGGACCTTCTGCATGCAAAGCCCACATGCTTCCACTGGACTCAAGCATCCCTCTTCTATTTTAGGATTTACGTCTTCACTAAGTTTCTTCTCAAAGGAAACAACAAGTAACTTTAGCAATTGTCTTCTTGCTGAAAGGAATTTTGTAGAAGAACCTCTTCAACAAACACAGGATCTTTTTCAAATGTTAGAAGAATATGGGAAAGTATTGGGTTTCAAAATTAACTTTGAAAAAACAGTAATAATAACCAAGAATATGGATAAGAAAGAAGAAAAGAAATTACAAGAAACAACCAGATGCAAGATAAGCAATAAAGTAAAAATATTTAGGAATTTGGATCTCTAAAAGAAACACGGAATTATATGAAAATAATTACAAACCTAAATGGAAAGAAATCAAGAATGACCTAATAACATGGAATAATTTGAAATTATCCTTGTCAGGAAGAACAGAAACTGTTAAAATGATGGTTCTTCACTAAGATAAACTTCCTATTTCAATGCATTCCAATAATTCATAGTAAAAAAATATTTCAAGACTGGCATAAAGATATTAGGGAGTTTATCTGGAATAATAAAAAACCACAAATTGATTGGAAAACACTGACAAGGAAAAAAGAAGATGGGGGTAAAAATTTACCAGATTTAGAACTTTATCACAAGGCAAATGCACTGGAATGGTTATCGGATTGGATTAAACTAGAAAAAAATGAGATGTTGAGAATTGAAGGATTTAATAATAGATTTGGATGGCATGGTTATCTTAGTTATGGAAAATCAAAAATACATGGTGAATTTAACCATCATGTAATTAGAAGAGCACTTTTGAAAATTTGGTTAGAAGTTAAAAAAGAGATGTATACGAAATTGCTGCTTTGAATATCACCACATGAAGCCTTTTTTGGGAGATGGACAGCGGTAAAAAATGGTTAAGATATAAGTAAATATTTAAAAAATCACAAAGCAAGGAATTGGAACTTAAAACAATTAGCGAATTACAACAATTGGACCCAAAAATGCACTGGTTGTTATATATACAACTTACAGAAAGATTTAAAATAGATATAAAACAACAAGGATTTGAAAAAGACTTGACGGATTTGGATATAATATATTTGAATATAATATTTCAAGAGGAATCAAGGAAGAAAAGAGTGAGCAGACTTTACAAAATATTAATGGATAGGAAACAAGAAACAGAGAAGATATCAGAAAATATGATAAAATGGAAAGAACAAGGAAAAAAACATAAATTTACAAGATCTCAAGATTTGAAAGAAAATTATTGGAAAATGGAACAGAGATGGTATTTGACCCCATCAAGAATAGCCAAAATAAATAAAACAAATGAAAATATGTGTTGGAAATGCAAACAAAATATAGGATCTTGGGTTCACGTGTGGTGGCGATGCTAAAATAAAGAAGTATTGGGGGGAAATACACAACACAATACAAAAAATATTTAATATCCAATTTGAACAAAATCCGGAACTATATTTGTTAAATATGACAAATAAAATAGACCCGATTGTTGAGAGGAAATATGGGAGGATCATTCCTTATATGGTGACAACTGCAAGAATACAACTGGGGCAAAAATGGAAAATGCAAGAATTGCTGACTTTAGATGAATGGCTTTTGAAATTAACTGAGATGAAAGAAATGGACCATTTGATGAAGATACTGAATAACAAAGATTCTGAGGAATTGGACGAAGAATGGGCTCCGTTAGAAAAATATTTAGAAGAATTATGGAATTAAAAGGCAAAGCAATACAAAGCAGAACTAAAACAGGGGTTATTAAGGGGGGTTGCAGACTGCCAGAAATAGTGCAAATTGAGTCCACTTTTAGGGTTAGGGTTAGTGCTAGGGAATCATGGGAATTTTTTATTCTGAGACATTGAGCCTTCTCTGTCAGAGAGCTCTGGTGCCACAATAAAATACAGTTCCCATGATTCCCTAACCCTAACCCTAACCCTAAAAGTGGACTCAGTTTGCACTATTTCTGGCAGTCTGCAACCCCCCTAAGTTGTTTATTGTAGAATTATGGGTGTTATCTCGAGAATTTATGGTTAAATGTTTTATTTTAATTAGTACGTGATGATTTTGGAGGGGGAAAGTAAGAGAGAGGGTAACAAAAGAATGGTTAAATAGAGATAAGTAAAAGTAATAATAATGGAGACATGCTTACTTTCGAAGAACTATGGAAGTATTATTTTATATAAATGTATCTTAATGATGAAAAAAAAAAGAAAGGAATTTTTCGAAAACCATGCAGTTTTCAAATCCTTTTCATAAATCAGGTCTTATTCTGCACAAAGTTCACATGTGGTTGCTTTGCACAGAGAACAGCATTTTGTGTAAATCTTGTTTCCTGTGCAGAAAATTTTCTAGACAAATCAAATATGGGTGAATTTTGTGCAGAATAAATCACAATTACAATTACATTGGTCCCTCTGTTGGAAGCAGCATTTTCGTCACAAGAAATAATATTTCTACATAAAAATATAATTTTCTGCCTAGAAATATTATTTTTTGTTCAAAAATTGATATTTTCTGTGCAAAACAACAAGTAAATTTTCCACAGATTACGTCCGGTACTGCGAAGATTCTCATCAGTCAGGATTCTTGACAGGGTTTCTCAACACTCAAAAAACATGTTTTTGACCATTTTAAAAATATTTCTAAATATTCTTTCCATTCCATTTACCTCTACCTTCAGTCATGGAACAGCTCTTCACACAAAAGTTGCCACCCCCAAGAGTGCCAAGCTTTTTACCCACCGCTTCAGTTTGCCCATGTTGCTGCCTAATCCTGCAGCCTCCTGTCCAACCCAACCTCCACCTTTCCATGGAGGGCATCATCATCACCTCTTGGTATTCCTTACCAGTCCTTTTCTTATAATTTTCCTGAGTGGAAAAGAAGGGAGTCGTGTGGGGCACTTTCCATGCAGGAAGGAAGCCATTAAATGCCTTAGCACTTTGAGAGATTAAATGCCATAACTTACGGCAGCAGGAGTTTCTGCAAAATGTTATAATGTAAGAAAACAATTAAAAAGAGTTATCTAAGGGTGTGCAATGGTTTTATTGTGATGGAGTGCACAGTTAATTGATTGCCATCTTGTAAGATTGGACTGGGGGCGGTGGCAGTGGAGCAGTAAATGACAATGGCTCCGGAAGTGTGAAAAAGCTTGGCTGACTGGCTGGGGGGGGGGGCAGAGGGAGGGAGGGAGGGTGGAAGAGTGGCTGCATCCACACTGCTGAAATAATCCAGTCTGACACTGTTTTACCTGCCCTGACTCAATGCTATGGAATTCTGGGAATTGTAGTTTGTGGTGGCCCCAGAGCGGTACTCCACAGTGGTTCTGCAGTGTGGATGCAACTAGTGTCTCCAAAAGAGATGTCCACCCTGAGAAGGAAAGGAGAGCATCTTGTTAAAAAATACCTACTGTCATCAAACAGGTCAACCTCCGAATTCTAGCCTGACAGCATATGCTCCAACTCTCCTGATATGGATGGAACAGTCCCAATTAATCCTCTGTTGCCCTATTATTATTATTATTATTATCATCATCATCGTCATCATCGTCATCAGCTTTTAAAATGTCCCATTTTCCCTTTCCTTATCTTGCATTCGTCCCTGGTCCTCAGCTTCCTTCAGTGGCTGTAAACTAAGTTCAAAATGCAAAAGCAGTTTGCTCTCAGTTAACTCAGTGTGGGGAAAGAAAAGGAGGAGGTGGAATCTTGCCCTTCCCAGTTGGCTCAGGCAAAGCTAGGAGAGGCTGCAGCACTTTGCTTCTGTTTGAGCCTGCTGGGAAGCAAGAGCAAAAGCACTTACATTTCTATACCACTTTAAAATGCTGGGCAAGGAAGGGAAAGACTCTGCCTCCTTCCCGCCTCTCCTCCCTGACGAGGCTGAATCTGCACTGCAGAAATAAGGCCGTTTGACACTGCTTTAACTGCCATAGCTTAGTACTATGGAATTCTGGGATTTGTAGTTTCATGAGCTATTTAGCCTTATCTGTCAGAAAGCTCTGGTGCCACAAGGAACTGCAGGTCCTAGGAATTTATAACATTGAGCCATGTCAGTTAAAGCAGTGTCAAAGTGCTTTATTTCTGCAGCCTGAGTTAATTAAGGGATTTGGTGGGTGGAGGAAACGCAGTCTACATTTGCGCTTTGAATTAAGTTTACAGCAATTGAGGCAAGCTGAATACAAAGGGAGAAAGGGGAAGTGGAGAAAGAAACTGGAACATTTTAAAACCAACTGAAAAAGTGGGATGACCGACGATTAATTGGGACTGGCCCTGCCAAACTGGAACAATTGGAAGGTATGGGCAGGAGTACATTTCATTTCGACCCAACACAACTTTTTTCAGACTTAAGCAAATTATTTTTAAGCACTCAGTGCAATTCTATGTACTCCTATGGAAGTTCCACAGAGTCCA
The DNA here is from genome assembly GCA_026167975.1 of Phrynosoma blainvillii. Lineage (NCBI taxonomy): Eukaryota > Metazoa > Chordata > Lepidosauria > Squamata > Phrynosomatidae > Phrynosoma > Phrynosoma blainvillii. The sequence goes on from JANUYF010000005.1 coordinate 122,770,857, forward strand.
AATCTTGGGGGGGGGGCTTCTTTGGATTACAACTCCCAGATGCCTGGAGGATTCTGGCCACTGCAGTCCAGAAAGGAATCTTTCCTTATGCTGTTGCTGTTCTAGGATACTAAATATCCAGGTAACATCCCAGCATGTTGAAGTGGTTTGACCATTAGACTACGACCGTGGAGACCAGGGTTCAAATCCCAGCATGGCCATGTAAAGCCATTGGGTGACCTTGGGCAAGTCACTTGCTCTCAGCCTCAGGGGAAGGCAAGGTCAAACCTCCTCTGAACCAGTCGTGCCAAGAAAACCCCATGATAAGCTGGACATGACTTGAAGGAATACAGCAACAACACATCCCCTTGCAATAGAGCAGTTTTAAAGAGAACTCTGCCTTGGATAGAGGGATTTGGTGGGTGGAGGAAATGTTCCAGCCAATATCAAAACACAACTTCAGGATTGTGATATGATCTCTTGGGTTGAAATTAAGGACCTTCTGAGCAGAGACTCCGCTGAAATGAAGCACTGCTCAGATCACCACTCCCTAATTGAACAAGAGGAAATTGAACCAAGAATGGTGACTTTAGAAAAATAACCTCTCGGATCATTGCCCATCTGGTGGAGGTGGGGCATTGGGCAGGATGACAAATAAGATCCTTTCCTTTCAACCTGTAAGCCTTTATCTATTCTACATACTTAGTATTCTAACCTTGCAGCTTTCCAAATTCCTCTTGAAACATGAGGATGGGAAATGGAGGAAGGAAGGTTTATCTCATAAAAACAACATGATGAGAGGATCGGTGGCAAATCCAAGCCCCATTATTTTCTTCGTAGAATTCAATAAGATTCTAACAGACCCAAAGGATCATGAGCAACTTATTTATAATTCCAGTCTAGGGATGGAGAGTTTCATCAGAACTGAGTGAGAATTTTGTTTCTTTTCATGTATGATGAACATTTTTCAAAAATGTGCAAAATCAGAATTTTCTAAAATTCACATTTTTTACATACAGTAGGAAAAGCTAGAAATTAAACAAATGTCAATGTAGAAGACAGGGACCTATTCACCCACATTTGTCCACCCAGACCTAGGGTTTTGGGTCTTGCACTCTTAAAAGTCTGGGTTTGAAACACTATGGATTTTTTTCACTCTTGGAAAAAAAGATGGGAGCATAGCAGGATGCTCCCGTCAATATCGCACAATTTTGCCAAGATGATCACGCAATGTCCTGTGATGTCGTGATTATCCTGTGAAGAAACAGGAATTCTGGCCTCACTTTTTATTCACGGAAAAATCCTGTGAATATAAAGCAGCACAAGAATTCCTGTTTAAGTGAGAATCTTGGCAAAATCGTGCAATATTGACGGGGGCATCCTGCTATGCTCCCATCTTTTTTCCAAGGGTGAAACAAATCCAAGTGTGGAAAAGTCCTATGCTGGGACTGAATTAGGGTTGCCATCTCTCTGTTTCATTCTATGGCTTTAATATCACTCTATTATTACTCCTGAAGAAGTGGATTAACATCCATAAATTCTCACACTAAAATAGAGAAGTTAATCTCAAAGAGGCTGCTAGATTCTTCTCCCACCCACACATTCCCCCCTCCTTTTATTGTTATTATTTTTTTTTCTGAGAGGCTTGTCATCTTTATCATCTATATGGCAGGCAGGTACAACATGGTTCATTCTATATGGAAATAGCATAACCATACCTATTGCATTTGGGCAGGTCAAATGGAAAAGAATTTTATCTCCGTTTTGGAAGAATTTACCAAAGTTTAAAATTTCTTGAAATTCAAGATAGGAAACATTTAAAAATATTGAATGCAGGAGTGATAATTTTTTCCGATCTCTTTGTACCTACACTGAACAGTAGTTTCATGCCAGTTTAAATTATTTGGCTCCATCCTGTAGAATCCTGGGATTTGTAGTCTGATTACTGTCTGGAATTCTCTGCTTGAGGGCTCTAATAATTTGGTTCAAGGGACTCTAGCTAGTGTGAGAGCTTACTAGCAGAGGAATTGAAGGATTCCAGCAAACTACAACTTCCAGGATTCCACAGTGGCAATTAACTCATTTTTAACTTGCTACAATGGTGTAGTGTCAACACACTTACAGAGATGAGATTTGCCACTTCCCCTCTTTACCTATTACTCCTTTTTAGGTGGAGGGACCATACTGATTCTCAATTGAACATATTTCTAAACATATATTTGTAAATGCAATTAATATCTTTCTGCCTCAGAAAGGACTAAGGAATGATGGGTTAGGCCTTTACTTCCCAGACCTTGGGAAAAGCTCTTGGACTACAAATCAGTGGTTGTGCTTGCTGGAGGATTCTGGGAGTTGTAGTCAAAAAGATAACTTTCACCAGCGTATGGCTAGCTTTCAACTGTACATCGATGCAAACTCCAGCAGAAACTATTGACTTTCTAGGGAAGAAGGCACTTCTCAGAACACAAGCCTCACCACCTCTTCAGATTATATGGCATTGTCCCAAAATTGAGATATATTTTGACTGGTCAGCAATCTGTACTAAGAATGTTTTTCAGGGTGGGGTGCTGCCAAGTTTGGATTAAAGTGGTTGGGCCTCTGGAGCAGTTCCAAAAACAGGGGCCCATTTATGTCACATGGGTGAGCCATTTTAAAGGAGTATTATAGAAATGGAGAGCCAGCGTGGTGTAGTGATTTGAGCACTGGACTCAATAAAGTTTGAATTCCCACTCAACCATGAAACCCACTGGGTGACACTGGTCAAATCACACTCTCTCAACCTCAGAGGATGGCAATGGCAGCCCCCCTCCGAAGAAACTTGCCAAGAAAATCCCATGATAGGGTTGCCATCAATCGGAAATGACTTCAAGGCACACAACAACAACAGTTATAGAAATGAAATTCATGACAAAATCTCCCACATTTCACAGATGAAAACTGGGGCTCCTTTGGCCAAACAACATCATAGCACACAGGCAAGAAGGCAAAAGCTATTAAGAAGGAAGAAAGCACAAGCTAGAAGAAGCTGCCGCAGTTTGCTTTTGCCCAAGCCTACTGGGAAGGGGAAGATTCCATCCCCTCCTCTCCCCATTGCTGAGTTAATTGAGTACAAATTATTTCAATACTTTTAACTCAGTTTGTAGCAATTCATGTAAACTGAGGACAAAGCGGAAAAGTGGAAGGGGGAGAGAAAAAGTAGGACATTTTAAAAGCCATCGGAAAAGATGGATGACAGAGGGAAAGTTGGACAATATCAGATCAATAATGCAGGAGATTTGGGAACTGACTACTGCAGAAGATGAAACAAGTGACACTTTTTCCTTTTCAGCACTTGGCCCTTAGATAGTAAGGGGCCTGGGGTAATTGTATCTATTAAACCACTAACATTTTGGCCCTGAGTGTTCCCATATCCTGCTTCCCAGTCCACTATTTGAAGGGCTGTCAGAAGACAATCCTGCATTTGAAGACAGTCCTCTGTATGAAGGGCTGTTTAGCCCAAGTCCAGTTTTGAATTAAAGAACCCAAAAAAGGGAGAGTACCCTTGAAGCCACGGACCAGGAACTCTGAAACAGTAGATTGGGCAAGTATACAGGTCAACAGACTTCTCTACTGGGGTGAGATTAATGTCTTGTATTTCTTTTTGAATTATAGTAATTGTCCAGAATCCTTTATCATGGTCTATGTTACATTATGTATACTTAGCAACATAGTAAAAGCACTAAACAGTATCACAACAAGACTGTTATAGAGGTAGAATTCACAGATATAGCCATGTTAGTCTGTAAAATCAGTGTGTAAAGAGATCTTGTAGCAACTTTGAGAAGTGAAAGAAAGAAGTTGGCAGCATGAGCTTTCATAGATTTAAATCTACTTCCTCAGATGCATTTGGTGACCAGCAAAGTAGATGTACGTCTACAAAAGCTCATGCTTTCAACTTCTTTCTTTCAGTTAGTCTCAAAGGTGCTACAAGATCTCTTTACACACTGTTATAGAACGATTGTTCCATTTTAATTGCTATGGCTGCCACCTGTGGACTTCTGGGGTTTGTAGTTTAGGGAGGCTTAAGAACTCTCCGGCTGAGCATTCTAAATGTAGTATGATATTGTCCTAGGAAACCCTGTTAGTGAATTGCAAAGATGTACAAGAGGACAGCAGCAAGATTGTCTCGATGTACATTGGCACACCATAGCTAGTGTCCCAATGCACAACAGGACCAATGCGCGAGGCCAATGTGCATCAGTCACTTTGCTGGCTCCCCTACATAGTAACGTAACAGTAGCTCCTTACTGGATGCAAACATTGTGGAACTGCTCAATTCTAACTCCCACTTATGTCTTACTTAGGAAGATGTAAATCCCTAGTAGGATTCCAGCCATTATTTATGATTATGTATGAGTGCATATGCACATGCATCCATATTCTGCACCCCCCCTTTCCCCCCTTTTTTTTTGGTAACGTATAAGAGGCACACCTAGCTGGAAGCAGAATCTGTCTTTTTTGCAAACTTGGGGAGTTTAGATGCAAATTTAGACAAAGTGATTATAATTTAAATAGCATTGAAATACACTTCCCTTCCTTGGCTTTGAAGAATGTGACACAGTGACTGGTATGCCTGTTTCTCATCCACTGCTGTTCTGCTGCTGCTTTAGACCCTGTTCTGCTCTCCTCCTTAGGCCATTACATACCTTCAACTGTCCTGATTTGCCAGGAAAAGTCTCATTTAATCCTCTGTCACCCAACATTTCTGGCTGATTTTAAAATGCCCCAGTTATTCTTTTCTCCTCCCTTTGTCCTCAGCTTATTTCAGTTGCTGCAAATGAGTTCAAAGTGCAAAAGTGGTTTCTGCTCGACTAATCTCAACAAGGAGAAAAGGAGAAGAGGGGGTGGAATCTTGCCCTTCCCAGTTGTCTCAGGCAAAAGCAAACTGCTGCAGCCTCTCCTAGCTTGTGCATTCCTCCTCATTAATAGCTTATGCCATCTTGACCACACTCTGATGTTGCTTGGCCACACAAGTCCCTATTTTTATATGTTAAATGTTAAAGGGTATGTCTTTGTTTTTAAGCCAGATCTGGACTATGGAGTCCTTTAGAACAGAATATGCATTCTAAAGCAGAGGTTGCCTGGCACTCTGCTAGAGGACTGGCCCCTGTAAAGAAGGACACCTGGACAGCCTAGTGGGGGAGCAATATCTTGGCAGGCTCCATGAGTAGCTGGAGGAGCCACCAATAAAACCTGATCAATGGGCCGCCTTTTAAGTTGCGATGGATCAGTGACCCAGCTAATAGCTCCCCTGCAGAAAAAGGAAGTTATAGTCAATAAAAGGGAGGAATCAATGGGAAAAATCTATTAAGAGAGTGAACAGTGGGGGGACCTTTGGTTTAACAGCAACCTCCTTTTGGAAAGGAGCCACTGAATTTGTGTGCGGCAGGCTTTTAACTCTCTCAGCACCAAAAGTCTGCCAGAAAGGTGGACAGCACAGAGATGCTGGTGTCCCAGAACTCTGGGAAATTACTCTTTTGGACTGCAAGTTCCAGAACCCCCAGACAACATGGCTGCTGTCAGGAGATTATGGGAGCTATAGTCCAAAATAATTTATAGCTTCCCAACTGTCCTTTTACTCTGTCCCTCTTTAGAGCAGCAACTCTACTGCATCGTAAGTGCTTAGCTCCACCCTATGGAATCTTGGGATTTGTAGGTTTACAAGGTCTTGCACCTTCTCTGTCAATGAGTGCTGGTGCCTCACAAAACAACAAATCCCAGGATTCTGTGGGATGGAGCCATGGCAGTTAAAGTGATGTCAAAGTGCATTATTTCTACAGTGCAGATGCAACCTTAGAGTGCATTCACCACAACCTACATTAAGACTAGGCAATTCTCATTCTTTCAAGCCTTTTTTTTTGGGGGGGGGGGAGGGGAACAACAATTCCCATCTACCTTTACCACTACAGTCACTGACAAAGAATTCTGGTAGCTGCAGTTTAAAAACATCTGTTGGGCATAGTTGCCCACTTCTGCTCTAAATATTGCTGGGAGGAGAATGAAAGTTTGAAATGTCAAAAAATGGCCAGCAGAATTTGCAAAGGACTGTTGTTTGTTCTTTGTTCTCGTTCACGTTTTTACAGATTTCTTTCCTCAAATTCTAATAATGAGCATTCAACAGCCATGCTGGTTGAGGAGTTATGGAAACTGTCATCCAAAACAAAATTTCCCCTCAAGCTCTTTTCTCATATTTGGTTCAGAACAAGCTGAAACACAGCAGGCTGTTGAGGAGCTTTGTAGATCTCAAGCACACATCCGAGTTAGTTTCTCATTGTCCCATTTGGAAAGTAACTTATCGCCTTTGGACTCCCTCCCTCCAGCCTTGTCTCCTCTGTTCCACACATAGCATGGCCACATATGTGCCTCTGAAAAAGAGTGAATGCAGCACCTCCTCTCCAAAAAAGACAAAACAGGGCACAGATTTCAATGCCATTTGTATGTTATAAATTATACCATCTGTATTTACATCTCATTTACATATCAATATATATTACATTATATATACAAGGTGATTCAAAAAGAATGGTGCAAAACCAAATAAGAACAGCTTTACTTTTGCACCTTTCTTTTTGAATCACTATGTATATTATTATATAATGTCTGATAGTCCTGATGAGGAATCTGTACTTAGGACAAGAGGCTACTGTCAGAACAGAACATGGAGAACAGAATGGTTCCCACTTGGCAAAGGAGTCAGACAAGGCTGTGTGTATCCTTTCACCCTATCTGTTCAACTTGTATGCAGAACATATTATAAGAAAAGCAGGCTTGGACACAGAAGAAGGAGGAGTGAAAATAGGAGGAAGGAATATCAACAATCCAAGATATGCAGATGACACCATAGTACTAGCAGAAAACCTCACAGACCTGGAACACCTACTAAGGAAGAACAAAGAAGAAAGTGCAAAGGCAGGCTTAATAATGAACATAAAGAAAACAAAAATAATGACCATCGAGGACCTTCACAAGTTCAACCTAGACAATGAAAAAATAGAAATAGTAAAAGAATTCCCAAACATTGATAGAAATGGGGACTGCAGTCAGGAAATCAGAAGAAGATTAAGAATGGGGAGGGTGGCTATGAAAGAACTAGAAAAGATTCTAAAATGCAAAGATATACAACTCAGCACAAAAGTTAGAATCATACAAGCCATTATATTCCCAATTACCATGTATGGATGTGAGAGCTGGACAGTTAAGAAAGAAGATAGGAGGAAAATCAGCGCATTTGAGATAATGGGGCACTGGAAAGAGTGCTAAGGATCCCATGGACAGCCAAAAGGACAAACGAGTGGGTCCTAGAACAAATCAAACTGGAAACCTCCCTAGAAGCCAAAATGACCAAACTTAGACTGTTGTAATGTGAACTCGTAGGCTTTCATGGCCGGCATCCATAGTTTTTTGTGGGTTTTTTGGGCTGTGTGGCCATGTTCTAGAAGAGTTTCTTTCTGACGTTTTGCCAGCATCTGTGGCTAGCATCTTCAGAGAAAACTGGAATGGAAGGGAATGGGTCTATATATATACTGTGAGACCCTGGGTAGGGAGGAGTGGTTCCCAGGTGAACTGTGTGTTGTTCTGTGTTGAATAGGTATTGTTCTGTTGTTAATGACATGGCTTCAAGGTATTCAATCAATGAGATTGTCTGCTATTCCCATGTAACCTGTGTATTGTTCTGTGTTGAATAGGTATTGTTCTGGAAACCTGGCATGTCATCCAGGTGAGGATATGCAATCAAGGATATTGTCTGCTATTGTCTGTTGGGAAAGCCCCTGACCCTGATTGGTTTCCCATTTGCACTTGCTGAGTGCTGATTTTCTTATTTTGTAGGACTGGTAGCCATATCTTGTTTATTTTAAGGATTTCTTCTTTCCTGTTGAAGTTATCCAAGTGTTTGTGGATTTCGATGGCTTCCCTGTGCATTCTGACCTGATAGTTGTTGGCATGGTCCAGAATTTCAGTGTTTTCAAACAGCATTTTATGCCCAGGATGGTTTATGATGTGTTCTGCTACTGCTGATTTTTCTGACTGGCCCAGTCTGCAGTGTGTCTCATGTTCCTTGACTCGTGTTTGGACACTGCGTTTGGTGGTCTCTATGTAGACTTGTCCGCAGCTGCATGGTATGCAGTAAACTCCTGTGGCTGTGCGAGGGTCTCTCCTGTCCTTCGCTGAGCGCAGCATTTGTTGGATTTTCTTGGTTGGTTTGTAAACCATTTGGAGGTTGTGTTTCCTCACTACTTTCCCTATTCTGTCTGTGACTCCTTTGATATATGGTAAAAATACCTTCCCTTTGGGTGGCTGCTTGTCTTCAGTCCTCTGGGTTTTTCTGGGTCTGACAGCCCTTAGACTGTTGTACTTTGGACATATCATGAGAAGAGAGGACTCTTTGGAAAAATCAAGGCTGGGAAAGGTGGAGGGAAGTAGGAAGAGAGGAAGGCCACATGCCAGATAGATGGACTCTATTAAGGAGGTCACGGGTATTAAGGGGTTGCAGGAATTAAGCAGAGCAGTGTAGGACAGAGGGTCTTGGAGATGTCTCATCCATAGGGCCGCCATGAATCGAGATCGACTTGAGGGCAATTAACAAAAACAAAATATGATATATTATATTACATTATATACATGTAATATATATATGTATATAATATACAGTATATTATATATGTTATATATGAATTATAAATATTAAAAGTTATGTACATTTTTTAATAATTTGTTGTGTGCCTTCAAGTTGTTTCCAACTTACGGCATCCCTAAGGCAAACCTATCACAGGGTTTTCTGGGACTGAGGCTGCATCCACACTGCAGAAATAATCTCGGCAAGTTTCTTCAGAAGGGGTTTGCCATTGCCATCCTCTGAGGCTGAGAGAGTATGACTTGCCTAAGGTCACCCAGTCTGTTTCCGTGGCTGAGCTGGGATTCAAACCATGATGGTGGAGTCATAGTCCAACGCTTAAACCACTACACCATGCTGGCTCTCTCTCTCACATATATAGCCCTCCTATATGATTTGCCTGATGAAGAAGCCACTGGATCTTCAAAACCTTGCATCATGGTTTGGTTTTTTTGTTTTTTTGTTTTGTTTTGTTTTTTGTTTTTTGCATTTTGCAGAATGCAAACAATCACTGTTTTATGGATTTTGGATACACTCCTTTCTTAGGCAGAGAACACTGAATTTCTCTGTACTGTTACATCAGGAAAACCTTTTAGATGCTGTATAGGTAAAACATGCCAATTGTAGTCCAGCAGGAAAAGATTTACTTTTGTTGGTAAGAATTAAGTCCTAGTCCATAGTTTCCTCTCATTAAAGCTTCTCCTGTTGCAGGAGAAAGACAGATTCATCTCAAGTGAAGTTACTTTTCTGTTGCTAATGTAATGGAGTTGAAATTTTCTTATCCGTCTTTTATTGCCCTTTGTCCGAGGTCCTCACATGGCCAAGAAGAGGTGGCCTCTGCCTGCACTGAAACCCTTCAATACCATCTTAAGTGACAACAAAGTAACATTTGAGGCAGAATATAGGCCTGTGACTTTGACATCTGTACTATTTTTCTTTCTGATTTTTAACATCTTTTCTTGATAAAGAAGCCAGTGACGCTTTGAAAGCTTAAATGCTGCATTGTCGACACTTTGGTTGGTCAATAAAGGTATCACTCTTTTGTGGATTTTGTTGTATTTCACTGCATGGCTACCCCTGAATATGTTTCTGTGCAGCATCTGTTATTCAGTCCTGGAAAAGTTATTCTAAAAGTTATTCTAAAACTTTTCTGAGCTCTGGTAAAGACTATACAGTTTGTGTACTCACTCATTCACACAAAGAGACCTGGGAGAGAAATGTGATGCTTAAAGATACATTCATATACATTGAACTGCAGAGTCCTATATTATAATTACATTCAACCTAGCACATTACATTCTACTTCAGGAGAACTATAACACAAAGCAATGCATCATGTTCTAATCCATATTTTGTTTTTTATCTCTATTTTATTCTTGGTAGCTGCTCTGGAGACTCTTTTTGGAAGAAAGTCAAAGGATAAACAAGACATAAATATATAAAATCCTATTTTCAGCGTGTTCCATTATGCAGAGATTCCTATTTGTAGAGGGTTTGCTCCATTTTGTAGTGCTCTTGAGGAAGTGCAGCATTAGATTAGTTTTGGGGCTAAATAAAATTATACTGCAAGGGCAGGAATGGGGAATATGGGATGTCGCCCCCTGATGTTGCGGTACTACAACTCCCACAATCCCTGATAATTGTCTACACTGGCTGGGCTTGACAGGAGTCTGAATCCAACACCAGGAAAACCATAAGTCTCCCTTTAGTGCAACAGTAGAGTGGGAATCATGCAATCCTCCAGATGTTGCTGGACTACAATTCCCATCACTCCTAGCCAGCATAGTTAATGGTGAGGGATGATCTGGAGGGTAACACATTCTCCAACCTTGCCTGAGGGCTTCTTTCCTCTCGTAGCAGACTTTGGCTAGAGATGGAGAAATCTACTGATTTTTATTTCCAACTCCCATGCACAGGTCAAACAAAAAATCTCAAAAGTTTTCTCTGTCTCTTTTATGAAGATGTTGCCAGTTTGGGTAAATTCCTCCTTGTTAAAAGTGCTGAGCAGAATCCTCAGCCATCCCCACCAAATATATTTAATAGATGTAATATATTTCATGATGAAGAGGAACATGCTGTACTGGCCTGTCAAGTCACTTTTTTAAGATGAGGGACCTAAATTCAGCACTGAATACGTAGGCTGGCATTCTGGATTGCAGTTACAGATTTTTAACCTAGAATTGCCGATCCATACGTATTCATTAAAACTATGCACTCTTCCTGTAGAACTATTTAAACATCCTGAGATATCTACAAAGGGAGATGTAGAGAAAGGAAAGTGATAGATACTTCCACCAAAGCAAAAGGCTTTGAGTACTTAGCTCATAAAAGTCTATTACCAATATTCTACATCAGCCACTTACCAGTAGTTACATATGCATAACTATGTAGAACAGGGGTAGGCAACCTTTTTGAGCTGGGGGCCGGGTTGCTGTCCCTCAGACAACTGGGGGGCCGAAGCACCATAAATAAATAAATAAATAAATAAATAATATGCATGCACACTCTCTCCAGAAAAGCCATAGCAAACCCCCTGTGGAGATTTTGCCAACAAAACCCCAAGAACAAGTAATAACAACAATAATCACTATCATCATGGTGGGTGGCTGTGGCGGTGGCAGGGCCAGTCTGGGGCCGGTTCAAAGGCCTCGGGGGGCCGCATCCAGCCCACGGTCCTTAGGCTGCCTACCCCTGATGTAGAATCTCCTGTCCCAATCCCCCAAGACCACCTTAAAATCCAGCAGTCAAATCTAAGAAAGGAGGTTTATTCAGCTGCAAACTGGGGTGCAAAAAGGATGAGGTTTCTGTCCCCCTCCAAACTGGCTGCTGCTTTTAAGGTGATCTTGGGGGATCGGGCCAGGAGAGGTTGAGCACCTATAAATATATAACTGAAGTCCAATCCACACTGCAGAAATAATCCAGTTTGACACTGCTTTAATTGCCCTGGCTCAGTGCTAGGAAATCCAGGGAATTGTAGTTTATTGTAGCACCAGAGTTCTCTGACAGAGAAGGCTAAATGTTTCACAAAATTGCAGTTCCCAGAGTTGCCTAACATTGAACCAGGGCAGTTAAAGTAGTGTCAAACTGATTATTTCTGCAGTGTGGATTGGACCAAAGTCACCAATGTAGACATAAAAGTACTTAGCTCTTAAAAAGTAAAAGATAAAGATATTCCACGTTGACAAGGTTGTCAAGTTGCTCAAAGCCCTTTGCTTTTATGAAAGTACTGTACAGTACATACTTTCTCCCAGACCCGGTGGTACTGGATTTTAAATTTTTTCTGTTTCATTTATGAAGAAATACCCAACTTTTGTAAAGTTTAGACAGTGAAAGGAACCAAATCCTTTGTGATAAAGGGAGGAAATTGGGCATTCCAGATGTTGCAGGAGAGCTGCTGTTCCCATTATCCTTCGCTACTGGCTACTCTGGCTAGCAACAAGGCTTGGAAAGTTTATTTTTTAAAATATAATTACTTAACAAGCCAGTGCAGTGTAGTGTGTTGGACTATGATTCTGGAGACTAGGATTCAATTCCCAGCTCAGCCATTAAATTGGTGTCCTTGGATGAGTCACACTCTCTCAGCCTCAGGGGAAGACAATGGCAAACCTCCTCTGAACAAATCTTGCCAAGAAATCCCCATGAAAGGTTTGCTTTAGGGTCACCATAAATTGGAAACAACTTTCAGGCACATCACCACCACAATAAAAATTACTTAACAAGCCAAAGTCCCATCAATCACTTGTTACCATGATAATTATGCTTTCAAAGAAGTAGCCCCATCCCTTTTGACATTCAAAACTCATTAAAATGGTTACTAGTTACTTTTTTAAAAATGCTACAAGCCACTGGTCAGCAGTACAAAGCACATTTAAGGGAGTCCACTCACCCTATAACTACAAAAATACAGTGGGCTCTTGGTATCTGCTAGGATTTGGTTCCAGAATACCAAAATCCATGGATACTCAAGTCCCATTATATACATTGGTATACCAAAATGGTGTCCCTTATAGAAAATGGCAAAACCAGGGTTTGCTTTTTGGAATTTATATATATATATATATATATATATATATATATATATATATTCAAGCAATGTACAGTTGAATCTCTGGATAAGAATCTGTGGATACAAAGGGCCAATTGTAACACTATGAAAGAATTGAGATTCTCCTTTGTTATGTTTTGGACTTTGACTCCCAGAACCACCCTGGCTGGCCGTCCACTTTTCCTAATCCAGGAGAATGTAAGAAAATATGATTAAATGCATGGGTTGCATGGCTGAATCTATAGGATACAGCAATCCTAGATCTTGTCCAAAAGAGGGCACTGTCCCAATGGTTATGGCTTCCCATTGCTCTCTTTTCTCTAGTCTGTTTCTCAATTACCTTCTTTTTCAAATGGAAGGAGGGAACAGAATTTAGGGTGGAATGGGATCATTGGGAGGGCAGGAGTAGGGCAAGTTCAGGCTGTGTTCTGAAAGAATTACAATACCCACAAGTGGCCCTGTTAGCTCTCCCCCCCCCCATCCAGGAAGTGGAAAAGGTGCCAAACCCTTCCATCAATTCACAAATTAAAACTGGGATGCTTATGGCCAAGCAAGAGTCAAGATGGCAGAAGTCATTAATGAGAAAGAAAACACAAGCTTGGAGAGGATGCAGCACTTTGCTTTTCCTTGAGCCTACTGGGAAGGGCAAGACTCTGATCTCCCCTCGTCTCTTTACCTGCTGAGTTCATTTTCTGCAAACTTACAGTTGCATTTTCAACTCAGTTTGCAGCAATTGAAATAAGCTAGAAACAAAGGAAGGGAGGGAGCAGAAGAAGGATAAGGAAGAGGATAACTATCCCAAATTGGGACAGTTGGAAAGTATGAGGACACCTATGAGATGTATTGCCTGAGATAAAATAAATCTACCAAACTAGACGTACCTTCACTCAATGACATGGCTGGTACCATTTGCTGCACTAGTCCTTATGTCCCACCCAAAAAGACCCACACATGTGCAGAAGCCATACTTACACACACATATATCACCAACAGGATGTGATTCATAGATAAATACCCCCTTGTCTTTATTCCTGCCATATCAGATAGTGTTGAACTCTTGATAAATTCTTATAGGCATTTTGATTGCAATCAGTGGGATCAGAGAGGGATTTGAAAAGCAAAAAGCACAAATAATTATTGTTATTTTTACCATGGCCACTAGCAAACTGCTCATGTAGGCTTCTCCAACAGCAAACAACATCATAAGGGTGCTGTATTAGTTTACGGAACAAATGTTCCATGGCCCCAAATCTTTCCCCTTGGCTGCTTTTACATTCTCATAAATAAAAGCTAACAGGCAACGTTTTGGATCAGTCTCATGACACTTCATCTAGTTTGGCCTTATGGTCTCCAAGCTTTTAGATCAGGGGTAGGCAACCTAAGGCCTGGGGGCTGGATGCGGCCCCCCAAGGCCTTTGGACCGGCCCCAGGCCAGTCCTGCCACCGCCGCCACCGCCGCCGCCGCCACCCACCATGATGATATTGATTATTGTTGTTATTACTTGTTCTTGGGGTTTTCTTGGCAAAATCTCCACAGGGGGTTTGCCATGGCTTTTCTGGGGCTGAGAGAGTGTGCATGCCTATATTTTTTAAATTTTTAAATTTTTTAATTTTTTTTATTTTTATATTTATTTATTTATTTATTTATTTATTTATTTATGGTGCTTCGGCCCCCCCAATTGTCCGAGGGACAGCAACCCGGGCCCCGGCTCAAAAAGGTTGCCTACCCCTGTTTTAGATCAAGGGGTCACTCTAAGCATCACAGTACAATGTATTCTTTTGCCAGTAGGTGGCAGATCATCTTTAAAAACAATTGTAAGGGGCCAAAATAATACATGTATATCAAAAAGGATCTGATGTATCCCTTCTAACCCTATAAAATCCTATATGGCTTGGGTCCAAGCTACTTGAAGGACTATCTCCCTATATGAGATCGTCCAAGCTCTAAGGCCTTCCAGAGAAATCTTCCTCTCAATCCCAGGCATGTTTGGTGGGAACAAGGAAAGGACCTCCTTGGTGGCTGTTCTCAGAGTTTGGAACTTCCTCCTTGGGGAGGCTAGGATGGCTCTCTCCTTGCTGTCAGTCTGCCACCAAGTGAAAACTTTCCTATTAAAACAGGCTTTGGCATTGACTGCCATGGGTTTTTAATGATGTGGCCACCTTGTCGATTTTTATCTTCTGTCCTTCAATTAATTTTAAGTCTATAGTTTGTTTAATTACATTTTAAAATAATTGTATTCCCTATTACCATGTATAGATGTAAGAGCTGGACAGTTAAGAAAGATGATAGGAAGAAAAATCAATGCATCTGAGATAATGTGGGGCTGATGAAGAGTGCTGAGGATCCCACGGACAGTCAAAAGGACAAACAAGTGGGATTAGAGCTGATTAAGCCAGAAACCTCCCTGGAAGCCTAGATGACCAAACTGAGACAATCGTACTTCAGACACATCATGAGAAGTGAGGACTCTTTGGAAAAAAACAATAATGCTGGGGAAGGTGGAGAGAAATAGGAAGAAAGGAAGGCCACATGCCAGATGGATGGACCCTATTAAGGAGGTCACGGGTATTAAGGGGTTGCAGGATTTAAGCAGAGCAGTGGAGGACAGAGGGTCTTGGAGATGTCTCATCCATAGGGTTGCCATGAGTCGAGGGCAGTTAACAACAAATACAGTACGGTATATAGCATATGGGAATTAGTTACAGTTACAGCTCCAAGGCCCAAAATGTTAATTACCTTTACAGCTGCAATTTTTAGAAGTACTGTAGGTTTTTCCCCTTATTCAAGAGTAACTAAAGTAGTTAAGTTTAGTCACTTAAAAAAATCAGAATGCTACAATCCAATGGGCTGTGGTACAAAACAAATCACAGACACCCTGAAGCTTTATAAATAACACACAATATACACCACAAAAATCACATCACACAATTACATCACAAAAAGCTATTCCTGGTGACATTCCAGTCATAATGTCACTTAGTTATGCCCTTGATGCTATGAAAAGTGATTAATTGCAAATAACTCATATCTTGTAAGGCTATACTTCCCAGGTTTTGAGTGCCACTCTGAGGTGCCTGTGAAATCTTCTTGGAGGGTATCTGCCTAAATATCCTAAAGGCATCAGATCCCATAGATCTTGGAAGCTAAGCTGGGTCATTTCTGATCAGTACTTGGATAAAGGACCACCAATGGCTACCAGGTGCTGTAGACTATATTTTAGAGGAAGGAACTGGCAAAACCACCTCGGTGTATTCCTTAAGAAAACCCTATGAAATTCATGGGGTCGCCAGTCGATAGGGGATTTGAAAGCACACACACACACGGGTATATAAAGATGACTGAGGGATGGTTTTCCCTAGAGTTTGTCCTGTTCTCTTGAGAGCAAAACCCCAACATGATGAATGACCTCGGGGGCATGGCCACTCTGGGCCAGCAGCTGAATAAACAGGTTTCTTGCCTGCTGAGCTGAGCTGGGCCATGGGGTGAAATGGAAGGAGTTATAAAAACAGACCAGATGGACTGATCAGCAGATGACCTGCTGGGAAGGAAAGAGGGGTCCATCTCCCACTGTGGTTGGAGCTTGGGATTTATTATAGGGGAAAGAAGTTCCACAGGCATGCCTTCACTCCAACGGCTATGGAGAGCCCAGCTACTTAGAAATGCTTTGTGGGAAATCTGTTAATAAAGAGGCAGCTATTCCTTCCCAGGTGGAAAAACAGCATTCCCAAAAATCAGGAAACCCTGTCAAAAGGAATAATAGAATAGAGAGAATCTTGGATTATTGTATTCCAGTATTCAAATATCCCGAAGTGTTGCAGAGGAATTATCCTGCACAGAATTTCCAAAGAAGGAACCGGCAAAACCACCTCTGGGTATTCCTTGCCTAAGAAAACCCTACGAAATCATGGGGTTGTCACAAGTCAATGGGCAACATGAAGAAACTTACAAGCACAATGTGTAACTTACAAGTGCCCTCCTTGTGTTCCTTGTAGCTTACTCCCAAGTACTGCATATACTCGACTATAAGTTGACATCATGTGTTAGTCGTTTTGGAGTCAAAATTATGGATTTTGATATGACCCATGGATCAGTCGAGGGTAAAACTTAGGGGCCTATAACAAAGGATGTAGAGCAGACTTGCACAACATATGGCCCAGGGGGCACATGCGGCCTGCCAAAGGATTTCAGGTGGCCCACGAGGATGTAGAACAACTTCAAGGGTCCTCTGCTGCCCAGCTTTCTCCTGAGAAGAAGGCCAAGCAGAGGAGTAGGAGGACAGGCAAATGCTTGCCCTGCAAGGCTCCTCCACTACCCCACTTTCTCCTGAGGAGAAGGCCGGGTGGTGGAGGAGGAGGATGGGCAAACATTCACTCTGCAAGGCTCCTCCACTGCTCAGCTTTCTCCCAAGGAGAAGGACAGGTGGAGAAGGAAGACAGGCAAATACTCGCCCGACAAGGCTCCTCCACCAGGCTTTCTCCTGAGAAGGCCAGGCGATGGAGGAGGAAGAGGGGCAAACATTCACCCCTCAAGGCTCCTCCATCGCTTGGCCTTCTCCCAAGGAGATGTCCAGGCAGAGGAGGAGGAAGACAGAATTAATATTAATTAATTCTAATTCATATTATTAATTGTTATTAATAAACATTTAATTAAAACCTATCTGAGGCCCCAAGAAGTTTAGCTTATTTTAATTTTGGCCCCTACCAACAGTCAGGTTGTGCAGGCCTGATGTAGAGGATAAAGCAAAGGGAAATTATGCCAAAGAACTTGCAAAATTCTGGCAGGCATAACTGTTTGTCTTCACCATAGAGGCTGGATGGATGAGATAGAGGGGGATCAGTGCTTCTTTTAGGTGCTCCCAGGATAGACTAAGCTTTTGCCTTTTGCCACTCTACTCAAAGAATGGGATGATTCCTTTAAAAAAAAAAGAGTTAAAGTACAGTACAGTACACACACACACACACACATATATATATATATATATATATATATACACACACACACACACACACATACACTTGTATACAGGCACTTGTATACATTGACCCGTGGATAAGTTGACCCAGATTTCTGGGGTCAATTTTTTGACTAACATTTCTAGACTTATACATAGTAGGAAGCCTTTATTATTCCTGGCAGGGCTTAACAAGAGTAGGCGTTTTAATATTGCGCAGTGCCTGTTCATTCAGGATACTTCTGATTAATAGTTCCTGAGGACATTCAACAACATAGGAGTCTTAGAGGTTTTGCTAAGTAATGTCAGGTGGACTCAGCCCCTCCAAAAACTATTCTTGGGGAAGGGGGTTCAAGCCTCCTACCCCCCCCCTCTTTCTGGGATCCATGGGTACCAATCAGGCTCAACCCTGAAGAGCTTCCAAAATCAGAGAAAATCCATTATGCTCAGTGCAGTAGATGCCAGCTTCTTTTCAAAGCTAGAGAAGCCTCTGTCTTTGAGTTGCAGATGTCAGTCAGTCAGTCAGTCAGTCAATCTTCATTGATGCAGAGGAAAGGGGGCTACTGCTTCTACTACTGTTGCTGCTGCCAGGAGTCTCCAGCCAGCAAAATGTCATCCATCTGGAATCCAACAGGAAAGGTGATGGGCTGTAGAGATTTTGCATGTGGTGATGGAGGGGGAGGGAGGGTGGAAGCTGCTGGGACTCAGGCCAGGGGGAGGCCTCCATTTGTGCTTCTCAAACTGGCTCACATTTGAAGAGCACCAAACAGCGCTTTTCCTCATCATTAAATCTTTTATTGGAATCCCACGGTTTAGCTATATGTGTGATCCCTGATCATCCCAGACCAGGGCTTGGAAAATTTACTTTTGGGAGACAATAGTTCCCAAGATTCACTGTGGACGCTGTGGTCTTTAAAAAGCAACTTTTCCAAGCTCTGTCTGCTTGAAGCAGCAATCAGCACATTCAGTATCTGGACCCTTTAATGCTCAGCCCCTAAGACAGATAGATAGATATTTCATTTCAACCTAGATAGATAGATATCTGTTGTTGTTGTTGTGTCTTCAAGTCATTTACAACTTATGGAGACTTCAAGGTGAACCTATCCTGGGGGTTTTTGAGACTGAGAGTATGTGACTCATCCAAGATCACCCAGTGGGTTTCCATGGCTGAGTGGGGAATCGAACCCTGGTCTCCAGAGTAATAGTCCAATGCTCAAACCACTACGCAATGCTGGCTCCTATCTATCTCCATCTCCATCTCTCTCACAAAGGCCAAAAATCCTTTGGGGATTTACGTCAATGTGAGTGGACCTATATCTGCAGGAAATAGAATTGAGCAGATTTGCAATGTTTGTATTCAGCAAGGGACTGCTGTGACATTACTACATAGGGAGCCAACAAAGTAACCCATTGTGCATTGGGAATGATGCACAACAGGACCAAAGCACAATGGGACCCAAGGTGCATCAAGACACCAGCTACAGAATACCAACCCAATGTGCATCAGGACACTCTTGCTGGTGTCCTATTATGCATCTTCATATTTCACTGACAGTATTCCTTAGCACCTCTGCTACATAGCTAAGTATGTGTAAAGTTACAGAACATAGACTAGGGCTGCATCCTCAGTGCAGAAATAATCCCAGTTGACACCATTTTAACTGCCATGGCTCAATGCCACAGAATTCTGTAGTTTGGTGTGGCACCAGAGCTCTCTAACAGAGAAGGATAAATGTTTTATAAATGATAAAAATTATTATTATTATTATTATTCACAAAACTACAGTTCCTAGAATTCCATAGCATTGAGCCATAGTAGGTAAAGTGGTGTTAACCTGGATTATTTCTCCGGTGTAAATGCTGCCTGTGATAGAGAATTCCACGCTATAGGTGGAATCACACATAAGTTTTACATATACCAATACACTATACACAATTGCATACACTGACCCAAGTTTAATTCTACACAGTCCACACACACACACACACATGCCTGTTTGTTGTTCAGCTTTGCTCCTTTGATTGAATCATATGGAAATACTGTTACACACAGTTTCCACACACAAAAAAAGATGGGAGAGGGAGAAGAAAATTACTTCCAGTTCA
This sequence comes from Phrynosoma blainvillii, assembly GCA_026167975.1. NCBI lineage: Eukaryota > Metazoa > Chordata > Lepidosauria > Squamata > Phrynosomatidae > Phrynosoma > Phrynosoma blainvillii. The sequence continues at coordinate 122,790,589 of JANUYF010000005.1, forward strand.
AAGCAATGCAGACCACATATTGCTCCTTTTTTCCTATGGAAAAATAGAGCTCACCCCAATTTTTTCAGTGCCAGGTTTAGGATGACTGTGAGCCAACCCCCACCAAATACACACACAACACACAATACTTGATGACTTTGAGATGGCATTGGTGGATAACAACAGGAACAATGAGGCAGCTGGCTGGTCCAGGGGATTGGAATGTGAATCATGCCAATTTGCCAGGGAGGGAAAAATGAATTTTGTTCCCTTTGGAAGCACCGGTCAATGGCAACAGCTGAGATGTGGCCCAGGTGCTGGTTTTGGATTTCAGGTAATAGGAATGACCTTGCAAAAGGACTCTTTGCTAATTTGCAAATGAGCTAATGCCCTGCGCTGAGAGCTCAATTTCTCCTAGGCTTGTTTTGGAATGGAACTGAGTGGCTTTCAGGCATACCATGCCTGCAAGCTCAGTTCTTGGAAAGTCAGTCTTTGCTTTTGTTCCAAAATAATACTGTCTAGAATAAGAACTATGAAGGAGATGAGGCCAAACCAAAGACAAAGGCAGGAAGTCAGATACTTAATCAGTCTCTGATGAAGAAGGAAGACTTCCCCAGTAGTTATTGCCATATAGAATTATAGAGCTGGAAGGGAGCCCAAGGGCTATGTAATCCAACCCTTTGCCATGCAGAAATATTCCTCAAAGATACCCATCCAACTAAAGACCTCCAAAGACAGTTCACCACCCTCAGAGGTAGTTTATTTCACTGAACAGCTCTTACAGTCATGAAACTCTTCTGAATGTTTCAGTGGAATGTCTTCTAATGTAATCTGAATCCATTTGTTTGCATTCTAGCCTCTGAAGCAGCACAAAACAAACTGGCTCAATCTTCTACATGATATCCCTTGAGATATTTAAAGATAGGTATCATGTCATGCCTCAGTTTTCTCCAAGGTAAATGTACCTAGCTCCCTAAGTCATTCCCCAGAAGACAATGGGCCTTTGCAGACTGCTAGAAATAGTGCAAATTGAGTCCACTTTAACTGTCCTGGCTCAGTGCTAGGGGATCATGGGAATTGTATTTTTTTTTTTCTGAGACATTGGGGGGTTGCAGACTGCCAGAAATAGTGCAAATTGAGTCCACTTTTAGGGTTAGAGTTAGTGCTAGGGAATCATGGGAATTGTTGTTGTTTTTCTGAGACATTGAGCCTTCTCTGTCAGAGAGCTCTGGTGCCATAATAAACTACGGTTCCCATTATTCCCTAGCACTGAGTCAGGGCAGTTAAAGTGGACTCAATTTGCACTATTTCTGGCAGTCTGCAAAGGTCCAGACATATGCTAAGGTATCACATCGCCAGAGGACATCCTTTGCCTCAGATCTGCACACTTATCTAGTTCATAGGTATAGATGCAAACTGTACACCTCTCTCCATACTCAGCAATGTCTGTTCAGTCTGCCATGCCATTCTTACAGTTCTTTAAGCTGGACTTGGTTGGAAAAGCCCTTCAAAGAGAGACTCATAGAATCACAGACCTGGAAGAGACCCCAAGGGCCATCATGTTCATGTTCAACCCCCTGACATGCAGGAAGACACAATCAAAGCATCTCGACAGATAGCCATCCAGCCTCTGTTTGAAAACCTCCAAAGAAGGGGACTTCAGCACTCTCCAAGAGAGCATATTCCACTGCCAAACAGCTCTTGCTGTCAGGAAGATCTTCCTAATGTTGAGGTGGAATTTCTTTTCCTGTGGTTTGAATCCATTGCTCCAGGTCCTGTTCTCTGGAGCAGCAAAAAACAAGCTTGCTCCATCCTCAATATGACATCCCTTCAAATATTTAAGCATGGCTATCATGTCACTTCTTAACCTTCTCTTCTCCAGGTTAAACATAACTCTCTCCCTAAGTCGCTCCTCATAGGGCATGGTTTCCAGACCTTTCACCATTTTGGTTGCCCGCCTCTAGACATATTCCAGCTTGTCAACATCCTTTTTGAACTGGGATGCCCAGAATTGGACACAGCATTCCAGCTGAGGCCTGACCAAAGCAGAACAGAGTGGCACTGTTACTTCCCTTGATCTAGATACTATACTTCTATTGATGCAGCCCAGAATCGCATTGGCTTTTTTAGCTGCCACATCACACTGTTGACTCATGTTCAACTTGTGGTCTACTAGGACTCCTAGATCCCTTTCACATGTGCTGTTGTCAAGCCAGGTGTCCCTCATCCTATATCTGTGGATTTCATTTTTTTCTGCCTAAGATTTTTCCTGGGTGAAATTCATTTTGTTAGTTTTGACCTAGCTTTCTAATCTATTAAGGTTATTGTTCTCTAATGTAGGAGACACTGCTAGTGGTAGATAGGGTTGTCAGTGCAGGATCATACCTAGCCCTGAGGTTTCAAGGCCAAAACCTGAGACCTAGGGAGAGCCCCTGGTGATGTCATGAAACATTTCACATTAAATACCAACCACAGTTGCTCAGTACTTATCGTTCAAATACCGGGGATGGGGGGGCTAGAGAAGGGGGGGACTGATTTTCTTGTTTGGAAATTAAGAGGGAAACCTTTGCTAAAAAGGCCTTTCCCAGATGAAATGGGGGGTTATTCTTTCTTCCCTACTTAGGGGAGGTGGGCTAAGCAACATTTAATGTAGCCTCCTTGTTTCTAGCTAGAAGGTGGACACAGAGCAGAATGGAGGGTGTGTCCTGATGCTATAATGACTAGGAGAGGGAGAAAGCCTTATCCCACGGGGCCAAAAGCAGCAAGAATCCACTAAGAATCAGGCGCTATAGCGCTATATCTTCCCGAGTGATTACAAGACGTCGCTCAGAATCCGCTAAGAATCAGGCGCTATAGCGCTATAGTTTTCCGTGTGATTACACGACGTTGCTCAGAATCAGCTAAGAATCAGGCACTATAGCGCTATAGTTTTCCGTGTGATTACACGACGTCGCTCAGAATCCAGCAAGAAACCGCTCAGAATGCAACATCATTCGCATTCTTTTGAATGTCGGTTTCAGCGGGCATTGCAATGGCGCGAGCTTATCCATAGCGCTATTATAGCGCTAGCGCCATATTTATACTAGCGCTATAGTACTGCAATGATGCTCATATCGCTTTCTTGCCACTTTTGAGAGCAGCGTGGGATAAGGTCCATGTAGAGAGAAAACGTATATGTAGATAAAGATAAAGTACATGTAGAGAGAAAACGTATTTTCCTGTTTGGAAATTAATTCAGATGTCTTAACTAGAGGGGTGTTCACAGATCGAAGTTAAATTAGGGTGTTTTTGTTTCTCACTTAGGCTGCATCCGCACTGCAGAAATAATCCAGGTTGACACCACTTTAACTGCCATGGCTCAATGCTAGAGAATTCTGAGAACTGTAGTTTGTTCTGGCACCAGAGCTCTCTGACAGAGAAGGCTACCTATCTCACAAAACTACAATTCCCAGAATTCCATAGCATTGAGCCATGGCAGTTAAAGTGATGTCAAACTGGATTATTTCTGTAGTGCGGATTCAGCCTTAGGGAAATGGGATAAGGGACATTTAATCTAGCCCACTTGTTTGCATAGAAGGTGGCTGTAGTGCAGAACAGAGGATGGGCGCTTGTGCAGCAACAACTGGCAGGCAAGGAAGAACCTAACTCAGCGGTCAGCAAACTATGGCCCGTACGCTGAACCTGGCCCGCCAAGGCTTTCTAACCGGCCCGTGGCTGGTCCGGCCGCCGCCGCCACACATGCTGCTGCCACGCACACACGTGAGCGCAGGGCACCATTTTGCCTTCCAAAATGGAGCCCACGCTCGCGCATGCATGTGCACAACGGCAGGCGCCCTTTTGGAAGGCAAAACGGCACCGGCATTGTGCGCATGCACTCGTGATGCTGGTGCTGTTTTGCCTTCCAAAATGGCACCCACCGTGGTGTGCATGTGTGCGCGAGCGTGGGTGCCATTTTGGAAAGGAAAATGGCACCCGCGCTAGCGTACGCATGCGCACCATGCGGGGGTAGTGCGCATGTGCGTGCGCCTCCGCCGCCATTTCCCCCCCTTCGGCATGCCGAAGATTGGGGGACGGCGGAACCGGCCCCACCCCCAAAAAGTTTGCCAACCCCTGACCTAACTAAATAAATGGATAGACTTCCTGAAGAATCTTTACAAGTTGCAGGAACAAATAAACTCATCCTTGCAAATGGTAGCATGCTGCTGCTCTGCTAGCTGAGCTGGAGATTTGCACCCAGCCCTTTACTCTTGCCTGGAGGTGAGTCTACCAAAACTGAAGAGTTTGTGTAGCAGCAACCGGGAGGCAAGTCATCTCCTATGTGGAGATGACCAGTAAAAACTGAAGTCTCATAGCCAGGCCAAGAGCCCAAGTGGTGGAGCATGTGCTTTGCATTCAGAGGATCTCACTTCTACAGAAAGCCAGGAGACTTGTTGCCAGATAAACTTCTTAATGGGAGTCACCTCCTCAGCTGTCTGGGGCAAGTTATGTAGGTGAGTTTGCCAACTGTAAAATGTTCTTACCTGCCCAGCGAACAACTGAGGATGAGACTGTGACTCAGTCATAGAACATCTGTTTTGTAGGCAGAAAGTCGTAGGTTCAATCCTCAGTATCTCCACTAAAAAGATCATATAGCAGATAATGGGGCAAAAGGTCCATCAGTTTGCCTTTCTTGGTAGTCTTTCAGCTGGAGACACCAGGGAATGAATGAAGCTGCAAAGCATGTGATCCACCACTAGTAGTGTTTCCATTTGTTCTGCTTTACAGAGGACAGTCCTCTGTTTAAAAGGCCAGATGTCTCTGCAGACCTGCCAATCTGAGCTGGGCTACAGGGACAAATAATTTGATCCAGTCTAAAGTAGCTTGCTAATTTATATGAATTCTCAGTGCCTGGGAAATTTTGTTTTGTGGACGTAACTCTCCCAAAATCTGCTAACCAATGGGGAAAAATATATTAAACCTTCCAAGCTAATTTCCCATGCTCTGGAATCTGGAGATATTGTATGAGAAAATACGTTGAAACAACACCTTCCTTCTTCTAGCCTGCATACACACTGCAGAAATAATCTAATTTGACACCACTTTAACTGTCATCACTGAATGCTGTGGAATTCTGGGGACTGTAGTTTGTTGTGGCACCAGAACTTTTTGACAGAGAAGGTTAAATGTCTCACAAAACTGCAATTCCTAGAATTCCATTACATTGAGCCGTGGCAGTTAAAGCGGTGTCAGTCTGCATTATTTCTGCAGTGCAGATGAAGGGCTTTTGCAGACTGCCAGAAATAGTGCAAATTGAGTCCACTTTAAATTGAGGCACTGCCCTGGCTCAGTGCTAGGGAATCATGGGAACTGTAATTTATTGTGGCACCAGAGCTCTCTGACAGAGAAGGCTCAATGTCTTAGAAAAAATACAATTCCCATGATTCCCTAGCACTGAGCCAGGGCAGTGTCTCAATTTAAAGTGGACTCAATTTGCACTATTTCTGGCAGTCTGCAAAGGCCCGAAGACTCTAGTTTCACTTCTTTAGGAGACAGCAAACTAAATTTTTGCTCCCTGCTAGAATTATGCCCCTTGAGTTGTCCCAGTCTGGGATAGGAAAGTGATTCTTTTGCCAAGTTCTTCCTGGGTTCATTCCATGTCCAAATCCAGTGCTATAAACCTGATGCTGTTTTCCAAGTGCTACATTACATCTTTTCTTTCTTTTCTCTCTTTTTTTTTCCTGGCATGTGTAAGAGATGGCAAAGCAACAAACAGCACTTGTGAACATCTGGAGAAGGAGCTGCTCCAGAATCCGGCATCCACGTCCAAGAGCTGTGGTTTTCCAGAGCATCTGCTATTTCCATGTGTGTGACTAGCAGAGATTAGAACTTCCTTAGTGTACAAGAAGCCACACAGCCTTCATTTCATCCCTTTTTAACACAAGCATTTTTGAAAGTCTTAATTTTTTTTAACAGTGTGCATCTGAGCTAAAGAAAAATTTCCATTTCAGTTTGAATTCTGGCAAGACTGAAGACTCAGGTGTTGTTGTTTTTTAAAAAATGATACATTAAAACCTTTTACATTTTGCTCCTGAAAATAATTTTTTTAAATTATATAATATATATATATATATATATATATATATCCAAATAAAAATTTTCACTAAGGAGCTTATCACACAGTTAATTAAATTGCCTAACCTGATTTGGTTTAAATTTTAAATCGGGCAGCATCTGGAGCCTATCACAAGAATTTAGCCGCTGAAATTGCCACCCAGGTCCATCCCCGCTCGTATCCACAATTGGTATCAGAGGACATAATCTTGGAAGCAAATTGGAGAGAGGACAACAGCCTTGAGAATGTTTCCGAAATTCATTTTGTGCCTGCTGTGAACATTTTTGGGGACCTTTCCCTCCCAAACTAAGGGCCTTTGCAGACTGCCAGAAATAGTGCAAATTGAGTCCACTTTAACTGCCCTGGCTCAGTGCTAGGGAATCATGGGAATTGTATTTTTTTCTGAGACATTGACCTTCTCTGTCAGAGAGCTCAGGTGCCACAATAAACTACAGTTCCCATGATTCCCTAGCACTGAGTCAGGGCAGTTAAAGTGGACTCAATTTGCACTATTTCTGGCAGTCTGCAAAGGCCCTAAGTAAGCCCAGCTGTTCCTTAGTTTAACATCAACATTTAGGGTTCAGATTTATTTATGTATGCCACTCTCTCTAAGGGCCTTTGCAGACTGCCAGAAATAGTGCACATTAAATTGAGGCACTGCCCTGGCTCAGTGCTAGGGAATCATGGGAACTGTAATTTATTGTGGCACCAGAGCTCTCTGACAGAGAAGGCTCAATGTCCCAGAAAAAAATACAATTCCCATGACTCCCTAGCACTGATCCAGGGCAGTGCCTCAATTTAATGTGCACTATTTCTGGCAGTCTGCAAAGGCCCTAAGGCTTCTTTTTCTTCTTCTTCTTTTTCTTCTTCTTTGATGATGATGATGAATCCATATGGGCAGGTACAAACGCACAACCTACAAGCTTGTTATTGTTTTGCATTCATAATCCATACATAGACCTTAGTTTTAGAAACTACATAGGGATCATGTTAAGCAGAGGCTGGATGGCCATCTGTCGGGGATGCTTTAATAGGGGGTTCCTGCATGGCAGGGGGTTGGACTGGATGGCCCTTGTGGTCTCTTCCAACTCTTTGATTCTATGATTCTATGATTCATGAAAGTCCCCTAATGCGAGGAAGCAGCTTCCATGATCAATAGGGTTTATTCCCATTTTTGGGAAGCAGCTGGCTGATGGTCTCAACCCCATGACTCACAACAGCTGCTTCCCAGTAGTTGGGAATTGGGAAGATCAGGACTGGGTTCACTTCACAGCAGTATAAACCAGTGGTGTCACTAGGGTTGGTGTCATCCCAGTGTGGCAACTCAGGCTCAGAGCCACCAGGCCAATGGTCCCTCAGGAGTAGACTGACTGCTATGGAAGAGAAAGGCTCCAGTTTACTTGCCACCAATGGCTGGTGGAACAGGACACCCAAAGGGATGGTGTGTGTCCCAGGTTATTCCAGTCTACCTGCCTTGTTTGCAAGTCCCAAAGGAGTCCGGGGGGCATTTGGCAACAGGAGAGTGATCCTGGATCTCATTGCAGTGTGCCAACAGTGTCCTGGCTGCTCTCCTTGCCATGTCTTTAGAAGTCCTGGTCTACCTGCAGAGAGAACAGTACACTCCACATCAGAAGGCAGAAACCCCCTCTGAGGTATCATCCAGTGCAGTGTGCACCCCACCTCCCTTAGTGATGCCCCTGCCATAATCTACAGTGTTTCTGCTATACGAAAATCCCCAACAGGATTCCGGCCAACATTATTATTATGGAACCCCAGGTCTCCAGACCCCACCAGGCCCATCAAGAGTCATTGACTCTTTGCCTTCTATAAGATCCTATTCTGCCCAGCCATAAGAGCCTCATTAGCTCCTCCATTGTTCAAAATCCTTCCCATCCCTGAACCCTGCCCCTGATAGTGAAAGAGCAGCGAATTGCTCTCATTTCATTTTCCTCTGCCAATTCTCAGCCAGAGGTCCCAGGAAATACTCATCCAGCATTTTTGCCAGGTTCTCTAGGATATCAAAGGTCATGGACACATGCCAGATATGATCTACCCTATGGAGGGCAACCCTGGCTGGTTCCAGCAAGTTGTTTTAGACCCTGTGGTTTCTTTTTCTTTCTTTCTCTCTCTCTCTCTCTCTCTCTTTTTTTTTTTTTTTTTTTTGAAAGCCAGAAGTGTGTGGAAGTCACTTGGCATTTTGGAAAAAAGTCCCCTGACTAAAATATTGGAGATTGAGGGGACAAAACAGGACACCTCCTAACCTAAAGGATCTTAGGGCCTAAGCAGACTGCCAGAAATAGCGCACATTAAATTGAGGCACTGCCCTGGCTCAGTGCTAGGGAATCATGGGAACTGTAATTTATTGTGGCACCAGAGCTCTCTGACAGAGAAGGTTCAGTGTCTCAGAAAAAAATACAATTCCCATGATTCCCTAGCACTGAGCCAGGGCAGTGCCTCAATTTAATGTGCACTATTTCTGGCAGTCTGCTTAGGCCCATAGAATCATAAAATCTTAGAGTTAGAAGGAGTCATAAGGACCATTTAGCCCAAACCCTTACCATGCAAGAATACACAAGTACACTCGTCCCTCCACATTTGTGGCTTTGACTTTTACAGATTTGATTATTCACGGGTTTTATTAATATGTTCTCTCTAGGAATCTCTAGGTCCTCCAGTGCACCTCTATGGTCAACTTTAACCAAAAGTCGCACTGAAAGACCTAGAGATTCCTAGAGAGAACACTCTATTAGGCATTTGTAGCTCCTCCAGCACAATTCTGTGGTCAATGTCTGGCTGATGTTGACCACAGAGTTTCACTGGAGGACCTAGAAATTCCTAGAGAGGTATTATCTCAGATAAAAACATAGTGTTTTTGTTATTTGTGGTTTTTCCACATTCACAAGGGTCCTGTGCCCCTAAGCCCAACAAATGTGGAGGGTCAAGTGTATAGCACTCCTGAAAGATGTCCATCTAACCTCTGTTTAGAGACCTTCAAATGTAGGAAACCTTTATACGTTTTAAAATAAAATGAGAAATATCAGGGAAACAGAGGCATGAGGCCTCTCGATTTCTGAATTGCTTACTCCTAATTTAAGACAATCTGGGAACCTTTTCCAAAACAGAATAATACTATTTTTGGTATAGTGCTTTGAGCATTGTTTTCGGACTCTGGAGACTACGGTTTGAGTTGGAAACAACTTGAAGGCACCCAATAATAACAACAACAGCCCTATTTTTCACTAGCTATAATCAGTGGATATAGCTATTTGCAGGAAAATGAGGAGCTAGGGTTCCCAAATGGCAGTGACTGGCCATTCTTCTCTGGTCCACAGGCAAAGGAAGGAATCTCAGGGTAAGAGAACTGGCTTGAAAAATCAGTGTTTGTTCATTTTCCTTATTTGTTATACATATTTTGATTTGAATGGCAAACTGAGCAGGGTGGTTGAAGTTTAATTTTATTATAGAATCACAGAGTTGGAAGAGACCTCAAGGGCCATTCTGCCATGCAGGAATACACAATCAAAGCACCCCCAACAGATGGCCATCCAGCCTCTGTTTAAAAACCTCCAAAGAAGGTGTCACTCTTAATGACATAACCAAAGTCCACTCTTTGTGACATCAACATGGCCCATCCCATGTGATAACACAAATCCTCAGTTCCTGACCTGGCAACTCAAGTTAGGACTTGGACAAACATGATAAGTTTGCCTCATGCTCAGATAACTAACTGTCTGAGGCTGCATCTGCACAGCAGAAATAATGCAGTTTGACACCACTTTAACTGGAATTCTGGGATTTTTAGTTTTTGAGATATTTAGCCTTCTCTGTCAGAGAGCCCTGATGCCACAACAAACTAAAAATTCCAGGATTTAGTAGCATTGAGCCATGGCAGTTCAACAAGCCACAATTCGAACTGTATCAAACTATATTATTTCTGCAGTGCAGATGCAGCAATAGGTTGCTGAATAAGATGAGTTTGTGGAGAACAAAAGAGAGGAGATTGGACACTTGTGAATAACAAAAAGAGGGAGGTGCATCAGCAAAAAGAGATGTGGAAGAGAGAGGTGCCAAGCGCAGACATGGCAGAAAGCTTGACTGTGGTTTGTTGAATTCTGGCTTGTTTCTAAAACAATGCCTCCAAGCATACTATTCTTTGCCACCCAAACACAAACCCCAGTTAGAAGTCACAGTTTGTTATTGGCTTATAAATATTGGCTTCCTTAAACCATGACTTGTGCACAATTTATTATCCCAACAGGCCATGCTGAAACAGGAGGTGATAAAAGCAATGTTAGAGAAACAGACAAGGAATTGGGTTAACTTGGTCAACTGGGAGATAATTCATGGCTATAGAAATTGTTGTTGTCATGGATTGCCATCAAGTTGATACCGATTTATGATGACCCTGTGAATGGGAGACCTCCCAAGCACCCTGTTATTAACAGCACTACCACCTGTATTTTTTTTCTTCCTACTGCATTCCACTTTGCCAAGTGTTCTCATCTTTTCTAATGAAACATGTAGTCTAGCCTCACTTTAGTCATTTTGGCTTCTCAGGAGAGTTCATGCTTCTTTTGCTTTCGGACCCATTCATTTGTCTTTTGGGCAGCTCACAGTATCCACAGAACTCTCCTCCAGCACTACATTTCAAACCAGTTCATTTTCTTCCCAACAGCTTTCTTCACTGTCTAGCTTTCACAACCGCCCAAAGAAATGGGAAATACTATGGAAGCAATATAGACCATGGCTAACAAAATGTGTGCTAATGTGATGTGTGAACATAATGGATTGATATGGGTTGAAATATTGATATACCTTATATAATAACCCATATTGAGATGCGATTTTGAAATTGTGAATTGTAAATGATGAATGTTTAATGTGGATTGTTAATATTTGCTGTACATCTTATTTGTCCTTTTAAAATGATGTGTGTTTTCACTGATGTCTTTTTAACTGATGTTGTTTGTCTGTTAATTGTTGTTGTTCCCCACCTTGATCCATGGGGAGAAGTGGGTAAGAAATAAATATTATTATATTTTATTGTTATAAATTGATTGATATTGATTGATATAGATGCATATATTTGGAAATAATTGTTGTTGTTGTTTGCAAGTAGTTTCCGACTTGAACTACTTGGGTTCAAGTCATGGCTTTTCTTGGCAAGCTTTGTTCAAGGGAGGTTTGCCTTTGCCTTTGCCTTTGCCTTCTACAGAGGCTGAAAGAGTGTGACTTGCCCAAGGTCACCCAATGGGTTTCATGGCCAATCTGGAAATTGAACCCTGACCTCCAGAGTTGTAGTCCAACACTCAAACTACTACACTACACTGATTCACTTGGAAATAATTGCCATAATTTAAATATAAGGGCAATCTACCTACCTCACCATAATGAGAAAGACTGTGACCAGACAACATGTCTATCTGCTCCATCTTCCACATCAAGGTATTGAGCTACTTCCCCTTCTAACACTGTTTGGAGTATTCTTCCAAAACAGCAAAAGTGGGCAACTTGTGGACCTCCAAATATAGTTGGACTGCAACTCACAGCTTCCTTCATCTTGACAAAGTTGGTTAGGGACCATAGCTGCAGTCCAACTACGTCTGAAGTTGTCCACTCCTGAAATCAAGGGCAGCTTCAAATACAGGGCTATTCTTCAGCACCCTTCAGGGAAAGGAATGTGTCAAAAAGGAGTGTCTTCTTTAACATAGGCCACACTAGGAGGGAAAGTTGCAGGGAAGGAAAGGAGAAGTCCAATTCTGACTGCATCTTTTTACTTTACTTTTCCTTTTTTTTTAATAGCGAAATTAAAACAATGTGCCCCTGTGTGAAGAAAGGAAACCACACAGCTTAACTTGCACCTGCCTTCGCTCAGCTATTGCAATGGATACTGTGAAGAGCATCACCGTGATTCAGACATCTCACCCACAAGGCAGCTGTCCGGAGGCAGGAAAGCAGGAGAAGGGATACTTTTCCAAAGCCCCCGAGCAAGTTCGAGTCAGACAGAAACCCCTTGGCTGGTGAAGCTGTGAAAATGAAGGACGATAAAGGAATTTCCTGTCTCTTCCATGGGGGCTGTAGACTAGATCTCAGCCAGTGCTGCCTGGCTCATGGAAGAAAATGGCTAATATTTCTCAAGGGGGTCTCACCTTCCCCCCTCCCACCCCACCCCCTTATACACGGCAAGAAATTATTCCCAGTATGATTTAATAGTTGAGGTAATATCACATTAAAGAAGAGCCAGACAGAGGAGCAATGAAAGGAAAGCTCTGGGGCAGGCAAGGTGCTCTCCCTTTACAGTGTAATATTTTTAGGAGTTGTTGAGCATTCTGTCACTTGCAGAGGTGGGTGCAAAGTTCCACCGACACCCCCAAAGCTATCTGATTCAAAAAAGGGGGGCATTACTAGGTCTCAGATGAGCTCATGCTACTGAAAGAAGGCCTCACATAGCCAACACGTGGTGGCACCTGGTGCCTAGGCAAGAGGGTATTCTGTTTCCTAAGGAAATAGGGCAGCCTACTCACACATAGCAGATGTGGGCAGGTTGATGGCCTTGCACACAGGTGCATTGGTTCTACACAACATCCACTTCCCTGCCATGGAGAGGAGACAGGTGGGCGCATAGCTATCATGAAGTCCATGCCTGGCACAGAGAAAGCCCCAGGTTTAGTTCCCAGCATCTCTGGCTGGAGCATGACCTCTGGAGAGTTTCACTGGGGCATACTTCCAGGAAGTTTATCTAGGATTGCAGCATAATTTGGTCTCGGCTGGATCTGGCCCATTATTCCATAAATCTGGAGGTAGAGTAGTTACAGTATCTGAGTAGGGGCGGCATTGGTATGCTAATAGTATCACAATGGTTAATGGTGTCAGATTAGGCCAGAGTTTGAAAAAGCTACTTTTTCTGGAGCCAGTGAAGAGCATCACTGGCGTAGTGTTGGACTATGACTCTAGAGATCAGGGTTCAATTCCCAGCTCAGCCATGAAACCCACTGGATGATTTTGGGCAAGTGATATGCTCTCAGCTTTAAGGGAAGGCAATGACAAACCTTCTCTGAACAAATCTTGCCAGGAAAACTCTATGGACCTAATCACATGGGGGGAATGCTGTACAGAAACGGGATTTAAAAGGTGGGGAAAACCCACAGGTAGATTTTCTCACAAATCAACGTTAAAGTGTGCTTAACCCAAATGGAAAGTAGTCAAAAGCCACTTCTTTTTTACTTTCAGGATTTTCCAAAAGTAAAAAGAAGCGGCTTCTGACTACTTTCCATTTGGGTTAAGCACACTTTAACATCAATGTCGTGTGAAAATCTACCTGCTTGTGTGGCTTTTTTTCTATTTAAAAGCTCGTTTCTGCACAAGATTTCCCCCATGTGATAAAGTCTTTTGATAGGTTCACCTTAGGGTTGCACACACACACAATTACGACATCCTAGGATGTGTAGTATGATGGGGTACCTAGGACTTTATCACATTAGCTAGAAAAGCAGAATTTTAACAGGATAAAAGTGTCTTTGGCTGATACTTATCAGATGACATTATGTCCATCCTACTGCTGCCTTGCATTCCATTTGCTACTGTAGGACAAAACACATCAATAGGCTCTCAATCTTGCTGCTATTCCATTACTGCCTTTGTGCAATAGGTCCCTTCTGCTACAGTTCCACTTCTTAGGTAGTCAGATAATGTCAGTGAATGTGATTCTGTTCCTTCCCCCACTCCACTTCACACCAATTAAAGGCTGCCAACACCTTCTCAAAGCCAGCTACTGTATGCACATTCACACAGCTTCAGGAGGCAGTTGGCAGCCAGGATCACTTGTTCCCTCCAACTTCCCCCTGAAGACCGCATTTGGCAGTTTGGAAAACAGATCACACAACCATGGATCACCAAGCCGCTATTGTGAAGAAAAGTATGACAAGAAAATATGCCAAGCCATTATGCTTCCATTCTTAAACTAGCACGATATTGGCAGGACAGCAGGCGGATGTGAAAACGTCCAAAATACCATAGGTTGGTCCTGGCCTCTGCTTAAGTTTGTAACATGGGCATGGATCAAAAAGAATACCGAGAAGTTTCTTTTTTTAATTTTTTTTAAAGAAAAAAAACCCTCCTAAGGAGGAAAAGGAGCCAGCATGGTATAGTGGTTTGACTGGTTTGAGGACACTGGAAGACCAGGTTCAAATCACCACTCAACATGGAAGTCCACTGAGTGACCTTGGGCAAGTCACACTCTCTCAGCCTCAGAGGACAGCAAGGGCAACACATTCTGCCAGGAAAATCCCATGATAAGTTCACCATAGGGTTGCCATAAGTCAGAAATAACTTGAAAGCCCACAACAGCGACAACAAAAGAGGGAAAGAAATCCAGTGTCATGATAGATGAAACAGATGATGGATGAGGCTCACAAGGTCTTGGAGCTGGTCACCCCTTCTCAGTTGTAGTGAGGGGCTTCCGCTTTTTCAAGTGAAGAACTAATATTTGCCCTGGACTTTGAGCCTTGCATACTTGGAACAGATCAGTTCTCTCCAGAAATATGCAGGCACCTGTTGCACATTAACCTTTGCCCTCCTTAACTAAACATTAGCCTTCGACAGTCATAGAATAAGACAGATTCATATCTAAGGGGAAGGGAGGGGGGAGAGGAGAGAGTTTAGTCTTTCCAATGACATCAGCAAGAGAGACTCCGGCTGCTCAAATGAACTCTTGCTGCAGGTTGAAGTTGTCAGATTTGGTTCAAAAGGCACGATCCATCGCTGTGCTCAACCATTTCCTGCAAACCCAGAGAGAGGTTGTGTGATCCAGCTAGATTCAGAGAAGAATTTTGTTTGCTTGTATTTTGATGCAAACTTACCTAATTTGCACTTCTTGTTCTCGTTGTTGTGTGCCTTCAAGTCGTTTCTGACTTACGGAGACCCTAAGGTGAACCTATCATGATGTTCTCTTGGCAAATTTCTTCAAAGGGGATTTGCCATTGCCATCCTCTGAGAGTGTGTGACTTGCCCAATGTCACCCAGTGGGTTTTTATGCTCCAGAAGGGATTTGAATCCTGGTCTTCCAGAGTCATAGGACTTTATCACATGGGGGAAATCCCATGCAGAAGCAAGGTTTTAAATAGGAGGAAAACCTGCAAAAGCGGGTAAATTTTCAGACGGTGTCGCTTTTAAAGTGTGCTTAACCCAAACGGAAAGTAGTCAAAAGCTGCTTCTTTTTACTTTCAGAAAATCCCAAAAGTAAAAAGAAGCGGCTTTTGACTACTTTCCATTCAGGTTAAGCACACTTTAAAAGTGATGTGTGTAAAAATCTACCCACTTTTGTGGGTTTTCCCCACTCTTAAATCCCATTTCTGCATGGGATTTCCCCCATGTGATAAGGTCCATAGTCCAGTGCTCAAACCACTACACTACTTTCAAATAGGGATGGATCGATCTGTAAATTTATCTTTTTATCACAACTGGGGTTTTCAGTTTCAGGTTAAGGAGGAAAAGGTCCAATTCTGCCCTCCCCTTTGACTATCGTGATCTCTAGACCTTGATCATCCACCTTCCGTAGTTCATGCTGTATTTCTTTCCAAAAACAACAACTTGCACATCAAACTACACACCCTAGGATTCCACAGGATGTGGCCATGGCAATTAAAATGGAATATAGTGCTGTAATGTAGTGTGAAAGTGTGCCAGGTTTGGAGGCCATAAGTTCAGGGCTGGAATCCTGGCCCCTTTCACACTATAACTTTATAGCACTCTATATGAGAGCCAGTGTGGTGTAGTGGTTTGAGCATTGGACTACAACTCTAAGACCAGAATTTGATTCCCATTCGGCCACAAACCCCATTGGGTGACCTTGAGCAAGTGCCATGCTCTCAGCCTCAGAGAAAGGTAATGCCACGCCTCCTCTGAACAAATCTTGCCAAGAAAACCCCATGATAGGTTTGCCTTAGCATCACCATAGGTCAGAAATGACTTGAAGGTACACAACACACACATCCCACTTTAACTGCCATGGGAACATTATTTGGGATGCTGGGGTTTGTAGTTTATCAAGACACTAGAGTTCTCTGGCTCAGAATTCTAAACACATCTCTTTAAACTGCAAGCCCCAGGATTCCATAGGATAGAATCAGGGCAGTTAAAGTGGATTCATAATACCCTCATCTGTAACATACGTCTGGCTAGAAAGAGGCCAACAAAAAAATTATGACTACATTCCTCTTCTTCTGTCATGCATGAAATGCAGGTGAGCAAGAGGCAGTCCCCATTTCCCATTTGCTTCCCATCTCCTCCTTCCCTTCCAGAGCCATTTAATGGCTTTAGCACCACTGCCATGAGGTTTAGCAGGTTTGGGGGTGGGAGTTATGGGGGTATGCCCACCTAGGATCTCAGTCGATATAGGTATGTAGCTTGTTGTTGTTGCATGCCTTCAGGTCGGTTCCAAGTTATGGTGACCCTAAGTTGAACCTATTATGAGGTTCTTTTGGCAAGAGTTGTTCAAATGAGGTTTGCCATTGACTTCCCCTGAGGCTGAGAATCTGTGACTTGCCCAAGGTCACCCAGGCAGGGAACCAAACCCCTCATCTCAACTCAACCAATATTAAATTTATCCCTAGCAGGAAAAAAGGTGTGATTGATGTTTGGCACAAAAATAACAAATACTTGTGTTCCTATTTTTGTTTGCACCAAAACTTTGCAAGGTAAGCAGATCTGTTTTACTGACCAGGACTGTATGAATTAAGTGTTTTAAAAAACAACTCACTGAAACACTCATTTAATGGACAATCCAGAAGACAGTAGAGAAAAATGAGCAAGTAAGGAAAACCATTGGATCATACTTCCCCTGTGGCCTTGTGTCCTGCGATGGATACAAGGCTGAAATCATTCTTTTCTTAAAATGAGAGGTGGCATTTCATCTCCCTTTCTTTGAATTGCTCACCAGGTGGGTCGTGCAATGCCTCTCAACCTCAGGATGTTGAACCACCATTTAACCATTTTATTTTATTTTATTTTTTGAGACAGAGTGGGTTTGAGGTTGCATTGCAAAAACATTGCCTAATTTCCTTTCCCCCCTCCCCTTTCTGGAACAGCTCTGCGTACCAGACCCAATCCACCCTTGCTCAAAAGAAGTATTGTCTGTCTGGACGTACTCTGGCATCCATTACCGTTCGGGGAAAGGAAACCGAGAGGAAGGAGTAATTTAATGTTGTGTCATATGATTGTAGTTCATCCAGACATATTACACTTAGTGTGCAGGGACTCATTTCCCTCAGTCCCAGAGGGGCCACAAATTTAGCTGGATAGAGAGCAGCCATCTTGGCCGACGGGATCTGAAGGATGTGCGGCTTCTGGAACATTCTGTCATGCTTACTTCATTTTTGTTTTGGTTTTTTTTTAAGGGGGAGGCATTGTGCTTTCCTTCCCCCTCACAATAGACCCAGTGAGCGGGGGGGAACATTAGAAGCATTCAGTGAAAGGAACCCTTTACTTTTGTGTTACTTTCATTGAGGGCTTTGCCTCATGCTCTGTCAAGGGAAACAGGGATGGGTTTGTGCGAGGTGCAGAAATCAGCAGGTGGTTTAAACAAACTTTGCCATGGATGTGTCATAGGTTTTGAAAGGCACGGGAAAGGAAATAGAAGCCATTGCCTTCCATTTCTGACTGGCCCGGCTCCCTGATGAAATGCAGTCAGATCCACTTAAGTAATGCCTCCTGGAAAAGGAAGCACCATGTTTTTATTGGACACCTTTATTAGGCAGAATTGGCGAGAAATACACCCGCCAGCAGGTATCCATTCCGGAGGCCTTTCACCAAGCTGTAATCCTCACACAGGCTGGGCTTTAAATTAGACCCAGAGATGTATCAGCAGCAGGAGTTGAGGGAGTGAGATGAAACTGTACTGTTTCTTTAGGTCTGCTGAGCTGCAGCTGCTTCAGATTTGTGGTTGCATATCATTGATGAAGGCTGTATTTTATGTCTCTTCTACCTTTCTCCCAGAACTAAGACCCAAGCCAATTCACAGCATGAGACAATACAAGTTACAAATAAAAGACAATGACCGAGATCCTGCCTTGAGAAATGTATGTGTACAATGGAGGTACGTCTCCCAATGCTACTTCCACCCAAACATCACCTTGTAAGCAGTACTGTCCTCCCAAGAAAGCCATTTCCATGTTGATGGAATCCTCTCCTCTCCCCCAAGATGAGTTAACTGAGTGCAAATACTTTTATACTTTGAGCTCAGTTTGCAGCAATTGAAGTATAGTTGGTCCTCTGTTTTCACAGGAGATCCGTTCTGGAACCCACCGCAAAAATGAAGACTTGCCAATATTCAAGCCCCATAGGCTTGAACGAGGCATGCGCCCCATTGAAATTAAAGGAGGGTGCCCCTCCAGGAATATTTGAGACCGCAGATCTCAAGTCCACAAGAATGGAGGGATGACTGTAATCTGAGGACAAAGGGGGAAAGAGGTAAAAGGAGAGAGAAATTGGGACATTTTAGAAGCAGCTGAAAAAGTGAGATAACAGAGGATTTATCAGGACTGCACCTGCAAAATCAGGACATTTGGAGGGTATGCCATGGGATGGACCAAATATAGCCAGAGCCATTCTCTCTTTCCTGATAAGTTTCTGGGAAGATCTCAGCATAGATTTCCTGTCAGCTTGGATGCTTGTCTGGCTATGGCAGCCAAAGTGGGGTTTGTTGAGATGTTGAAAGAACACCAGATCCTAAGCCACCTTATTCCCTCAAGATGCTTTCAGGAGATCCAAAAAAGCAGAGCTTGGGAAAAATTACTGTTTTGGAGTACAACTCCCATATTATCTCAGCCAGTGTGGCCATTGGCCAAGTGTGGCCATTGGCCATAACTAAGAAAAGTTACTGTTTTGGCCTGCAACTTTCAGAGTCTCCCAGCCAGTATGGCCATTGGGAGACTCTGAAAGTTGCAGGCCAAAACATTAACTTTTACTATGAAGCTGGTGGAGTTCATTCAATCCTATTGACCACAGTGGCAGAGGGGAAATTTAAAGCGCTTCCCAGTCACATAAAATAACATTTAGCTTTGGAAATAGTACTAATGCATTGATGCCAAAAGAGAACACTCTGTTTCCACATTTTAATATATCAAATTATATCCTGATGAGATCCGAGAGTGAGAAAAAGAAAAGGGGAAAGTGTCAAAAGTTATTGTTGAAACTGATCTGGCAAGATGAATTAAATTGATCATTTTAGTGGGATAAATGAGAAGCCACCTTTCATTTCCCAATATTAAAACATATTACCATTCCAGTTATATTAATTGGATAATGGAGTGGGTGAAAACTCCACAATTATTTGTGTATGAAATGAAATGGGGCTTATGAATACTGTTACACTTGGCAATATCATGGGTATATAATAGTTTACATCATAAGGGCCCTTTCACATAAGTCGTAGGCAGGGTCTCTCAGAGAGTAAAGGTCTTGCGGAGGACCCAGTCTAGTCACTCCAAGGCAGCAAAGAAGACATCTGGGATAGCACACTACAGTGAAAACCTAGAGGCCACTCCTTTCACCAAATAGTGCTTGGGTCCATTCAGGAATTGTTAATAAAATGAGTAATCTGGAACAGCATGGCACCTGGACTGTCCCTTTGGGTGCCCTGGTCCACCAGCCATCAGCAGCAAGTAGACCAGAGGCTTTCTCTTCCCCAGTGGCCTCATCTACTCCTGTTGGACCACTGGCCTGGATGGGTGGGGGTGGTGATCCGGCAGCCTCAGGGTGATAGCATTAGTTACTGCACTGAAGTGTCACCAGCTCTAGTGACGCCACTGTTCCAAAAGTATGGTTTCCCCCAAAATCTTTGCAGAGATGTATAGATATGGATCAAGAAGGCTGTCTGGATTTTGTACTCTTTGGGGCATGGTTATAAGGAATAGGGTTGCCAGATCTCAAGGCTCTCCTGTTGTCATGAGTCCTTTCCAGGCAGGATATGAAGATGCAAATCTCCAGTTTTGGCAAGCTCCATTCCAGACAAGAGAAAAGGGCTCTGCAAATCTTCTGCCCAGCTTGGAGAGCAGCAGCTTGCTATAGTTTCCAATGGTTGATTGGTTGGTTCATTGGTGCAACTTGCAAGGATGCTCTAAGAGTTTTATGTGCAGTGGGACCTCCATATTTGCTGGGATTAGGGGTGCAGGACCCCCATAAAAGTGGGAAAACTACAAATAAAAAAACCCACTGGTCTTTTTACAAGAGAGAACACCTCTCTAGGAATTTCTAGGTCCCCCAGTGCAAGTCTGTGGTCCATATCTGTCAAAAGTTGACCACAGAATTTTGCTGGAGGACCTACAAATGTCTAAAGAAGTGTTCTCTCTAGGAATCTCTAGGTCTTCCAGCATGACCTCTGGCAGATGTTGACCACAGAGTTGTACTGGAGGACCTAGAGATTCCCAGAGACAACATATTAATCAAATCCATGGATAATCAAATCTGCAAAAGTCAAAGCTGCAAATGTGAAGAGACAACTGTAACTACTTACTTAACTTCCTCCCATCCAGGTGTGTATCTCTGCGTTTGAATGACAAGCTGTGAGCAACCGTAATTTGTACTTAATGCATAATGCCTATTGACATCAGCAGGGTTGTCCCTAGATCTCAGGTTTTGGTCTGGAAAACTCAGGGTTTAGGATGATCCTGAGTGGGCAACATTAGTGGAAATAATTGTTTTCCATTCCTCTCAAGCTGTCTGAGTGGATTACAAATTACAAAGAAATAAACAAGAAAGATCATAGACATACACACGCCCTCTTCAAGGAACAACAAGAACCAGATTGGACAACTTGTGTAAAGATCAAAAACAAGCCACAAACATGCAGCGGGGAGGGCCATTATAATTTATTAGTACAATGTAATTCCAGTGGCTGTATGTAGACATCACTTCTACACTAGTAAAAGAAAAAGGATTTGGACCACCAAACAGAAAAAGAATCAAAATGTTAAGGCTCAGAAGTCTGCAAAATTGTTTCACGACATGGCAGTTCTCCTATCCTTACTAAGGAAACTCTTAAGATCTAGAAGTGTTTTAAAAGAAACATCAAATCAGACTACAACACACTCTTCAAAGCAACAAATCACCCATTAATCATAGGCTGGAGACCGGTCAATCCTAACAGATTAAGGAGTGCAGAGTTCATTATATTCTCTCTTGTTGAGGAATGATAATTCCATTATTTATGATAATTCTATGCAAGGGTTTTGCATAGTTTGCATAGTTTAGAATAAGCATTAGCTTGACACACCAAAGCCTTAGGAACAATACACAGATATTACAGCTGGACACATTGTGTGCATCTCAAGTGGCTGCTTGGTAGATAAGTCCTAGGCTTATCTGTATCCATGTCACATTCCTCTCTCCTTCTGACTTTTCCTCACTAGCCTCAAAATGTATTGATTGCTGAAGTATATGCTAGTTTGAGAAGTCTGCCTCTTAGGGTGTATCCACACTCTATCCTACAGAATCCTATGATTTGTAGTTTGGTAAAGTATTCAGCCTGGTCTGCCAGAAGGTTCTGGTGCCTCACCAAACTACAAATCCTAAGATACTGTAGGATAGATAATGGCTGTTAAAGTGGCACCATGGTGCTTTAACGCTGCAGTGTGGATACACCCCAGTGACTGAAGATGGCATTACAGGCTTCCAACATATACACACATTTAAATTAATTAAAATTAGTGAATGGGTTTTAAAACCAGCTGTCATGGTTTGAGTGCTGGACTAGGACACTGGGAGATTAGGGTTTGAATCCTGGCTCAGCCATGGAAACCTGCTGGGTGACCTCAGGCAAGTCACACTTTTTCAGCCTCAGAGGATAGCAATAGCAAACTCCCTCTGAAGAAACTTGCCAAGAAAACCCTGTGATAGGTTCGCCTACGGTCACCATAAGTCGGAAATTACTTGAAGGCACACAACAACAACAATAATCCAGATGGACATTCTGGAATCCCCCTAGTATGCATGCCAAGTTTCAAGTGTCTAGGTTTCATGGGCTTGGGAATAAATCTTGACAAACACGCACATATACACTTTTTGGTTTACTGTTACTGAGTACTTCTGGTGACCTACCTCTTTAAAGTGATCTCTTTCAAGCTAAAATCCTATGCACATTTACCTAGGAGTAAACCCTACTGAATAGAACAGGACTTACTTTGGAGAAAACTCAAATAGGATTCTGCTACCAATGAAACTACCCATAGGACGTTATCACACGTGGGCCAGAAAGCGGAAATAAAAGTGGAAATGAGGCATCCCGAAAATAAACGGGAAATAACCCTTGTTTCCGCATACGTCATTACCTTCATTGCACATTTACAGTAAGTGTATCGAACGTCCACACACAAGAGAGAAAAAACCCGTAAATGTAGCCAAAATGAGGCTCCTGCACATGCGCAGAGAGAGGAATGCTCGCTGGAACCATGGCAACAGCGGGGAAATGCGCCACAATACGTATTTGGCTATCAGACCTACGGTAAATGCGAAATGATTCCCGTCACGCAATTGCAATTCCTGAAGAAACTGAAATTCAAAAGATCTTGGTTCTTTCCACTTTCTGTCGGGGTTCTGTGCGATGTCGTGTGGAAACACGGGCAAATAATCCGGATGCGTTCGCCATTTCGTTTGGATTCTGTTTGGATTGAGCTCCGTGTGATAACGTCCATAGTTAGGGAAAGCTTTGCACAACTTGGTATGCTTAATCTGCAATGAAACTACATGAACAGATATTTTAAAACCTGTTCTCAGTGTGATGCAGTGAGAAGTGAGGAGAAGCTGGCTATGGCAGATGCCTATTGGCTAGTACCTATAGATGCCTATTGGCAATTATTTTCCCTCCCCCAAATTTTAATCTAAGTAGAAAGATGAATGACTATACACTTAATCCTAGCATGAGCAATGTGTAGCCTTGGTCCCTCTAGGGTGATTTTGTGACCTTCAACACCTCTAGACACCCTGGACCACCCTCATGAAGTTGCCCACCTTGATCAAAATGTATGTATATTACTATAGAGCAGGGGTGTCAGTAGGGGGGTGCAAGGAGTGTGGATCACACCAGGTGATACCCTAAGAGGGGGGGGTGACATTACTGTTCCCCAAACATCTGCCTTTTGGCAGAAATGAGCTGTGGCATTCACCTGCATCCCTTTAAAGTGCTGAAAAGACAGAATGAGTGGGGTGAGGCTCAATGGGAAGAGAAAGGAGAGGCACTAGATTTTTTTTTTTTAAATTAAAATTTTAAAAAAACTTTATGCTATTTAAATTTTCTTTTAAAACATCCAATCTTACTCAATTTTAACTTTAACTACATGAAACAATGTACATGTAAATACATTTAGGCCGTGTGTGTGTGATGTTGTAATTTAAAGGTATAACTTTAATTTTGCTAGTTGTTTATATCACAACTATTACCATTTCATTCAGTGTGATATACAGGAATTATGATTTATGAATAATATTAGTACAAAAAACATTTCTAAGGATTCTGTATGTGGGGTATGGGTGTGTGTGTGAGACACAACCCTAATGACGACGTTGCTATAGAGTACTGATTTAAAGAAGAGAGCACTCACCTAAAGAATTAGGATCAAGATTGACAAGTGACTAAGCTTTCATTTTGCTAGCAGATACATATAATATTATAATATCTATATAGCTTTACTCAAAAACATATTTTGCTTCATTCAGGCTGCATTTGCACTGCAGAAATAATCCAGGTTAACCCCACCTTCACTGCTTTTGCTTAGTGCTATGAGATTCTGGGAACTCTATTTTAGAAGACATTTAGCCTTCTCTCTCAGAGAGCTCTGGTGCCCCATCAAACTATAATTCCCAGAATTCCATAGCATTGAGCCATGACAGCTGAAGTGATGTCAACCTGGATTATTTCTGTAGTGCAGATGCAGCCTCAGCTTTCCAAGAACGTAGGCACTGAATTTGATTAAACCTGGGATAATAAAGAACCCACTGTGATCATGTTACAGTTATCTTCATGCTGAAACAAGAAAGGCAGACCTTTCCAAGCTTCCAGTTACTACAAGCTGTAGCCACTGGCAGAGTAGGGGCATGCTGACCAAGGTCTGCCCCCATCAAAGCTGTGTGTATTCTCCTTGGCACCCTAAATGGTATGGCCTAAAAACAATTTTTTGTATGTGCATGTGCCTTCAAGTTGCCTGTTGACTTATAATGGTGCCATGAATTTTCCATGGGGTTTTCTTAGACAAGGAATACGCAGAGATGGTTTTGGCAGTTCCTGATCCAAGTATAACTAGGGCTGACCTTGCTGAGCTTCCAAGAGTTGAGGGGATTAAGTGCTTTTAGGATATTTAGTCCAGAGGTGCAAGTTTTACCACCTCTGGTTTATTACTTCAGTGATTCTTTCAAGCTGATTCTGAAAACTCTTGAAACCAAGACCCAGGAGTTGAAATTTTGTTATGTGATCCTCACGTGGCCTCTGCCTGTACTGAAATCTTTCAATATCACCTTAACTGACAACAGAGTAACACTGAAGACAGAGAGTGTAGGTCTGTGACTCTAATTTCATCTTTTTTTGGTCTTGTATGATTTTTAACTTACCTGTACTTGCCTAATGAAAAAGCTACTTAAGATTTAAAAGCTTATGTGATGCATTGTCATCATTTTGTCTGGCCAATAAAAGTATCACTCTTTCGTACCTTTTGGATTTTCTTGTATTTTTCTCTGTTGCCAACATGGCTACTCCTGAATATGTATTCAGGAAGATTATAGTACCTTAAGGCAAAGACAGATATAATACAAAACCAGAGTTTACAAAGAATCCTTGATTTACTTGCTATGAAAAGCTAGTTTCACTGCTAAGTTTGGGAAAAATTACCTATTTTAAAAAAATAGATTACAGCTCTCTGAATTTCATAGATGGCTGGAGTATTCTGGGAGATGTAGCCCCAAAAGGAAAGTTTCTGAGTTCTGGTCTGATTCCTCCACCTTTTGATTTGGCTTCTAAAGCAAGATTGGGGAATCTCTGTGATTTGAGCCCCAGCCAGCACTTACAGTGAGAGGGATGAAAATAATTGAAAGCCCACATCTGGAGTGCCTGTTACTCCACCCGTGATTTTAAGGCGCTGCATAGTTCATTTCATTCATCCCCCTACTTTTTTATTGTGGTTGTAAAGGAAGATTTTATTTTTAAGTGCAAAACTGCTGCAGACATTAGTTTTATAAGAATATTGTGGTGACATCACAGAAGGCCAACAAATCAATATCATGCACAGCCAGTTTTCTGCCATAGACTTTCCGTATTATTTTTGTTTCTTTACATGAATCTGAGGAGGAAGGGAATAGGAAACAGTGTCTAAGTGGATTTCTCTACTGTACAAAAAAGGTATGTCTTTATCCTAGAAATGTTAGGAATCCACTTCTATACAGTTGAGCTCTGTTTCCCCTTTAGGTTGCTTACAAAATGAATTCAATCCCAGAACGAGAGAGAGATTGACCAGAACAACCTGGGAAAGCAAAACCAGTTGTTTTGAAACTGTTCCTTCCGCTTTCCTTAGTCAAAATCACTTGACAGTCTTAGAAGGAAATAATATAATCTGGAGTGACACTGATACACCAAGTGGTTGATCCAGACCTTTGGAGTCACTTAAGAAAGCGCTATTCTGAACTAGGAGAAGCAGTAGAGTCCATGTCCTCCATGTTGTGGTCCTGTGGTGACACTGGCTGTCCACCTTTCACGCGTTTCCATTTCATCCTGCGGTTCTGAAACCATACTTTGACCTATAGGAGAAGAAAGAAGAATATTGATTGTGAGCATATGCAATTCCTACATATGGCTACAATTCTGTGGCTGGCTAGCTGGGTAATGTGGCTTACAGGTTTGAGTGTTGGACTACAACGCTGGAGACTAGGGTTCAATTCCCAGCTTGGCCGTGAAACCCACTGGGTGACCTTGGGCAAGTCACATGCTCTCAGCCTCAGGAGAAGGCAATGGCAAACCTCGTCTGAACAAATCATTCCAAGAAAACCCTGAGATAGGTTCACATTTGGGTTGCTGTAAGTCGGAAATGACTTGAAGACACACAAGATGCACAAACACTGGTGGATAGATTGCTATGATGATTTTCTGTACTAGGCCAGTGGCTTATGAGAAAGGACAATGGGACTTTACGTTTTGTCTATTGTTGGAAATAGGGATGGTTGGAAGAGACCAATAGGGTCTGTCAAAGAAAATGGCAAATGTTTCACTTTCACTTAAACACAAGGGTTCCCAGATCTTAGGGCCTGGCCCTGAGTCACCAGTATTCATGGGTCATCTGCAAGTGGGACAAGGGTGCAAATTTTCCAGTTTGGGTCAATGCAGCTCTGTGCAAGAGGAAGGAGGTTGTGCAAATCCGCAGCTTACTTACTTCAGCTACTGCTTGCTACAATTTGCAAAGCTCAATTAGTTTCTTGCTGCAAATTACCAAGACTTTCCAGGTGTCTATGTATTTACTAAGGCTGGTGCCACACTGCAGAATTAATGCAGTTTGACACCACTTTAACTGCCATGGCTCCATCCTATGGAATCCTGGGATTTGTAGTTTGTTGTGCCACCAGAGCTCTCTGACAAAGAAGGTTAAATATCTCACAAAAGTACAAATCCCAAACTTCCATAGCAGAGCCATGGCAGTTAAAGCAGTGTCAAACTGCATTTATTCTGCAGTGTAGATGCAGACTTCCCTCCCAGTCATTGTAGTGCCAGGGTTCATCCTCCACTCTGCTCTATACCCACCTTTTTGCTAGAAACAAATAAGCTACATTAGATGTTCCTCAATCTCATCTCCCTAAGTAAATGAGAAGGAATAATATCCTCATTTCATCTTGATCCAGGAACAGCCCCTTTTGCTATGATTTAGCTCTTATTTCTAAACAAGAAAATATATTGTGTGTGTGTGTGTGTGTGTGTGTACTTGAAGGACAAGTTGTGAGCAATTGTAGCAGGTACTAAATGCATAAAGCTTCATAACATCACTAGGAGCCATTCTTAGGTCTCAGGTTTTGGCCTAGAAACCTCAGGGACTAGGACAATCCTGAACCAGCAACCCTGCCAACCAGCAGCCCTGCCAAACCTGGAAAGAGTTGCTGGGTGGCAGTAGCACCCTACCAATGGCAGCAGCAGGTGGATGGCAGAGGTGCCCTGGTTGTTGGATGAGGGCAGCTGGGATGTGGCCAGGCAGTTTGGCCAGATCAAGGAGGTCAATGAGGTGGTCAGGAGTGGGAGAGTGGATGGTAGGCACCCTTCCCTGCCTGCTGCTGCTTCTCCTTCGGATGCCCTTCCCAATCTCTCCCCATCTGTTGGGGGGGGGGGGCATCTGACCAAATGGAGCTGCTGCAATGGTGGTGGCAGCAAAATTCTTCTCAGGCCAGGGGGATCCCTGGTGGGCCTGATCTGGATCCCCTCCTGCCCATCTTTGCTCCATGGGCCAAGGGAGGCAACCAGGACCAGATCCCTCCCTCCGCTGGCAGCTTCCACTCACCAGAAGTGTAGGGTGGCTGCCTGCATGGGAGCAACAACATTAGTTACTACTGGGGTAACACCAACCTTGGGTGCCAGCCGTTTTTGAAAAGCTGCTAGATAAGCGTGGCTGGCATCTGGGATGTATATGGGATGCATTTGCCTGGCCACGGGCAAATGCGATAAAACCTGTTTTAAATTTAAATGTGCCTTTATCCTACCAGGTAAGGCGCTTCCAAAGAGAATGCAATAATCTCCATAGAGACAGCCGCTGGTGACGTCATTAAACATTTTGCAGAAGGGCAGCCATGAAAGAACTAGACAAGTTCCTAAAGTATAAAGATATTCAACTGAAGCACTAAAGTTAGAATCATCCAAGCCATTGTATTCTCCATCACCATGTACGGATGTGAGAGATGGGCAGTTAAAAAGGCAAAGTAAGAAAACCAACTCATTTGAGTTGTGGTGTTGGAAAAGAGGGCTGAGGATACCATGGACAGCCAAAAAGACAAACAAATGGGACAGATCAAGCCTGAACTCTCCCTGAAGGATGACTAAGCTGAGACTGTTGGCACTTTGGTCACTCTTTTCTCTTTAGAAAAGAATAATTCTTGGAAAGGTGGATGGCAGCTAACAGCACCAACCAACTAACCACATTTGCTCATAGCTTGTTGCTCAAACACACACACCCCACACACACACACACACACACCATACTTTCCTGTTTGAAAATTTTAAGCAAGCAATCTTAGTGAAAGGGGCTTTTCACAGATCAAGACGAAATGGGCAGGAGGAGGAGTCCTTCTCACTTAATTAAAGAGAGAAGATATAAAGAACATTTATTCCAGCCTACTTGCTTGTAGCCAGAAGGTATGCGCAGAGAAGAGCTGAGGGTGAGCCCTAGAACTACAAGGACAAGGAGAGAAGGGAGAAGCTAATTAGGTAAATCCATAACCACCACCATCCAAGAGTCTTTGCAACTTGCAGCAAGGAATTTATTAATTCTTGGAAATTATAGCAAGAAGCTGCTCTCCTATCTGAAGTAGAGATTTGAACCCAGCTCTTTCTTTTTCCCTGGAGGTAAGCAAGAAGAATTTGTACCCTTGTCTCCTTCCTGAAGATGATCCATAAAAACTGGAACTGGCAACCCTACATATCAGGGAATATAGGTTGAGTGTGTCCCTTTGAGCAGCCAGTGTGACATAGTGATTTGAGTGTTGGTCTAGGACTCTGGAAAATATGGTTCAAATTCCAGCTTAGCCATGAAAAACCGCTGAGCAAGTTATACCCTCAGAGGACAGCCATCGCAAACCCCCTCTGAGCAAATCTTGGGAAATAAAACCCCTTGGTAGGCTCACCTTAGGGTTACCATAAGTCAGAAACAACTTGAAGCTACACAACAACTAATATCCCTTTAGCACATTAAACCCATGTCAGGCCATGCCAAGGAAAGAGTTAATAAATACCACTTCCTCCAGCATTGCTTAAGGGACATCCAATCATGGATATCCAGCTTCAAGTCTGGCTTGGGTCCCGTGTGAGAGAAAAGGTGCAGACTTTGAAAACTTCCAGCTGTTTCTGTACAGAAGGTATAGGCCTGCTTATGCCAGAACCATTTATATGCTGTCTCTTTTCAGCAACCCATGACAACAGCAGTCAAAGAAACAGAAGCAAAGGCAACACTGGGATTTTTCTAGCAGTAATTTAACAGTGAACAATCACTGACATTTCAGGGCTGCAGTGTAGCATTCAAAAAATGACATGTACACATTCACTTAATCCCAGGATTAAGACAGAACAGAAGTTTGGAAACATGTCAGAAGCTGGAAAGGGTGAGAAAATTAGTTCAGTCTGCATTTCCATACCTATTTACCAAATTTTGAACTTTCCAAACCCTTAACAGTAAAGCAAAAGACAATTAGATTTCAAAATTGGTACTTTGTTGAAGTTTGCAATACAGATCTGTAAAGAAAAAGGAAGTGTACACAAACATGCACATTTGAAAAACTGGGAACGGAAATTAGTACATTTCAAACAACACACACAGACACACAAAATGCACACTCTTGAAATGATGATTATGCTGGCTATTTGCTGTAATAAATTGATTGATTGACTGATTGGATTGATTGAAATGATGCACAGGAGAAAGTGGATATATTTTAAAAACTCCTTCTTCAATGGGAAAATCCCCACCACTTTAGTAAAACTGTGTGCATTTGAAAAAGTGCACACAAAAATATGTCCCTTCAAAGCACTGAAACTGTAGAATTTTAAAACATGTGCAGAAAAATTCACAGGCATTTTCACGCAGAGCGGGGAAATTTTAATGCAACCGGATGTGGAATGAGATAGAATAAGTTTAACAGTGGCCAGGCCTAGTTGGACTAACATAAGTACACTTTCACTATATATCTCTAGCTTTTGTTGCAGGGCAGGAACATGTACGCCAAAGAACACTTTCATCACACTGAAGAGTCTATCTAAGCTACACAGCCATAGCAGTTTAATACCACTGGTGATGGTAAGACCTCTGTCAGCAGTCCCAGAGAGAGGCTACCAGCCAGTGCAGACAATACTAAGCTAGACAGACAAAGAGTCCACCTAGTTCAAGGCAGATTCTTATATTTCAGCCATATATCCTCCTCTTTTCAAGTTGATCAAAAGACAATACAAACTGTGATTGGGCCCAGCCTAGGCTAGGTTGGCTGAGGAATTTTGTGAGCTGTACTCCAGAAAAATAACTTTTTCCAAGTTTTGTCTGACTGGTGTTTGTGTGTAAGTGTGTGCACGTGCACACACGGGTACCAGTATTTTAGATCTATTCTTCTTCATCATTAAGTAAACCTAAGTAGTGGTTCTACTCCAGGGAGAACCTGTTTCATTTCCCATCTATCCCCAGACTTCATATCCGACAAACCTGAAAAGGACTGGAGGGTCACTTTTTATTTCCGTTAAAGGGAGAGCCAGTGTGGTGCAGTGGTTTGAGTGTTGGACAAGGACAATGAGAGACCAGGTTTCAAATCCTGACTTGGCCATGGAAACCCACTGGATGACCTTGGGCAAGTTACACTCTCTCAGCCTCAGAGGATGACAATGGCAACTTGCAAGATTAAACTTGCCAAGAAAACCCTATGATAGGTCTACCTTAGGGTCACCATAAGTCAGAAATGACTTGAAGACACACAACAACAACAAATGACTAAGCCAAGTCAGTGTTTTGACTCCAGGGTAGCATCAGCCTCATTTCCCATCCACCCCCAGTCTCTTATCTGGAAAGGACTGGAGAGCCACTTTTGATTCCTGTTAAATGGAGAGCCAGCATGGTGTAGTGGTTTGAGTGCTGGACTGGGACACTAGGAGATCAGGGGTAGGAACCAATAAATGGGAGGATCTTCACCTGTCTTTCCGTCAAGTCAAGATTCACTGCAATCTCATATCTCCGGAGCCTCGTCAGGTAATTGTGGTGTGCAAATTCTGCCTCCAACTCTCGCAACTGGTCCTTTGTGAAGGCAGTGCGCTCCTTCCGTGCTTTGGAGCTGTTGGCTTCTGCTTTTGTGGTGGTGGAGGTAGAAGTCTGGTTGTTGCCCCCTCCATCTGTGTCTTGATTCTCTGAAAGATGAAGAGAACAGAAACACTTCTTACGAAACTAAATCCTTTCATAGAGGAAAAGATTCAATACCACTTCCCTCTGTGGAATCCCAACAAAAGCCCATAAACCATATCAAGAGGGATAAAAAAACAACAGACACTAAACAAAAGACTTCAAGAGACTGGGAGCAACTGAATAGAAGTTAGTGCCAGTTGAAAAAGAAGCTCTATAATTTCATGAATTTTTAAAAGAATAATACACAACTGGGTGCTGAAGAGGTGATGTGCTTCCAACATTCATCGGCTGAGTGTATCTGGGCTTGAAACATTTGTAAAGGTTGAGTTGGCTTTTTAAAAGCCAAATTGAGATGCTTTAAAAATATTATTGGACTCTTCTTATCACTGCCTCAGCTCATTTTTTTCAGGGGTGAGGTCCAGATCTTCTCCAAAAGAGAATTCTTTGGGACAATATCAAAACTGCTTAGCCGATTTCATAAACCCTTTTCAGTCCAAATGGACTACACATGTGAAGGTAAAAATCTCATTTCAGTCTATTTTTAATAGCAATTTACCAAAATAGAAAATTTATTCATAATCAGGCTCCTTTCACACTCCTTTCACACTCCAGAATTATACCACTATGATTCTATTTTAACTTGCATGGTTTCATCCTGTAGAATCCTGGGATTTGCATTTTAAGAAGAGATATTTAGAAATCTAGAGAACTCCAGTGCCTCCCCAAATTATAAATCTCATGATCCCATGCAGCCATGGCATTTAAAGTAGAATCATAGTGCTATAATCATTTAGCATGAAAGTTAGATAGTATTTTCTGCCAGCAGTTAGATAGTATTTTCCATCATCAACCTAGGTTAACAGTCCCCTGAGTTTTGAAGAGCATAATCTTCCATTCTATCTTTCCACAGATGTGAGCATCAACATCTAATGTCAGTGGTGGTTGTCTCACTGACTTATGATAGGGCTGGCCCTAGTTCTGCCCCACCCTGGAACCTAAAAACAAGTCTTAGCCAGTTTAACGGTCCCTGTACCTATTGCCTTTGCCAATACTCAGTCCTAAATCCTTATCAGGATCAATAAGGAAGGACAGAAGGAATTGGAGGTTAAACATGAATCAGAGTGCTATAACCGTGTTGTATTAAAGGCAGTGACATATTCAAGTCTTGTACTCCAAGTCTTATGTTAAGTCTCAAATCTCTGCCTTCCAATGTCAAGTAGAGTCTCAACTCCTTGCAAGAATTCAAGTCAAGTCTCAAGTCTGGGAGCCAACTTTACCAGAAAAAAAAAAGGAGACAGGGCACATTTCTTGGAGGGGAACAGAAAACTTATTAAGCAATGGAGGTTGAGGTCTGCCTGGCACTCTGTCCCTGCGGTACATTGGAGGATCCTTCTAAAGCTTTTGAGAAGAAAGATCCTTCCTCTTCAAGCCTGTTGCCTAATGCATTTGCTGTTCCCCTCCAAGAAATGTGTCCCATGCTCTGGGGGCAGGTCTTGCCTGCTGCTCAAAGTGAATAACACTAGAAGTCAGTTACTAAAAATAGGCAAGTCACAAGTCGAGTCAAGGTTGAGTCATTGAAATGACTTGAATTCTAAAGTCAATTGACTTGAGCCTACATCACTGGATAAAGGACCACAGGATGAAGAGAATATGAGATTTTTTTAAAATGAATTAGGAGAAACTTAAACTCAGTGGCATCACTGAGGTTGGTGTCACTCAATGCAGGTCCTGTAAAGATCGGGGGGGGGGAGGCAAACTGCCCCACCCTTCCTCCCTCACCTGCCCTCCTGGCTGGCCACTGGCCACCTGGTCAGACTCTGAATGCCCCATTCAGTGTCCGTTTCGGCTGCTTGGCGAGCGAGAAAGGGAGGCACCATCCCTTCTTGCTCGTCCAGTAGCTGTGTCAGTCCCTCCAGATGTACCTTCCCACCAGGTGTACATCCCCCAGGTGTCCCCCGGTGAGGTCTAACACCCTGCACCCCCTAATGACACCTCTAACAAATTTCTGCATCCAGGACTAGAGTTTGGAGTGCTTAATCCTTTAAAGTTTGCTTTTTAAGCCCTGCATATTCAACTGTGCAAGTGATAAATTAGGACTAAAGCCTCTTTTGTCTGACAGATTCCTCATCTTCAACAAAAATGGGGTGGGAGGAACCCAGTGTGATTCATGTCATGTTGAGAACAGTAGCATCTGTTGAACTTAGCCATTGTCAGTAGGTGAGAGTTTCATATTCATCTGCCTAGATTAAGCTTAATTCTTTAAAAACTACATTGGAATCCCTATACAGGCAAACATATTAGTCTTGCCATTACGGTTGCCATCTTCTTGTTTCTGAGCAGTTCCTCAGCTTTAATAACAACATGGCAGGTGGATAGGACACAATCCTCTCCATGCTGGGAATCACTGAACCTATTAAATTTAAACTATAGAGATGGGTGAACATTTTGGTTTGTTTTTAAAGAATTTTCCAACATTCATAAAGTGTATATTAAGAATGAGATTCAGAACATGAGATTCAAATTATTAGTAGGTGGAAGAAATCAAAGCAAGCAGATTTTCTCAGGTACCAGTGGGGAAGGGAAGACCTATGTGGCACTGGCAACTGGTGGCTCCAATGTCATGGAGGAGTAAATCGGCTCTGAACTTTAAAAGAGCTATCAAAGGCATTGAACCTTTTTGGGGAAGCGGGTTCATATCATGGATACCCTCTTTGAAGTTCAAAATAAAACCTTGAGGAGATTCACCAAGAACCCACACCTGCCAAGACAATCTATCTTGCTCAGAGACTCTCTGTTCATTTTAGGAATCTTACAGATTTCTGTAATGACACCCTGGCATCATCTGGCAAAGTGGCACTGATTCCATCTAAGGTGTAACTGGGAAAGTTGTTCCTTCCTCTCCAGATTGTTATTCCAGCATAAAGCAGGGTCTGGGAGTGAGCTGGAATTTCTGCCTACGGAAAATTTTTCATCTCAGCCACAATGTATTTGAGGCTTCACATTAGGATTGCTTTCGGCTATATTTTCCTGGCCAGGGATGCAAATCTTAATTCAGGGGTCATTCACACTATGTTATTAACCCTGGTTGCAAACTGGTTTAAAAGGGGGTCATTCACATTTGAATCAGCTTTCAAACCGGTTTAAATGTGGGTCACACTGGAATTGGGTTTTTCCAACCTGAATTGGGATGGGCCCAAACATGCCTATCCCATCTACAGAGTGGCAAGTGCCATTTTTGTGCTCGTGCTTAGTTGCCGGCTCTGAGTGTTTTCAAATTTCCCGCTGGTGTGCGCTTTAAAGAACTGCTCAGCTGTTTTCCTTTTCTGCTCTTTTTACCCTACAATGCCACTGCCAGATGTTTGGACCACCAAAGCCGGGGAAGGGGACTCTTCTGGGAACATTTTTTAAAATATTTTTTTTGACAGAGTGTGTGATCAGTTGTGTTTACGTGCATCCACACGGTGTGTGTGTGATTCACTCTGTTTTAATGTTCCCCAACAATGCCATTGCAAGGAGGAGTGGGTGGGCAGAGGGAGGGATGGGGGGAAGAAGAGGGAGGAGAAAAGAGAGAAAGGGGAAGGAGGGAGGGGTGGAGGAGCCTTCACCAGCCAGCCTTGGTACCCCCTATCCCTGCCAGGAGCTCAGAGATCTGATGCTCCCACTGCTGCCAGTCTGTGGGATAAAATGCATGCTTCTCAGTTAGGCTCCAAAGGGAGAGGATTTGGACTTTTTTCCTGGACAGGAGGATGAAATGGAGGCCAAGTCCTGGGAAAGGAGGATGCTCAGATCACCCTGTCCTCATCCCAGGGTGAACAGATAGATGTCATCCCCACTGGGGAGGAGGGGGAATGAGGCACCACAAAATGGAGGATGTACAAGGGAAATGGAAGACATGCCCAAATAAAAGCTCATGTAAATATAGAATCCATGCTTCTTAGTCCTGATCAAAATGGAGGACATTTTGGACATTGTTCCTGGGCAAAAGGTGAAAATGGAGGACACATCCTCCGAGTGTTAATTCCTCCCTCCTCCTTGGATACAAAGCAACGTCACCAATGACGACAACGGAAGTGAAGTGACATAGATTCACATCATTTGATTGACAGAACAAACAAACAAACAAAATACCCAAAAATGATTGAATGCAATTGATAGGGAGGATCCATTTTGAATCTGTACTTTCGTTAGTGTGAACTTGCAGAGGGTTATATTGTGCCGGATAGCTTCAATCAGGGTAAACCTCTAGTGTGAACTTCACATCAGGTCAGATTCGGTATTGCATGAATGAATGCATCATCGAATCTCCCCAGATCTACCTGG
The DNA here is from genome assembly GCA_026167975.1 of Phrynosoma blainvillii. Lineage (NCBI taxonomy): Eukaryota > Metazoa > Chordata > Lepidosauria > Squamata > Phrynosomatidae > Phrynosoma > Phrynosoma blainvillii. Next base: position 122,826,076 of record JANUYF010000005.1, read on the forward strand.
CACAAAGTGCTAGTGTGAATGACCGACCCTTCAGTGATCCAACTGCTTCTTAAAATGTCTCTAAAAAAAGACAATCTGCATGTATTTCAATCCCAGAGTAGGTAGCAAAGGTTGGGGTTAAAAGAAGTTAAGATTGGCTGACAATTTGTAGGCACCCTCCAACATTTAACAGATGAAAAAAATGGGATACAGTATCTGAGTCATATCAGAGTGTGGTCAAATCACAGTGTGGCCAGACAGCAAGACAGCTAAAGTTAATTAATGAAGAACAAACAAAACTACTGTTTTAAGCAAAGAAATCCTGGTATTTATGTACTGAGTTTAGGAAGGAGAAAACTGTGCCCCCCCCCCCTGCTGTACTGAGAGCAAACTACTTTTGCACTTTGAACAGTTTATAGCAACTGAAGTAAGGAGAGGACGGAGAGAAGAGTGGGAGGAAGAGAGAGAAATTGGGACATTTTAAAAGTGGCTGAAAAAGTGGGACGGCAAAGGTCTAACCGGGGACTGTGCTTGCTAAACTGGGACAGTTGGAGTGAGTTCCTATATGTTGTCTCAACCAAGACATGCTTGCTGGGGGATTCTGGGACTTGTAATGCAAAAAGTAACCATGCCCAGCTCTGGGAGGGATAAAGTAAGCTCTTTTATGCCTAATGTATTCCAAGGACAGCACCAGCCAAGCAGAAAACCTTAGTAAACTCCTCTCCAGCATGTCTCCTTTGGTACAAGCAAACGTAGAGGTGGCAGTGAGCAGGCTCTACTGTAAGGCAGAAGAAGACTACACTCGTCCTTCCACATTTGCAGCTTTGGCTTTTGCAGATTTGATTATACATGGATTTTATAAATATTTCTCTCTAGGAATATCTAGGTCTCCAGTGCAACTTTGTGGTCAACTTTAACCAAAATTCGCACTGAAGGAGCGAAATTCCTAGAGAGAACACTCTGCTAGGCATTTGTAGCTTCTCTAGCGCAATTCTGTGGAAAATGTCTGGCAGATGTCAACCACAGAGTTGCACTGGAGGACCCAGAGATACCTAGAGAGGTGTTCTCTCACGTAAAAACATAGTATTTTTATTATTTGTGGTTTTTCCACATTCACGGGGGTTCTGTGCCCCTAACTCCAGCGAATGTGGAGGGACAAGTGTATTGCCTTGGGCAGCAGGTGAGATGATAAACCTCTGGAAGTTCCTCCTGAGGCTCCTGACTTTTCCATGTTCATGGGGGGCAGAACCATATGCACCATATGGAACAGCCTGCAACCCTTTAACCAACCTGCTTCCTTCAGGTGTGGTATGGACCGTATCCCATTGAATATAGTTGCAAGAAGATTCGTGTACCAGCACAGTTTGCTCCTGCTAGAAATGGGAAGAATACTCAAAAATACTCCAAAAAATTATTGAAAAGTGTGTTTCTAAAGTGCTGGATCTTCACCTTGTGGTCCTTACTCTACACAAAACTTGCATGTGGTTGTTTTCCACAGAAAACAACTTTGCTGTTTTTCTGCACAAAGAATGCTTTTCCTGCACAGAAAATGCTTTCTCCTGCACAAAAGTACCGCGTAGTTTTTTCACAGAATTAATGCACATCTGCACTGTAGAAATAATGCAGTTTGACACCACTTTAAATGCTGTAGCTTCATCCTATGGAATCCTAGGATTTGTAGGACTCCCTGTCCTCTTTTTTCCAGTTGAAATTCAACTCTTGCATCTCAAGCATTTCTCGAAGTGTTCTCCAAAAGTTTGCTCCAGGGGAGGAAAAACCTGCAGCCGCCCAGATGCTATTTGGACTACAGTTGGACTACAGTTCCCACCAACATAACTAGTGGACAGGGATTATGAAGTAGTCCAACATTCTGAAGGGTCAGAGGAACTCAACCTAATTTACTTCATAAGAAACTTATTCGCTTTTAAAATACCACATTACTCTCGTGATTGCTTTGAACTATACCCATCTGAAGAAGGTCAAATACTCTGATTTTATTTTAATTTAAAATACTTATATGATCATCTGTAGAGGTATTACAGTGATAAAATATTCCCAAAGCAAATGCAAATTCATTATAGTCATACAGTGATGTGTGATAATAAATCTTACTCTGGCATAGAACATGTGGGATCATAAAGACAAGAATGCTCTTCAACATATGGAGTGAAAAACCACAGCCAGTTCTGCACATGTGGAATAAAGACAGAATGCCAAAGCCAGTGTAGTGTAGTGGTTTGAGCTTGGACTATGGCTGGAGAGCAGGGTCTGATTCCCCACATAGGCATGGAAACCCAATGGGTGACCTTGGGCAAGTCACACACTCTCAGCCCCCCCAACCCATGTGATAGGGACGCTTTTGGCCATAAGTCAGAAATGACTTGAAGGCACATAACAATGTCCAAGCCAGAGGATGCCACCAAGTCAGGTGTGAAATTTAGAACCTCACAACAGCCTCTTGAGGTCAACACCCTGGGATTAGAGTTGTCAGGCGGTGAACTAGAGCGCTCATCCTTTTGTTCAGAAGATGAATCATGATGCAGCTGTGGTTTTCCTGCCTGTGATTCCATAGACTGCCTTGCTCATCTTCTTGGATTTCCAGTCCTGCTTCACCAGAAATACAGCAATCTGGTCAACTGGGAAAGAGGGCATGTGAAGCCAACCATATTCCTTCAAACTATTCCAATTTGGCATGGATAGTCCTGATTAATCCTCAGGTGCTTGTAAAATGTCGAGTTTCTCTCTCTCCTCCCACTGTTCCCCTTTGTCCTAGTGTACTTCAATTATTTCAAACCATGTTTGCAGCAGGAACTTGTTTGCATTCAGTTAAATCAGTTGGGGGAGAGGATGGGGCCAAAATCTTGCCCTTCCCAGGAGGCTCAGGCAAAAGCAAACAGACGCAGTCTCTCCTAAATTGTGTGCTCTTCCTCATTCATCACTTTTGCCATCTTGATCACACTCTGATGTTACTTGGCCAGATGTATCCAGTTTTCATCTATGAAATGTTGGAAGATACACAACCAAGTTTGTGTTGCCTCTTGAAGGGAAACTATGCAACATCTGTGGGATGTAATGTGGCAACCTTCTCTGGAATTATCAGGTACTGAAGATGGTCTCAGTTTTAGATGGAATTGGAAATCTTCTCATTTTGGAACATCTTTCCTTTTCTGCTCCTTTTGCTCAAAACATGTATGCAGTTAAGATTGGTGTGCAGTTTGCAAATCTGAGATTACAGGTGCCTCCATGATGTGAAATGCTGCAGATACTGTACTTATATTAAAGTAGGTGCATTATAAGGAGAACTTATTATGATCATTCTTATATTCACATATTCATATACTGTACTTCTTTCCAGTTGAAGCTCTAACAAGGACACTATTGCAGTTCCTAGAACAACACTTCCCAAAATTCTTTAGGGCAAATCATGCAATTTTAAAAGCTATTCCAATGCAAAATCCAATTTAAGGGCACACATGCCCAGCTCCTTCAAATAAATTTGATCCTAGGCCCCAGTAGGGCAGAGTCTTCCACAAGAACCAGTTCATTCTGTGCATCCTGAAATCAAAAGCCCTGCTCTGTTTTCTTATCACTAGCAGAGTTTCAACTGATAGATTGGGAAGCAGGACAGGGCCTTCTGAGTGATGACTCCGAAGCCATGTAACTTACTTCTACCAAAAAGCCCAACTGGTTCCCTCCACTATTGACATTTAGAAAGCCTATTATAAATTGTGTTTCCCTATGCCATTAACTTTACTCCACCTCTGTTTTATCTATGCTGTGTTTAGCAGTAGTTCGCACATGTTGGTTCTCCAGATTTTTTGGACTTTAGCTCCCTGAGTTCCTGACTGTTGGCCAAGCTGTTTGGGGCTTCTGGGAGTTGAAATCCAAAACACCTGTAAGACCAAAGTTTGGAAAACACTGACGAACATTTCTGTTCTTCATTGAAGATGAGGAGGAAGATAATGATAATACCAACACTATATTGTAGGGTAGAGAAATTTTGTAGCACCTTTGAGACTAATTGGAAGAAAGAAGTTGGCAACTTTCATAGACTTAAGTCTACTTCCTCAAACACATTTGGATAAAGATCAGATGCATGAGGAAGTAGAGTTAAGCCTTTGAAAGCTCATGCTGCCAACTCCTTTCTTTGAGTTACTTTCTTTCAGTCAGGTCTCTTCATACTGATTCTACAGACTAACACGACTATTTGAATTCTTCCTCTATATTGCAGATCATTCTTGTTTATGCCACTTTGATGCTCTCTGGACCAAAAACAAGGCTAAATAAAGAGACAAAGGGGCTGGAGAGCAGTCACATATAGTTCCACCTACCTGCGTTTCCCTTTTTTCTCCTGGATGGTTTCTTCTCCATTTCATTCACTGCGTTCCCTGCCAGGACGTAATCTTCACTTGTGCCTATGGTCGTATCCACCACATTTGGGCTGTCACTCTCCAGCTCTCCCATGCCCAGAGCCAACTCAGCTGGAAGCCGCCTTCGCCCCTCTAGGGCTGTGAAGTGCCAAGCAGGGTTCTGGAAGGAGGGATGATGTTCATCCACAAAAGCCCGTTCGTCCCGGGGATGGCTTTGAGGGGCTGCGGCCAGGCAAGAGGTCGAAAAGTCTGAATAAACCCCCAAGTCTGGTTTGTGGTGGAATGAAAAGGGGGCTTGTGGATAATGGTGGAGGCCTGGTGTCCCTCCAGTCTCAGCATGTGGGTTCCGCAAGCATCCCCAGAGGGTGGCAGTAGGATGAGAGTTTCTCATACAGCTACTGGAAGCAGCAGGTGGATCCATCTAGTAGCAGGAAACTTTTCTATCATAGGATGCTCGCCAAGGAAACTCCGGGTACGAGAAGAAGGAAAGGGTTGGAGTCTTTTTTTCAGCAGTTCAACCAACCCAAAAATAATCAGATCCTTTCTGGTGAGAAGAAAGCTCTCCAGCCTTTTCCTTTTGCTCTGTCATAGGTTTGTTGGCTGAGAAGGTCCAGGGAAATTCTCCCTAAGTGTCAACAGGAGAATGTCACCTCTGTTGCTTCTGAAGCCTGGCTGCAGCCTCCTTGCTGTGAAGCACTGGAGTCCAGAAAACACTTTTTAAAGACTTTGCTGGGGTGTGAGTGACAAGTTTAGGAAAGGAACTGTGTCTCTCTGTGTGTGCATGAGAGAGAAAGAGAGGAGCAGGAGGGAGGGCTTAACCTGAATGCACAACCCCTCCAACCAAAGCCAAGCATGAGACTATTAATCACCCGAAACCTTAGAGGCGCATCTAATGGGAAATGCAGATGGAGACTTTTAAAGAAACATTGTCTGTACTTTTTTTTTTTAAAAGGGGGAGGTAATACACACACATACACACAAGGAGGGTTTAATGTTTCCTTCTCACACTCTGGAGTTATTTTTATTGCAAAGTAAGGGGGGGGGGGGGGAGGAAGTCCATTTTTTTTATTTGTTAAAAAAAACTGTACCAGATCAAGGAGTATAAAGGGTACGAGATAAAAAGAGAAAGAAAGAATCGTGCTAGAGAGGTAGAGACATTTAAAACGTTAAGATCTGGCTTCAGAATTAAAAGTTTAAGGAAAAAGCAATAGAGATTCAAGGCAAAGACTGGAGGATAGGGACAAGCTGATCAAAGCTATGGGAGAGAAACATGAGCTGCTCCATAAACCAGTTCTGAAGTGCCACTGAACTTGGGGGTTTTTTGGTGAAAACCCCACCACCAACACCTTTGGCTGATTTTGTGACCCTGTTGTGTGTGTGTATGTTTTTTGCATTACATTTCCAAAAGATCTTCAACAGAAGTGGCCCTACATTTATGCAGAATAAGACAATTGCCTCAGGCAGCAGATGTTTGGAGGCCAGCAGAATAGATCCCTTCCCAGCCATTTCTCCTGAACCCTTTGGTCATTTCCCTTTCTTGGAGAAAGAGCTCTGTGTGCCACAAAACCTGTCCTGTTGCTCCTAAATGGGCCTTCTCCTTCCAGGTGTGATGGAAGATCCTTCCCTCTTGTCAGTGCTGAAATAAGAATCAATTGTCAATCTGGACAGCTTCTTGCGTACTTGAAGTGGAATGGGGCACTATCTTGTCTTTGGCTTTAGGCATCCAAATGTCTTGGCACAGCCACAATATTCAACTTAACTAGGGATAGACAAACTGTCATAATTTGCTCATCAAATTATGAATCCACCATTATAAACTTGCACTCCTACCTTTACCGAGCCAGCTTGGCATAATATTTTGAGCATTGGACTACAACTTTGGAGGCCAGGGTTCAATTCTCAGTTCGGACATGAAACCCACAGGGTGACCTTGGCCAAGTCACACTCTCCCATTCTCTGGGAATGGCAATGGCAAAGTTACTTTGAACAAATCTTGCCAAGAAAACCTCATAACGGGTTCACCTTAGGGTTGCCGTAAGTTGGAAATGACTTGAAGGCACATAACAGCAACAACAACAACAACAGTCTTTACCACCACAAATTCTTGAGTTGTCTTCACTTTTTTTACATGTCTGCATCATCAAAGTGCACCCTGAAAATATGAGATGTGATATACTATGTTCTTTGATGTATCACACCACAGCCCAGTTTGATTGGCTGTTATCACATATTATCAGATGTGCTTTGTTTACAGATTTCAGGATCTGAGAAAACACATAGATGTTGGAATTTGGATGCTTCATTATACAGAACTCGGAAAAGTTACTTTTTGGACTGTAATTCCCATAATTTTCCAGCCCGCATGGTCAATGAGAGCAGTATTCTAGAAAAGTAATGTTTCCAATTGTATTCACAGCACACATACACACAAAAAATTGATTCACTTGTAAGTGGTCTTGTTTTGAATTATGAAAATGAAAATATTCATTGTATTGAAGCCAGGAATTGTTGGTCATTTTAAGATTAAGAACCTAGTGGATTTGATTTATGAGCCAACTAATTCCAGGTTTTGGAACTGCTTCAGAATGCTTTTCCTTGCTCTAAAGTTTCTTGTTTCGGGATAATGGGTTACATGTTTTTCATTGTTTCTTGAAAACATTTTTAGGTTTCCTTGCCAGCTATATCCATAGATCAGTCAAGGATGAGTATTGTATTTGGACTCAAAAGGCTAGGAACAAGGGTGTTTTTATAAATCCATGACATGGATGGAACAACTTGTGTGCACTCAATTCCCTAAGATCTAAGAAGATCCAACTGTCAGCAATGTGAATTCTGGCTGGCAACCTGTTGGTATTTCATGCACATGGAAGCTGTTGTATGCATACAGTTGTATTTTGTTGTTGTTGTTGTTGTTATGGTGTAATGTCCATATTTAGTTCACAGCTGCATAAGCAGTTCCAAAAGATTTAAGCAGTTCCACAAGTATAACTGTTGCCCATGCTTTTGAACATTTTTGGATGGTGGATAACTACTTATCAGTGTAATACTTGATTCACTGGGGCTACATCTGCACTGCAGAATTAATGCAGTTTGGCACCATTATAACTGCCATAGCTCAATGTGATGGAATTCTGAGATTTGTAGTTTTGTGAGATATTTAGCCTCTGTCAGGGAACTCTGGTACCACAAAAAAACTATAAATCTCAGGATTCCATAGGATGCTGTGGAAACAAGAAGCACATTCTCAGATATACAACTGGTTGCAAGTGTCGATAATTCAGATGAAGGGTGATATAGTGCAATCCTCTAAGTGTAGATTTGCACTTCTTATTCATGATGTAGGACCCTGACTTCCATTTCCTTTGGAGCTTTAGAGATTTGTGGCATTTGGGTCAACAGTTTGCTTTCTTGACAAACATACAAAGAACATAAATGGGGGCAGGTAGCACATACACTTCTACAGGGCAGTAGGTTGGGCATGGATGAGCAACTGCAAACAGGGCACAGGCCATTTTTCTTCCCTGTGCCAACCCAGCAGGCTGCAACATCATGTTTCAGCATGCCTGAAGTGTCAAGATGTCACTTCTGACCATCATTTTGGCCAATTTGGGGATGATGGCTTTTTTCTTTTTTGTCCGTTTTGGGGAGGTTTGAGGGGCTGAAGGGAATTAGTGCAGCAAACTATTTCCTTTTTAGCCAGTTTTGGGAAATTTGGGGCAGTTTGGAGGCCCACTTTTTTTACTCAAAATTTTTATCCAAAAAAAATCTGCACCCAGTTTTTTTTACAGTTGGGGGATCTGGAGGCATTCAGGGGCATCTGAGGGGGCCTGTGGGTCATACTTAGGGTCACAAGGGCCACATGCAGCCCAGAGGGTATATTTTGCCCACCCCAGTTTGTTGTTGTTGTTGTGTGATTTCAAGTCATTTCCAACTTATGGTGATCCTAAGGCGACACTAGCATGAGGTTTTCTGGGGTTGAGAGTATGTGACTCACCCAAGGTCACCTAGTAGGTTTCCATGGCTGAGCACAGAATTGAACCCTGATCTCCAGTCGTAGTCAGATACTCAAACCACTACACCATGTTGGCTCTCTGGCTTAAGGTGTACCGGTATATATGTCCTACTTTAAGGAGGACAGCCCCTGAAGGCAGTTCTTTGTTGAAGGGCTGTCCAGTCCAAATCTGGTTTAAAGATTTAAAAATCCCATGGGAAGAAGATCAATGCTCTGAGTTTGTCCATCAAATGTGAACACCTGGGCAGAAGGGCAGATACACAGGAAGTTTTATTAGATGATAAATATGTCAAAAATCTTGTGAACTCCCAGGAAAGAGTGGAATCTTACCATGCAGGAGGGAATGAAAAGTGTAAGCCCTCAAAACACCAAGTAAAATTTGTTTGTTGACTTAAAAGTCTTTATCTGACTTTTGGCCATATTCCCAGAGTAGTTTACAAAAATAACTTTTAAAAAGAGACAAGTACTATGTACTACTAAAGCAATTACTAAAGCGTACAAAGGAACATTGGTACAGAAGTTATGCCAAACTTTCTTCCTGGTTCCTTTTTTAATTTATTTTTTTATTTTTTATTTTTTTGAAGAGAGGCATTTTACATTCAATAAATGTTTCTGTACTGGATAACTATTTTATTGAACCCTTGATCATACCATTACCCAAACCAGAAACATTCATTAAAGCATTCATAAACCCTTGAACTCATCTTCTTGAAATAAGAGCCCTGAGATGAATACATAAATCTTGAAGTAAAATTTGAGACAGAAATCATCTGGCTGCACTGTTTCAATAAATGCATGACATATTTTGACTGAAGCCTTAGTTCCAGAAGTGGATGGCAATGCTACTGTTCAGACCTATAAAATCTGATGCAATGATAAAAAGACAGAGCTATTGAGCACTGACAGAATACAGGTTTCATATGAACTTCTTTTTGGCCTTTCAAACATTTCCATTTTCACCTCCTGGAAATGCTTGTCATTGACCATGCTAACTGGGATGTCTGGGAACTGCAGTCCAAAATATCTGGAGGATCAAAGATTGAGAATCAATCTCAACCCAGCATCTCTCTTTCCAGAAATTAACCAGTGTGAAAACATTACTTGCAGTTATGCTTGACCACAATCCAGTATTTTACCACTCTGACCAATGAAACTGTTTTCTCAGGTCAGAGCCATAATTGGGGAAGGCAAGGGTGAAGAAAGCTATAACCGCTGGTAAAAGGCTAGATAATGCTACTGTTAGGTAGATTTGTAACTGGTTGACAGACCAAACCCAAAGAGTGCTGACCAATGGTTCTGCTTCATCCTGGAGAGAAGTGACCAGTGGGGTGCCACAGGATCTTGGGGTATTGGTAGACCACAAGCTAAACATGCATCAACAGTTCAAAACTTCAATGTACTTCTAGGCTGCATCAGCAGGAGTATCATTTCAGACTGAGGGAATTAATAGTGCCACTCTTCCACTTTGGTAAAATCTCATCTGGAATACTGTCCATTTCTGGGCACCACAATTCAAAAAGAATACTAACATGCTGGAACCTGGTCAGAGGCAAACAACGAAGACGGTAAAACATCTAGAGACCAAGCCCTGGATATGTTTAGCATGAAGAAGAGAAAGCTGAGAGGTGACATGATAGCCATATTTAAATATCAGAAGGCATGCCTTGTAGAAGATTGGACAAGCTTGTTTTCTGCTGCTCCAGAGACTAGATAGAACATGAACCAATGGATTCAAATTATAGGGGAAAAGATTTAACCTAAACATTAAGAACTTTTTGAGAGTGGGAGGTGTTTAGCCATGAAACAGAATGTCTTGGAGGTTGGTGGGTTTCTTTGAGGGTCTTTAAAGAGAGTTTGTTATTGTTAACAGCTTTCAAGTTGAATTCAATTCATGATGACCCCATGAGTGACATACCTCCAAGACCCCCTGTCCTCAACTACTCTGCTCAAGTCTTGTAGACTCAGACTCAGGGATGTTGCTGTGGCTTCTTTGATTGAGTCTATCCATCTAGTATGTGGTCTTCTTCTCTTTCCACAGTCTTCCACCTTTCCTAGCATTATTGACTTTTCTAATGAGTCATTCCTTCCTTTTACAGACTCACTCTGGTCATCTTGGCTTCTAGGGAGAGTTCAGGCTTGGTATGTTCTAGCCCCACTTGTTCCTTTTTTTGGCCATGCAAGATATCCTCAGCACTCTTCTCCAGCACCACATCTCAAATGAGTTGATTCACCTTCTTCACTGTCCAACTTCTTCACTGTCCAGTATATAGTGATGGGGAATGCAATGGTTTGGACTATCCTAACTTTAGTATTCAGCTTTATGTCTTTGCACTTTAGAATCTTGTCTACTTCCTTCATAACTGCCCTTCCCAGTTCCAGTCTTCTGATTTCTTGACTGCAATCTCTGTTCTGGTCAATTATTGATCCTAGGTAGGGGAAACTCTTTTATCATTTCCATTTCTTTATTGTATAAATTGAATTTATGCAAATTTTCCATAGTCTTTATTTTTGTTTTCTTAATGTTCAACATTAAGCCTGCCTTAGCATTTTCTTTGATTTTCTTTAGTAATTGTTCTAAGTCTTTGTTGTTTTCTGCTAGTAGTATAGTGCCATCTCCATATCTTAGAATTGATTGTCCTCCAATCTTCACTCTACCTTCCTCTGAGTCTAATCCTGCTCAGAATATGCTCTTTTCTTCATACAAGTTGAATCCTTGTGTATGATCCTGTCTGACCTCTTTGCAGATTGGGCAAAAGTTAGATGACCATTATCTCAGGAGTGCTTTAGTAGTATATTTCTGTATAGCAGGGGTTCAACTAGGTGGCCCTTCTGTTCCCTTCCACTTCTATGATTCTCTTCTATAGCAATAGCAAGTACATTGCTATATCATTTATCAATGCACTTAAGCACTCCCTAAGTGGTTTACAACGTGTAAGCTAATTGCCCCCAACAAGCTGGGTACTCATTTAGGAACCTATGGAAGGATGCAAGGCTGAGTCAATCCTGGAGCCCTGCAGGATCAATCTCACAACCTTGTGGCTGTAAGAGTCTGCAGTACTGGCATTTAACCACTGCACCACTGGGGCTCCTGTTCTATGAATCTGTAATATTTCAAATAAGGTAGAAATAGCTTTAAAAATTAAAAACAAAATTTTAAAAAAAGATTCATCCATATAAGAAGATTCTGAGAACTGAAAACTCATATCATTTAGGCACAAAGTTAAAACTTGGGTATTCATCAACGCCTCTGGGCCTCATTAATTCATCCCAAATGCCATTGTACATAGTTTTAAAAACTTTTAAATCTTTTAAACCTTTTTTTAAAACTGGTAATTAATATGTTCTTAGCTTATTTATATTAATTTATTGTTTCAAACAGATTAACTTGTGTTAATGCTATTTGTAAGCTGTTCTGAGATCTTTTGATCTAGGGCAGGGTATAAATATTTTAATAAGAAAAAGAACAACAACAATAACTGTTCCTGTTGCTTTTACAAATTTTGGGTTGTATCCCTGTAAATTCCACCATATTTGTGATACTGAAATAAGTGTCACTGCCTCTCTTTTTTTTTTTTTTCCTAGTGAGCTTCTTATCTTTAATAGTGATATGGCAGGCAGGTTTAACATGATTCTCTCCATCATGGGAACAGCTGGATTTGGCCAATAGAGAAGGTTAACAATTTCATTTAGCACATTTTGGAAAAGAACGCATTAGAATTAACATAGGTCTTCATAAAGTCAAGAATGAACAACAACTTGAAAATGAAAACCTCAACTGCAATAAAAATAGAAATTTACAGATTGATCCATCCCTACTTGAAAGAGTGGTGTAGTGGTTTGAGCGTTGGACTATGACTTTGGAAGGCCAGGGTTCAAATCCCCTCTGGAGCATAAAAACCCACTGGGAGACAGTGGGCAAGTCACACCCTCTCAGCCTCAGAGGATGGCAATGGCAATGGCAAACTTCTCTGAAGAAATGTGCCAAGAAAACCCTATGACACAGTTTGCCTTAGGGTCACCATAAGTCAAAAATGACTCGGAGGCACACAACAACAGCAAACTTGGAAGAGAGGCAGAAACAAGTTCCTTCTAAATGTAGAACTACAAGACGTTCACCCTAGTTCTTTCCATAGCAGAGCCAAGCAACCTGTGCCTCTCTATCCCCCAGATTCTGGGAGTTGTCATCCAAAAAAAAAGTAACTTGCCAAGCTCTAAAATGTAGAAAGCCCTCAAAGCAATACTTCACCTAATTTCCTGGTGACCTTTGACTTCTGGAGTCCTCAGTCAATAGAAGAACAGTCTTTGGCTGAAGCTGAATGAAAATAAACCCATTGCACACAGCCTGTTTTCTTTCTCTGCTGGGATGCTGAAACCAAATGGCTCCCCTTGGTGAGACACTGATAGCTGATTTATGAGCCTGCATCTGTTATGTCAACACAGGATAGCAGGGGAGGTCAGGGGAGAGGCAAAAGCACCAACAAAGGATGAGAAGTGGCCTGACTAACCGCCTTTTGCTCGCCACCCAAATGGGATTAATCTGGTGGAAAGAAACCAGAAAGTTTGCTGTCTGACCTCCATCCCTTTTGAAGGATCTTCCACAGGAGAGACCAACAGACACAAGTCAGACCCTACAATGGGTTTACCAACTGGCCAGCAAAACACACCCCAGAGCAAACCCTTCTGCAGAGAGGGTACTCCTTTAATTAAAAGTGTTCTACAAGCCACACTAAAGTGGCAGCAATCGACCTGCAAATGCACTAGCCCTACTCTCCTTACCATCTGGAGAGCAACAACTTGAAGAGAACAATTGCCTCTCCAAGTCATCAGGAACACTGATGTTTTCTCTCTCTAGGATTTCTGTTCATGTGGAAAACTTCAACCCATCAAGGATGCTCTCCTCTTTCTGTTGTTGGACAGCAATGATCACAACAGCCCTTCCTAGAGAATCTCCAGTTTTGTAGGGAGCCAGTGCTCTCAGGATCAAAGTGCAGAGAATTTTTGATTGGCAAGGACAAAGATGTAGTTTCTTCTTTCTTCTGTAACTAGTTGCAGCCCTCAGCTTCACAGGGGAGAGGGATGGATTTCCCTATTAATGTCCCATGTTGAATTATCCCTATTATAATGCAAAGTATATTCAGATAGTTTAATCTTACAGAAGCAATTAAGATCCATTAGCCATACAAAAGATCTATTCCTGGTCTGCTAGATGTGGTTCCACAATCTAAATCAATCAACAAATATGAGAGTTGATTGTCATTCATGGGTAAGGTGGAAATTTCTGATACAGGCACTCTCTTAGGGGTTTTCCAGATGGTGAAAATAATCCAGGCAGAATCTGGGTTAAATCTTTGTTGTTCACATGCATTTTGAATGAATGCAATTAAGTTTGTGGGATGACTGTCAAAAAACCCACTTAACCCAGGATAACTGATGTCGGATTTTTTTTTTTTTTTTAGGCTCCATAAAAATACACAAACATTCTATCCTTACATCTATTTGTCAATATATAACAATATGATATTACATAACATTTATGGTCTATAATTCTAATATTCATCTTAGAAATCTTACTCCCATCCAATCATTTTGTTACAATCTTTAGTCTCATAACATCTCCTTCCCCTACGATCGATGTCGAATTTTTTCTGAGTTTTCTAAAAGATTCGGATTCTCAGCTGTGTGAATAACTGATGCTAATAGAAGTGGGATAAAATTGGGATAAAACTCTGAATGCCTTGAATGTGCTTCGAACATATTTGCATCATTGACTCTATCTTTATTCAAGTACTGACACGTGTGAGTGACCAAACTGGCAGAGATGCCCACAGATGTGGTTCCATAGGACGTTATCACACGGGGCTCAATCCAAACAGAATCCAAATGGAATGGCGAACGAATCTGGATTATTTGCCCGTGTTTCCACACGACGTCGCACAGAATCCCGACAGAACTCCGACAGAAAGTGGAAAGAACCAAGATCTTTTGAATTTCGGTTTCTTCAGGAATTGCAATTGTGCGACGGGAATCATTTTGCATTTACCGTAGGTCTGATAACCAAATACATATTGTGGTGCATTTCGCCGCTGTTGCCATGGTTCCAGCGAGCATTCCTCTCTCTGCGCATGTGCAGGAGGCTCATTTCGGCTACATTTACGGGTTTTTTTCTCTTGTGTGTGGACGTTCGATACACTTACTGTAAATGTGCAATGAAGGTAATGACGTATGCGGAAACAAGGGTTATTTTCCGTTTATTTTCGGGATGCCTCATTTCCACTTTTATTCCCGCTTTCTGGCCCACGTGTGATAATGTCCATAGTGTGAACAACAAACTCAGAATACGTGAGTGAGATTATTCATATAGTCATGCTAAAAACAATAACATCCGAACGACCCCTTATTTGCATTTTTGTTTTTGAGTTCAGCCCAAGCTCAAGTCAAAGAAAGGGAAATCCCTTGTACTAACACCTTTTCCCACCTTGTTGTTATCTTCCTCCAGGGTTATATAGGACAGTCCATGTTCTTGGGCAATGGGAATTGGTGACCCGTTCACTGACCCCACTCTTTCTACAGCTGCTGTTGTCACACATGTACTCTGCGGGAAGGTGTTTTCCCTTGGCACCACCCTGGGTGAGGTGATGGTGGTAGCAGAGGAAGATTGGGAACTGCCTCCATCCCTTCTCTCTTATTCCCGAAAAGCCATTTGTCATGAAAAGACAGAGACCTTTTAACCTTCTAAAAGTCGCCATCTCCCCAACCACCTCTCAACATCTGTGAATCATTATTTTGATCAGGCATGAAAGCTACCAGTGACTGTTCACATAGCATAGTTGCGTACACAGGCAGCACAGGAGTTTGGAAAAGTTACTGTTTGACTACATATCCCAGAATCCCTCAGCCAGCATGACCATTGGAGAAAGGAACCCTTTAAAGCTCTGCACTAAGTACCCAGAAAGCACAAGATCCTGTCTGATCTTGGAAGCTAAGCAGGGTCAGCCCTGATTAGTCCTTGGATGAGAGACCTCCAATGAATACCAGGTGCTGTAGGCTGTATTTCAAACACCTCTGAGTATTCCTTGCCTAAGAAGCCCCTATGAAATGAATAGGGTCACCATAAATTGATAGGCGACTTGAAGGCACATACACACTCTGTGTGTGTGTGGTTTGCCACTTTACAATCAATTTTGCTTTGTAGATTGGGAAAATCTTTCACTTTCTCTCTCTCTCTCTCTCTCTCTCTCTCACACACACACACACACACACACAGAGAAAATTGTTTTGAAAGCATTAAGTTTTTTTCCTCTCCAAATATGAATGAGCTTGTAAATTTTTGTAAATTCTTCAAAAACGAAATCAAAATTCTCTCTGTTTCAAAGTACCCTTATCTGAAACGCTTGGGACCGGAAGTGGGTTTTTTTTCTTGTTTTTTTCTCTCCAGAATTTGAAATATTTGCAAATACATAATAATAAATCTTGAAGCTGAGACTCAAGTCTAAACATTACATTCTTTTATGTTTTGTATACACCTTACACATATAGCCTCGAGGTAACTGTATCTGCAATATTTTTAAAAATTCTGTGCTTGGAACAAAGTTTGTGTACACTGAACCATAAGAAAACAAAGGTGTCACTATCTCAGCCACCCATCTGGACAACTGAGGATTTTGGAATATTTCAGATTTTGGAATTCTGGATAAAGGAGATTCAACCTGTATAGCTTTTTCCAGCATGGATCGAACCATGTTGTACCTGCTTACCATATACACATTTCCTATGTCTGTTTTCCTGCATATAAATTGTATTGAACTCAGCAGGACTTCCCTAGAGCACTATAAGGGCAAAACCTAAGAGCCGCCGTTAGATCCAACTTTGACTACAGTTCCCAAAAGTATGCACCGGGGGAAATGGCCTGTAATCTACCAGTATGAAGCTCATACCAAAATAAATCTTAGTGTTCAAAGGTAATATAGAATTCTGGATATATATATATTTGTTCACACTTACCATGAAATTCTGTGGATTTTTACACACATTTCTCCTAATGTATCCATCTTCCCTACAATTGTGCCCCGTATGTACATTTTTGAAAGCAAGGTTCCTAATATACTAGATATGAACTATATGCAGCCACATTTGTGTGATTTGCCCCTATTTTAGACATTTCACGATGCACTGTCGATGCTGGGAAAATCTCAGTGCAAAATTCAACGATGTGCAAATTTCAGAAGATAACAGAGTTTGGATTTGTGCATTGCTTTACAAATGAAAAATTGGGTAAGTTCATATTAAAATATAGACTGGATTTTTCCATCGTGTAGGTAATTAGGAGCTACCTCTATAGCAGCCACAGTCAGGGACTGTTGGTGCCTCCAACATCAATGGAGCAGTGAATATGCTCTTGGATTCGATGTGAGTTTTAAAGGACTTATCCAAGGAGGTATCCAGGGTTCTGCAATTTGTATTTTATTGTAGAACCAGGGCTCTCTGACAGAGAAGGCTAAATATCTCACAAAGCTACAAATTCCAGAATCCCATAGCATTGAGCCATGTCAGTTAAAGTGGTGTCAAACTGGTTTATTTATGTAGTGCGGATGCACCCTTAGTCTTCACCATCTCCTTCCACCTGCCATTTGCATTGTCATTACCTTTCTTTTTTCTTTCCTTCTTTGAATCCAAAGTGCAGGATCTTTGAGACCAAAATACTGCTCATTGATTTCCTTCAAATTCCTCCTCAAGTATTCAAAATGAATCAAATGATCTCCACACACACACACCACTCCTCAAGTCTCTCTTTGGCTCTTTTAAGTTTTCTGACCTCATATTTCTGTGTGCTGCTAATTTAATGACAATATGTCTCATCGCCCAGAATCACTATTTCCGGCTCTAAGGAAAACTGCTTGGCTTTGTATGGCTCTCTCCTAGCCCACCCACCTCCGCCTCAATGTCACAGATGCAGGAAACATGGAAATGCAGTTTATGCCCTTCACTTGAAAATAGAATGCAAAAGAAAAACGGGGGGAGAACAGGAGGGAGCAAAAGAGTCCGTCTCTGGTGGTTAATGATGGCTACAGCTTGGTAAAGTTCTGCAGTTCCCAGAATCCCCTAGCCAGCATGGTGCGTGATGCTGTTTGGGAGATTCTGGGAATTGTCATCCAAAATAAAAGTTAGCTCTTCCCATTTCTGGGACTAGTCAAACACACTTTATACAGTTTATAGCCTAGGGTGGCCATGTGTCCTATTTTGCAAGCAACAGTCTGTTGCTTCAAGGCTGGGAAATGGGTGACCCTCTATCGCAGTGCTAATTAAACCGGTTTAGCTGAGCCAGCTTCAAATTTAAAACGGCCAGCATCCTAATTTTATCATAAGGATTTAGCCATCGAAATCACCACCTGGGTGCAGCCTGGGTCCATTGTCACTCCCAGGGCTGTTCCAGTGGCCATCTCTTTAAGCCGGAAAACTCCTGGCTTTGAAAAAAGCCGTGCTGAGCGACCCTGAGAGCAGGGATACACACAGGCTACACCCAGGCGGCAATTTTGGTGGCAAAATCCTTGTGATAAACCGCTCATTTTAAATTTTAAGCCAGCTCAGCTAAACCAGTTTAATTAGCGCTGCAATAGTCTCCTATATGTTGCTGGATTGCAACTAGCCCTCCCCACATTGACATCACTAGGGTTGATATCACCTGGTGTGATAACTCATAGTATCACACACACACACACACACTCATTGACCTGTACACCACACCATACAGAATCATTAATAATGTTTTTTATACTGAATGATCTTGGGCAAGTCACACTCTCTCAGCCTCAGAGAATGGCAATGACAAACCCTCTCTGAAGAACAGAGAGGATCTCCTTAGGGTCACCATAAGTTGGAAATAACCTGAAGGCATACAACAACAACAGCTTCTTGCACACCTTCTGACTGTCCTAATTTGGCAGGAGCAATCCTCAGCCGTTCTGCTTTTTCACCAGCTATTTAAAAAGTTTCACTTTCTCTCTCCTCCTCCCATATTTCTCCCTTGTCCTCATCTTATTGCTGCATACTGGGTTCAAAAATGCGTTTGCACTCCACTCCACAGAGGGGATCAGCAGAATCCTGTACTTCCCAAATAGACTCAGGTAAAGGCAAACTGCTGCAACTTTTCCTAATATGGGTGTTCTTCCTCATTCATCGCTTTTGACATGTTGACCACACTCTGATGTGGTTTGGCTATAAGTGTCCCAGTTTTCATCTGTGAAATATTGGAGGGTATGTTCTTGCCTTCATCATCCATACTTGATGAAGATCAATATTGGCCACTGAGAAAGCCAGTACTGCCAAAACGTATCTCACCTTCAGTCTGACCCTTCTGTTGTTGGTTTACCAATGGTTATTAATCTTCCTCCAGTAAAAGGATTCACACCCATCAGACCTTTGCATCTGTTGTACATTTTATTACTGTTATATGACTTCAAGTCATTTCCAGTCTATGGCTACCTAAGGCTAACCTGTCATGGAGTCTTCCCGGCAAGATTTGTTCAGGAGGTTTCTCACTGACTTTTTCTGAGACTGAGAGAGTGTGACTTGACCACAGTCACCCAGTGGGTTTCCATGGCTGAGCAGGGGTTCAAACCCTGGTCTCAGTGGATGTTATCACACGGGGTCTAAAGCAGTCCCATCCCTGTCGCATCCCCGTCCCATTGCGCTTCCTTTTCCCCTGTGTTCACACGATGTCGCAGAGAAACCCCGCCCATCCCCGTCGCATCCCTGTCCCAATCCACTTCCTTTCCCCGTGTCTTCACACGACGTCGCACCCATCCCCGTCGCATCCCCGTCCCCTTGCGGCATCACCCGGCATCATCCCCGTTCTTTAGAATGCCGGTTTCTTTGGGAATTACATTTTGCCGCGACCGGAATGATGCTGCTTTCTGTATGCCGGTAAGTTCTGGATTGAAAAGGAACCGCAATGGGACGGGGATGCGACGGGGATGGGACTGCTTTAGGCCCCGTGTGATAACGTCCCCAGACTCACAAGTCCAACACTCAAATCACTCTGTGTACCATAATAGCTCTCATTGTACCTTTAGAGATAAAAAACTGTACAGACTATGTAGTTAGTATGTATGAGTCATTAACTGTTTGTGTAGAATGACTAAAAATTGACTTTTAAAATTTATTTATAATATATAGAGATATAATTTTATTTCCCAACTCTTCTGCTGGTTTTCTATTGATCAATTTTCTATATCAGTTTTCTATTGATCAGTTTCTATTGATCTTTTTTCTTCTCTTGTTACTTTTTTTCAAAGTGACATTTTAGGAGGGTCCTGGCGGAAACAGTGGGCTGTAAAAAAGGCACTAGAGGAGATCTCATTCAGCTTTCAGAATTACTGCCCCAGTTTATATTATAGTTGTTGTTGTGTGCCTTCAACTTGTTTCCCAGTTATGGCAACCCTAAGAAAGGCCTGTCATAGGATTTTCTTGGCAAATTTCTTCAGAGGCTGAGAGCATGTGACTTGCCCAAGGTCACCCAGTGGGTTTCCATTGTCAAGTCGGGATTCAAACACTGGTCTCCCAGGGTCCTAGTCCAACATTCAAACCACAATACCATGCTGATCCTTATATATTATAGTAGTGATTTCCAAATGCACATATTTTTATTAACACACATATTCTTTTTATACAAATTTGCATCATCATTCATAGTCCTTTCTGGAAGGGTGGCTACCCACACTGTCCTTCTTAAGTTCACAGAACTTCAACAATCCACAGAAGTTTGACAATGGGGCATAAATTAGAATAGGATACAGGTTGAGGTGAGGGGTGCTGACCACAGAAACTCCCATTTTCTGATTTTCAGGTGCAAACCCACAAAACATTGATGTGGGTGAAGCAGACATTTCCTCCCCATCCCCTGCCTCCCCAACACCCTGTAGGTATCCTATAGTAAGTTGCACCTGAATTGACTCCTACTCCTCCCCACCAGGAAGTGGGGTTTATTTAGGGCTCATTTTTGTCTGACTTCACCTCCCAGCTGTTGGACCTTATAATGGTTTTTGTCTGCAAGCCTGAAAGGGCCTCCTGCTCATTCCTGGCTTATTCTCCTAATATCGGGTTTCAAATGTGCTCTAATGCAGAATGACTCTATCTTCCTCCTCTTTTGTCATCCAGAGAGACATTTTTGGAGGCGTGCAGACATCGATGAGTCAGAAGACAAGAAATTTTCTCATTTGTGTTTCTGACAGTCTTTGGAAGGGAGAGCCTGAGAGAACACATCTGAATCCATGCCCACCAATCTTTCACAGATGAGAAGTGAGACAAAAGTGTCCCAGAAACATCAGAGTGTGGTCAAGATGGCAAAAGCTATGAAAGACATACAAATCAGGAGAAGCTGCAGCAGTTTGCTTTTGCCTTATTCCACAGGGAAGGGCAAGATTCCACCCTCTTTTCTTCACTGTTGGATTAAATGAGTGCATACTACTTCTGCACTTTGAATTTAGTTTGCAATGATTGAAGTAAACTGAGGATAAAGGGGGGAAGTGGGAGAAGGAGAGAGAAACTGGGACATTTTAAAAACACCACAAAAAGTAGAACAAAATAAGATTAATTGGGACTGTCCCAGTCAAATTAGAATAGTTGGAGGGTATGTAAATCCAGTTCAATCCATCTGAAGTAGAAAAATGTCTACCCTGGAATCACTTTGCAATGTGAACACTTTCCAGTAAACCATATGAGCTCATCAGCAAAGAAGAGAGTGCCCTGAGCATGTAAAGAGTAGTGTTGCTGGATCTCACGGAGCAGTCTGACATCTCCCAGAACTGTTATGATATTCTGGGCCTCCTAGCAGGGAGAGAAATCTCAAGACAATCAGCTCTGGAGACACAGAAATTTTGAGGGTGGTGGAGGTGGGGGGAGTGGTTTTAATGTCTGGGTGGGCATCCACTCATTCCCAGCTGGCAAAGGGTCCTCTGGCTCAGTTTAAAGGGGTGTCTATGCATTCTGTGTTTGCACGTTGAGAGCCAGCATGGTGTAGTGGTTTGAGCATTGCACTAGGACTCAGGAGACCAGGGTTTGAATCCCTGCTCAGACATGAAAATCCACTGGGTGATCTTGGGCAAGTCATACTCTCACAGCCTCAGAGGATGGCAATGGTAATCCTCCTCTGAAGAAACTTGCTAAGAAAGCCCTGTGATAGGTTTGCCTTAGAGTCACCATAAGTCGCAAACAACTTGAAGGCATACAATAATAGAAATTCTTTGCCACAAGTACCCATTCTAGGATCAAGTACTGACTAACACTTTCCATGTTTAGGTGACCTTTCCTCCAACAAGGAAGTTGGTTCCCACTCCAAAGTGATGTACCCCATTCACAAAATATGTTCAAAATAACTCCACTTCTTTAAAGTTTAGACAAGAACCCGGAACACATTTGCTCTCCCATCAACATGGAAGCCACCAATTGCCATGGAGCTGGAATACTACACACTTAAGTTTATCACACAGCACTTGCAGGAATGGGAATGGAACAGCACAAAACTGGGCAAGAACACATGTTACCGCAAGGAGAATGCTGCCGATGCTGCCCTGAAACCTCCTCCTGAGTAATCCTCCAGTTGTGACAGCTACCTATGCTTGGGGGCAATAGGCAAGCAGCAAATGGCCTGTGGTAGGGGAAAACAGGCAGCTTCTCTCAATGCAATGATCATGCTGGTCCAGTCAACCTGCCGAATAGCCAGTTCTGTTCAATGGTAATGAAAGCATCTTATGGAAGCATGTGGAATGGGTTTCCATCAAGCCCCTGAGAAGAATTTGGAAAAGTTACTTCTTGGACTATAACAGCCAGAATGCCCAGCCTCTAACAATGCTGGCTGAGGCATTTTGGGTACTGTAGTCTAAAAAGTAATGTTTCCTGAATGTCCTAGATCCCTGGCACATACCCTCCAACGTTTCACAGATGAAAACTGAGGACGTTATCACACGGGGAGTTGTGGGGAGAAAGTGGAAATAAACGGGATGAGCGGAAGACTTTAATTTACGGGATTTGTCCCGTTCCGCCTCGTCTGATAACTAAATTCGAATTTAAAAGGGGGTTAATTCGAACGAAAACCTGATCTTTTCAAATCCTCAGAAATCCCGAAAATGAAAAGATCAGGTTTTCGTTTGAATTAACCCCCTTTTAAATTCGAATTTAGTTATCAGACGAGGCGGAATGGGACAAATCCCATAAATTAAAGACTTCCGCTCGTGCCCGTTTATTTCCACTTTCTCCCCGCGACTCCCCGTGTGATAATGTCCTGAGACATCTGTGGCTAATCAACAGAGTGTGATCAAGGTGGCAAATGTTATTAATCAGAAAGAACAGATAAATTAGGAGATGCTACAGCAGTTTGCTTTTGTTGGGGACTAATGGGAAGGGGAAGATTCCACACACACCCTCCTCTCCTCTCCTTCTGTTCGAGTTAACTGAGTGCAAACTAGTGGGCCCTTGGTATCTGCTGTGGTTTGGTTCCAGGACCTCCTGTGGATACCAAATCCTGTTAAATACAATGTCATCATAAAATGTTGTCCCTTATTTAAAATTACAAAATCAAGGTTTACTTTTTGGAATTCATAATTTAAAAAAATATTTTCAAGTTGTTGATGCTTGAATCCATGGATTAAAAAAATCTGTGGATATGGAGGGCTGTCTGTACTTTTGCACTTTGAACTCAGTTTGCAGCAACTGAAGTAAGCTGAGGACAAAAGGGGAAGTGAGAGAAGGAGGAGAGAGAAACTGGTACATTGCAAAAGCAGCTGAAAAAGTGGGACTGCAGAGGATTTATTGGGATTGCTCCTGCCAAATCAGGACAGTTGGAGGGTATGCAGGTAGCCACCTAAAGTTGCCAAGTATGGACACTAAATCTACCTCCAAAAGTCTCCTCAATCCCTTCTTGCTGAATTTACCCCATACCCTTCCGAACACCCATCTGCCAAAGCCCAGTGTGAGGACAGCATCCTGTCATCTGGTGAAATATTTGGCAGCCTACTCAGTGATGTTCCCACATGTATCAAAGGGGCAACATTTTGAGTTTGAGAGGCCAACTGGCTTTTCATCCTCCTCCAGGATTCTCTCAAAAGAAGCTGCAGAGGGCAAGACTTAAAAACAGCATCCCATTCAAAGATCCATTTGTATGTCAATGAGACATAAGTAAAATTTGGAAAACAGAAGAGTGGTGTGTGGTGGATTTCCAACCCCCTTTCTTCCCATCCTTTTATTACAATAATAATTGAAAAGGATTAGAACATTTGCTAAAAATACATTAGAAAAGGAGAGCATTATCCTGGCAGAGAGTGGCAACACCAAATCCAGATATTTTTACAAGGTGATGTTAACTTGATTCATGGGGCATATGGGTCATTTCCATTAAAGCCATCACTTCAGAGAAATCATTTCTGCCACAAATGCCTTAGATTATTATTCCCCTTGTTTCTGAGCAAAAAAGGGGGTGGGGGAAGATGGACAAAATGAAATGTCTAATGGGAAGCTATGAAGATAATTGATGGGACTGCCATACACATAAACTTCCAATTGCTTTGGCCTCCAACCTCCGCTGCAAACTCTTAGCGATCTTCAGGGAACACATTAGAAGAGCAGAAGTGACACTTCAGAGGCACTAAAGTGGCCGAACAGTTGCATCTCAGAAAACTCTGCTATAATTTTTGAATTCCCTGATGCAATGGAAGATAGGGCTGGCATTATTCTTAGTCAGGGTCCAAATGCATATAAAAATTATCAAATCCAACATCCTGTTTTGTTTCCTAGAGTAGCCATAAAGAGACCTATGCCATAGGAGAGGGGATGGTGTTACCTTCTACGTATTTGTGCACTGCAGCTCAGTCCCAGCTTTCCTGGGACTGATGGGAATTGCAGTCCATGTTAAACCATGTTTAAAGCCATGTTAAATACCTTCAAGTTTGGTGCCCTTTAGTGGAATCTCAAATCGGCTGCCACTCTTTGCCTAAGCCAGGGATGAGGAACCTGTGGGCCTCCAGATGATGCTGAATTATATCCCCTATTAGCACAGAGACTTGGCAGTACTGAGCGGGGATGATGTATTTGTTATTGTGGGCCTTCAAGTTGTTTCCAATTTAAGGCAATCCTAAGGGATTTCTGAAGCCTGAGAGTATGTAACTTGCCCAAGGTCACTCAGTGGTTTTCATGGCCAAGTGAAGATTCAAACCCTGGTCACCAGAGTTGTAAGAGCTTATTGCATCATTAAATAAATTGCCTTATCTGATCTGGCTTAAAATTTAAATCGGGCAGCATCCTGATATTATCACAAGGATTTAGCTGCTGAATTTGCCACTCAAATGCAGCCCGGGTCCATCCCTGCTCTCAGGGATGCTCCGGTGGCCATTTTTTCAAGGTGGAAAACTCCCAGCTTTGAAAAAAAGCCACGCTGAGCTTTTCTGGGAGCGGGGATGGACCTGGACTTCATTCGGGTGGCAAATTCGGTGGCTATATCCTTGTGATAATATCAGGATGTCACCCGATTTAAATTTTAAGCCAGATCAGGTAAGGCGATTTATTTAACGATGCAATAAGCTTCCCTGTCTAACACTCAAACCACTACTCCACGCTGGCTCCTAGATGATGACTCCCAACATTTCACAGATGAAAACCAGGACACATGTTGCCATTCAACATCCATCACAGTACAACAGTATGATCAAGATAGCAAAAGTTATTAATGAGGAAGAACAGAGAAACTAAGAGGCTGCAGCAGTTTGCTTTTGCCTAAGTCTACAGGAAAGGACAAGATTCCACCCCTCCTCTCCTCTCCTTCTTGCTGCATTAACTGAATACAAACTCCTTTTGCACTTTGAACTCACTTTGCAACAACTGAAATAAGCTGAACACAAAAGGAGAAAGTGGGAGGAGGAGAGAGAAGTGGGGACATTTTAAAAGCAGCTGAAAAGGTGGGACAATATTGGATTAGTAAGGATGGTTCCTATCACATAGGGACAGTGGGGGGGCTATGAAAGAAAATGGTGTCAAGCTGGATGCTTGCCTTTAGAACACATTTGCTTACAGCCTACATACGTGTTTAAAGAGGAGCACACATTTTAAAATGACTAGCCTTGTTTTCTGACATGGTTTGTGGATCGAATAGTGGAAGATTTTAAAAGTTCTTGGAAGATAGTGGAAGAACCATAAAGGTCATGATTAGAACATATGTGTCTTTTAAAATCCCAGAAAAATTGATCCTTGGCAGTTTCAGTTTAAAAGGATCTCAGGTTGTGGGTTGGGAAAGATCTAGAGTTGACATTGAATTTCACCTACCTTGAAAACTGAGAAGGCTTTGGATGTCCCAGCTGGGATGAAGCATCAAAGGAATTTCAAGAGGGTGTTTAAAAAAATAGTGAGGATCTACTGGGGAAAATATCTGCAAAGAAAGAAAGTGGTTTGGTTTGGTGTTCAACAACAGAAGACAAAACAGTAATCTCACCTTTTCAGTATACTAAACACACAAGCATTTATGCATTTGTGCCACAATAATTTTGATAGGCTGCACTCCTGCATTGGGTGCTATTGCTGCAGATCTAGCTATGAGAGTCTTCTAATCTCCCACCTCAAACTCTTTTTTTCACAGCTACAAACCCTTGAACCCAACCCTGAATTTTTGGACACAGCATGGTCAGTAGTGAATTCCAACCTTCACAGTAACCAAAAAGTGACTTGCAACAGTGTCTGATGGCCATTTTCTTAAGTTGGAAAACTCACAATTTCTAAAAGAGGCATGCTGAGCACCCCTGGCAGCTGGGCTGGACCCGAGTTCGATTCACACGGTGGTTTCAGCAGCAAAATCCCTGCAATCATATTTGGATGCAGCCCGAATTAAAATTCAATTCAGGAGAGGTAAGACGCTTTATTTTAGCGGAGCGATAAGCTCCTAAGTCTGACATTTGTTGTTGCTGCATGCCTTCACGTCATTTCTGATCCAAAGGCAAACCTATCATGGGGTTTGCTTGGCAAGATTTGGTCAGAGGAGGTTTGCCATTGCCTTCCCCTGAGGCTGAGAGTGTGTTACTTGCCCAAGGTCACCCAGTAGGTTTCATGGCTGAGCTGGGAATTAAACCCTGGTCTCCAGAAGCATAGTCCAACACTCAAACCACTACGACACGCTGGCTCATTTGACATACAGCATCATAATTCACTGACATGATGGCAGGCATCTGTCTTTCACTTGCCATAACGTTATCACACGGGGGGGGGGGGGGGGGGAATCTGCTGGTTAATCCACACAAAACCCAAACAGAAACTGGATTAGTGCCCCGTGTTTTCACATGACGTCGCACAGAAACTGGACAGAAAGTGGACAGAAACTGGTGTTAACGGAGATCTTTTGAAATTCGGTTGTTTGGAGGAAATGCAAATGCGCAATTAAGGTAATTTCGCATTTGCCGTAATGTGATAGCCAAATGCGCATTTGGAAGCATTTCCCCTTAATTTCCCATGGTTTACCCCGCTTCGTCCTCCGTTTCCAGGATCGGCCCAAGGAAAGCTGTCAGCCTCTGCCTTTCCATGGGTCGATCCTGGCATTCCACTATCTGCGCATGTGCTAGAAGCTCATTTCTAGTTCATTTACGGGATTTTCTCACTTGTGTGTGAACATTAAATGCGGTTTCAGCGGGATCTTACTTTAATTGCACAATTAAGGTAATTACGTGTGAAAGCCATTTGCAGAATCAAGGTTTATTTTCGGTTTATTTTCGGGATTTGTCATTTCCAGTTTATTATCGCTTTGTGGTCCACGTGTGATAACGTCGGTGAAGTAATTCACACTAAGATCACATTTTCAGTCACATTCTGTTAAGATCCTACTTAGCATAGATTAAATTCTTCTTCCCCTAAAATATGCATCTGAGGAAGTAGACTTAAGTCTATGAAAGCTCATGCTGCCAACTTCTTTATTTCAGTCAGTCTCAAAGGTGCTACAATATCTTGCTACATACTGATTCTACAGACTAACACAGCTATATCTTTGAATTCTACCCTAAAACATGAGCAGGGGAAATGGTGTGCAGGCTGCATGTGGCCCCTGAGATGATTTCTGAGACCTCCAAAGGCCCCCAGAAATGTCCACCATCACCACCTCAAAACTGAAATTTTTTGAAATTATATTTATAAAAAGGCAGGAGGGGGGATTTGCTATAATGGGAAGGGTGGACTGTTTTACGCCCAGTAGAGGCCTTTTTTTCAAACAGGAGGTACACCAAGGTACTTCTTATTCATAAAAGGCCTCTTCAGGATTTAAACAGCCCAGGAGGATCTCATAATCTTGGCTTCCAGGGAGGTTTCCGGCTTGATCTTCTCTAGGACCCATTTGTTTGTCCTTTTGGCTGTCCATGGGATCCTCAGCACTCTTCTCCAGCACCACATTATCTCAAATGAATTGATTTTCTTCCTATCATCTTTCTTGACTGTCCAGCTCTCACATCCATACATGGTGATAGGGAATACAATGGCTTGTATGATTCTAACTTTTGTGGGGATATGGGGGCTTTTTTGTTTAAATAAAATTAGGACCTAAGAACAATATCATCTCTTCCCTCACCTGAATGACTTATTCTTGAATAACCCCAGATTTATTTATTTAAAATTTATTTATTTATTTAAAAATCATTTATTTTAAATTTTAATATATTATATTTATTTATTAAAAAAATAAATGTTAGTGTCATTGTATTGGCTCCATATTGCACTTTTTATGTATTATGGTCTGTACAGCTTAATGAATTTTTAATGTTTTTGATGTTTAACATTTTAACCTTACAAATTGTTTCATGTCTTTTAAGATAACTTTTATATTTATACTTTGATCAACATTTTTGTATAGGTTTTTAATCTGTATTGTTTTAGATATGTTGTTACCCGCATTAAGTCCCATTCTTGAGTGGAAGGCCAGGGTGACCAGATGTCCTAACCGCAAAGGAGGACAAGCCACCGCAAAATGTAGGACATTCAAGAAAAATGCAGGGCATGACCAAATAGAAGTCAAAAACATTCATATAAATGTTTCGTGTTTCTAAGGGCCTTTGCAGACTGCCAGAAATAGTGTAAATTGAGTCCACTTCAAGGGTTAGGGTTAGTGCTAGGGAATCATGGGAATTGTGTGTTTTTTTCTGAGACATTGAGCCTTCTCTGTCAGAGAGCTCTGTATGTTCTATTTTCACACCAAATAATAAAAAACCAGGTTAGAGGATTTTTAGGCACGGCTGGATTTTGTCGTATTTAGATCCCCAAATTTGTAATCATGGCCAAGCCTCTACACGAAACAACCAGAGGAGGGCCTGAGGACCCATTTGTGTGGGGACCAGACCAGAAACAAGGATTTTTGGCTATTTTGATGGAAAGCCCAACACTAGGGCTCCTGGACTTAGATAAGTTCTTCACCCTCTATGTTAGTGAAAAGAATGGAACAGCAGTGGGGGTGCTCACGCAGCTAGTAGGCGGGTGGCCTACCTTTCCAAACAGACGGAAAACGTAGTAAAGGGATGGCCCCCCTGCCTGCCTGCGGGCGGTTGCGGCTGTAGCACTCCTAGTGGAAGAAGCTTCAAAGCTCACCCTAGGACAAGAAATTCTACTAAAATGCCCACATGCTGTAGTAACTTTGATGAAACATAGGGGGGGAAGCAGACGACTGCTTCCGAGCCGCCGCGTGTCAGGGCGCCGGCGGAGCGGAGGCTCCGCACGGCAGCGCCCCTGCGGCGAATCTAAAAGGACCGCCAAAATGGCGATCCTTTTAGATTCTCCTGAAAGTGCGCCCTAACAGCGGCGGGCGCACTTTCGGCGGCTCAAACGCCGCGGCGCGTTCGGCTGCCGCGGCGTGAGTGCAACCCGCAGTCGCTGGCCGTGCGGACGGCCGGCGCTTCCGGGTGCGCCCTCAGGAAGAGGAAGAGCCGCTGAACGTGCGGCGGCTCCTCCTCTTCCGGGCCTCGGAGACGGCGCAATTAGCCGTCTGCCGAGGCCCATAGAGGACACAGATGGATGTCAAATGAAAAGTTACTCAAGTATAAAAGCATGCTGATTGATAACCCTTTGATTAAATCATGGTACCAGCTATATCTTCTATATTTCGTTAACAACATAGTAAGGAGTTAGGAGTTGGTGCATGTTCTGTCAGGGGGGCTGCGTGATCAGCTCGTGAACAGAGCATGAAGCCAATTAGATGCTGACACAGTAGATGCTTGTAACCAATCAGTTTAAACCTGTAAAGAAACAATTCTTTAAAAACTCTGGAGAACAATAGCTGTGGGCGGTGGCCCTTGGAGTGCTAATTTAGCATGCTGCCGCCCTGGCCAGTAAAATAAACACGTGCTTGCTGGATTATAATTCGGTCTCTCTCGTCTTCTCTGGGGTGAATATAACTCTGCTACAGTGCCACAATAAAATACAGTTCCCATGATACCCTAACCCTAACCCTTAAAGTGGACTCAATTTGCACTATTTCTAGCAGTCTGCAAAGGACCTTAGTCATGTTCACAATGGAGGACATTTTGAAATTCCTCCTGGACAGAAGGCTGGTATGTAGGACATGTCCTGGAAAAGGAGGACCTCTGTTCACTATGTGGAAGGCTGGATATAAATGAATTAACAACAACAACAATAACAATAGTAATAATATTGAAACCATGCAACTGGGCTGGTAAAAGTGGACATCCCTCCCCTATTCCTTCCAGCCTCCAGAAGATCATGGAAACTTGCTGAATGGATGAGCATGAAAAGGAGCAAGGCAGTGGGCTTCAAAAGCCAGACCAGATCTTGGAAAAGTTCCTTTTTTGGATTGCATCACCCAGAATCCCAGTGCCCAGGCTGTGAATCCTTCTATTGCCTTAATCTGGTTTCTCTAATGCAGTTTTGACTGCTTCTATTCTTGGTCTCTAGATGGCGCTCTTCCACCGTTGTTGGGAATGGTTTCTTTGCGCCTTCAGATGATCACAAGAGATGTGAATGCAGTTTTTGTGGAGTTGGGTAATTCACTCCAATTCAAAGTTACTTGGATCTCACAGGCTTCGTTCACACTAGCATTTTTGTAACAAGGAGATCCAAGCGGAATTGATGTCGCAATTCCGAATCGCAGTTCCCACTATAATTACCCCGACTGAATCTCTCCGGAGCAATTTAACCCTGAGATATACTGACGACACCATAATACCAGCAGAGAACCTCACAGACCTACAACAACTGCTAAGGAAGATTAAAGAAGAAAGTGCAAAGGCAGGCTTACTGTTGAACATAAAGAAAACAAAAATAATGACCGCCAAGGACCTTCACAAGTTCAGCCTAGACAATGAAGAAATAGAAATAGTAAAATAGTTTTCATATCTGGGATCAAACATTGATCGCAACAGGGACTGCAGCCAGAAAATCAGGAGAAGATTAAGAATGGGGAGGGCAGCTATGAAAGAACTAGAAAAGATCCTAAAATACAAAGACATACAACTCAGCACAAAAGTCAGAATCATACAAGCCATCATATTCCTTATCACCATGTATGGATGTGAGAGCTGGACAGTCAAGAAAGAAGATAGGAAGAAAATCAACGCATGTGAGATAATGTGGTGCTGGAGAAGAGTGCTGAGGATCCCATGGACAGCCAAAATGACAAAGAAATGGGTCCTAGAGCAGATCAAGCCAGAGATATCCCTAGAAGCCAAGATGACAAGACTTAGACTGTCATATTTTGGACACATCATGAGAAGGCATGAATTGTTGGAAAAGACAATAATGTTAGGAAAGGTGGAGAGAAATAGAAAGAAAGGAAGGCCACATGCTAGATGGATGGACTTTATTAAAGAGACAGCAAACATGAGTTTGCAGGCGCTGGATAAAGCAGTAGATGATGGGGGGCTGGAGATGTCTCATCCATAGGGTCGCCATGGGTTGAGATCGACGCGAAGGCAGTTAACAACAACAAAAAAGTTCACACTGACTTAAGTATCGATTAAAAATGGATCCTCTGTATCAATTGTATTTGATCATTTTCAGTTCTTTTCTTGTTGTTGTTCTGTCATTCAAATGATGTGCATCTGCGTCATTCTACTTCTGTTGTCATAGTTGATGCCCCTCAGAATTAACCTTGCAACATTGGGGGAGTCACAGTATCTCAGCCTCATGGGATGGTGATGTCAAGCCATGCAGAAGAAAGCCTTCCCAAAAACCACCAGTCACAGGTTTGCCTTTGGTGGAGGAGTCACACTGTCTTGAACTCTCAGAGGATGACATAAGACATATCCGCAATATGTTAGCTGGGGAGAGGAAGATACCGTATTTTTCGGCATATAAGACGCTCCGGCATATAAGACGCACCCAATTTTAAAGGAGGAAAATCTAGAAAAAAAAGATTCTTAACCAAATACTGTAGTAAAATATTTTATATCAACTTTATAAAGTTAACAGCAGTTTAAGAACAATTTTAAGTTGTAAATGTAAGTTTAAGCCAGCAGCAGGGCCAGGTATTGCACAAATTCCCTGCCCAACTTTCTTGCAAGTCTCCTGTCGCCTTATGGTGACTCCGTGAATTTCTTAGGGATTTCTTAGGCAAGGAAGACTCGAGAAGTGGTTTTGCCAGTTCCTTCCTCTGAAATACAGCCTGCAGCACCTGGGATTCTTTGGCGGTCTCTCATCCAAGGACTATCCAGGGCTGACCCTGCTTAGCTTCCAAGATCAGATGGACTGGTACCTTTGGAGTTTTTAGGCCATTGTCTTATGGAGTAATTTATGGCTTATTTTGACCCTACCATCAGGGTTTTCTTGGCAGATTTCTTCAAGGGGGGGGGGTTTGCCATTTCCATCCTCTGAGGCTGAGAGAGTGTGATTTGGCCAGAGTAATCCAGTGCCTTGGAGTAATTTCTGGCTCATTTTGACACTACCATGAGGGTTTTCTTGGCAGATTTCCTCAGAGGAGGGAGTTTGCAATTTCCACCCTCTGAGGCTGAGACAGTGTAACTTGGCCAGGGTACTAATCCAGTGCCTTGGAGTAATTTCTGGAACATTTGGATCCTACCATGAGGGTTTTCCTGGAAGATTTCTTCAGAGGAGGGAGTTTGCAATTTCCACCCTCTGAGGCTGAGACAGTGTAACTTGGCCAGGGTACTAATCCAGTGCCTTGGAGTAATTTCTGACTCATTTTGATCCTACCATGAGCGTTTTCCTGGCAGATTTCTTCAGAGGAGGGAGTTTGCCATTTCTACCCTCTGAGGCTGAGACAGTGTAACTTGGCCAGGGTAATAATCCAGTGCCTTGGAGTAATTTCTGGCTCATTTTGATCCTACCATGAGCGTTTTCCTGGCAGATTTCCTCAGAGGAGGGAGTTTGCAATTTCCACCCTCTGAGGCTGAGACAGTGTAACTTGGCCAGGGTACTAATCCAGTGCGTTGGAGTAATTTCTGACTCATTTTGATCCTACCATGAGCGTTTTCCTGGCAGATTTCTTCAGAGGAGGGAGTTTGCCATTTCTACCCTCTGAGGCTGAGACAGTGTAACTTGGCCAGGGTACTAATCCAGTGCCTTGGAGTAATTTCTGACTCATTTTGATCCTACCATGAGCGTTTTCCTGGCAGATTTCCTCAGAGGAGGGAGTTTGCAATTTCCACCCTCTGAGGCTGAGACAGTGTAACTTGGCCAGGGTACTAATCCAGTGCCTTGGAGTAATTTCTGGATCATTTGGATCCTACCATGAGGTTTTCCTGGCAGATTTCTTCAGAGGAGGGAGTTTGCCATTTCCACCCTCTGAGGCTGAGACAGTGTAACTTGGCCAGGGTACTAATCCAGTGCCTTGGAGTAATTTCTGGATCATTTGGATCCTACCATGAGGTTTTCCTGGCAGATTTCTTCAGAGGAGGGAGTTTGCCATTTCCACCCTCTGAGGCTGAGACAGTGTAACTTGGCCAGGGTACTAATCCAGTGCCTTGGAGTAATTTCTGGATCATTTGGATCCTACCATGAGGTTTTCCTGGCAGATTTCTTCAGAGGAGGGAGTTTGCCATTTCCACCCTCTGAGGCTGAGACAGTGTAACTTGGCCAGGGTACTAATCCAGTGCCTTGGAGTAATTTCTGACTCATTTTGATCCTACCATGAGCGTTTTCCTGGCAGATTTCTTCAGAGGAGGGAGTTTGCCATTTCCACCCTCTGAGGCTGAGACAGTGTAACTTGGCCAGGGTACTAATCCAGTGCCTTGGAGTAATTTCTGGATCATTTGGATCCTACCATGAGGTTTTCCTGGAAGATTTCTTCAGAGGAGGGAGTTTGCCATTTCCACCCTCTGAGGCTGAGACAGTGTAACTTGGCCAGGGTACTAATCCAGTGCCTTGGAGTAATTTCTGGATCATTTGGATCCTACCATGAGGTTTTCCTGGCAGATTTCTTCAGAGGAGGGAGTTTGCAATTTCCACCCTCTGAGGCTGAGACAGTGTAACTTGGCCAGGGTAATAATCCAGTGCCTTGGAGTAATTTCTGGATCATTTGGATCCTACCATGAGGGTTTTCCTGGAAGATTTCTTCAGAGGAGGGAGTTTGCCATTTCCACCCTCTGAGGCTGAGACAGTGTAACTTGGCCAGGGTACTAATCCAGTGCCTTGGAGTAATTTCTGGATCATTTGGATCCTACCATGAGGGTTTTCCTGGAAGATTTCTTCAAGGGGGGGACTCTTTCCACCCCCGTCCTGGGTGCTCCAATGGACTCTTCCTGGGATGGGAGGATGTCCTCTGACCCCAGGAAGAGTCCATTGAAGCCCCCAGGATGGGGGTGGAAAGAGGAGGAGCACATTCAACTAGCCAGGAAAAGAGGACTCTTTCCACCCCCGTCCTGGCTGCTCCAATGGGCTCTTCCTGGGATGGGAGGAGCCCACTGGAGCACCGAGGCTCAGGCTGAAATGAGGCCTACTTTTAGCCTAGGCCTCGGCAGTTTGCCCTCAGCTTTTATATTCGGTTCATTAGGCGCAGCAACTTCCCCACCCTCCTTTTGGGGAAGAAAAAGTGCGTCTTATATGCCGAAAAATACGGTAATCAAACTCGGACAATGAGAAACCCCACATGGAAGCCATGCAAACGCAACAGTGTGCACAATCTGTCAATATATATATATATATATATATATATATGTTTTTAAAAATAAACTTGTCTCTAAAAGAACCCCCTTCCCAGCTTTGGCATCATTTGAGCACCTGGCAATGCATCATTGCGGAAACCAGATCAGAAAAGAAAAACAGCTGAGCAGTTGTTTAAAGGGCCCACTAGTGGGAAATGTGAATCCACTGGCAACTAAGCGTGAGCACAAAAATTGTGTTTGCCACCAAGCTACACCGATGAGATGGGATGGGTATGTTCCACCCCTCTGCCCACCCTCTGCCCATTAACCCCTCTGCCCTGGTTGCCCCAAATGGGATCAGAAGCAAGTTCCCACTGGCGGCTCCCTGATAAAACCCAGTGCTTTTGAAAAGATGAGGGAGGAAATTCCGGGTTAAGGGGGATTTGCGCTGCACCCCCCTGGAATTTGGGTCGGGGACATCCAGCGCAAGTGTGAATGACCCCCTTTTAAACCAATTTTCAAACCGGTTTATAACGTAAAGTGGACAAACCCCCAGACTTGCTCCAAGGTGAAGCATCACCCACTGCCTCAGGATGTCAATGAAGAAATGCAATGGATCCCTGTTGTTGTGTGCTTTCAAGTCATTTCTGACTTATGGCCAATCTATCATGGGATTTTCTTGGCAAAAGTTGTGAAGAGGAGGTTTGCTATTGTCTTCCCCTGAGGCTGAGAGAGTGTGACTTGTCCAGTGGGGTTCATGGGTGAGCTGGGGAATTGAACCCTGGTTTCCAGAGTCATAGGACCTTATCACACGGGGCTCAATGCAGACAGAATCCAAACAAATTCCTGACCTAATACGTATTATTTTTCCGTGTGTCCACACGACGTTGCACAGAACCCCGACAGAATGCGGAAGGAACCGAGATCTTTTGAATTTCGGTTTTTTGGGGAATTGCAAGTGCGCGACGGGAATCATTTCGGTTTTGTCAGAAATATGAAAAGACAATATGTATTGGGGTGCATTTCCCTCCTGCGCTCCGAGGAGGTCCTCCCTGGAGAGCCGCCTCTCTGAGGACGTCCTCCTTGGAGCACCGGCCCCACGCAGGGTCCGCGCTCTGAGGAGGTCCTCCTCAGAGAGCCGGCTTTCCGAGGAGGAGCTCCTCGGAGTGCGGACCCTGCGCGGGGCCTAGCTCCGAGGAGGACCTCCTCAGAGAGCCGGCTTGGGAAGGGGGGACAGCCGCGGCAAGTGACAGCCACGGCTGTATTGCGCATGTGCTAGAAGAGCATTTCTAGCACATGTGCGGGATTTTCTCACTTGTGTGTGAATGGCAAATACGGTTCCCGGGAGCGCTTTCCTTAAAAGTGCAATGAAGGTAAGTGCGTGTGATAGCCATTTGCGTATTGTAGGGTTTCTATCGGTTTAGTTCAGGATTTATTCTTTTATTGCATTCTTATCGCTTTGTGGCCCGCGTGTGATAAGGTCCATAGTCCAACACTCAAAGCATTATGCCATGCTGACTCTGGATAGAATGGATCTCTATCTCCCACCCACAAAAAAAATCTGGGATTATGACTGGCTTCCTCATCAATGGGCAATTTTCCTGTCAGAACAGTTGTGACAAACTTTTGCACCTTTAAATTCAGTTGACAGTCCATATCCACAGATTTTTTATCCACGGATTCAAGCATTCACTGATTGAAAATATTCCATTAAATACAATGGCACAGTACAATGGTGTCTATTATATAAAATGGCAAAATCAAGGTTTGCTTTTTGTAATATATATATATATATATATATATATTACAAAAAGCAAACCTTAATTTTGCCATTTTATATAACAGACACCATTGTACTGTGCCATTGTATTTAATGGGACCTGAGCATGGATTTTGGTATCCACAAGGGGTCCTAGAACCAAACCGCAGTGGATACCAAGGGCCCACTGTATTTTGGATTGCAAACCCCACAGTATCATTGGTTATGCTGAGTGGAGCTGATGGGAGTTGCAGTCAAAAATATATGGAACATCAAATGTTCCTCACCTCTGGTATGAGTAGGGTCCATACACCATGGTCAGAACATGTTTCTGCCGTATAAAGTATGCGTTTTGCCAGTCCAACCCCCCCCCCCCTTTGTATTCCACATTTTGATCAAGAGATAGTGATCTTCGGCCAATTATATAATAGAATCCAAAGACTTGGGGCCTTTCACATTACACAGCAGTATGATTCCACTTTGACTAGCATGGTTCCATCCTGTGGAATAATGGGTTTTGCAATTAAAGAGGGGTACTTAACATACCCTCCATTATTTCCAGATGAAAAGTAGGACATGTGTGGCCAAACAACATCAGAGTGTGCTTAAGAATGCAAGAATAATTAACGAGGAAGAACACACAAGCTAGGGAGTTTATCACATGGGGGAAATCCCATGCAGAAACAGGATTTAAAAGATGGGGAAAACCTGCAAAAGCAGGCAGATTTTCACACACATTGCTGTTAAAATGGGGTTAACCCGAACGGAAAGTAGTCAGAAACTGCTTCTTTTTACTTTCGGGATTTTCCGAAAGTAAAAAGAAGCAGTTTTTGACTACCTTCCGTTCGGGTTAACCCCATTTTAACAACGACGTCGTCTGAAAATCTGCCCACTTTTGCGGGGTTTTTTTCAATTTAAAACCCCATTTCTGCATGGGGTTTCCCCCGTGTAATAAACTCCTAGCAAAGCAAAAAAGCAGCTTATTTATATACCGCTTCATATCACGCTATGGCATGTCTAAGCGGTTTACAACTGTGAGCTGATTGCCCCCCAACAGCTGGGTACTCATTTTAGCGACCTCGGAAGGATGCAGGCCTGAGTCGAGCCTCAGCCCTGGCTGGTATTGAACTCGCAACCTTGTGGTCTATGAGTGAGTGGCTGCAGTACAGGCATTTAACCACTGCGCCACCAGGGCTGTATCCACCAGGGCTGTATAGGAGAGGTTGACACAGTTTGCTTTTGACTGAGTCTACTGGGAAGGACACAATTCTATCATCTCCCCTTGCTGAGTTAATTGGTGCAAACTTTGTTGTTTTTAACTGCCCCCAAGTCAATCCCAACTCATGATGACCCTGTGGATGAGACATCTCCAAGATCCCCTGTCCTCCACTGCTCTGTTCAGGTCCTGCAAATTCATGCCTCTCTGATTGAGTTCATCCATGTGGCATGTCTTTCTGCTACCCTCTACATTCCTTAGCATTATTGTCTTTTCTAGTGCCCCATGCTTTCTCATGATGTGGCCAAATTAAAACATCCTCAATTTAATCATCTTGGCTCCCAATGAGATTCCAGATTCAATCTATCCAAAGACCCAGTTTATGTCTTTTTGAATGTCCATGGTGTCCTCAGCACTCTTTTCCAGCACCATCTCTCAAATGAGTTGATTCTCTTTCTGTCTACTTTCTTTACTATCCAGCTCTCGTATTTCTACATTGTGATGGACAATGCAAACTAGTTTTGCACTTTAAACTCATGGGCAAAACAGAAAGCCATGAAGGCAACGCTGCACCACCATTTTGCTCACTGGAAAGAAGGAGCCTCATGTTCTGCCCATTGTAGTACACTAATTTGGAAGTCATGCAATGAACTACCGTCGCTAAGTTATCCCTATCACGAAAAGGCCATGGCTGGTAGACCAGTTGAAATTGGCCCCAAGCACTCTTAGCCAAGTGACTTCTTAAGAGAAGTCACCAACCCTGAGCCACCATTCTATTCCACAAGCTTTTCTGTGAAAGTGTGATTGTGATGTAAAATACTATCCTTCCCACTTTTAACTCCTACTGCTGCTGCTACTACTAGCAATGGTAATAACAATAGCAAGAGCATTTACAGTTCTATACTGCTTCATACTGAAGTAAGCATTCTTCAATCAATTTACAATCTGTAAGCCAATTGCACCCAACAAGCTGGGCACTCATTTTATCCATCTATGAAAGGATGGAAAGCCCTCAGGATAGAACTCACAATGTTGTACAAATACACATATATCAGGAGATGCAGCATACATCTCTTTTCCTGCTCAAGATTGAGGTGGTCACTCTGAATTAAGGATGGGAAACATGATCCACCACATGTCACCAAACAGCAACTCTCAATGCCCCTTTTACCATATTTTAAGCTGGCTAGGGCTGATCGAAGCTGCAGTCTAGCATTTCCTATAGGGCCAAACATTACCCATCCCAGTTCTAGATAACTGAAACTAGCATTTGTTCACATCTGCATCATTCCAAAGGTACAAGTTTAAACTCTGCCTTGAGTTTCTAGCCTACACAGCCAAAGTGACCTTGAAGTGAAAGATGTGAAACTCATCCTCCAGACCAAAAAGAGTACAGATTCAGGAGAAGAAAGCAGTAAGCCTTTGGTAGAGCACACATTTTTGATTCTTGAAGTCCCAGCTTCAGCTGTCAGTTAAATGACTTGTACAATTCTAACTTTCATGACCAGTTGTATACCTTTACTCTTTAGGATCTTTTCTACCTCATCCATAGCTGCCCTCCCCATTTCTAACTTTCTTCTGATTTCTTGACTGCAGTCCCTGTTCTGATCAATGTTGATCCAAGGTACAGGAATTCTTTTACTATTTCAGTGTCCTCATTGTCTGGGTTGAATTTGTGTAGATCCTCCATGGTCCTTATTTTTGTTTTCTTTATGGTCAGCAGTAATCCTGCCTTTGCACTTTCTTCCTTGATCTACCTTAGTACAGTCGCCCCTCCATTTTCGCAGACTTGGTGTCCGCATCCCTCGCCCATTCACAGGAAGCAAATGGAGGGGACAGAATAGGAACACAGCTGTGGCACGTTCCCGCAGGCTCCCACAGGCACACATCGCCATTCAAGGCTATAAGGCTTGAATATTTGCAATTTTCCGTTTTCGCGGGGTGGGCTCTGGAACTGATCCCTCACGAAAACGGAGAGGCAATTGTAGTTGTTCCAAGTCTGTTATGTTTTCTGCTATGGTGGTGTCTGAATATCTTAGATTGTTGATATTCCTCGTCTTCACTTCTATCTACACTTATCTCCTATCTTCACTCCTCCTTCTTCTGTGCCCAAGCCTGCTATTTGTATGGTATTTTCTGCATACAAGTTGCACAGATAGAGGGAAAGGATGTAGTCTTTCCCTTTGCCAATTGGGAACCATTCTGTGTCTCCATATTCTGTTCTGACAGTGGCCTCTTGGCCTAAGTACAGATTTGTCATCAGGACTAACAGATGTGGTTGCACTCCCATGTTTTCAAGAGCATTCCATAGCTTTTCATTATCTATACAGTTGGAAGCTTTGCTCTAGTCTATAAAACACATGCTAATTTTCTTTTAGAATTCCTTGGCATGCTCCATTAGCCATCATATGTTTGCAGCATGGTTCCTAGTGCCTTTTCCTTTCCTGAACCCTGCTTGCACCTCTAGGATTTTTCTCTCCATGTATGATTGAAGTCTAATTTGCAGGATTTTGGTCATAATTTTGCTTGCATGGGAAATCGGTGCTATGGTCCTATAGTTGCTGCAGTCTTTTGTCTCTCCTTTTTTGTGGATGGGGATGTATATTGAACATTTCCAATCTGTTGGCCACAGTTTTGTTTTCCATATTTGTTGACATATGCTTGTTAGCTCTAGAGTACATGACAAAATGTGAGCAAGCAGGGTCAGACTGTGTCACACAAATGTTTTGACGCAACAAGGCAAGACATAGTTCTAGGAACTGAACTGGTTCTTTCATCATTTTGAGTCATGGGGGGTAGTACCTTGGTGGCCAAAAGGCGGTGTTTAAGCATGCCTCATTGAGTTGCCCCACTCTGCAAGCCTGGCCAATGAGAAATCTTTCCTGTGATTGCACATGGGCAAAGGCAGTCAGGAGAGTCACTTCACATTGGTTGCAAATCCTGCTTGAACGCCGCAAATGGAGGCTCGGAGCAGCCAAACCTATAATTTTTGGTTTGACAGGCGCATGGTTAGCGAAGAGGCGTCTATTTCCAGCCATGTCGTGGGCCTGGTGGGTGACCACAAGAAAAAAAAATCAGATGTTCCAAAAGAACATGGAGCTAGCTTACTGAGCCATCAATTGTACACACTGCGTGAGGGAAGGCAGCCCAGGCACATGGGAGGAAAAATGGGAAGTAAGGTGCAGAAAATCCTGGCTACATTCCAGAGCTTAGACAAGTTATTTTGGAGACTTAACTCAATGAATCCTCTAGCCAGCATAAACAGTGTTAGCTGAAGACTGTTAGGGTTGCAGCCTTCAAAAAGTAACTTTTCAATGCTCTGCTGCATTCAGATACAAGATCTCAAGTCTTCATGAGGGCTGTGAGAGCAGAGGAGACAAGTTCAACAGAAGCTCCAAAACCACTGATGGAGCTAGCCACATGTGACCATCCTTCACACAAGGGCTGGGCAACTTGTAGCTCTCTGGCTTTTGTTGAACTACAGCTCCCATCAACCTTCATTAGATCACTAGGAGCTTCAATCCAACAACATCTGGAGGGCAAAGATGGTCACAGCTATATAACCTACATCTGCTGATTTTTTTTCTTTTCCCCACCTCTACATCTGACCTATGAAGTTTCCTCTTTTTGTTGCTGTTTAAAAAGAACGAGATCCACTTTCACTTTCTTCACTTTTTAAATTCCAAATGTACTTATTTGTGCACATGTTTCTAGTTCTCCAAATTGCTTGAATACATACCCTATGACTATTGCATGTTTAAAGAGAGTATTGCATGCATTTGAAATGTGTAAATTTTTCTATGCACACTTTTCAGATGTTCATAACATTTTTCAGACATGAAAGAAATAGCTGTGTAGTCTGGATCAGTATCCAAAGGGATCTTGTAGCACCTTTGTGGCTAATAGAAAGAAATTGGTAGCATAAGCTTTCATACAAAAGTAGAGACGCCTTTCATACTACAAAGCTATAGTGCTATGATTCCACTTCAATTGCCATGGTAACATACTATGAACTCCTGGGATTTGTAATTCGGCGAGACAACTGATAATTCTAAATGCCCAGTGATTCCCAAATGTTGGTCCTCCAGGTGTTTTGGACTTCCAATCCCCAGAAGCCCCAGCCAGCTGGGCCAGCAGTCAAAAATCCTGTGAGTTGAAGTCTAAAATATCTGGTGAACCAAAGTTTGGGAACCACTGTAAATGTCCCTTATTAAACTACAAATACCAGAATTCCATAGGATGCACCCATGACTGTTAAACCAAAATAGTTGTGCTATAATCTGTGCAATGTGGAAAGGCCCTTAGTCTAGTCTCAAAGATGCTACAAGATCCCTTTGCATGCTTCAAACATGGGCACAGCCATTTGCTAACATGAAGATTCCTGAGCCCAAATTGCATCAGTCCCATAGACAGCATGGGAAGTGCATGCTAACAGAATCCCATAACAACGTTGAATTGAAAACACATTCCTTAAGTATCTCTATTGAAGGGGAATTTCTTGCTTTAAATCACTATGCAAATAACGCTAGACTCTCTCACTAGGCTCATGTACTCCCCTATCCCACACCTCCTCTACTACAGCCACAAGGTGGAGACCAGAAGTTTTCATGTCTGCTTTCAATTAAGTCCAGGTTAATGTGTCATCTGAACCTCAGACTTCCATTACGTTTAGCTCTAGTTACTGAAGATGAGCCAGTTTCATAAACCATGGTTTAATGTTAGCTTGTTTCCACTAATCATAGTTAAGGTTAACTATGCTTTGGGTTCAGATGACACAGCAAATTAAGATTAGTCAAAATGGAAGTGGCATCACCCAAACTCTTCCTTGAGACTATATATTGGAGACAAAGGGGGAAAAATATGAGTCTAATGGGCAGGCAAGGTGTATTCTTGTAATGTCAAACTGTGGTTTCGTAATACATCCAAACAACTTGGTAAATGAATCAAACCACAAATCTCAAATTCAAGAATAAGATCTGTATACTAAAAGTGGATACAGAGTGAG
The DNA here is from genome assembly GCA_026167975.1 of Phrynosoma blainvillii. Lineage (NCBI taxonomy): Eukaryota > Metazoa > Chordata > Lepidosauria > Squamata > Phrynosomatidae > Phrynosoma > Phrynosoma blainvillii. The sequence goes on from JANUYF010000005.1 coordinate 122,868,471, forward strand.
TCATAATTACTGTTGGCCTTTTGCAATCAATTGGATTTAAAATAGTTTAACTAATTAGTAAAAACAACATATTAAAATCCCATCAATTTCAGTAAATCTACTCAAAATATATTTAAATCTTGGTATGACCCAAAACAACAACAAGAACAACAAAAATAAAACTGGTACTTCACCCACCACCCATTATAAAAAAAAAAGGTGGGGAGCTAACATGAACTTCACTGAGAGATTTCAAGCTCCAAGCAGACTGTCCCAAAAGAGCAGCTCCATGCCACCCCTGGGAGTGCTGGATCAGGGCCGTGGCAACCACATGCCTCAGCCCTGATCTGGTGCTTTGCCGGCCCAAAAAGGGCTGGCAAAATGCCGCTCTTTTCTAAAGTGGTGAAAAGCAGCGGTTTTTTTCTTCATATTTCTGGTACAGCATGTCTAAACGCTGCGCTGCAGAAGTGCCCTGATGCGGCCCACCATCTGGGTAGGTGGGTGGCTTCCCAGCAGCTTGGGGTGGAGTTGGGGTGTGCGGCATACAGTCACCATGCCCCCACTCTGCCCCAAGGCTAGCATTTATCGCCTGTCTGTTTAGGGAGTAACTCTTAGTCTAATCAACCTTATAGGGTTGCTGTGAGAATAGAAAGAGAGGGAGCAGATCCATGTCCACTGTCTTGAGGAAAGGCAGATGGTCAAGATGGCAAAAATATATTTATAAGGAAGAGTACACAAGTTGGGAGAGGCTGCAGCAATTTGCTTTTGTCTGAGGGCCATCTTGGAGGCAGGGAAAGGGAGGCCCAACCCCTTCCCGAGGACATCATCACAGTACAGTATTTTTATACGCTGCACCGAAAGAGGCACAAAAGAGCTGCGCTGCAGTTCTTCGAGCACCCTATTTGCTGGCTCTGGAAGGAGGGGCATTTAGCGCTCCTTTCAGGGCCGGCAAAAGGGTGGATTGGGCTGAGGTGTGAGGCAGCCTCAGCCCCAATGCTCCACTTCCCAAGGCGGCCAACAGCCACCCGTCTGCATCCCCCCTAAGGACGTTATCACACGGGGAGTTGTGGGGAGAAAGTGGAAATAAACGGGCACGAGCAGAAGTCTTTAATTTACAGGATTTGTCCCGTTCTGCCTCATCTGATAACTAAATTCAAATTTAAAAGGGGGTTAATTCGAACGAAAACCTGATCTTTTCATTTTCGGGATTTTTGGGGATTTGAAAAGATCAGGTTTTCGTTCGAATTAACCCCCTTTTAAATTCGAATTTAGTTATCAGACGAGGCGGAACGGGACAAATCCTGTAAATTAACGTCTTCCGCTCATCCTGTTTATTTCCACTTTCTCCCCGCAACTCCCCGTGTGATAACGTCCTAAGTCTACAGGGAAGAGCAAGATTCTGCCCCTTCTTACCCTATCCTCCCACTGAATTTAGTGCAAACTACTTTTGCACATTGATTTCAATGTGAAGCAATTGAAGTAAGCTGAGACAAAAAAGGGGAAAGTGGGAGAACAATAGAGAAACTGGGACATTTTAAAAGCAGCTGAAAAAGTGGGAGGACAGAGGTTTAATTGGGATTATCCCCGCCAAATTGGGACAGGTGAAGGGTATGCTGGTTTACCATCTGGGCACTCTCCAAATGTAGTAGACTATGACTTCCATCATCCCCTGTAACAAAGCAGCCATGTTCATTGCGGTGATGGACAAGATGCTGCTTAGATCTGACCTGATTGACAGTGACTCTCCATGTTCAACCCAAAAGATCTTCCTTAGACCCTTTACCTTTGCAGTACAGTTGGTCCTCCACATTTGCAGATTTGACCTTTGTGGATTAGATTATTCACAGATTTGATTAATATGTTCTCTCTAGGAATCTCCACGTCCTCCAGGATGATTCTGTGGTCAACATGCACCAGACGTCGCACTGAATGACCTAGAGATTCCTAGAGAGAATACTCCTCTAGACATTTGTAGGTCTTCTAGTGCAATTCTGTTGTCAACATCTGCCAGATGTCGACCATAGAGTTGTGCTGGAGGACTTAGGGATTTCAAGAGAGCTATTCTCTCAGATTAAAAAAAAAAGTGGGTGGTTTTGTTTTTTTATTTGTAGTTGTTCCACTCTCATGGGGGTCCTGTGCCCCTAACCCCAGCAAATGGGGAGGGACTGCTGTATTGATTAGAGACATTACATGAGAGTAAAGCTGGGACAACTGGGACCTACCTGTGTGGTACCTAAAGCACAGGCTGGACTGCAAAACTAAGGCTTTCTCTCTTCTCCTCTCTTCCGCCCCATTCAACCTGGAAGAGAACTCCCTCCCTGGTGCCAAATATGTCCATCCACCTTCAATCCCACTTCCTAAACCTAAGCTCTGAGATTTCCCAAGGGAAATACCTATGCCGCAAAGGAAGTGGGGAGAAATCATGAGCCATCAGAGTGCACTATTGAATCAGGCTACCCCCTGACACCATGGTCCCTCCTTCAATAGACACACTCCCCTTTCCTGTTCTTGTGGAATAATATCCGTTTTCCATCCCACTGGCATCCTGGGAACTGCAAACCGCTGCATTTTAGTTTGATTAGGAACCTAGTTTGGCCCACAGAGAAAAGCTGAGTGATTCCATGAAAGCAATACTAGATGATTTATGGACACATGGAATCAGCTACAGTTTACAATGAGGGGTCTCGAAAAAATGTTTTTCAATTGTTATAGAATACACATTGTTTTCAGTACAGTAATAAGGCCTCCTAAACTTGCTTAAAACTGCAGCATTTTTTAAATGTAACCCTGTCTAAATGATAGATATCTGGTATGAAAGAAAGACCGGGGTGATGTAAAAAGTTCCTAGCAATCTTAAATCCAAAAAAGGGTTTGCCATGGATCAGTTTCTCCCAATTTCGTCCTCTACATCTGGCTACAACTCCTATCACGTTATGGCCATGCTGGGTGGGGATGATGGATTTTGCACTTCAAATGTGAGCTGGAGGGTGCCAGGTTGAGGAAAGCTGCCGCGGATGTTGGTCTCAGGGAACGCCCAAGCACTCAGTAGGCCTGTACTTCATCCCAACCAAAATAGTTTACCCCAATGTATATCTTATATTATATACTGTCAAACCAAGAACACTATAAGCAATCATCTCGTATTTATTACAAGCAGACAGTATTCTAATTATGCCAATTCGTGTCGCCAAACACCTCCTCTAAATGGGTCTGGAAATGATGTACCAGTAATTATGGTTTACCATTAAATTACTTTTCCCCCTCCCCCTACCGTTTCGTCCAGGTTAAATTGGCCCTGGCTGGGTTTATATTTATATTTATCCAACTAGGAGCACGCAATCCAAACAACAGGAGACTGGGTGGAGTGCCAAGTAGGACTGCAATTAAAGTTCGGGCAGGTTTGTGGGTTTGTTTTGTTTTTTAAAAGAGGGGTTAATGCGACCAGCTCACTTAGCAGGTGAAAGCTTCAAACATAGGAAGGGAGGAATAACAAGAGGCACAGCTTCTGAACATGTGCAGAGTGCATTCCTTTTCACTGTTGTGGAACCACATCTTCCCCCACATAGATACAAGATTGGGTGGGAAGCCTCAAAGCCAGAAGGGAGATTTGAGATAGACAAATAGGAAACCACTTGGATCTGATAGGAGTTGTAGTCTGACACAGCAGATTATGAAATGCTGGGTTCTTTTCCAGTGCTACCTGGGGATGCCAGGGATTAATCTTGACACTTTGACTGCATCTGCACTGCAGAATTAATGCAGTTTGACACTGCTTCAACTGCCATGGCTTAATGCTATGGAATTCTGGGATTTGTCATTTTGTGAGAAATCCCTTTGCAGACTGTCAGAAATAATGCAGATTGAGGTCACTTTAACTGTCCTGGCTCAGTGCTAAGGAATTGTGGGGACTGTAGTTTATTGTGGCACTAGAGCTCTCTGGCTGAGAAGGCTCAATGTCCCAGAAAAAAATACAATTCCCATGATTCCTTAGCACTGAGCCAGGACAGTTAAAGTGACCTCAATCTGCATTATTTCTGGCAGTCTGCAAAGGCCCATAATAGTCTTCTCTGTCAGAGAGCTATGGTGCCACCACAAACTACAAAATCCCAGGATTCCATAGGGTGGAGCCCTGACAATTAAAGCAGTGTCGTTGTTGTTGTGTGCCTTCAAGTCTTTTCCAACTTCTGGTGACCCTATCATGGAGTTTTCTTGGCAGGTTTTTTCAGAGGGAGGGTTTTTTTGCAATGGCCATCCTCTGAGGCTGAGAGAGTGTGACTTGCCCAAAGTCACCCAGTGGGTTTTCATGACTGAGCCAGGATTTGAACCCTCGTTTCCCAGAGTCCCAGTCTAATGTTCAAACCACTACACCACACAAACTGCGTTAATTCTTCAGCATGGCAGCAGCCTTTGAGTCCTTTCACACTGTACACTTATAGCACTATGATTCTTCTTTGCCATGTTTCCATCCCATGGAATCTGGGGATTGGAGAGACATCGAAGTTCTCTGATTGATAATTCTAAATACCGGGGCTGGGAAAACCAAGTGGCCTCTATATGTTGTTGGACTTTCCCAATCTCCCCCTTCCAAAGGAAAAAAAATCAGTTGAAAATCAACCAGAATGATGATGATGATGATGATGATATATGTTCAAGTAGATTTTGAAGAATCCCCAAGAGGAACTCAGTGAATTTAACCTACTGCAATAAATAAATAAATAAAACAAGACAGTGATAAATACTGTGGAAAAGCATTCATCACTTTGTGTTCACAGTAGTGATGAGATTTGAACTGGAAAGGGATTCTAGAAACACGAGAGATTACTCTTTAAAAATGTTGACAGAATGCTACAGCAGTGAAGAAAATCTATTCCAAGCTGTTATGAGAGACACGACTGTGAATAGAAGTGTATAGCAATACTGCTCCTAAATCCATGATGTGGGAACATCTGGAAGATGGTTTGCAGATTACTGGCCACTTTTTAGTGAAAAAGCAAAGGGGTAGTGGTTTGAGCGTTGGACTACAACTCTGGAGACCAGGGTTCAATTCCCAGCTCAGTCATGGAACCCATTGAGTGACCTTGAGCATGTCACATACTCTCAGCCTCAGGGGAAGTGACCTTGAGCAAGTCACGTACTCTCAGCCTCAGGGAAAGGCCATGGCAAACCACCTCTGGCCAAATCTTGTCAAGAAAATTCCATGATAGGTTCACTTTATGGTTGCCATAAGTTGGAAATGACTTGAAGGCACACAACAACAACAACAACAACAACAACAACATAGAGGCATGGTGTGTGTGTATGTGTATGCACGCACACCTTCAAGTCACCTGTTGACTTTAAGGAAGTGTGACCAGACTTCCTCCTTTTCCAGGACATGTCTTTCGACCTTCTGTCCAGGAGGAATTTCAAAATGTCCTCCATTTTGAGCATGACTAAGAAGCATGAATTTACATTTATATTAGGGTTTTCAGCTTTTATTTTGTAATGTCCTACATTTTTCTTGAATGTCTTTTTGTGGTGCCTTGTCCTCCTTTGCAGTCATGACATCTGGTCACCCTGCTTTAAGGTAACCCCATGAATTTCATAGGGTTTTCTTATGCAAGGAATAGCAAGAGGTGATTTTACCAGTTGCTTCCTCTGAAATATATCCTATAGTACCTGGTATTCATCGGAGGTCTCCCATCCAAGTACTAACTTGTTTAGCTTTCAAGATCAGACAGGATCTGGTGGAATATTTAGGCTACATGAGACATTGGTAACATTAGGTAGTTTAGAGTCTGGACTTAATAGTGTTATGGGGTGGCAATCATGTGGCCCTTCAGATATTTTGGACTTTGCATTCCAGCAGTCCTAGCCAGCTTACCCAGTAATGAGTTGCTATCCAGAAAAATCTGGACCCAAGGTTGGTCAGCCAGCATGATGATTACATGTTTGAGTGATGGGCTAAAATTCTAGGAGACCTGTGTCCAAGTGCTCTTCCAGCCATTGAAACCCATTGGGTAACCTAGGACAAGTCACACTATCTCAACCATAGAGAAAAGCAAAAGTAATGGCCTCTTCTCCTCTCTTGTGACTTAACTGAGGGCAAACTACTTTGACATATTGAACCCACTGGTAGAATTCAAATAGCCATGTTAGTCTGTAGAATCAGTATGTAGAGAGATCTTGTAGCACCTTTGAGACAACTGAAAGAAAGAAATTGGCAATTTGAGTTTTCGTAGACTTCAGTCTACTTCCTGAATGCATCTGAGGAAGTGGACTGAAATCTATGAAAGCTCATGCTGCCAATTTCTTTCTTTCAGTTAGGGGGGAAGCAGACGGCTAAAAAGGCCATTTTGGGGGCAAGGAAGTGGAGGGGCAGTGCCCCAACCCCTTCCCGAAGGCATCGTCGGAGTGCCGGCCCCTCCGCACGGCCGGCGCTCCAACGATGCCTTCCCGCCGCAGTGTTCGCACATGCTGCAGCGGAAGAGTCGCTGAAGGTGCGCTGCCAGCCTTTTGTGGTGCACCTTCAGCGACTTGTGGAAGGAGCGCTATTTTAGCGCTCTTTCCAGGGGCGGTGAAGCTGCGCCGTGGGGCCGAGGTGTGCGGATACCTTGGCCCCGTGGCGCAGCTTCCCGGGGTGGCCCATGGCCGCCCGTCTGCTTCCCCCCTTAGTCTCAAAGGTGCTACAAGATCTCTCTACATATTGAACCCAGGTTTGCAGCAACTGAAGTGAGCTGAGGAGGAAGGGAGAAAGTGGGAGGGGGAGAGAGAAATGGACATTTTAAATGTAGATGAAACAGTGCGATGACAGAGGATTAATCGAGACTATTCCTGCCAAATCAGAACAGTTGGGAAGTATGTGTTAATCAGCCCTGATGATGACTGTGATGATAATTCTGACCAAGAGAGCCTATCCAGTTCTGAATTCATTCTACCAAGATTTGGAGAAGAGAAAGACCCAGCATTGGAGAGAAGCATTTGTGTGTTATCCTAACAAACCTCAAACAAAATATGCCTCAAATTGGTCAAACTATGGGGAGAGTGAGGAGAACAAGTTTTCCAGCCCACACACTGTGGCTTGAAAGAATGATGGCAGCTCTTGAGAGGCTGCATCTGGGACCAATGAAATTAATTTGTTGTGGTTTCACTTATCACTTTGCAAAACCCAAGACGGCTCTGAGTACATGTGATATGGTCATGGTTTCCTGATGCTATTCCAGGCTGGCTCCATCCAAACAAGGCAACTGACTGCAAGGACAACAACAACAACAACAACAACAACAAGAGGTTGGGAGAGAGGTGCATTAATCAACACAATCATTGCAGCTTGGGGCCACTGAAATCTTCACACAGTTAAGGCCATATAGAAGAGATCTGCATGCAAATTTTGTGTTGAGTACTTGTAGTGTACTAGAAGTCTGGGGCATGGAGAAGTTATATTTTGTATTACAGTTGCCAAAATCCCCCATCCATCTGGGCCACTAGCCAGACTAGTTGGAGATTTTTGGGAGATGTAATTTTTTAAAAAGCTCTACATTTTCCAAATCAATCCCTAATATATGCACGTGTACATGAGATAAAACTCTATGTGTGCGTAGGAATTACGGATAGGGAGAATTTTTTAAAATAATTGAAAAATGGTCAAAAATGTGCTTCTTACATGTCTAGAAAGTGTGGTGAGAGAAATTCTGGACTAAGAAGAATCTTCACAATTTGATATTTATTCTATGCAGAATTCATCTATGATTGTTTGTGCAGTAAACATCATTATTCTGCACAGAAAATGCTATTTCCTTGCATTTTATTCTGCACAGAATATGCATGGCATTTCTGCATAGAAAATGCTGTTTCCTATGGGGAGGTTGCGCCGAATGTGTTTTAAACTATGAATAGATTTTGAACTATTCATAGTTCAATAATTTTGAAGGCTTTCTTCCATTGCTAAAATTACTCATTGCTTCCTTTGAGAAGCAAATTAGCAAAAATTACATCCCTAGCTGGAACTGGGAGGAAATTTGCATTAACCCAGTCTTTTTACAGATTTATCCAACACCATTAATAAAGGTATGATTGTGTTTTTTGGTTTCCTGTCACTGGATAGACACTGCAGGGTTGGTTTTTTTTAACACTTTTAACTTCTAACTTACTTTTTGGGCAAATGCCTAAGTACAATTGGCCCGTTGGTATCTGCAAGGTTTTTTCCAGAACCCTTCAAGGATCCATGGATGCTCAAGTTCCATTAAATACAATGGCATATTAAAATGGTGTCCCTCATATAAACGGCAAAATCAAGGTTTTCTTTTGGAAATTTATATATATATATATATATATATATATATATATAATATTTTCAGGCCATGGATGATTGAATCCATGGATTTAAAAAATCTGTGGATACGGAGAGCTGATTGTAAATGTAAACAACTAAACATGCACATATCTGAAAACTGTACAGAAACATGCATTCGTCAATGAGAAAAATGAATTAAAATGAGCACATGAAGAAAATGCATTCAACATTAGGGAAAGTGAACAGCAAAATATGCATAAATTTCTATAAAGGAATTTTTAAAAGTCTCTCAACAGAATATGGAATTTGGATGAGACAAGAATCCTAGTGAAATTTTGAAAAAGACAACACAAATGAAATTTGCAAGATTTTAACATTTTGGGTAGGTCAGTGGGTGGGGGAAAGCGCATGAGGAAGGCATATTATAACAGTAAGATGGGCTTGTGTACTTTTGTAATGTGGCCCCACTTGCTCTGAGATAACATTCTAACCCTACATCCTTAACCTGGATTACCAGTTTGGATCCCAGAGCAAAATAAGATTTCACATCCCATCCTAAATAGAGTTTAGGCCCCCACCCTTTTGGGGTGAAAGCTCCACCAACTACCGTACTGACATGGTTTACCACCTAATAGTCCCTTTCCAAGCCCAAATTGTTATTTTGCAGTCCAGAGCACAGCAGTCGGCAGTCAGGAGCTGAACTAATCAATGTCAGTGGAGGTGATTAATCCATTCTGAAGTTTAAAGACTGCATCTACAATGCATAAATGATGCAGTTTGACACCAGGTTAACTGCCATGGCTTGATGCTATGGAATTCGGGAATTTGTACTTTTGTGAGATATACGGTGCCACAAGAAACTACAAATCCCAGCTATGGCAGTTCAAGCGGTGTCAAACTGCATTAATGTGCCAGCACACGACTCAAACTATGTTGCAACTTTTGCTCTGGACACATGTATTTCAGTTTTCCCTGAGGTTGAGAGAGAAAGATGTAGCCAAGGAGACCACCCAGTGAGTCCATGAGAAAGGTACCAATTTTGTTTCAGGCAGTGCACAGAATATAGAATTAGGTAGTGTTTAGTTCCTTTCCCCCCTCCCTTCTCTCCTTTTTAAAGAAAAGCTCAAAGTGGCCTATAAATATTATCCTAACTTGAATAGCTCATGGCTTTCCAGTGAAATTACCACCATTTTTACAGCCTTTGCTACTTTACATTCAACAGCAACTTGCCCTGCAGCTGATTGTGTTTAGCAACATGCCTTTTAAAAAGGGCATCACATGCTGATTTTTGCATTCCATGCAGCCAAGGGCAAAATGCAAAAACTGAAGGGCAGGGCTCAACAGTTTATCCAAGATATCTGGCAACCCTAGATTATGTAAAATTTAGGGCCGATGCAGATGCCCCATTTGGTGTGGCAGAGAGCTGTCCCGGGGAGCGGTGGATCGGGGCCACGGCAACCCCATGCAGCAAAAGAGCAAAAGGCCACTCCTTTTAAGGGCAGCAAAAGGCCGCCCTAATAGCCAGCGCCGCGGCTCTTCTGTGCCCTTTTGGCGCACGCGTATGGCTGCGTGGCATCAGGACAGCATCGGGGTGGGGTTGGGGCGGCCAGTGTGTGGCTGCCCCACCTCAGCTCTACCCCCAGGCAGGCCTTTTGGGCCAGTCTGCAATGGCCCAAAGATTCCAAGTTCTTGTCTTTCTCTTCAATGATTCTCAAGTGCTTACTTCAGCTTGTTATAACACAAATAAACACACACTCAAAATCTAAGTACCTATAGCCATGGCAGATGGATGTAGTGGTCCCCAAACTTTTTCAAGCCACCGTACTCTTTCCTCTGGTGACAACCCTAGTGCCTCCCATGCCTATTTCTTGATATTAGGTCCACTGTTCTACTGGAGGTGGGGCAGGGAGGAGAGAGAAAGTATCCTAAACAAGGAAGCGGCTGCTTTTGGGTAGTTTTGCACATGAAGTAAATGAAATCCTTCTTGCTATGCAACCCCACTGGGTGACCCTAGGCAAGTCACACTCTCCCAGCCACAGGGGAAGACAATGGCAAACCCCTTCTGAAGAAAATTTTTCAATAAAACCCCATGATAGGTTCTTCTTAGGGTCACCATATGTCAACTTGAAGGCACACAACAACAACAATTGCTGCTAGCAAGCCCAAGTTCCAAAGGGAGCCTGGAGCCCCACAAGTTTGTATTGGGGGGAAGGAAGATGAGGCTGGGGAGTTGCTTGGGAAAGTGAAAGAAGGAGGCCCCTCTATGGAAGGAACAATGTTGCCAGAATTGGGTGCCTGCCAAAGAGGGCAGGCAGGCAAGCTCATCAGGATTTCCAGCTGAGGAAGGATGCCCACCTGGGCATCCAATGCTAAGAAATGTCCCTGCAGCCCTCCTCGTCCATGCTTCACCTGGCAAAGGGAGGGAGAGGGGAATAAAAGGAGGGTAGGAACAGAGAACCCCAGGAGTCATCAGAGCATTGACAGAATCCAATGCAAGGGGGAACGGAGGAAGAGCCTGCCCCCTTTCCTTCCCTCTGCCCTGGTTAGCTGGCTTGAGCTAGTTAGCCGAGGCAAAGGGGAAAGAAGGGCACATGTCTGCTGCCCTCCCTTCTCTTTTGTCTTGGAACCAGCTGGTGTCTTTCTTATCAGAAGAAGCTTTCCTCTTTGGGCTCCTTGCAGGGGGAAAGCTGAGCAGTTTCTGGCAAAAGGTGGGTATGGCAAGTATTTTGGTGCCCAAAAGGGGAAGGGAGCAAGGGAAAGGGAAGGACAGGGCCCCTTTGCTCTGCTCCAGGGTAAGGCAATGCTGGAGGAGCCATGCTAGATCTCTTACTTCTCAGCCTGGACAGACACAGCTTGTTTCCCGTGCAGCTCTCCATTCAGCCTCCCTTTGTCTTGTCCCAGAAAGGTGTACAAAAGAGATTTCTTGCAACTAGGGTTGCCATAATTCTCTTCCACAAAACTTCAGATGCCAGTCTTTGAAAGCTTACACTACAACTTTTTTCACACAGTTAGGGGCTTTGCAGACAGCGCAAAGTGCAGTCTTCAAGCCAAGGAAGGGGAGGAGCAGCCGGACGCTGGGTGCCCCAACCCCTTCCTGAGGACATCATCGGAGCGTCTGCCATTGCACACGGCGAGCGCTCCGATGATGTCCTTCTGTCGCAATGTCCGGACACGCTGCGCCAGAAGAGACGCAGAAGAGGCACGCGCCATCTCTTCCGGTGCCCTTCCTTGAGGAAGGAGCGCTATTTTAGTGTTCCTTCCAGGGCCGGCTGAAGAGTGGATTGAGGCCGAGGAGTGGGGCAGCCACGGCCCCAATCCTCGGCTTCTCAGGGTGGCCATGGCACTCCCAGGGGTGGCACAGAGATGCCCCTTAGGGGCTGTCTGCATTGGCCCTAAGAGGGACTCCTACTCTAGGAACCATATCCAAGGATTGTTGTGCTGGCCAGCCCATATAGCAAAGCACAATAACATCCAAAATCCACAAAACAGTGATACCTTTGTTGGCCAACCAAAATGCACAAAATAGAAGAAGCAAACTTTTGAAGCTCAACTGGCTTCTTCATTAGGCAAAGGTGTTAAAAATAAAACAGGAGAAAAGGTTCACTGTTTTGTGGGTTTGGGGATGTTATTGTTTGCAGTGTTGCCAACACAGCTACTCCTGGATATGCTTTCTAGATTTCAGGATACTCCATTTTAGACAGAACATGAGAAGCCTAAACAAGAGGGAACAAAGGGCTGAGACTTAACTTTTTGAGGTTTTTCTCTCCAACAAGAGTCAAACTTTTTTTTAAAAATGGGACTGCATTTGATGGGTTTTAAATAGCATTTAAAAGTTTTTTCAGATGCAACAACACAGAGACTTCTTGAGAAATTCAATATTATCTGTCAAAGGAGGGGGCAGGTATTTTCACACAGTACAGAAAAAGAAAGGAGGTTTCTCATTGTGTTGCTAATGGATCTATTTGCAAATGTTATTTCCTGGACTTCACTGTTTGTCTTCCAGAGCCCATATGCCCCCCTTTTTTCAAACACACACACTTTTCTATGGGGGAGGGAAATGGAGGAAAGGGGAGCACCAGCCTATTAGCATGCAACTAAGGGGCTCTGGACCTTAAGAAGCCCCCCCTTTTTTTTCCCCCAAACACATACACAAACATTTCTATGTGGGGGTGGAACTGGAGGGAAGGGCAGCTCGAGTCCCAAGCAAGCAAAACCTTCTACTGTATCACCACAGATCAGAACACAAAAAAGCCTCCTCACTGCTCCAAGCCTCTGCTTGCCTCCTTTCCCTTCCCGCTTCTGGGCTCTGCGTCTGGTACACCTGTGCAGTACCACCCTAACACCCAGAACCTCAAGGGTGGAATCTGGATGAGTTTTCCCCGCATGTTTCCACTCCTGCCTTCAGAAATCCGAGGCCTGCTGCTTTCCAAAGACTTCAGTCTGGGACTTTTACATTTTTAGCAGCAATGGCAACCCTACTTGCAATCCCCATCCCCACAATTCCCTGCCTACCCCTTTTCTCCTCTCAGTGCCCCCATGCTGCTCTTTTTCCCCTCAGCATCCCTCTGGAGCTTTCCAATACCCCCCAGGGGGTGCTACCACCCACTTTGGGGACCACTGAGTTAGACAGCATTCAGAACAGTTACATTTTTGTACAACATCTCCCAGAACCCTCTAGACAACAGGGGATTCTGGGAGCTGTAATCTTTCAAAATGACATTTACAAACTCTAGTGGGTTGCACAGGAAGAAAGCCCTGAGCTACATAAAGTGGTAGCTGGTGACTTCTATAGCCAGTGGCATCACTAAGGTTGGCATTACCCGCTGTGATAACTCATGGTGTCACACACCCTATTGACTTCCTCCCATACCACACCATATAGAATCCTTAGGAATGTTTTTTTGTACTAATGTTAATCATAATTTGTAATTCCCATATGTCACTGAATGTAATGGCAATAGGTGTGATATAAACATCTAGTAAAATCTACATTATACCTTCAAATTACAAATCATAAGCCCAGCTTAAATGTATTTACATCTACATAGTTTTGTGTGGTTAATTTGATAAGATGTGGTGTTATTAAATAAACATTTTAAAGAATTTTTTAAAAATTAAACTTAAAAATTTTTTAAAAAAATCTAGGGACTCTCAATTCTCTCACTGAGCCTTGCCCCACTAACACCATTTTTTCAGCATTTTAAAAGGACATGGGTGAATGTGACAGCCTGTTTCTGCCCAAAGGCAGGTGTCTGGGGAGCAGTGGTGTCACCCCCACTTACGGTATCACTTGGTGCAGTCTGCACCACCACCACCACCTGGCAAGTGATGCCCCTACCCATAGCAGAATAATTTCAGATCCCCTCTAAACCTCATTCTGAGGTTCAATTTGAACTTAAGGTTGCTGCATCCTATCCTCATATTTTACCTACTTTAAAGTTCTGACTAAAATAGAGAATAAATTCACTGCTCAACTGCCAGAGTAGCCACTAGCTGCCCCTGGTTGAAGTGCATGATCAGTAACTTATGGGCTGTACAGACAGCCCCTAAAGGACAGCATCCCACCATCCCTTTCCTTGCTGGATCGGGGCCGCGGCAATAACAGGCTATGGCCCCAATCTGGCACTTTGCCGCTCTAAAAAGAGCTGGCAAATGCTGCTCCATTTTGGAGTGGCAAAAAGCCTCCCTTGCCCCCGTGGCGGCAGCTTTTCCATGCTCCTTTGGTGCATCATGTCTGAACGCTGCACCAAGGGAGCACCCTGACACCACACACCATGCGGTGGGGTGCACGGCATGACAGCAGCATCAGGGTGGAGTCGGGGCGGGCAGCGTGCGGTCGCCACACCCTGACTCCACCCCCAGGCCAACCCTTTTGGCCACTCTGTATTCCCCCTCAGTCATGATGGAACTGCATGCAACTAGGGACAGAGGTTTCCAGTGGCTTCCATGTCAGGGGTGCCATGGTTATTCTTTCCTGGGTTTAATTAGAGCTTTTGTAGGAACTGTCCAATGTACTGAACTTACTTTGAGGCTAGAGTTCAGCACCTTGGATAACTCATTTAAAGATTCAGATTCACTACTCACCCTTGACATGGAAAATTCCAGGTGCTCCTGGCAGGGACAGGAACAACTTGCAAGAGTGTATGAATCAGATCCCCATAAAGAGAGGTGGAAAATGACAGAGAGGGAGGGAAAATAATTCCCTACATTATAGTTCAGCATGGTATAGGCATAAACTCTTTGGAATAGTTATGCATATGAACAGAAGTGGGTAAAAATTCTGAAAGGATTATTCAAGTAATTAAAAATTCTAACCAGCATGAAAAGTTATTGTTGTTGTCTGCCTCCAAGTCTTTTTTTTTAACTTATGGCGACCCTAAGGCAAACCTGCCATTGGGCTTTCTTGGCAAGCTTCTTCAGAGAGGGTTTGCCACTGCCATTCTCTGAGGCTGAGAAGCTGTGACTTGCCCAAAGTCACCTAGTGGGTTCTTATGCTCAAATGGGGAATGAAACCCTGATCTCCAGAGTCCAAGGCTCAAATCACTATACCATGCATGAAAAGTGCTACCTGCTAAACATTCCCATACCAGACTGCTGTTATGTCTTTAAGGCTGGGGTGTGTGGGAACGCCGACCACCTTCTTCTCTACAATGAAAACCCTACATTATAATTCTCTGGATTTGATCATTGGACTGCACAATATTTCTATGTCACAAAATGTATCCCTAAAATTAGACTTACATCACTGGGGCCTATAGAAAACAATGACATTGTACATACAAAAAAAAAGTACATCTAGACTTCTATACTTGATTTTACCAAAGTAGCTTATACTCCCAGGCCTAACACTGGGAAGAATCCTGTTGGTGATATATGCAGCTGTGCACACAGAGTGGGTTTTTGGACAATGCACAATAATCATATCCAGCAGACAGTAATGGAAGCAGAGTTCCACATACAGGACAATTGTGCAGGTTGTAGTGCTTTAACATTCAGGGATTCGAGTGCAAATGCATATGGACATTGAAATTTGTTTATGTGCACTGCAATACATGGTGACAGCCATATGTATTGGCCTCTAATGCACATCTCTTATGCTATGTTGCTATCCAGTATGGGAACATAACTCCTCTGGTAGACAATTATGCTACAGTGAAGTGATGCATGATTTCATCAGTTGTTGTCATTGTGTGCCTTCAAGTCCTTTCCAACTTATGGCAACCCTAGGGTGGACCTAGAGCCAGCATACTGTAGATGTTTGAGCATTGGACAACGACTCTGGAGATCAGGGTTTAATTCCCTGCTCAGCCATGGAAACTCACTGGGTGACTTTGGGCAAGTCACATTCTCTCGGCCCCAGAAAATCCAGTGATAGGTTCACCTCAGGGTCAATATAAGTCAGAAACTACTTGAAGGTACACAAGAAAAACAAGGCAAACCTCTCATGGTGTTTTCTTGGAATATTTATTCAGTGGGAATTTGCCGTTGTCTTCCTCTGAGGCTGAGAGAATGTAATTTGCCCAAAGTCACCTAGTGGGTTTCCTTGGCAGAGCAGGAATTTTTAAACTCTAGTCCCCAGACTCCAAGTACAACACTCAAACTACTACACCATGCTGGCTCTCAAGGCTGTTGGTTTCTGTTTCTTTGACATTCCTGCTCTTCTCTTTGGAGCTTGGAAGTGATTAGTGACAAACAACCAGCTTCTAGCAATTAATTCTTTTTTCTTATAATGATGAAATAACTAAGGTACATTTTGGTTGTAAAATAATAAAGGGCAATTCACAAGGACAGCCTTCCTATAATGTTTTAGTCACATTTATAGTTACATGGTGTGGTCTTACGAAGTGAAGAAAGAAGCCCATCCTGTAGTTCATGGTGTGCTTTTTAATCAAAGTGTGTTTTGTATCACAGGCCAGCTGCTTGTAGCACCTGGCTTTTCTTTAAATAACTAAAAAATCACCTCTATTTTTGGAACAATGGAAAAATAAAAATTTAACTTTAAAAAAAAGAAATGAAAAATTATAACCACTTTTGGGTCTATGGAACATTAACTTTAACTAATTCATTTTTAAAGCCTATTTCCCCATTTTGATTCTCTTTTTGTCACTGGAAGCTACAGAAGCAAAACACTCCCTGCCAAGAATGGTACGCAGGACACAAGAGATCTCCCATCATCCTCATCTTGGCTATGAATCTGTGTGCTCTGTCAAGCCACTGGCTGTTTCCCACATCCTGTCTTCTAAGAGGGGCTTCCAGGACTTGAATTGACTTGATCTGAAATTCATTTTAGCCAGCGCTGCCTTGTAGCCTCCATATTACATTTGGCTGGAGAGCTACTATACTGCTTTCCATACAAGGGTTCTCATGAGGCCTGTGTGTGAGGTCCACTTTCCTCTCTTTCCCCTCATCCTCTCCTCACAAAGCAGCTCCAAATGTGTTTTAGCAGAACCCATCTTTCTCCCCTGGGCCACCCACTGCCTCTGCCCCACCTCGATTTTCTCTCTTGCTGGCTTCCAACCCAGTTTTGTCTCTCCGATACAATCCCTTTTTGGAAAGAGGCCTGCTCTCTCAATCTGCTAACAATTTAGACATAGCATCAGCATATCCCTTGTCTTCCAAACAGCAAGAGATGGAGGATGATACAGAGGGGGTTCTTTCTCGCCTTCTTGTTCTTTATTCCCCATGAGATATGTTGATAGCAGCAGCCCATGATCCAGAAAGTCCAGTAGACTACTTGCAGATATTGTCATCTGTAAAGTAGACCTGAGAGCCAGGGTGGAATAGTGGTCTGAGTGTTGGATTTCAACTCTGGAGACCAGGGTTTGATTCCCCACTCAGCCATACCTTCACTGAACACATCTTGCCAAGAAAACAAACCCATGATAGGGTCGCCTTAAGTCAGAAATGACTTGAAAGCACACAACAGCAACAACAAAGGTAGGCTCAGTGAAGCCAATGAGTTACAACAAGTTAGTCATAACTACCTCAAGTCCCATTGATATCAGTGGGTTGAACCCCGTGAAACTAAATTTGGAACCAGCATCCTCTGTGTAGAGAGGGCAGCAGGAAAGCTTTGACCGTCCAGGTGTTTTGGAGCACAACTTCCACAAGCCTTTACCACTGGCCATGATGGAAGGGGAGCTTGTCAGCCATTTTGGCTGTAGAAAATTAACATCTGTAGTACTGCAATGTAGTACTGCAGTGTGTGTGGTGTGTCTTGACAAGGCCAGGACATTTAGATAATTTATATAAATGTCCTTTAGGCCAGACACCAAGTTGTGGATTCAAGCATACACCTGTGAGTGTATGGCTCAGCACAGATGAGATAATGGCTTATGTCATGTGCTGGAGTGGTTACATCAGCCAAGGATATATAAGGCTGTGTGTTAAGGTAAACTATGTAGGTTACAAGTTGGAGTTTCAGTAGTGGTTCCATGTAGTTGGTGAGTTGCTGTAAGAGAGCTATTGTTTGCCTGTGCAGTTCTTGTACTGCTCTTGTACATAGCTTATACTTAGCACTGTAAATAGATCTCTTCACTTTTGAGCTGCTCGGTCCAGCTTCTTCATTCCACACTGGTATCTAGTGCCTTGGTGTAGAAGATACTGAAGTCTCATCCTAGCCTGCGTTGCCCGCGTATCAGAGCTGATGTAGGATAACTACATGTCAATCTGTACATTAGTGTATAATATATGAATTTGATTGCTTCACTTAAAAATGAAAACAACCCTGTTGTTCACCCTTGCTCACCACCCTTACAAATTCCATTAAGTTCCGCAGGATATATTTCTGGAAAACCACACTCAGGGCCTATACTGTTAATCCACTTTTTTTTTTTTTCATCTTGACCTGTCCTCTTTTAATTTATTTTCTTGGGCTGGCACTCCAAACATTATCAGATGGTTAGATCCAGCCATCTGTCACCCTCTTATATAGCCTGCTGTGGGTTAAAACTCAGGCAAATGGCATGGGATGGTCACAGAGAGAGGAGATACTGGCGGATCCATGGAAGCAGAACATTTGGAAGGAGGAGGATAAGACACTACAGTATTTGGGTAATCTGCTTCCACAACAAGACAAGTGGACAACTTTTGGCAAATCCAGGGAGCAATTTGACTTCTTCCCAAATCTGACCAGTAGTGCCTGGTTGCTCCCATGTCAGTAAGATGGTGAATCACTCTGGGTTTGGACCTAATTTGGGATTGTATTGGGCCTGTTTTGGGGTTAGAGATCTACATCTTGGACATCACCTTTAAAGTTCAAATGAAAAGTCAGGATGGATTCACCACCAGACTGACAAGAAAATGCCCCTGGATTTCATCACAGGTCTCATCTCTGCACTGAACTGCATTGCTGCCAAAATTTGGCAGTGTGGTAACAACCTGAAGGGGGTTTTCTGACTCCCAGTTGTAAAGAAAAGGACATTACACAAACAAAGGATATGTTTCCTGTCCTTGTGTTACAGTTAAAACACGTGTTTTATGAACTACTGAACCACTGAAATGTGGTATGAATGTGAATTCCGGGGCAGTAAAACTAGAAGCTACATGCATCCTACCTTGCCCTAGAATATTTAAAATATATGGGTAGGTCCTTGTTAGCAATAACGTATCAACTTTTTAAGATGCACTACCTATTAATGCTTCTCTCCCCATTAATGGCTGCACTGCTTTGTGGAAGCAAAGGAAGGCACAAGGGAGTGATGCAAAATAAAATGAAACAAACAGAAAAATGAAAAAGAACTCTGGGAAATCTGGATTCGAATTCACACCAGCCATAGAAACCTGCTGGGTGACCTTGAGTAAGACACACTTTCTCAGCCATACAGGAAGGCAATAGCAAATGTCCAGTGAATAAATCTAGTCAAGAAAATCCCTATCATAGTCACCACAAGTCAGACTTGACTTGAAGACATGCAACAGCAACAAAACCAAATATTTATAGGGGCCGGTGTGAAGTAGTGGTTTGAGTGTTGGACTAGACTTCAGAAGACCAGGGTTCAAATCCCTATTCAGCCATGGAAATCTTGAACTTAGGCAAAACACATCTCTTGACCTAAGGGGAAAGCAGTGGCAATTATCCTCTGAATAAACATTGCAATGAAAACTATATGTCAGAATCAATTTGAGGCACATAAGAATAATAGCAAATATTTATAGGCTTGCTACCATGTGATATGTCCATTGTTTGTGTTTGCTTATCTTTGTACTGGGATACCACTTTTGACATACACATTGACTATATTATATACTGCTTCAAGAGTTTGTTCTAGGTATTTTCACTATCTGTGGTCTTGTGTAATAAAAAATGATGCCACAATCCAATGAATATTTAGATGCGGGGTGGGGGGAACCCACCTGTCTTTGCAGGTGAATTTGCAGTACTGGATGTGGAAAGGATGGTAAAGAGAAAGGACCAGCATCCAGCAGTTCAATTCCCCAAGCATATGTCACCACCCATTCCTTCATGTTTCTACTTTGAGACTGGAAAGGAATCCATCAAATAACATAAATGTAAAAAAATAAAAATATCCAAAATTGTATGGCTCAGAAACCAGATGGGACAGCTACTAATAGCTGAATTTTCCTATTCCATTCATCTTCATCTAAAACAGAGCACTGTGTATAGGTTGCCAAAGTCCTGTATATTTGCTAGCCAACAATTTAGAATGCCTGCATTTCCTGTGTGGGCCGGGTGCCTCCTGGGCCACAGGAATTGAGATTGTGTGCCTGTGTGGTCACCAGAGCTTCATTTAAACAAGGCTCTAGTTCTAGTAGCTCTGAAGTCTGATTCCAGTATGAGATCACAGCCCTAGACTGTGTTTGGTTTTTCAAGAGGTAAAAAAGAAAAGAGTACCTCTGAACATGTACAGAGTGTTAATTGGTGTAACTGTCTGACTCAAAATGTTCCATTCCTGTCCACTTTACTGCACATACACCAATTATTGCAATGTTTATACATTCCATTTCTAGTTTTACTATGTCTAGCTTCTCCTGATTCATGCTTCTCACATTCCATGTTCCTATAATACGTGTTGTGCAGCTTCAGACTTTCCTTTCACTGAACATGTCAACAGCTAAACATCCTTTCAGTTTGTGTCCAGTCACATCATTAGCCACAGTGCTACTTGTAGTTGTCCTCTGCTCTTCCCCAATAGCTCTTTGAGTGCCTTCTGACCTGTGAGTGTCATCTTCTGGCACTATCACGTCTTAAATTTTGCATTGTGTCATCATAGGGTTTTCAGCTTGAAAGGTTTCAGGAGTGTTTTATCATTTCCCCCTTCTGCACAGTACTAACAAGCATTAGCACTAGCATCCACACTACTGCTGCTGCCTAGTATCTATTTGGCACATTTATCTGGCTGCTCAGCAAAAACTTGTCTGAGATGGGAAACTCTACTAGCGATGCTGCTACTAGCAGCACAGCTTCTTGCCTCGCAGGAGCATGAAGTCCCACCACCATGAAAAGATCGTGGGAGTGACCTTGTGGAAGAGGGAATTTTAGCAGGTGTTGCTTGTTACCTAGTTGTATGACAAGCAACGCCTGCTGAAAATCTCTCTTCTATACAACTATTCTTCTATACAACATGATCCAGTCACCATGAATTATTTAGCAATTGTATGTACCCTTCTTTTGGGATAGCAATTCCAGAAGCAATTTCTGACTGGCACCTGGAGCATGGATCACAGAAGGGAGGACAGGGGCATGCATCTGTTTAGCAAAAGCTCTGAAATGCCAAGAGCATCTTCAGCTTCTCCTTGGAAAGGTACAATAGAATTGAGAATAAGAGGTTTCATTCCAAACCACATGGCCTAAGTGCTGGCAAAGAACCTGTGTGTGTGTGTATGCACACACATGTGCAAGAGTGGGTGCAAACCAAGCCAGTGAGTTCAAACAGATTTCAGTGAGAAAGACAACAGGACCAGAACTATCTGCCTGTTGTTGATACACAGCCCAACGTGGCCACATCCTCTGTGATTCTAGCCGCAGGCACGAGGAGTCACTATAAATTTCTTCCTGTGGGTTAACAAGTAGAGAAGAGACCTGGTTGTGGTCTACAAATTGTTTATCTAGTACGCAAATGGGAAGTGTTGTCGAGGACAAGAAGATGCTGTCTTGAGTAATAATTGCAAGGGAACAACAATATACAGCAGAGGGCTAAATTCATTGGTTTTGTTATAGCATGCAAGCCAGGCTTAGCAATGAGTGGGAGTGTCCTAGGTTTTGTTTGGAAGGCAAAACAGTTGGCCTCAGGCATTAGCCTATATGGGATGTGATATAATCACCACTGCAATTATTGAAGATAGGCTGGTCTGGCTCTTGCCAGCGTCTGAATGGATGACCACATAGGAATTACATGCCAGCTCCCTTAATTTGTATGTTGAAGAGTGTACGTTGTAAAGGGACAGAGATGAAATTACTGAAAGTTAAGAAGTCTCTCTTCCACACACCGGACTTAAAATTTCCCCAATAATGGAAAGGAATGGATTAGATTCCTGAATTTTACCCTCCAATCCATGTGACATAGTGGTTTGAGTGTTGAGCCAGACTCTGGAGACTATAGGCCTAAGCAGACTGCCAGAAATAGTGCACATTAAATTGAGGCACTGCCCTGGCTCAGTGCTAGGGAATCATGGGAACTGTAATTTATTGTGGCACCAGAGCTCTCTGACAGAGAAGGCTCAATGTCTCAGAAAAAAATACAATTTCCATGACTCCCTAGCACTGTGCCAGGGCAGTGCCTCAATTTAATGTGCACTATTTCTGGCAGTTTGCTTAGGCCCTATGCTTGACCATGAAACCCACTGCGTGACCTTGGGTGAGTATCACCCTCTCAGCCTCAATGGATGGCAATGGCAAACCTCTGCTGAAGAAACCTGCCAAGAAAACCCTATGATAGGGTTGCCATAGGATCACCATAAGATGGAAAACTTGAAGGCACACAGCAACAACAACAACAAGTCCACTAGATCAGAAGGGCATACGCTCAAACGGTCCCAATTTGACAGGAACACTCCTGATTAATCCTCTCTTACCCAACTTTTCCAGGTTTTTAAAAAATGTCTGTTTCTCTCTCCTTCCACCTTTCCCCCTTTTCCTTAATTTACTTCAGTTACTCCAGACTGAGTTCAAAATGCAAAAGTAGTTTGAATGCAAGTAACTCAGAGGTCAAGAGGGGGGACATAACCTTGCCTTTCCCTTAGGCTCAGGCAAACGCAAACTGCTGCAGCCTCTCCTTGCTTGACTGATGGAGGCATAACCACAAACTACACTGGTATAATAACTTTGACAGATTTCAGAGACTGCATCTGCACTGTAGAAATAATGCAGTTTGACACCATGTTAAGTGCTGTAGCACCATCCTATGGAATCCTGAGATTTGTAGTTTTACAAGGTCTTTAGCCTTCTCTACCCAAGAGTGCTGGTGCCTCACAAAACTACAAATCCCAGGATCCTGTAGGATGGTGCCATGGCAGTTAAAGTGGTGTCAAATTGCATTATTTCTATAGTACAGATATACCCATATGCACATTACTCTGGAATATCAGTATGCAAAGGGATCTTGTAACACCTTTGAGACTTGCATACTGAACTGATAGATGTTACTGAAGGAGGTATCCAGTATCCCCTTGAACAATGTTTTTCCTTACTTTTCTCAGAGTATGTTGGTGTAGCCTTTTGTTCCATCAGCATAAAATAGGATTTCAGCCAGACACTACCAAATACTGACTGCTGTTTTTAATATGCTGAGGCTAAATATAAGTCATACAGTCATATATCTAGGGAATATTTGTCCCTAGATGGCGAAAACTGGCAAAGGACAGTTGTGTTATTATTATTATTTTTATTTTAATGGTTATTGGTTGTGAATGTTGGTTTACAAAGCATGCACAGTTTGGCACATCAGTAACACAGGACAAATAATAAAATTGAAATATTGCGGGGGAAGAGTCAATAGATTTCATCTGTTCCTCCAGCATTTCCATCTCTCTCCAAGCCATAAATGCCTTCCAGCACCACCTTCTGCTTTGCTAGCAGCAATAAAATATCCCCACTCAGAAACTGTAGGAAATTTCTGAATGGTTCACACTTCATTATAGCCCTCTTTTCCACCATTTCTGTTAGTTTTTATTCTTAGTCACTGACTTCATCACCCTTTAACTGCCAGTTTTAGGCCCACACACAAGTGTAAGACTCTATTTATGCTTTTATTTTAATTCAGAGAGTAAGATTTTTCTCATTTGCACAACAAGAGAAAGAATGAACTGAGGACCATTTCACACCACACAGTTATAGCACTATGATTTCATTTTAACTGACAGATCAACATCCTATGAGCTCCTGGGATTTGTAGTTTAGGGAAGGATATTTAGTACTGTAAGAGAGAATTCTAGTGCGTCACTGGACTGCAAACCCCAAGATTCCATAGGATGTTACCATGGCATTAAAATGGAATTTTAGGTCTCATATGCACTGCAGAATTAAAGCAGTTTGATACTGCTTCAACTGACATAGCTCATTGCTATGGAATCCTGAGATCTGCAGTTTGCTGTGACACCAGAGAAGGCTAAATACCGTATTTTCCAGCGTATAAGACGACTGGGCATATAAGATGATCCCCAACTTTTCCAGTTAAAATATAGAGTTTGGGATATACTCACCATATAAGACTACACCTCTTCCAACACACACCAAATAAAAATTAAAAAAACCATCAGATTTGATTTCAATATGGTAATTTTAATTCAAATGCTTATGACATGCAGGTACTTAGCAGGAAAACTGTCACTTATAAACACAACAAACTACAGCTCCCGTGTTCCCTAGTATTTATTTCTGCAATGTGTTTTGGACCTTACTTTTTTAAAACTAGTCCAGATTTAAATGCTGCTTTAAAAATTATTTCCATCTCCCAGCTATGAGATGGTTGGGGGAAATGAGAAAGTGTTGGGGGGAAGGACTGCCAATATACTAGGTGATGCATTCTGGGGTATGTATAATTTGCGTCCAAGTAAGTGACCCTGGGCATGCCACACAGTCTCAGCCTCAGAGGATGGTAATGGCAACCCCCATTTGAACCCCCATGATAAGGTTGCCTTAGGGTTGCCGTAAGTCGGAAATGACTTGAAGACACACAAGAACAACAAAAAAGTCTGCAATTGTTTCATAGGTAGTACATGGAAATAGGAGCCAGCATGATGTAGTGGTTTGAGTGTTGGACTACCACTCTGGAGATCTGGGTTTGATTCCCCACTCTAAAATGCAACCCACTGGGTGAACTTGGACAAGTCACACACTCTGATCCTCAGGGGAACCAGTGGCAAACCTCCTCTGAGCAAATCTTGCCAAGAAAAACCCATGATCACCATAAGTCAGAACAATCTGAAGACACACAACATACACATATAACCTCCAAGTAAGGAACTTGGTTCTTCTTTAGATAAATCTTCAAGGGTACTCTCTCTCTCTCTCTCTCTCTCTCTCTCATTGTGCAGAATTATTTGTTAAAGAAGCCATGCCCAAGCAACACATCAACTTTGGCTGCGTCTGCATTGCAGAAATTTATTAAAGCAGTTTGACACCGCTTTAACTGACCTGGCTCAAGGCTATGGAATTCTGGGATTTGCAGTTTTATGAGATATTTAGCCTTTTCTGCCAGAGAACTCTGGTACCACAAAGCAAACTGCAGATCCTAGGAGTCCATAGCATGGAGCCATGGCAGTTAAAGCGGTGTCAAACTGCATTATTTCTGCAGTACAGATTCAGGCTGCATCCATACTGTAGAACTGGCTCCCTTCCCCTTCTCCCTTTGTCCTCTGCCTGGCTCCCTTCTCCTTCTCCCTTCATCCTCATCCTCCGCCTCCTCTACCCAGCATATAAGATGACCCCCAACTTTTAAGACCCTTCTCCAGGGTTAAAAAGTTGTCTTATACGCCAGAAAATACGGTATCTCACAAAACTACAAACTGCAGAATTGTACACATTTTGGGCAGCTGGGACCTGAAAATCAGCCTGAATTTTTAAAATAAAATTTGATCCCCCTTCTTCTCTTCCTCCGATGCCAGGCCAGTGGCAGTAGGGATGGAGGGAGGGTCAAAAATCTGCCTGAAAAATCTGCTTTTTGGCCTAGGCTACGATGCTAGGGCAGTGGCAGCAGGGATGGCATGAGGGCCTTTCATCTGCTTCTGGACCTAGGCATGATAGACTTTACCTGCCTCTTCTTTTCTCCCTCCAATGCCAGGGCAGTGGCAGCTAGGATGGAGGAAGGGCCTTTCATCTGCTTTTTGGCCTAGGCAAGATGGAGGTCATCTGCCTCTTCTTCTCTCACTCCAATGCCAGGGCAGTGGCAGCTGAGATGGAGGGAGAGCTTTTCATCTGCTTCCGGACCTAGGCATGATGGAGCTGTACCTGCCTCTTCTCCCTCTGATGCCAGGGCAGTGGCACTTAGCATGGCGGGAGAGCCTTTCATCTGCTTCTGGTCCTAAGCATGATGGAGCTATGCCTGCCTCTTCTTCTCTCCCTCTCAGGTAGTGAGGATGCTTCCTCCTTCCCTCACAGTCTTCATGGTGCCAGGGCTCACCTTCCACTCTGCTCTGAATCCATCTTCTAGGTAGAAGTAAGAAGGTAGATTAAGGACCTCTACAGACGGGCGGCCATGGGCCGCCCCAAGAAGCCATGGATTGGGACCAAGGCTGCCCCATGCCTTGACCCCGATCCACCCTTATGGCGCCTCTGAAAAGAGGACCCAAAAGGGGCACCGGAAGAGGCGGCGGGCACCTCTTCCATGCTCCTTCTGGCTTAGCGTGTCCGGACGCTGAGCCGGAAGGATGTCATCGGAGCACCCGCCATGTGCAACGGCAGGCGCTCCAATGTTGTCCTCAGGAAGGGGTTGGCGCACCCGGCGTCCAGCTGCCCCTCCCCTTCCTGGGATTGAAGATGGCGCTTTTCGCTGTCCGCATCCCCCTTTAATGCTCTTTACCATTTCTCCCCAACCAATTGCACTACCTTTCCATAGAGGTTCTCCTGTGATGCAAGAGGCTATAGGGGACAGCAGCAGTGCTGCTGGTAGGGCAACCTGTGTCCTTTTAGTTATTAATGAACTACTCATGACTCTCCACTCTTGGCAAAGCTGGCTTGAACTGAGCTGGAGGAAGGGCAGCCACATTTGCAGGAAGGCTTCCGCCTCCCAGCAATGACTGAAACAACTATTATTAAGAAATTTCAGCAGAAACCCTGTTGCATGTCCCAACACCTTGCAACGTTAGGTCGATATCATATCTTCCCTCAACATTTCACAGATGAAAACCAGGCCATGTGTAGCCAAACAACCAGAGTGTGGTCAAGATGGTTAAAGTTATTAATTGGAAAGCACACCCAAGCTAGGAGAGGCTTCAACAATCTGCTTTTGTATGAGTCTTTTGGGAAGGGCAAGATTCTACCCTCTCCTCTCCTACCAATGAGTTAACTGAGTGGAATCTACATTTGCACCTTGTAGCAATTGAAGAAAACTGAGGAAAAGGGGGAAAGTGGGGAAAACTGGGACAAAAACTGGGACATTTTAAAAGCACCTGAAAAAGTGGCATGACATAAGATTAACTGGTACTGTCCCTGCCAAATCCCAGCTGTTGGTGTGTATGATAAATTAGCATGTTTCTGTTTTATGCAAATGTGTCTCCTTTGGTGATGCATCTCCAGTGGTTTATATACAGGCTTCCCAGATGCATTTGGTTGGTGTCTGTGAAGCATTGGGTGGTAGACTAGTTGTTCTTTCTTTGGCCAGATCCAGCAGGCCCCTTTTCTGTGTTCTTATGTTCATTCTCCTGGCCCCCAATTCCCTTCCTCTCCCCCTTCCCTTCCCTTCCCTTCTCCGTGAGCCTTGCTGGAGCAGGAGAGGAAGCAAACCTTAAATCCCTACAAATAGCTTCACCCCTCAAAATGAGGGTGTAATTATGTCAAATTGGCGAGACTTATTTCAGGCTTAAGGAGGTTAGACAAAATAAACCACCAAAGCCCAAGCTTTTTCTGCAAGCCTGGATTACTACATGCGAGAGTGAAATGGGCTGTGTATGTGTTTTATAGCAAGAGGGGAGGAAGGAAGCAGAGAAGCGGAAGGAAAGGAAGGAAGAAGAGAGAGATTAGATACAAATAGTCTGCCAGGAGCCAGGCTGTCCGAAGGCTGTTCCCGCAGGGGGTGTTCGGCACTGAAAGAATCCCAACGAAGGATGACCTCATTGTGTATTTGTCTGGCCAGGCGTGAGCTGTTGTCTTAAGCCATGGAAATAACCTCACTGCACAAGCACTACAGAAATTGGCAAAAAAACATAAAGGCATGCACTGTTAAATTTGGGGGGCTCAAGAGCCCACCCTGTAAACAAAATTGGTGTGCCCAACTTGTCAGGAGAAGGTCGAAAAGGGCATGGATGGACTGATTCAGCTGGAAGAGGGAGACAGAGGGCCGATGCAGATCGGCACTTTAGGCCAACCTGGGTGTAGAGTTGGGACAGGGCAACCGCACACCGGTTGCCCCAACTCTGCCCCTACTTCGGCCCAATGCCGTGCGCCCAA
Organism: Phrynosoma blainvillii; assembly: GCA_026167975.1. Taxonomy (NCBI): domain Eukaryota; kingdom Metazoa; phylum Chordata; class Lepidosauria; order Squamata; family Phrynosomatidae; genus Phrynosoma; species Phrynosoma blainvillii. The sequence goes on from JANUYF010000005.1 coordinate 122,896,286, forward strand.
CCGCACAGTGCATGGCGTCAGGGCACCCCATTGGCGCAGCGTGCACACACGCTGTGCCAAAGGGGCACAAAAGAGCCACCACCACGGCTCTAAGGGCGGCTTTTTGCCACCCCAAAAAGGAGCAGCATTTGCCCACTCTTTTGGGGGTGGCAAAAAGGAGGATCGGGGCCGTGGTGTGTGGTTGCTGCAGCCCCGATCCGGTGCTCTCAGAGGCGGCACAGAGCCGTCCCTTATGGGCCGTCTGCATCGGCCCAGAGAGAAGAATGATGGGGAAAAAAGAGAGGTCAAAAAAGAGAAGGGCCTGTCCTATATCTTCTCCTGACCCAAGACTGTTGGAAAATTTATGTATTGCATTCTCTTTTCCCTCCTTGGTTGGACAGGGACTTCCTCCCTCCCTCCCTCCCTCTCCTCTCTCTCATTCTAACTGTCACTCTATCTGGCAGTTTAACTGACTCTCTGAACATTTTAAACTGTCAGCAACTGCAATTGGCAGTCACTAACAGTCCTCCTATGAGGGAGGTTAACAGCTTTCTTCCTGCTATATTAACTCCAGTTGGATTAGGTTTTAGTTTTGTTATGTATATACTTATTAAAGCCATTATTGTTTGTTTTTCAACCACAAACTACATGTTTGTCATTGTTTAATTTAGAAGATTATCGAATTACATTCTAAACTGGTTTACCTCAGCCAGCTTAAAATTAGAAGCAAAGAACAAGGTGGTTCATCTTGGACAGGAGTGACAAATGAACCAAATGATTCTAGGGGACGCAGTTCACAAGTCACTTTTCTAACATTTTCTAACATTTGAACCTGAATGGCATTAGCAGTTTGCTGATCTTCTCCCCTGACCACATGCATGCATATATATTATCCTGTCTCTGCCATGAACTTCAGTAAACATTACTGCTATTTTATATGTAGGTATCCTGTGAATTCACTACTGGCCACTGTCACTTTAAGTCAACAAGTGTGGGTTGCAGGCCTCACATGGACCCCAAGGACATTTTTGTGGGTCTAGCCCCAGCAACCAAAACTTCCTCTTCAACACCTCCTCCTACTTTGGGGATGTCCAAAAATATTAGGGTTTTTTTTCTGCTCCAGAAATCCTCCAGAAGCAAGTGATTTTGCATGGAACCAGGTATCAAGTCTGCTCTGTCGCCTTGCTCCACCAAAATCAGAAGTGGTCTTCTGGTCACCTCTACTTTTGATTATTTAAAATATCTGTGCTTATTTTCCAGGCTAAGGCAGTCCATGAAGAATCTTGGAAGTGGCAAATTGCATACCCTCAAGATTTCATAGATAAAAAACAGGACATATCCAGCCAAGCAACATCAGAGTGTGGTCAAGATGGCAAAAGCTATTAATGAGTAAGAATACACAGCCAAGGAGAGGCTACAGGACTTTACTTTTGAATGATCCTACTGGGAAGAGCAAGACTCTGCTACCACTTTTCCTCTCCCTTGCTGGATTAATTGCATGCAAATTACAGTTTGCAGCAATTGAAATAAGCTAAGGACAAAGGAAGAAAGTAATAGTGATAGGCGAGAGAAACTGGGACATTTTTAAAGCAGATGGAAAAAATGAGATGACAGAGGATTAATTGGGACTGTCCCTGCCTAATTAGGATGTTGGAGGGTATGAAATTGATCCTTAGATTCTCCAAAGTTGCTACCTAGCCTCCAAATTTCCTCTGTTCCCCTTTGCCTAGAAAAACCCTATTGGAGAGCTGTGTGGGGAGCCGTACCTTGAGATCTGTAATAAAATGCTATTAATACAATGGTTGAGTTTCTAGCGATAGTGTATGCAACTTGTATAGAAAGCCAGCCCTACCAGTAGACTGTGAAATAACCACCAGGAGCTTTCCTCCTCAACAGTTCTTCCTGAGCCTCTAATCATTATTTTCGCTTGGAGGAGAAGCTGTGCATGCCACATGTTCTTTCTTGATAGTAGTATGGTGGAAAACATTGCTTCCTTGCCAGTTTTGAAATAAGATTCAGGAGCCAAGGCATTTCGCTTAAGTATGTGGAGACGGCCGCGCATCTCGTGTTTTGCTTTCCAGTACTAAAACATCTTGGCCCAGTTCTGTATGTAGATAAGGTTCAAGAGACTAGAGCTTCAAAAGGCAATAGAACCATGTCCCTCATCTGTCACACTTGTGGTGAGATCACAACTGAGTGCAATTCAGTCCAGCAAATTTCAAAGCAGATACCATTCAGCCCTCAGGTACTGTCATCATAATTTCCAAAAAAAATAAATTAAAAAAAACAAACACACACCCAGGGGCTCTTTGATGCTACAGAATGACTACTGTATGACTTCATATTATCTGCCACAGCAACTGTTTATGGAATCCTGGGATATGCAGTAGAGATAAATGTGTGAGTGACCACGGGATCTGTGCGCCTGTTTAATCTGTTGTACTCCATGTGTTCACTATCATACTCTCCAACTCTCCCCATATGGAAGGGATAATCCTGATTAATTCTCCATCAACTCATTTTTTCAGCTGCTTTTAAAATATCTCAGTTTCTCTCTCCTCCCACCCCCCTTGTCCCCAGCTTACTTCAGTTGCTGCAAACTGAGTTCAAATTAAAAAATCAGTTTGCAGTCAATTAACTCAGAAGGAGGAGAGCAGAGAGTGGGGATCTTGGCCTTCCTGTTGACCCAGGCAAGAGCAAACTGCTGCATCTTCTCCTACCTTGTGTGTTTTTTCTCATTTATAATGTTTACTATCTAGACCACACTCTGATGTTGCTTGGCCATGTCCTGATTTTCATGTATGAAGGGTTGGAGGGTATGGTTCTAGTCCAGCTCAATGCAGAAATCTTTCAATTACAGTATTCCTGACAAATGTCTATCCTGTCTCATATCCCCAAAAGTTATATGATATATGATAAAATATACATGATAAAATAAACCATTCAAATGTGCTGCCGGACTCTTTCGTTCTCCTCTTGTTTTCTGTTTTGTTCTTGATCTCCAGGGAAAGAGAGGCTTTCCTGTCAACTCAAGCCAAAGGTGGGGCTGCTGGTCTCACTATTAGGTAGCATGAGGCAACAACCTCAGTTTGCAGATTAAGGGAGACAGCAGTAGGAGCCTTATGGTTGTTCCTTCTGAAGCCATTCCATTGGCCATTCTCTTTTGCTGAAGGACCAAGATTTGTGGGCCAATCCACCTGCCCATTTCCCCTAAACTAACTCATGGCCCTTTGATGTTGAGGAGAGTGCTTCTCTATCATCTTGTCCTTCACCACAGATAGCAAAATGCCCTGGATCAGCCCTGGCCAAAGCTCATAAGGACAATTATTGCTGCTACAGATCAACAAAAGGAACCCTTGTATATACAGATCAATGAGTCAATTAGACATAAAGGTTTGGATTGGAAGGAACCTTGGAGCAAAGTATTGGAAAAATGCTTTTTTAGAATAAAATTTCCAGAATACCCTAGCCAGTATGGCTAGTAGCCATAGTGCCAAGAGGATTCTGGGAGCTATAGCTCACAGATTCCCTCCTGCCCATTTTGGAGGTTGCTTGAGGCCTGTACTTAATCTTCAGCAAATCATCTCTGGAAAATGGCCATCCACCTTGTGTTAGAATGCCTCCACTGAAGAATAGCCTACCACTTGCTGTGGATATTTCTGTTCCACAACTGAACATCTCCTACTGTTAGTTACTTTCTCTAATTTCTAGCTCAAACCTACTCCCTTGCAGTTTGCAACGTCCCACTGGTATCAATAGAAGAGTCAAATATAGAATTTATAGACGGAAATCCATTGGATGATCTTGGGCTAGTCATACGACGTTTTCACACTGGCCTTTTTGAGGACGCTAGTCGGCCTCCCGCCGGCCTCACTTCGGCTCCATTTCCCGTGTGTTCAGACACACGCGGCGGCAAACCCCGCCCCTTCCGGTGTCATCCCTGCGTCCGGCCGGCTTTTCGCTCCGTGTGTTCAAACACAAGGAGCCCTAAGTCCGGCCTCACTCCGGCAGCGGCAAGCTAATTCCTGGCTAACTCTGGCTTCAGGTAATTCCGGGTGGCAAAAGGAATTAGCCTGCCGCCGCCGGAGTCATTCCGGTGTCAGCGGCACGGGGTCCAGCCGGCTTTAGGGGAAGGGCTCCAGCCGGCTTTAGGGAGCCCAGTGTGAAAACGTCCATACTCTCTCAGCCTCAGAGGAAGGCAAAGGCAAATCCTCTCCGAAACAATTCAGCCAAGAAATTCCCATTTGTCTTAGGGTTGCCATAAGTCAGAAATGTCTTCAAGACATGCAACAACTTAGATGGCACCACTCAGAAATTCTAATTCCCATTTAATTCACTTCCTTTACTCTTCCTTAACCCACAGCTGATGGCACATGGACAATGACATTGATGTAGTGGATCTGAGACTTCCTCCTTTCCCAGCTTCCCCATCTAGTCTGTGCCTACTTCCATTTATTTACTGTTGATGATTATGGGATATAATCCATCACTTTGGGAGAGGCACATTTTTAATAAAAAAAAATATGTGTTTTTGTCCACATTTTGCAAGTTATACACATTGCATCCCTCCTTTAAGCTGCTTCCCGTCTTTGTGTATGTTTTAAACTGAGCTTAGAAACATTACTTTTTTTTACTGGAATTCACAGAATTCCCAGCCAATATGGCTGCTGGATTTGGGGAATTGTAGTCCCCAAAAGAAACTCGCTGAAGCTCAGATTTTATTAGATATGAAGCTGTAGTCCAGAAAATGTTTTTTTAAACAAAAGTCTGAGATGTATGCATTTTTCTGTGACTACTTTTCAAAGTTGTGTATTAGATGTGACATCCAAGTAATATGCAGATTCCAGGATGTAAAATGTGTCCCTGTCCAGACTGTTCATTTCAAATCTGTGCACAAGAGGTTCACTGGAACAGATTTCTTACATATCTTCAATTTGTCCCAGGACCAGAAATTTGAGACTACGGGATTGCCCCCTACTTCATTCCAACTTTTTGATGCAGTGAAATTTGCATTATATTCTCAAACAAGCAAACAAAGGAACACTAGACCATATTCTCATTGAACATGTCTTTATTAATATAATACTTTGAGGAATATATCTCTATATCTCTGAAAACATGAGGCTAAAATATCACAGGAGCAGGACTGCCCAGTTTGCTACATGATGGAAAGACAAAGAAACATACTGCATAAATACTTTTTACAGATAAATAAATATGGCATTGAAATCTCAGAAAAAGTCAGCTCTTTTTTCATTACCACATCCACCAACTGGGAACAAAATCCACTGAGACTGTAGAAAAGGCCATGCATCTAGTGAACTGAACCAACGCTGAAACATGAACAGTCAGGAAGGAAGCTATCCAGATGCTGAACTGTTGTACTGTTATGATTTGCAGCTTGATAACATATACGCAACCCAAAGGCCACTGGAAGTTTTCCAATAAGAGTGTAAGCTCAAAGACACAGGTACAAATCAAAGTAAAGGAATATCTTTCTAGCTTTCCCCAATCCAGCACTTTCCAGGTATAACAGAGTACAGATTCCATCATCCCAACCCATCCAGTGTACTATCTGGGAATAATGGAAGGTGTGGACCAACATCTAGGAGGTGCCAGAAACTCCAGGAAACAGGGCATGATAGTCAGCTGATATTTCAGTTACAGACCAAGATGATCTAGAAAGTGATCTAATAGAAAGATCTGTTAGATGGCAGTCTTTCGCAGTGTTTTGGACTAGAACTTCCATAGTAGTGTAAAGCAAAACATCTGGAGGGAACAATGCTGAAGAAGATTTGGATAGCAAATTGCCTTTTCTCAGAAGTTACTTTTTGAGACCAAAACTCCCAACCAGCATGGCTATTGGCCATGCTGATGAGTACTCTGGGAGATGTAATCCCCCAAAAGCAATGTTTACATATTCTGTCCTTTGTTGAAACCCCAGCCCAGTCACAGCCCCTGAAGCTGCAGTTCCAAACACAGAGCTGGATCCAGACATAGAAGAGTATCTGCATTATGATACCACTTTAACTGTCATGGCTCCAGCTTCTGGAATCCTGGAAGTTTTTCCTTGCTAGAGAGATCTAGTGCTGTACATCAGGGGAGTAAATAATTACCTAACAAAGAATTCCTAGTGCCTCATCAAACTATAAGACCTAGGATTCTGTTGCATGGAATCATGATAGTTAAAGTGGAATGAAACTGCAATGGCTATGGCCTAGATACACAGTCGTACTTAACTTCAACCAGGAGGGTAGGTAATGCATAGTCTTCTGGATAGCTGGGCTGGCTAGAAGTGATGGGAGCTGAAGTCTCACATCAGAAGGACCCACGTTTTCCACTCGTGTATTGAGTCCATTGTGATCAGTGGCTATTTTGTTCATCATGACTAAAGTCTGGATCCAACAGACAGGGAGTAAGCCCCACTGAACACACTAAGATTTACTTCCAGCCAACGATGGATTTGCACTACAAACCTCCACCATGTGCAAAGTGAGAATATCAATTCCTCAAACATTTTATAAGGATCAAAATAACAAATGGACAGCTCTTCCCAACACTATGAATCCAACTGAAATAAATAATAATTTAGTCTTATTTGCTGTTACATAGCACTTTGAGAAAATGAATGAGTGGTGTTTTATAAATGAGTTTTGGACCAAGTTACTGGAGAGAACAATTGATAAACTGGATATTTGACATGATAAGGGTAGAAACATGTTACAACACTGATTCAGGTAAACTTTGAAAAACAGAAAGAAGATAAACCAAGATGGATAAAACATACTCTACTGAAGGGCATTAGACCAACAGCACACTAAACATTTTTCCCTCAACCAAGATAGATTCAGATGACCACATAAGTACTAAGGCAATTCTTGGTAAACACTGTATGCCTAAAAAGCTAATCTCATACAGTCAACTTCTGTGTAGCCAGTTCATCCAGTTTCTTTCAAGAAACCTGCTTTTCTGGACCTAAGGAATTCTGTTCTGTTTCTGTTTTTTTCCTGTTCCTAGTTTCCCCCCAGAATCTTTTGCAATTGTGAGGACTAGAAACTTGTTTCATCTTTTCAGAAGACAGAGGAGGGAAAGATGAAGAAAGAGGCATGGGTGAAAAAGGGAAAGGAAGAAGAGAGGTGAAGGAAAGAGAAATGACAATAGTAGTCATAGGGCCTTTGCAGACTGCCAGAAATAGTGCAAATTGAGTCCACTTTAAGGGTTAGGGTTAGGGAATCATGGAAACTGTATTTTATTGTGGCACCAGAGCTCTCTGACAGAGAAGGTTCAATGTCTCAGAAAAAAAACAATTCCCTTGATTCCCTAGCACTAACCCTAACCCTTAAAGTGGACTCAGTTTGCACTATTTATGGCAGTCTTCAAAGGCCCATAGTAGCAGTAGTGTTTCTTGAAATTCTAGGAAGAGACATTGTAGTATATGCTTTTTACCTTAAACAGTAAGACCAAGCCAGCTTTCAAATACTCCAACTGAAGACAATTTATTAGAAACATTTTACCTACAAAAATGCAGACTGGGAGTGCATATTAGCTTATACAATTGTTTATGACATTTGCACAGTTATACACTCCAACTGTTCCAATTTAGCAGGGGCAGCCCCAGTTAATTATTGTTGTCCCACTTTTTCAGCTGCTTTTCAACTGTCTCTGTTTCTCTCTTCTCACTTTTCCGCTTTGTCCTCAGCTTAGTTCAAATGCTGCAAACTGAGTTCAAAGTACAAAAGTGGTTTGCACTCATCTAACTCAACATGGGGTGAAGATAGGAGGCAGAATCTTGCTCTTCCCAGTAGGCACAGGCAGAAAATTAACTGCTACAGCTTAATCTAGCTTGTTTATTTGTACTTATTAATAGCTTTAGCCATCCTGACTATGCTCTGATGCTGGCTGGCCACACAAGTCCTAGTTTTCATCTGTGAAATGTTGGCAGATATTTTATCTGTTTCCTTGACACACACATGTTGGGCTGCAGAAGTACTCCATTCACTGGCCACTCATGATGATGGGATGAGGGAACGATATGCACATGCCTGGCTGATGTTGTGGGACTCTGGGGCAATAGACCTTCAAATTTCTTCCCTCACTTATTTGGTAGTGTCGTCACTACCCATTCACTTGCCTTTCTTCTCTGGGCCCAATCAAAAGCATGAAGAACTGGCAAGGCAACTGGGGCAACTGCTCCCTTCTTTTTGCTCTTATCCCTGTGGTCTCATGCCCATATTCTGTATGCAGAAGATTCCGATTCACTTCCAGGTAGGGCTGGTATAAATCCTTGCCTGAAAGCTATTGCCAGTCCAAGTTATTGACAATACTGAGCAAGACAGATTAGAGATATACATTTTTGTAAATTTATTCTTGCAAGCAAGCTTGAATAATTCTACCAGTTCCTTTCTCACCGTGATAATGTCCTCACAGATGTTTAGTTTTTGAGAATTATTTGCTATGTGTGACATAGTGCAAAAACAAAACAAAAAAAACCCATCACACATGAGGTTGTGTGCAGAAAATGGCATGCTTTCTGGACAGGAAGCCTGTTTTCTGTGCAGAAAATGCCATTTTTTTATGCAAACCTCCACATGGTTTTCCCATGCAGAATATGTCCCAAACTGCAAAGATTCTCATCTATCCAGGAATTTCTTCATCAACATTTTCTATTTCTCAGGAAACACATTTTTCTTTACTCATTCACATATTTTCAAATATACGTTCCATCCCTAAGATAGGCCAGTGATTTGACTTGGTAGCTTCCTATCGCATGGAAGGGCAGGTGTCAGCATTGGGACCACTGCTAATCTGTAGACTCTGGTAGATGCCCTCCAGTGTCACCCCTTGATATCAGCCCTGCATGCATCCATGCACCTTTCAGTGCCACACTCATGCAGGGAAAATGTCATGTACATCCACCAATAACCTGCTCATTTGTCACTCTGCAAATCAGCATCTGCTTTACTGTTTGTAACAGAAGGACCTTTGCAAGATTTGTTTCCAGATACTATATATATAACCCAGTAAAGATGTCTGAAAATATATGTGCATTTGTACAATATAGCTCAACAATATGGCTCTGTACAATATAGATGGATTGAAAAAACAAAATAAAACTTTTAATCTCCATACAACAGAGAACAGAGCATACAGTTCAGGCATAACACAGAAACACAGCAAGAGTCAATGCATCAACACCAAAGCTGGGAGATTTTGGGACTATAACTCCCAGAATGTCCCAGCCACCATGGCTGAGGCATTCTCAAAGTTACAGTCCCAAAAGTAGCTTTTTTTGCTAAGCTCTGATTTATACACAACTCAAGAGGAAGCAAAGCATGAAATGTGGCCATGACAATGTGTGCAGATGAACACATGCCTTTTGAGATATCACCTTGTTCTAAACTGATGTATGTTTGTTTTCACAGAGAGATGCCTGTCCTTGGCCAGATCAAGGGAGGACAAGGAATACTTGGAGAATGGAAGGCCTTTCTTCAGCTTATAGATCAAACAACCTTTCCCAACAATAACTCTTCTCTCTCAGGCTGATAACAGCTTTTTTCTCTCGTCCAGTTCCACTCTTTCTTTTTCCTCCTGCCTCTCCATCTCTCTCTCTCCCTGGCTAACTCAAGGAGAGTCTGATAGCTTTGGGCTGTATCAGCTCTGACCCACCCACCCCGGACACAGGACCACTATTGTGGTGATTGTGGCCACCCTACCCCATCAACGGGTCCCATTATTGATCCCGGTGCCATCCAAAACTAGGAGGGTGGGTCACACAAAAAATAATAATTCTCTCCTCTTCTGGGCTGGGCCTCACTCAAACCAGCCCTCTGCTAGTAGGAGTTCTCAAGCTCCGGCTGGTTGGCCTTACTACCCCTGGTTCTGGAGAAGCGTGGCTTTTTGTTCTTTTGAGGCCTGGCGGTCTCTTTGCTGAAGTCCTTGAGCTGGGAACGGTTGTGGTAGCGGGTGTACCGTTTGCATTTGCAAGCAGTGATGCTTCGGATCTTGATCGTCCGCACGTCCTCGTTGGGGCAGGTGAGCTGGATGCGCTGGGAGCGACTGTGGGCAGGGATGCAGCGGTAATCCAGAGCGTTCTGCCGCCACCATTTCCCTTTGCCAATCGTGTTAGGAAGGAGGTGGGCTGGGAGACATTGACCAGAGCATACCAGCTCCCTGATTGGTTTGATGCTGCGACACAGGCCTTCAGTAACATAGCGGGTAGAATACACTTCCCGGCAGCTGAACTCCAGCGACTCTGCAAGGAAAGAAGGATGAGATTTTTGCTACTTGGAGCACATTGGCATCAGAGTAATCATGTATCAAAGGAGGTGTTGATCAAACCATGTGGACTTAGGCTCCTGCCACACTGCAAAATTCACAATAATAAATCTTACCCAAGCATATGCACTTTCTCATCTCAACATGGGGGGGGGGGTTGGATTTATTTATTTATTTTCACTACAGTAATGATGGATGCACACAGGTGCATGTATATACTGTAGTTCTCAGCAAAAACTGTAATGTAGCTTGGCATCTCAAAAAGGAGGGAAGAATCTTAGAAGATAACAATCAAGAGGAAAAATCACTCACACACACAAATAGTGAGAACTGAAATAGGTAGATATGTGCAAAGTCTGCTGTCACATTGACTCTGATTTATGGCAATGCTATGAATGAGGGACCTCCAAGTCACCCTATTATCAACAGTCCTGCTTAAGTCTTGCAAATTCAGGGCTCTGTCTTCCTTGATTGAATCTATCCACTTGTGGTGCAATCTTCCTTTTTTCCTGCTGCTTTCTACCTTGCTAACCATTATTATCTATTTAAATATATAGCTGCCACTCCACATTTACTGTAGTTAGGGATTCAGAACCCCCATGAAAGTGGGAAACTTGCAGATAAAAAAAAGACTAATTTTTTTAACCTGAAATAATGCCTCTCGAGGAACCTCTCAGTCCTCCAGAGCAACTCTATGGTCAACATCTGCAGCTAGAGGCTGACCATAGAATTGTGCTGGAGGACCTACAAATGCCTAGAGATGTGTTCTCTCTCTAAGAATCTCAACCTCCTCCAGTGCAACCTCTGGTGAAAGTTGGCTATACAGTCGCACTGGAGGAACTAGAGATTTGTAGAGAGAATATATTAACTGAATCTGCAATTAATCAAATCCGCAAAAGTCAAAGCTGCAAATGTGGGGGCAACTGTATATCTGACAACTGGAAGCAAGTGCCATTGGTTAGGTAACCAAAATGGCACCAATGGTATGTAAAGGGGTGGCAGGCTTGCAGGATTTGCAACTGGACAAAACAAATATGTGGAACTTAAGAGAGTTCCAAAACTATCCTGTTGGTACTAAGTTTATCTGTTGGCCATGAAATACTAACTCACTGCTCAAGACAGGAAGGTGGACAGAAAACCAGGAAGGAGGAATAGATCAGAGCATCCTGGACAGCTTGGAATATGATTTTGTCAAGGAACACATTGTTACTCATGACTCAAAAGAAATTTGTTCCATTATCCATCACTTTCTTACTTATTATAAATAAATAAATAAATAATACAAATATGACCCAACCCCCTCAAGTTATTTAGGAACAACTAGTAAAACTGAAGTGGGATTGGGAATCCTGTGGTCCTCCATATGCAGCTGAACTGAAAGTTCCATCATCCCTAGCTACCATAGTCAATGGGGGAAAATGCTAAGAGCTCCAATCCAATAACATATGGAGGAGATAGTGATTCCTATCCCTGCACAAATGGTATTCATGACACTAAAAACTGATTATCATTATTACACTCATTATTGTACTTACTAAAAGTAAAGAAGTCATTGAAATTCTTCACCCAGGAGTAACATATTAAAAGGTCAAACATCATGTGTTATTTCCAAGCTCTGGTGCCAGAAAGGGGCCTGGCTGGCTGGAACCCAGACTAGGAACACATTGCAGGAGTATGTTTATTTCTAAAAGGAAAAAGGTTCTGGCCATGGAAGCAAGGAGGCCCACCTTCTGGTCCAGGTAAGGAACATTCCAAGCCTTTGCTGAAATTCATTTCAATGAGGTTAAATGTTTCTTCAATGAGCAACAGCTTGCCCATGTGCCCAAACAGAATGTGGGGTACTAGTGAGAGACAGATTGCTAGATGAGACAAAATACAGGCATGCCCCTGCCTCCTGCTATTTGCAGCATCAGACCATGTGTGTGGGCGCCTTCAAGTCATTTCTGACTTATGGTGACCCTAAGGCGACCCTATTACAGGGTTTTCTTGGCAAGTTTCTTCAGATGAGGTTTTACCAATACCATCCTCTAAGGCTACCCAAGGTCACCCAGTGAGTTTTTATGGCCAAGCAGGGACTCGAACCATGCTCTCCAGAGTTATGCTCAAACCCCCAACTCCCACTGCCTCATAGCATCAGACCATATAGATGCCACTTCCCAAAGAGGGCTGCCCTTTATGCTTTATGCCAAGCACAGTCCAGGCACAGTAAGGCACACAACAACAACATGAATGTATCTCAGGTCTGGATCTCATCACGGCATTGTGGGAAGACCACATGGGATAATAATAATAATAATAATAATAATAATAATAATAATAATATTTATTTATATTTCCCGCCTCTCCCTACGGATCGAGCATGAAGTTGGACCCTTGATGATGCTAAGTAGCCACTGAGCCTGACCACTCTCAGAGAAAATACCTTGCTGATCCTAAATGCAAGCAGCATCTTTCCATTAGGGGAGAAAGTTGGGGCATTTAATTCACGAACTGTCACTTCAGAAGCCTGATCACAAAGTGTTTCACACTTAAAGGAGGGATGAGTGAGCTGAGTCACAGAATACTTGCTTTCCATCCCGAGAGTCCCTGGCTCATCCTCGGGCATAACATTTCTGGCTGCAGATGGAGCAAAGGACACCTATCTTCCTGAAGCTTTGGGGAAAACCAGGATCAGTCAGCATCAACCAGCTTTCCTTATGTTGGCAGCCTCTAGAGGGGTTGCATTACAACTATCAAGAGAATGGTCAATGTGGGCTGGTGGCTTCCATGTCAGCATGATGATAAATCTGCTCTAGCTTTTAGTCCGAACTTGAAAGGTGGTCTCTAACTAGGTAAAATAATATCTAAAATCCACAAAAGAGTGATGCCTTTGTTGGCCGGCCAACATACTCTATTTTGGTTTCTGTATCACCGTTTTGTTTTTGTATCACTGTCTTTGGATGTTATTGTATATTGCTATATGGATTTTGGATGTTATTGTATTTTGCTACATGGATTTTGGATGTTATTGTACTTTGCTATATGGCCAACATGGTTACCCCTGCATATGTTGTAAGTATTTCAGCAGTAAGCTCCAGCACCTCTGATAGGTCCTTTAATAGGTGAACTCTCAACGTGAAGCCAATTCATTGCCTTCTGACATGGATCTAATCTGCACTGCAGAAATAATCCAGTTTGAAACCACTTTAATTGCCATGGCTCAATGCTATGGACTTCTGGGGTTTGTAGTTTTGTGAGCTATTGAGCCTTCTCTGTCCAAGAGCTCTGGCGTCACAGCAAACTATAAATCCCAGGATGCCATTGGACAAAGCCATGACAGCGAAAGTGGTGTCAAACTGAATTATTTCTGCAGTGCAGATTAAATCATGGAAGCCACCAGTCACCATAAGGATGCTGATACTGCTTAGGGATGATGGGAATCTATCCCATCTGGAGGGCAAAAATATTGGCCAACATGGGACTATTGGCCAACTTGGCTGAGGCTTCTGGGAGCTGATGTCCCTCGGCCCTTAAAGGGGAAAGGTTGTCTACCCCTGCTATAACATGTAGTGTAGTGGTTAGAGCGCTGGACTGGGGCTTGAGCTGGACCAAATTCAAGTCTCTATTCAGTGTACAACTCACTGGGTGACCTTCAGCCAGCCCCATTCTCTCAGCTTGACTATCTCACAGGGTTGTTGTGATGATAAACGCGGAGGGGGGGAGGCATATTGTTCTGAGATTTCTGGAGGAAAGGCAGGATCTAAATGTAACAGGCTAATAAAATCAGAGTTTGGACAAGTTGTTTTGTGGACCAAAATAGTCAGAATCCTCCAGCCAGCAGCCATCACAGGCCTGATTCCCACTTACAAATGAATCGGTTTGCGATCCGAATCGATGGATCGGTTCACAAGCAGAGCGTGGTTCACACTACATTTGTCCCAATCCTATTTTCTTGCTGTAAAATAACCCACTTGTGGTTCACATTGACGAATGAATTGATTCAAAATGGACCCACTTCAGCCGGCCGAAGGGCAAATTTAAATAGATTCTGATCCACATCTGGTTCACACTTGCGCAGAATCAATTTATCAAAAAAGACGCAGAAAAAATCAGCGTCAAAAAGAAACGCATTAAATGGGTCTAGCACATGGCCCTCCCTCTCCAAACCGCTTCAGCAATTCGGTTCAAGAGAGAACCAGAGTCATTTAAACCGCTTCAAACCAGTTTGCAAACCGGGTTAAAATGTAGTGGGAACAAGGCCATAACAACACACTGGCTGGGGGATTCTGGGAGCTGCAGTCTCCAAAAAGAAACTTATCTGAGCTCTGAACAAACAAAATTCAATACCCAACAAGATGCCCATCACATACATACCTAAGAAAGGGAGAGAGGGGGGATTAAGACACCAAATCTATTATCTGTCTTTTTCAGTGTAAAGGGGCTTCTGGGAGCTGTAATCCCCCAAAGAAACTAATCTGACTGAGTCTTAAATAATACATATTCAGTACCTAACCAGGTGCCCATCACAAACCTGCAAAAGAGACAGGGAACGAAGGCACCAAACCTCTTACCTATCTTGTTCAAAGTAAGGGGGATTCTGGGAACTATAGTCCCAAAAAGAAACTAATCCGAGTTCTGAATCAAATCAGTTCAATATCTAACCAGGTGCCCATCACACACCCAAGAAATGTGGGGGTATTAAGGAATCAAACCTCTTACTTCTCTTGTTCAATGTAAGGGGGATTCTGGCAGCTGTAGTCCCCCAAAAGAAACTCCTCTGAGTCTGAATAAGGCAAATTCAGCACCTAACCAGGTGCCCATCACACACCTGAGAGAGGGGGGAACTAAGGCACCTGTTACCTCTCTTGTTCAATGCAAGGGGCATTCTGGGAAGTGTAATCCCAAAAAGAAACTCTTCTGAGTTCTAAATACAACCAACTCAATACCCAACCAGGTGCCCAAACTGTTGTTGTTGCTGCTGTGTGCCTTCAAGAGCCAAAACACACTGCAGGAATAATCCAGTTTGAGACCGCTTTAACTGCCCTGACTCAGGGCCTTTACAGACTGCCAGAAATAATGCAACTTGAGTTCACTTTAACTGCCTTGGCTCAGTGCTAGGGAATCATGGGAACTGTAGTTTATTGTGGCACCAGAGCTCTCTGGCAAAGAAGGCTCAATGTCCCAGAAAAAAAATACAGTTCCTATGATTCCCTAGCACTGAGCCAGGGCAGTTAAAGTGGACTCAAGTTACATTGTTTCTGGCAGTCTGTAAAGGCCCTCAGTGCTAGGGGATCCTGGGAATTGTATTACGGCACTAGAGCTCTCTGACAGAGAGGGTTCAATGTCTCACAAAACTACAGTTCCTAGAATTCCTTAGCATTGAGCCAGGGCAGTTAGATCGCTCTCAGAGTGGGTTATTTCTTCAGTGTGTTTTGGGCCTGTGTGATCGTGGGGAGGTCACACTCTCTCAGCCTCTCAGTGGCCAAGCCCCTCAGATGAAACTGGCCAGGAAACTGGGGGGGTGTCATAAGTCAAAGAATGAGTCATAAGTCAAAGAATGATTTGGGGTCATAAGTCTTAGGGGGGTCATAAGTCAAAGAATGATTTGGAGTCATAGGTTTTTGCAGACTGCCAGAAATAGTGCAAACTGAGTCCACTTTAAGGGTTAGGGTTAGTGCTAGGGAATCATGGGAATTGTGTTTTTTTTTCTGAGACATTGAGCCTTCTCTGTCAGAGAGCTCTGGTGCCACAATAAACTACAGTTCCCATGATTCCCTAACCCTAACCCTAACCCTAAAAGTGGACTCAATTTGCACTATTTCTAGCAGTCTGCAAAGGCCCATAAGTATTGGGGGGGTCATAAGTCAAAGAATGACTTGGAGTCCATCCACACTGCAGAAATAACCCGGTTTGATACCGCTCTAACTGCCCTGACTCCATGGGATGGAATTCTAGGCATGGTAGTTTGTTGTGGCACAACAAACTACCATGCCTAGAATTCCATCGCATGGAGTCAGGGCAGTTAGAGCGGTATCAAACCGGGTTATTTCTGCAGTGTGGATGCAGACAAAAAAGTCAATGCCCATCCCGTCCCATCCCACAAAGGGGTGAAAAACAGGGGATCCCAGGGTCCCCCTCTTCTCTTCTTACCCATCATCCTGTTGAGGGAGATTTGGGGGTGCCTCTCCCCTTGTTGTTGCGCTCGGTTGTTCATGGTGTCGTTGTCCTGATGCTGGGCATAGAGGGGCTCCTCCGGCAATTCAGCATTTCCCTGGAAATCCGGCACGATCTCGGTGGCATCGTTTTTCAGCACTTGTTGCCAACCTCGCCCAGAAGGCAAAAGGGCTTGGAAGAAGAAGAAGGAGGAGAAGGAGAGGCAGAGGGAGCCAAGAAACCGGGAGGTCCGCATCTTTCGCACCTGGGGCTTGGAAGGAAGGTGAGCCTTGGGTCCGATCCACTTCGATCTGCCTCCTTTCCCCCGGGATCCTAAGGAACCAGGCGCTGGGTTTGTCCTTTTTTAAATCCCACCAGAGAAACCAGCTGGCCAATGAAATGGCATTGGGCGGGATCAGGGGTGTGTGAGTGTGAGTGTGTGTGTGTAGATTGTTGTGGTTTGTTGTTGTGTGCCTTCAAGTCGTTTCCTACCTCTGAGGACCCATTGAGAGCCATTGGGGTGTAGTGGGTTGAGTGTTGGAAAACCACCTTAGAGACCAGGGTTCGATTCCCAGTTCAGTCCTGTCATCCCACCTTGGGCAAGTCACACTCTCTCAGCCTCTGGGGAAAGCAATGGCAAAACTCCTCTGAACAAATCTAGCCCCTGGTAGGTTCCCCCTTAGGCTCTCCATGAAACCCCTTGAAGGCACACAACAACAACAACAAAGGTGAAGCTGTCATGAGTTTTCCTTGGCAAGATTTGTTGAGACAGGGGTTTTACTTCTGCCTGCCTCTGAGGCTGAGAGAGTGTGGCTTGCCCAAGGTCAGTGGGGTTCCAGGGCTGAGCCAGGATCCGAACCGGGTCTCCAGAGTCCTAGTCCAACCCTCAAACTAGGACACCACACTGAGAGTGTCTAACATAGGTGTGTACTAAGAGTTCATGGTAGTATTTTTGTCTACAGATAGTCAAAAAAAATCAATGGATGGAACATCTGGATCTAATGGCTATCTTTTCACACTCCCTGCTCTCACTTGGCTTCTTCTAACAACAACAAAAGTCAGGAAACAAAGAGGAAGCAACTTTAATCTTCTCTATAGATTTAGCAGAGTTGTATTCTATCTTAAGTAGAAATTCTGTCTGTAGTAGCTCACCTTCTTTGACTTCTGACCGTTTTCAGAACATTTAAATCCCAATTTTGAGTGTGTGGGGGGGGGGAAAGGTGTTGGAATGGTCAAAACAATAGAATCTGAAGTTACAATTTCTTTTATGATGCTTTTCTTATAATGTCACTTTTTTTTTTAAGCAAACATCTTTACCTGATGGAGAAATGTGCGTTTCAAGAGCTTGCATCATTGTATGTCCTTTTGGTTGACCTATATGGAGACTATATGAACTCTTAAGATTGACCAAGTTTGTTTTTCCTTTTTTCCAGCAAAGGAAAGATCCCAGTCAGGATGAAACCTAATACCCACAAAAGCCTGGTATAGGACTCTGCAAAGTCTGCAGATTTTTTTTCCATGACACTTTGAGACTACATGGGGGAGAAGGGAAGCGGATTCAAGTCATTTCCCTCTTTTTCTGCCTGTATTTTTCTGATTGCTGCTGCTGCTGCTGTTGTTAGGTAACATCTTGCTAGGTGAAGAGACCTGCTAGTCTCAAAAGCTTGCTCAAATGTCTCTCCCTTTTTAGTTAACCTAAGAAAAATATGGCCAAAGTATGGGTTTTGAAATTTTTGAAAGCCTGTGGGATTCCTTATCATTATCAGGTTCAGACTTTATCTCCATCTTTTCTCCCTCCCACCACAATTTACATTTTTAAATGCATGCAAAGAAGCATTTTAATACCACAGAATATCACCTAAAACAGGGGTAGGCAACCTAAGGCCCGGGGGCCGGATGCGCCCCCCCGAGGCCTTTGGACCCGCCCCAGGCTGGTCCTGCCGCCATCGCCCCCCACCGCCACCCACCATGATGATATTGATTATTTTTGTTATTACTTGTTCTTGGGGTTTTCTTGGCAAAATCTCCACAGGGGTTTTGCCATCATGGCTTTTCTGGGGCTGAGAGAGTGTGCATGCATATTTTAGATTTTTTTAATATATATCTATGCCAGGGGTAGGCAACCTTTTTGAGCCAGGGGCCAGCTTGCTGTTCCTCAGACAATTGGGGGGCCGAAGCAATATTTATATATTGCAATATATATATATATATACATATATATATATATATATATAGCTTCGGCCCCCCAATTGTCTGAGGGACAGCAACCCGGCCCCCAGCTCAAAATGGTTGCCTACCCCTGACCTAAAAGGTGGGTACATACATGCACAAACACACACATATATAAACACACAGACACACACAGACACACACAGACACACACACACACACACATATATATATATATACATATATACACGCACAGAGAGAGAAACAGGCACATAGATATCTATATACACAGACACAGAGTTATGTATACACACAAACATACACACACACACATTTATGAGAAACCAGTGCAGTATAGTGGTTTGAGCATTGGACTGTGACTCCAAGTCTGGAGATCTGGGTTCAGCTCTTTGCCTACAAGGTGACCTTGGGTGAGTCATACATTCTCAGCCTCAAAAAAAACCATGATAGGCCGCCTTAAGGTCTCCATAAGTCAGAAATGACTTGAAGGCACACAGCAACATTTATAATTAATATAAATTATACTAATTTTAATTTAAAAAATAAAATTATATATGCCAACTCTCCCCCTCCCCTTTCTTTGGTAATAGCAAAGGGTCAGAGCAGGGGTAGGTAACCTTTTTGAGCCGGGAGCCGGGTTGTTGTCCCTCAGACAATTGGGGGGCCGAAGCACCAAAAAATAAAATAAAATAAAATAAAATAATTTTTTTTAAAAAAAATATGCATGCATACTCTCTCAGCCCCAGAAAAGCCATGGCAAAACCCCTGTGGAGATTTTGCCAAGAAAACCCCAAGAACAAGTAATAACAACAATAATCAATATCATCATGGCGGAGAGCAGCGGCGGCGGGCGGCAGCAGCAGGGGCAGTGGCAGGACCGGCCTGGGGCCGGTCCAAAGGCCTCGGGGGGGCGCATCCGGCCCCCAGGCTGTAGGTTGCCTACCCCTGGGTCAGAGTATATGTACCATTAAAAACATCTTGCATTTAAAGTGCATTTACCAATGTGTGTGTTTTAACATGTAAACAGCAGTGTGGAGAGATGCTGAGGCTGATCAGGATTCTTAGAGGCAAATGGGAAAGTTTTAACCTTTTATTTTCCTGCTGCAGCCTGATGAAATAGCTTTTTCAAAGCTGTTTTTGTATTGGGAGGAAAGCTCCTTTCTGTGCAAATATTACTCCAGGTCAGGGGCGTCATCTGAACTAATCCATGCTGACTTGAACCAAGGTAGCATGTACTTTTCACTGCCTTGATTTGAAAATTAGGGCTAGGAATGTCTCAATTGTTTGTCAACTAGAGATTCCCAGAGCATCAAAAAGTTACAATTTTTGCGCAGCAAATTCAACACTCCCCCAGCTATCCCCTGGCCAGCAGCTGTTGCCCTCCTGGACCTACTGTGGGGGAACATTATGCTAGGGATGGAATATTCTTTATTTTTAATTTCCTAGTCCACAAATGACTTTTCTAACAGCTGTGAAACCCTCTTGACAAGAATAATAGCAAAAAATTGGCACAGTTCTCTCCAAGTATTTTAACATCCCAAAGGGTTGTGGAGGATTTTTCACTGCAGCAAAAACTTGTGGCTTTTTGCATTATAAGAACACACATTTCTTCTAGGTGGAAAATGTGTTTCATTCAGAGGAAATGTGGTTTTTTTGCACTGAAAATGTGTTTGGGTGGCCGAAAACATTCCCTGATATTTTCTGTGCAGAAAAATCCTCTTAACACTTTGTGATGCTCAAATAGGGGGTGAATAGAGTGCAAACATACATATTCATTTTGTCCTAAAACAGGGAGAAACCTACAGTAATTATTCTTCTCTGTATGCAAGGACAAAAAGAAACACAAGAACTTACATCCTAACTTTGTGCCCCACCACCATGAAATAGATTATCATTCTAAAACATTAATTTTTGCTATCTCTGATGGTTTGCTTTCCCCCTCATTTGATGCTGTTTGCCTAGTGCAGAACATGATGCAAACTGTGTGGCATGTTGTGATCCAGCAGGCTTAACATAGCCTCTCATGTGATGTGCAAAAATACTGAAGCCTACAAGTTGCTTGACAATCTGGCTTTAGGAAGGAAACTGAGTAAGAAACCTACTAAATCCTGGATGACTCTTCATACATGGCCATTAGCCCAGATGCATCTCAATTGGTTGCAAGTTGTGCTGGCACGAAGCAAGGCATTGCTCAGTTTACAACCCAACACATAGCTTAACTTTTGTGGCTACTTTGCTTAAAACCATGATTTGGAACGCATTCCCCTCCACATGTCTTTGGAGACTCATCATCCTTCACCAGCAGCAATGTTGGCTAGCACTGATGGAAATTGTGGTCCAACAACATCTTAAGAATTCCATGTACCCTGCATCTCTAGCTTAAAAATTCTTAATTTGGTTTTTCCTGTTTTTCACCCATGCTGGAGTTACTCTATAGCTATTCTCTCAGTACAGGAGAGTTAATTAAATGGTGATCAAGCACATATGTGTGTGTGGTGTTCTTGTTCATATTGTTTTAATGGGAGCTTATTGCATTGCTTTTAAAATCGTCTCACCTCTCCCAACTTAAATTTTAATTTGGCTGGCATCCTAATACTATCATGGGGATTTTGCTGCCAAATACACCACCTGGATCCATCCCGGGTCCATCCCTGCTCCCAGGGGTGCTCAGCGTGCCTCTTTTCGAAACTTAAGAAGTTTCGAAACTTTCCAGCTTAACAAAATGACTGCCAAAGTGCCCCTGGGAGTAGGGACGGACCTGGGATGGACCTGGGTTGCGGATTTGGCAGCAAAATCCCTGTGTTAGGGTCCAGATGCCAGCCGAATTAAAATTTAAGTTGGGAAAGCTCAGATGGTTTTAAAAGCCTTGAGATAGGCTCCATGATCAGCAGGTGGATTGGTGAGAGTTTTTAAATTTTCTATTAATGAATATTTTGGATAAAAGAGAAGTTGTTCAAGGGCTGGCCTTCCAAATAACATGACAATATAAAATTGCCTAGGCATGCCCATACCTTGGATCAAAGATTGATCGAAATGGAGACTGCAACCAGGAAATAAGAAGGCGGCGAGGAATAGGAAGGGCGGCTATGAAAGAACTAGACAAGATCCTAAAGAGTAAAGATATACAACTGAACACTAAAATTAGAATCGTCCAAACCAAAGTATTCCCTATCACCATGTCTGACAAGAGCTGTTCAGTGAAGATAGCAGACAAGAAGAAGTTAAACTCATTTGAGATGTGTTGCTGGAGAAGAGTGCTGAAGATAATGTGGACAACCCAAAAGACAAACAAATGGGCCATTGAGCAGGTTAAGCCAGAAACCTCCCTGGATGCTAAGATGATCAAATTGTGGCTGTTGTATTTTGTCCACATCATGAGAAGACAGGACCAGTGGTGTCATTAAGGGGGTGCAATGGTTCGGGCCACACTGGGTGACACCCCAGAAGAGGGGTGACCCACCAACTCCCTGTCCGGCACTGTTATACTTGAGAGTGAAGCAGTACTGGGCAGGGAAGAAGAGGGCATGGCCTTTTGGCCCTGGTCCCTAGAGCCCCTGAAGCCCTGCTCCCTGCACCAGGTGACACTGGCTGGAACACCACTGGGCAGGACTCATTAGAAAAGACATTAATGCCGGGGAAGGTAGCAGAAAGAGATGAAGACCGTATGCCGGATGGATAGACTCAATTAGGGAGGTCATGGGTCTGAAGTTACAGGAACTAAACAGGGCAGTGGAGGATAGAGGGTCTTGGAGATGTGACATCCACAGGGTTGCCATGAGTCAGGGTTGACTAGAGGACAGTTAATAACAAAATGCCAAAAAATGTGCCAAAATAAATTGACATCTTGACTGAAGTTCTGGTAGCCAATGTCATTCGTTGATGTGTTTGGGTGTGTGGCATCACTCGGGGGGTGCAGGGGGTACCTACTGCACCAGGTGGCACCCTAAACGAGGGCGATACCACGCCTTCTTAAACACCTACCTTTTGGCAGAAACGGGCTGTGGCATTCACCTGCTTCTCTTTAAAATGCGTTAAGAGATGGTGGGAGTGGAGTGAAGCTCAGTGGGAGGAGAAAGGCGAGGACCTAGAATTTTAAAAATTAAAATTTCAAATTTCAAATTTTTAAATTAATTTTTTTTACAAAAATTAAAATTAAAAAAAAGATTCTTTTAAAATTTTCTTTAAAAATGTCACATTTTAACCAAATCTTCACTATGTATATGTAAACACATCTAGGTTGTGCGTATGCTATTGTAATTTGAAGGCACAATTTAAATTTTGCTAGTTGTTAATGCCACAACTATTAGCATTACATTCAGTGGCGTATGGGAATTATGATTTATGAGTAACATTAATGCAAAAAAGCATTACTAAGGATTCTGTATGGTGTCAAATTGGAGGAGGTCAATGGGGGGGGGGTGACACCATGAGTTACCACACTGGGTGACACCAACCCTAGGGATGCCATTGGTTTGGGCCAGCAAAATACCAGTATCTTTGGTCAGCCTTGGACAGGGTATTATTTCAAGAAAGGTGTAGTTCCTTTCAGCTTTTTTTTTCCATGTCAGAGCTCAGTATTGGAGATGAGAAATAATAAGAACAAAGCTTCTCCATTCTTCGCCAAATCTGCACTCATTCATATTCTTTCTCTCTTTCAATCTTTCTCTCATCTTCTGCCCCCAGATTGAGATTATGTGACTCAGGGGGGTTGCAGACTGTCAGAAATAGTGCAAATTGAGTCCACTTTTAGGGTTAGTGCTAGGGAATCATGGGAACTGTATTTTATTGTGGCACCAGAGCTCTCTGACAGAGAAGGCTCAATGTCTCAGGGAAAAAAACAATTCCCATGATTCCCTAGCACTAACACTAACCCTAAAAATGGACTCAATTTGCACTATTTCTGGCAGTCTGCAACCCCCCTCAGTCTCTCTCTCCCTCTCCTTTTACAGAAATGAACCTCTGCTAGACAGACTCCCATGAGACATGTTACATGTCCCCTGATATATGTGTGAGAAGTGAGACATCTTCAGCTTGCTGAGGAGTATTCAGGCGCCACATTCCCTCTGGAATTCTACAATTAAATTCTTAATGTGAGAACTTTACAGAAGGAAAGAAAAAAAAATCTATTAGGAAAGGAAACAATGCTGATGGGATGTTTGTTTAAAAAATGTTCAAGTTAAGCTGGCCTGGGATTCCTTCCTATCAGTGCATGATTTCCTGAGAAGTGTTGCACAAACAGGCAGCCCCATTCCGGCAGAAAACAGGAAAGAGGTGGGAAAAACAACAGATAAATAAGCACAAGGGAAACTGGTCTGGTGCAAGGTGAACGGAAGAGAAAGAAATATAAAATGGAATGAAGTGGACATCTGCTCTTGGGGTCTCAACTGGGAAGACAGTGCAGATGGAATGCAAAATATTTTTGTTGTGTGTTGTTTGCCTTCAAGTTGTTTTGGACTTTGTCGACCCTAAAATGAACCTATTGGCAGCTTCGTCAGCGAGGGTTTGCCATTGCCATTCTCAGAAACTGAGAGAAGTGACTTGCCCAAGATCACCCAGTGGATTTCCATTTTATAGGTCTGAGTAGCTGAGATGTTGATGAACATACCGTAATAGTCCAATCAGTAGCATAGCGAAAGTCTAGGAAAGATTGTCCTTTGGTTTTTTTTTATACCTATGAGGGTTTCAAAAACTGAAGTCTGCATCAGGATTTTGCTTATATTTCAGTATGTGCATAAACGGTATTAGTCATGCTCCTTGTCAAAATGATGGGATGCAATGAACCCACAGAACTCTCTGTCACAAGATGTGGTGATGACCACTTGCTGAGATGGCTTTCAGTGCGGTTTAGAAGCATTCATGGAAGACAATTCATCAACATCTAAAAATCATTATGCTTAAATGGATCCTACATTTGCAGAGACAGAATGCTAATATATACCAATTGCAGGGGCTCACAATAAGAGAGGACCATTGCCTCCTTCACCCCCTGCTTGGGACTTCCTTAGGCCATGTGCTGATGGACCTTCTAGCTCAGTGGTTCCCAACTTTGTCCTCCATATGTTTTGGATGTCAGTTCCCCGAATTCCTGTTGGCCAAGCTAGCTGGGGGCTTCTGGTAGTTGAAGTCCAAAACTTCTGGAGGACCAAACGTTGGGAACCACTGTCTAGCAGAACCAATGGGACTCTTTTTATGGTGATCTCAACCTGCTCATCTCCACCACTCCTGCCAGCAGAGGGAATGTCATAGATCAGCTTCCTGGATTCAGGATGAACGAGATTTAGAAATGGGCAACTCCCAGTAAAGTTAGCCCAAGAGACTGCAGGTCATTTTGGATGTTAAACACCTAGAAGCTTACTTGAACATCTTGGAAAGCTTTTCTCATCCTGATAGCCTATAGATGTTTCAGACCAGAATTCCCATCATCCCAAACACTATCTATGGCAGGGGTAGGCAACCTTTCCCCTTTAAGGGCCGAGGGACTTCAGCTCCCAGAAGCCTCAGCCATGTTGGCCAATAGTCCCATGTTGGCCAATAGCTCCTGGGATTCTGGGAGCTGAAGTCCCTCGGCCCTTAAAGGGGAAAGGTTGCCTACCCCTGATCTATGGGATTAATAGGCTTTGTATTCTTCAATATCTAGACAGAACCAGGAAAGTCGGGAAATGCTGGTCTTTGATATGCCTGTTTTCTGCATTGGCATGGTATGCAGCTGTTTCAATCCCCTCATGCAGCAACAGTGCAGGGAAAGCAGTGGTGAATTGTTACATTTTCAGTTGTAAGCATTCATCCTGGCAATCCCCATTTCTATATTACTGATGAGATTCAGAAAATCAGGCAGCTGTGTTGATCTCTATCAATAAGTCAGCAGTTTTCACCTCTGCCGTAACCAGGTCTTTTGTAAAGCTAATGGGTCTTAGCTTTGGGTCTTAAAAGCCCATTCAAACTGAAGCATGGGCAGCTATGAAAATCTGCATTCAGTCCCCCTAACAACTGTGAGGGTTGCAACTAAGCACAGAGGGAACAAGGAATGCTGAAAGGGAGAGAAAGTGCCACATGATGGCGCCATCATCCCTGCTAATAAAAAAGATGATGCTTTGATTCTCTGAGTCCTGGGGTGCATCTACACCAGGGGTAGGCAACCTTTCCCCTTTAAGGGCCGAGGGACTTCAGCTCCCAGAAGCCTCAGCCATGTTGGCCAATAGTCCCATGTTGGCCAATAGCTCCTGGGATTCTGGGAGCTGAAGTCCCTCGGCCCTTAAAGGGGAAAGGTTGCCTACCCCTGATCTACACAGTAGAAATAATGCAGTTTGACACCACTAGTTCCATCCTTTGGAATCCTGGGAGGAATTGTGAAACTCATTCAAGAGAAATATAAGTGCCTAAGGATCATAAGTCCTCTTTCACCTTCCAGACTTCAACTCTCTGATAGAAAATGGTAAATATCTCACAAAACTACAGATCTCAGAATTCCATTACATTGAGCCATGGCAGTTAAAGCAACGGCAAACTGTATTATTTCTGCAGTGCAGATGCAGCCCTAGACATTACTGCTAGAAAACTCTACTGCCGTACCCTGAACTACAGGATTAATGCTATCTAACAAAGATGTTTAAGTCCCGTGCCAAACTACAAATCCCAATATTCCCTAGAGTGGAGCCATGAAGGTAACTTAGCATCAAATGTCTGTAATTTTGTAGAGTGGATACACTGCAGGTTAGTTCCAACTGCTGCAAAAGACTGATGTGGAGATGTTTTGGTAGCAGTGAAAGAACTGGACTTTAGGAATAGGCAGAAGATGCTACTGTAGCTGTTTCATCTCCTGTTTTGTCAGTGGATTTAAAAGAAGCAATGCAGCTGTTCAGAATGTAATCCTAGGGGCCTCCCGGCATCTTTAGATAGCCCTTAAATTGCTCTAGTGTGGGGATAGAAGACCTTTGGACCTCTAGATGGTTTGGATTCCACTTCCCAGAAGCCTCAGCCAGCAAGGCTAATGGTAAGGGACTGTGGGAGTTGTAGTCTAAAACATCTGGAGGGCTAAAGTTCCCAACTTTGTTGTGTAGAGAATATAATGTGGAATGTAGTTGTGTCAACTTGTGTGTCCTGGACACCATAGAGATCCCCGCCAAATGGGACTTTGGGGGCAAATATCTGCTGACAACATGGAATAAAATCAAGCAGGAGTACATCCAGGAAACAGAGCACTGATGGAACAAAATCTAGGAATTGGAAATTTCTGTAGAATAGCAGCAAAAATTAAATAACTTGAAACAAGAGTCAGAGGTTAAGAAGTGATGTGGTTTATGGAAAGCCAGAAGCGTTGGACCAAAACCAGGGATGGGTGTAACTGTCTTTGAGACTTTATGCAGAATCATATGTTGCTGAGACAAAAGTGCTTCCAAGTTTGGGGATGTATTTTCCCCTGAAAAGCCACTCTCTTTTCAAAATTAGAATAGTGAAAAACAGCCATCATGCCATGCTTCCAGCCACAGGTTGCCTAGCATTGCCAGCTGATAGAGTTTGAGCAGCTATGCCATTTCTCCCCTCCTTAACAAGGTATTTTGTGGAAAAGGGGGGAAAAGAAAGAGAGACATAATGGAAAAACACCAGAGACTAATAAAATTCCAGTAAAATTCCATGAATGAGGAAGCACAGTGATGGCATGACACACACACACACACACACACACACACACACACCTGGAAGCACCCTCAAACTGGCAAAAGTTGTCAAGTGTTCTGTGTCATTGTGACTTTTGGAACCAGTCTTTAACAACCTCACTCTATAAGTCTAGGGATGGGGGTTATGTGGCCTCCAGATGTCACTGAACTGCAGCTCCCACCATTCATTCCTTTTGTCTATAGTGGTTAGGGCTGATGGGAGTTGTAGTACACCAACAGCTGGAGGTCCACTTCATTTCCAACCCTGATCAGTTCGCTTCTTCTAGTATCATACCTCCCTTGCCCCAAACCAGGCTCTGGATTTCAGAGCAATTGTTCATTTGAAGAAAACAAACTTTCATACCAGAGTGCGAATTATGGTCATCCAAATTTGCTGCAACACTTACTCACACACAGAGAATGGTGAGAGATTATGGGAACTGTAATATACCAATATCCAAAGAGCCACGTGTTGCTGTATTTTATACTGTTGAGCCTGAAAATCCCATTGAACATAGGGAGGCTTACATTTGAGTAAAAATCCAAAGGACTCAGCTATCAGAATCTTGGAAACCTGACATGCCTTGAATGTTATTTATTTGTTTGGTTAATTTATATCCCGCCTTCCTCCCAGCATGGGATTCAAGACAGGTTACAGCCATTTAAAAGCACAGCATGATTTAAAAAAAAAACAACAACTATTAATACAAAAGTTAAAACAGAATTAAACCAAATTTCTATTTTAAAAACAAGTGAAAAATACAAGTGAAAAGCAATTTTTAAAACCACATTTAAAACATAATAAAATAGAAACATAACACACACAGCCGTTAAAAACTTCATCTGCCTCCCATATTAAAAACCAAATGCCTCCCTAAATTTTAAAAAAAGGTCTTTACCAGCTGGTAGGAAAATGGCAGAGAGGGGGCCTACCAGACCACCAGAGGAAGGGAATTCCACAATTTGGGGGCAGCCAATGCTGGGGTCGGAGCATCAGAAAAGGAACTGATTTTGGAATGTATGGTTTGGATAGCACTGTATCGCTAAATGTTTTTGCCAGTGGCGCTCATTCTATATTTCTTGTCTCTCCCACACACCTGCTATGAGTGCATGCCTGTGATAGGCACAATGCCCGTGTGTTGAGGAGTACCCCAAAGATAATCAGCAATACTTCTCAAAAAGCAAACTTATAATACTATCTTGGAATCAATGGCGTCACTAGCTAGGGCATCACCTAGGGTGCCACCCCCCTCCCTGGCTGACCAGTTGCCCTCCCTAGCTGCCCACTTGCCCACCACTTGGCCAGACCCTGGAAGGGTTGCCAGGCAGCAGCAAACTCCCTTGCCTCCCCTCCTTCACCAGCCACTGCATCATCCTGGCTGGGCAAATGACAGAAAGGATGTGTTTGGCCCTGTGCTACTCCATCGCTGGGCTTCCTCACAGACCAGTGATGGAGAGCTGGGAAAGGTATGTGTTTGCCCCTTCTCTCCACTGGCTTCCTCTCCAGGAAGAAAGCCCAGTGATGGAGCAGCTGGGACGGCTATGTATTCATTCATCCTGCACCAAAGGACACCAACCAGGTGTCACCGTTCCTCTGGGATGTCACCTGGTGTGATCCGCACACATCACACTCCCCCAATGATGCCACTGCCTGGGACTGGCTGTACAGATGGCCCCTAAGGGGCAGCTCAGTGCCGCCACTGGGAGTGCCAGATTGGGGCTGCGGTAACCACACGCCGCAGCCCAGATCTGGCTTTCTGCCGCTCCTTTTTGGAGCAGCAAAAAGCCACCCTTATTGCCACCGCCGCGGCTCTTCTGCACACCTTTGTGCAGCATATCCACATGCTGTGCCAAGGGAGCACCCTGATGCCGCGCACCATGAGATGGGGCATGTGGTGATGGTGGCATCAGGATGGCCAGCGTGCGGTCACCCTGCCCCAACTCCACCGCCAGGCCGGACCTTGTGGACAGGCCCTTAGACTGAAAAAACAACAACACTATAGGAGTATGCAATAACACCCCCTCTCCATATACCCCCACTATATATGTGTTCAGGGGCTCATGGGATCATTAGACTCATGTTCTCCCTTTATTGGCAGAGAATATGATGAGCAAAGGGGATGTCTTGGGCAAAACGGAAGTCAAAGCACTCTCCCTATGCTCTCACCAGCCCCAGCTCTTAACTCAATGCAATTATCTATCTCTTAATGAATTAATAATTCACATGGAGATTGCTGGGTTCTAACTCTGCTAGTTTAATCCTGCTGCAACAACAGGGTTGTTCATAGAACTCACAAACCAAGTCATGCTGCATTCTTACTAACATGTGCTGAATGGCGTAGGCTAGCCATCTCCAACCTGATGTCTTTTGGACTGCAAATCCCATCTTCACCATGCTGAACTGACTGGGGGGTGTTGTAGTACAAAACATTTGGAGGGCTGCATATTAGGGAAAGCAAACAGAAAGAAAATAAACTCATTTGAGATGCAGTGCTGGAGAAGAGTGCTGAGGATACCGTGGATGGTCAAGAAGACAAACAAATGGATTCTAGAACAGATCGTGCCCAAACTCCCCCTAGAAGCCAGGATGACTAAATTGAGGCTGGCCACATCACAAGAAAACAGGATTCTTAGAAAAGACAATAATGCTAGGAAATGTAGAGGGCTGCAGAATGAGAGGGTGACCACATGCCGGATGGCTGGACTCAGTCAGAAAGGCCACAGGCCTGAGCCTGCAGGACTTGAGCAGAGTAGTGAGGACAGGGTTTTTTTTTGGAGAAGTCTCATCCACAGTGTCGCCATGAGTCAAAGTCGACTTGAGGGCAGTTAACACACACACAATATTAGGGAAGGTTGGCCTAAAAGGGACAGGTACTGTAATTTGAATTACTCTTTGTATTTTACAAACCTTCCCAAGTTCTGCAACTAGCATCAGCATCAAAATCTTCACTGGCTGACCCATTATTAATAAAGGCCAACTGGCAGATACTAGAAGTGTGGCCTCCTTTTTGATGACTCTACAGTTGTATGGGTTCCAGAATCTAGGAAGTTCTGTTAAGAAAACCCCTTCTCTTTCCTTCTTCAGACCAGCCTTGAACACAGTTTATTCCCCTGGGCTTTTTTACAAATAGTTCTGTAATGGCTCTTAGACATTTTGTGCTGATGTGTTCTTGATTGTGCGATTCTTGTTATTTCTCCACTGTCCCATTCTGATCTGCTGCTCTTTATACTCTTATTAAATTCAGGGACTGAGAGATTTTGCATGAGAAGAATGTGTGCAACAGTGACACCTAAAGGTGAAAAATTGTTTTATGACTTGCAGGGTCCTAGAACAAATCAAGCCTGAACTATTCCCCTGGAATCCAGGATGCCTAATAGATTGAGGCTGTCATATTTTGGACACATCATGAGAAGGCATGACTCACTAGAAAAGACAATAATGCTAGGAAAAGTAGAAGGAAGCAGAAAAAGAAGGAGGTCACATTACAGGTGGATAGACTCAATAAAGGATGCCATAACTCCGAGTCTGCAAGACCTAAACAGGGCTATTGAGGATAGGGAGTCATGGAGATTTCTCATTTGTAGTGTTGCCGTATCTCAAGGTTGGTTTAAAAGCAGTTAACACACATACAGGAAAATCTAGGATGACAGATGTAACAGGCATCTCCTGAGTGCGTGGCAACAATTAGGGCTCAAACACGGGCTATTACTTCTTTGTCCACTTTTAAATCCGAGTTAAAGACCACCTTGTTCAGGGAGGCATTCCCTGGCATTGTTTGATATACATTTACTTGTTCTGTCACTTGGGTTCACAGTGGATGTTGTTATTAATTGTTGTAATTGTCTTTGTTTTAATTGACTTTTATTAATTTGCCTATTGTTTTACTTAGATTGTACGCCTCTGGCAGGTTTTATTCTGTTTTATCCTTGATTGTCTTTTGTACAGCGCTGTGTACACCGACAGCACTCTAGAAATAAACAATAATAATAATAATAATAATAATAATAATAATAAACAAAACCCTTTCTTACCACCGCAGTATGCTGTACTGCCCAGCAACTAGTTAATGTGGCATCTGTTGGTGGGCAAACAGAGGCACCTAAGCAAAGGAAACACAGTTACTCCTGTAGCAGCTGCATGACAGAGAAACTGTGACATAATGGCTAGAAATTCAGGTTTAAATCCGCATGTAGGCTGCATCTACACTGCAGAAACAGTGCAGTTTGACACTTTAACTGCCATGGCTCAACATTATGGAATTCTGAACTATGTAGTTTTGTGAGATATTAATCTTCTCTGTGAGAGAGCTCTGGTGTCCATCAAACTCACCATCACCAGCTTCCATGATTCCATAGCTAAAGACTCTCTTTAGTACACACCAGCCTTATAGAACATCAGAGCAGACATGTCAAGGAGGTTATTGTTGTTATTCTGTGTTTCCGACTTACATAAATCCTAAGGTGAATTTGTTATGGGGTGTTTTTGCTCTTGCCTGCCTTTGAGGCCAAGTGAGTGTGACTTGGCCAAGGCCATCCAGTGGGTTTCCATGGCCAAGCAAGTACAACACCCAAGCTACTACACCATTCTGGCTCTCAACTTCAAGAAGGACCCCTGAGGTAAGTCACAGTGTAAGGCAGGGGTAGGCAACCTTTCCCCTTTAAGGGCCGAGGGACTTCAGCTCCCAGAATCCCAGGAGCTATTGGCCAACATGGGACTATTGGCCAACATGGCTGAGGCTTCTGGGAGCTGAAGTCCCTCGGCCCTTAAAGGGGAAAGGTTGCCTACCCCTGGTGTAGGGGATAGAATAACTCACATGGAGACAACTTTGATATCTTTTTGGCACCATGTTAAGAATTAGAACAACTTTGCCCATGCATTTCAGCATCTTTTTGATCTGGATTTTTTTTTATCATTCTGATGTAATTTACTATTTTGTCCTGATGGGACATTTCTGCTGCACATGTTAGCACTGCACTTTAGTGTTGCATTTGTACTATATTGCTTTGCATAGGTAACCTGAGCTGAACCTTTTTAACTGAAGCATACACATATTTGGTGTTATTGTGTGCCTTCAAGTCATTCTCAACTTATGGTGACCCTAAGGCAACTCTATCATGTGGTTTTCTTGGCAAGATTTGTTCAGAGGAGGTTTGCCATTGCCTATCCCTGAGCTGAGAGAGTGACTTGCTCAAGGTCACCCAGTGGGTTTACATGGCCAAGCTAGGAATCCAACCCTGGTCTCCAGAGTCATAGTCCCAACACTCAACACACTACATCATGCTGGGTCACTTATACATATGCCAGTGAATAAATTAATATAGCCTATTCTCAGAGCTTGGAAAATGGGTTGTGCTGGAGTCTTTGAGCCATGGTAACCAAAAATTTCTCTCCCAGTGCTGTACAGCTAAGATTCTCCGTGCAGATGTACAATTTGTCCACAGCAGGGATGGTAAATCTGTGGTGGCCCTCAATAACTTGTTGCAATATGTCTCCCTTCACCCTTGTCTATCCTGGCTAGGACTGGCGGGATCTGAAGGGTTGCGCATTCCCCAGCCCTGATCTACATAATTTCAGGAAGAAATTTACACATAGATGTGTTTTTTGTTTTTGTTGTTAACTGCCCTCAAGTCAATCTCATCTCATGGCAGTCCTATGGATGAGACATCTCCAAGACCCTCTGTCCTCCACTGCTCTGCTTAATTCCTGCAACCTCTTCATACCTGTGACCTCCTTAATAGAGTCCATCCATCTGGCATGTGGCCTTCCTTTCTTCCTATTTCTCTCCACCTTCCCCAGCATTATTGTTTTTTTCCAAAGAGTCCTCTCTTCTCATGATGTGTCTGAAATACGATAGTCTCAGTTTGGTCATCTAGGCTTCCAGGGAGGTTTCTGGCTTAATCTGCTCTATGACCCACTTGTTTGTCCTTTTGGCTGTCCGTGGGATCTTCAGTACTCTTTTCCAGCACCACATTATCTCAAATGCATTGATTTTCCTCCTATCTTCTTTCTTGACTGTCCAGCTCTCACATTCATACATGGTAATAGGGAATATGATGGCTTGTATGATTCTAACTTTTGTGCTGGGTTGTATATCTTTGCATTTTAGAATCTTTTTTAGTTCTTTCATAGCCACCCTCCCCATTCTTAGGAGTTTATCACATGGGGGAAATTCTGTGCGGAAACGGGGCTTTAAATTAAACAAACCCCGCAAAAGCGGGTGTTTTTTCAGACAACGTCGCTGTTATAAGGAGGTTAATCCGAACGGAAATTAGACAAAAACTGCTTCTTTTTACTTTCGGAAGATCCCGAAAGTAAAAAGAAGCAGTTTTTGCCTAATTTCCATTCGGATTAACCTCCTTTTAACTGCGTTGGGGTTTTTCACACGGGGCAATCCCATTGACAAATTGCTTCCGCTTTTGCGGGTTTTTTCCCAATTTAAAACAGCGTTTCTGCACGGGACTCCCCATGTGATAAACTCCTTAGTCTTCTTCGGATTTCTTGACTGCAGTCCCCATTTCTATCAATGTTTGATCCCAGGTAAGGGGATTATTTTACTATTTCTATTCGGGTGTGCTGACCCCCTGCAATTTCCCCAAATGTGGGAAACTCAACTGCATAATTTGTGGTAGTCTAGGTTGAACTTGTGAAGGTCCTTGGTGGTCATTATTTTTGTTTTCTTTATATTCAGCATTAACTCTGCCTTAGCACTTTCTTCTTTGATCTTCCTTAGTAGGTGTTCCAGGTCTGTGAGGTTTTCTGCTAGTATTATGGTGTCATCTGCATATCTTAGATGGTTGATATTCCTTCCTCCTATTTTCACTCCTCCTTTTTCTGTACCGATTCCTGCTTTTCTTATAATATGTTCTGCATACAAGTTGAACAGATAGAGTGAAAGGATGCAGCCTTATCTGACTCCTTTGCCAATTGGGAACCATTTTGTTTCTCCTTGTTCTGTTCTGACAATAGCCTCTTTTCCTGAGTCCTGATCAGGACTATCAGATGGCACTCCCATGTCTTTAAGGGCATTCCATAGCCTTTCATGATCTATGCAGTCAAAGGCTTTACTATTGTATAAAGCACATGCTGATTTTCTTTTTGAATTCCCTGGGGTACTCCATTAGCCATGATATGTTTGCAATGTGATCCCTGGTGCCTCTTCCTTTCCTGAGCCCTGCTTGGACCTCTGGGATTTCTCTCTCCATGTATAGTTGGAGTCTATGTTGCAGTATTTTGAGCATAATTTTGCTTGCGTGGGAGATCAGTGCTATGGTCCTATAGTTGCTGCAGTTTCTTGTGTCTCCCTTTTTGTGAATGGGGATGTATATGGATCACTTCCAATCTGTTGGCCATTGTTTTGTTTTCCATATCTGTTGACATATGTTGTTAGCACTAGAGTTGACTCTGTCAGTGTGGATTGCAGCAGTTCAATTGGAATATCATCTGTTCCTGGTGATTTGTTTTTTGCTATTTCTCTTATTGCAGTTTCCACCTCACTTTTTAGAATTTGGGGTTCATCTTCATTTGGCTCTTCATTCCATGTGTCCTTCATTTTGTCATCTCTTTTGCATAATTCTTCTGTGTATTGCTGCCTTCTATTAAATCAGACCAAAAGTCCATCTTCGTCCACACTGATTAACCATGGTTTTGCAAGGTTTTAAGATGTTTTCCACTGCTATCTGGAGATACCAGTTATTTAATCTAAGAGCTTCTGCATTCAAAGCCTGTATGTCTGGGCTAAAGCTGCAGCTCTTCCCTTGAGCCATGAGGTTGTGAGAATACAGAAATAATCCTGACTGGGAACAACATTTGCTCTTTAAATCAAAAGGCCTAGGATTGTATAAGGCATGCAGGCATGTGTGTTGCCTTCTTCAAACCATAATGTGTAAAGAAATTTCTATTAGGTATATCTGGTCCACAAAATCCTGTGTTTGGGGGTAAATGGGGCAATGATTTTGTGAACTGCATATGTTACTGCACCCGCACCCCTACATTTGGCAGTGCTGGGAGCCTAGATCCTTTTCAAGGTGGAAGCAGTAACTTTTGATTGAATGGCACCCTTTGGTAGGAGTAAAGCTGAAAGAGATTGCAAGATGAAGATCAGCCTAGGTATAGAAATACCGTATATCTTGAAAGTGAAGATGCTGGAGCCTGTGCCTGTTGACCAAGAAAAGAGTTATGGCACCATCTGGTGGGTAAAAAGGGACATTAGTTCTTACTTGTGATATGTCCATTTCCAGCAGATAAGAGACCTGTTAGGTTTAAATGGGATATAGAGTCAATGTTAAAAATGTTGAAATGTAAAAGATGTGTGTCTGTATTTTTCTATGTTGTGAAAAGTTGTTTTTCTGAGAGCTAGATTCACAGTTTATCAGTCCCAGGTGTGATTTAGCCAAAACAGGAGGCTAACAGGACTCCATTTTATGGGAAAGAAGGTTTGTTTATATTATGGTTTATGTAAACACATTTTTGTTATGGGAAATGTAGTCACATGATTTGTTATTGTAATTAAGGGTTGGACTAGTACACGTCACGTAATATCACCCAATCAGCTTGTAAAGGTTACACCCAGAAAGGTGGAGTCTTGTGGGACTGAGGGCTGAGAATCAGAAAGCTACTCACTTGCTTTTTGGCTTTTGAACTATAATGAACTAATAAAACCATTCTTTTGGTAATGCTACTAACACATCTTGAATCATGTAGCAGATAGATTTTATTCCTGCTTAGCCAACTTTGGCTAAAGTAGAAATGTTATTATTATTGTTTTTTGCTTTTGTTCTTTTACAATAAAGAAGCTTTGCTGAAAATTCCAGGTTTGGATGTTTGGTTTTAAAGGACTGTTTTCAACACTCCTACAACATTATTTTAACAAGACCCACATCCTGTAGTTTGGGTTGGGTGAAACAATATCTGCTCCGTACAGCAAGGAGAGAGGAATGGCTCGTTGTTATTGCTGTGTGCCTTCAAATCATTTCTTAC
This sequence comes from Phrynosoma blainvillii, assembly GCA_026167975.1. NCBI lineage: Eukaryota > Metazoa > Chordata > Lepidosauria > Squamata > Phrynosomatidae > Phrynosoma > Phrynosoma blainvillii. The sequence continues at coordinate 122,932,493 of JANUYF010000005.1, forward strand.
TTATGCCAACTCTAAAGTGAATATATGGGGCTTTCTTGGCAAATTTCTTCAGAAGGGATTTGCCACTGCCATCCTCTGAGGCTAAAAGAGTGTGCCTTGCCTAAGGTCATCCAGTGGGTTTCATGGTTGAGCCAGGTTTCGAACTCTGGTCTTCAGAGTTGTAGTCCAACGCTCAAACCACTACACCACGCTGGCTTCCAGAGGAACAGCAGCAAATCATAGGGGGGAATAATTCACACACATAGGACAAGAGGATTTTCTTTCTTTCTTTCTCTTTCTTTCTTTCTTTCTTTCTTTCTTTCTTTCTTTCAAAACCTTTAAATCAGCATCCCCAAAGGGACTTAGGACAATGGGACTTAGGACAAGAGGGTACTGTCAGAACAGAACATGGAGAAACAGAATGGTTCCCAATTGGCAAAGGGGTCAGACAAGGCTGCATTTTATCACCCTATTTATTTAACTTGTATGCTGAAAATATCATGCAAAAAGCAAGTTTAGACTCAGGAGGAGGAGGAGTGAAGATAGGAGGAAGGAACATCAACTATCTAAGGTCCAAAACACACTGCAGAAATAATCCAGTTTGAGACTGCCTTGACTGCCCCAGGTCAATGCTAGGGAATTCTGGGAACTATAGTTTTGTGAGACATTTGACCTTCTCTGTTAGAGAGCTCTGGTGCCACAACAAACTACAATTCCCAGGATTCCCTAGAACTGAGCCAGGGTAGTTAAAGCGTTTTCAAACTGGATTATTTCTGCAGTCTGTTTTGGACCTAAAATATACGGATGACAGCATACTACTAGCAGAAAACATCACAGACTTGAAACAATGACTAAAGAAGGTCAAAGAAGAAAGTGCAAAGGCAGGCTTACTGCTGAACATTAAAAAAAACCCCAAAAGTAATGACCATGGAGGATCTACACAAGTTCAACCAAGATAATGAGGAAATCAAAATAGTTAAAGAGTTCCCATAACTTGGATCAAACATTGATCAGAACGGAGACTGCAGTCAAGAATCAGAAGACAACTAGGAATAGGAAGGGCAGCTTTGAAAGAACTAGACAAGATCCTAAAGAGTAAAGATACACAACTGAAAATTAAAGTTAGAATCATCAAAACCATTGTATTCCCCATCACCATGTACAGATGAAGAGCTGGACAGTGAAGAAAGTGAATAAGAAAATCAACTCATCTGAGACGTGGTGCTGGAGAAATGTGCTAAGGATCCACAGACAGGCAAAAAGACAAACAAATGGAGCTTGAACAGATCAAGCCAGAAATCTCCCTGGAAGCCAAGATGATCAAACTGAGACTGTCGTACTTTGGCCACATCATAAGGCATAACTAGTTGGAAAAGACAATGGTTGGAAAGGTAGATGGCAGAAGAAAGGAAGGAAGACCACACAGTAAACAGATGGACTCAACCAGGGAGGTCATGGGCCTGACTTTGCAGGACCTGAGCAGAGCAGTGAAGGATAGGGGGTCTTGGAGATGTCTCATCCACAGTGCCATCATGAACCGGGGTTGACACAAGAGCACTTAACAATGACTACAACTCCCATATCCACAAAAGGTGTAGGATTGATGGGAGCTGTAGTTCCAACATATCTGGAGGATGACAGAATTGAAGTTGATTTAAATTATGTGGTGCATGACTCTGTTCTACAACCCACAGCCATGCCAACAGGTATTGCCATAAATTCTCTGGCATGTCTGAGTTGTTTGTATGCTGTTCATGGGGGGAATGGGCTAAGAAATGCTCTTAAATAGTATTTGAAATACATTTGAAATGCTAGGCTGGTGCTGACCACGTTTGTTGCGTGTCTCCTGGTGGGCTGGGAAACAAACATAAGCAAAGCTGCCCCTATGTGGCCAATTTCCACCTGGTAAGAGAGTAAAAACCAATACAATATTTTTCTTAGGAATCCATTGGCAGAAACACGGATTAAGGTTCTGAATTCCAGTTGTTCAGAAGTTGCTGCATCAGTTCTGAGAAACCAGAAGTATCCTCTCCTCTTCTCTAGCAACAGAAACAGTATGTTACTGGAATCTTCTTTCTTAATCACAGTAAAGTGAAAAGCCACAAACATCCTCAGTTTAAGACAGACCCTTAAAGGACAACCCCAAAGAGAATGTGCAAATCTCAAAATTCTCCTTAAAGATTTAAAGTCTTTTCAGGGATATTGGTAGGCACTTATCATATGAGGGGACAGGCCCACTGGTTACACATATGCCTAAAATTTGGGATACTAATAGATAAGATTATTTACATTTCTTTACCTTGAAAAGTAAAGAGCATTTTTAGTTTAAATAGTCTATTAGCAACTTAGCAGCTGCTCAAGGTAAGGCTTATAATCTGTTGAGCCCTGTACTTTTCTTAAATTGTGCTTTTAATTTTATAAAATGGATCCTTTAAAATTTTAATAGCTGATTATGTACTGCATTTTATTTTATTTTATGTGAAGCTGCAATTGAGGGTGCCCATTATTTTCTTACCCGACACTCTGAGATGGAAATCTTGTGGCCTCCACATCTCACTGGGCTAAAAGTCCCAGCAGCCCTAAGTCAGCACAGCCAATAGTGAGGAACACTGTGTGTTGCAGCCCAACAAAATCTGGAGAGCTGTTATTTCCAATGCTGCTTAGAGCAGAAACTTAATGAGATGACAAGGCAAAAGGCAACCCACAAGACAATACCTCTCATCTAAACATGTTCGCAGTAACTGAATAGATCTTTTAACATTTTTTTTTAAAAAATTAAATGTTTAAACAGAGAGAACTAAACCTTTCCTTTGATACAAATCCACAAATTCACTTTGCTCAGAAAAGATAGCCACCAGAGCCAATGTACACAATAACACAACACTGTACAGTAATACATCTCCAGCATCCCAAATCTCAGGGGTGAGCAATTGTTATTGCATGCCGTCAGGTCATTTCTGATTTATGCTGACCCTATCACAAGGCTTTCTTGACGAGATTTGAGAAGGTTGGCCATTACTTTCCTCTGAGGGTGAGACAGTGTGATTACCTCAAGGTCTCCCAGTGGGGTTCCAGTGGAAATTTAGCCCTAGCCTCCCAGAGTTAAACAGCTTGAGTGTTGGACTAAACATGCAACCTATTACACCATGCCAGTTCTCTAGTAGTTATCACATTTGAGATGCTTTTGGAGTGCAACTCCCATAATCCATCTCCACTGACAAACTGGCTAGAGATAATGGGATTAGTAGGCAAAAACCAATCTGAAAGGCTGCAGTTTTCAACCCATCATCCCCTCTGTATACAAAAGGAGGCTGCTGACTTTTGATTCAGCTTGTCTTCAGATAAGTGCTGCCATCATGATAGGACTTAGGCAGCAGACCTGCAGGAGTAAGAATGTCCCTGAATGCAGAAGGATAGCTTTCCATTATTTGAAGTGAGCTAATGAATACTTCTATCAGAGTCTCCCATAGGTTCATTCAGTCCAGAGTATAAAACAGCTTAACTGTAGCAGGGCTGCAGAGAGACTAAGAGGTGAAGAACACTTGGCCCTCCAAATGTTTTAGACTGCAACTCCCACTGTCCTTTACCATTAGCTAGGCTGGTTGGAGCTGATGGGCAGTGAAGACGTCAAAACCCTCTGGAGGGCCAAATGTTTGTGCCTGGACCAAAGACTACACATCACACACGCTGTAATGCCACACAGAATAAGACTTTATTGTGCATAATCTTCCCTATCGCAAATGCAAAAAAAAACCACAAAAAAACAAAACCCTCCAAACCACCAAATGTAAAAGACAACAGCATAGGTTCTTCTGGTAACTCGTTGCCCACATGAATAGTGTCTACTGTCTGTTCACCCTTTTTATTATTATTCTGAAGTAATCCTCTCCCTAAAGTTCATCAACTCAGAACTGTTTGCTCATTCACCTACTCAGATGAATGCAAAGTCCTTTAACATCCGCTAGGCTGTAGCAGATCTCTGAGTCTCTGCCAGAAGGCAAATGCAGAGCATGGATCAGTCATTGGCTCACTCCCATTGCTAAAATCTCACATGCTGTATATTGTAAAATATGAGTGGGGAACCTTATTTACAAGGAAGGCAGACCCACTCCCACTCATCCACTCACTTGCAGGCCTCCAGGGACTGGGTGACAGCAAAGGGTCTTGACACACCCTCTGCTATATTACTGAGTCCCCTGCCAAAGCAGTGGATCTGACACCTTGGTCAGGGACCTGTCTTCCCCTTTCCCTGTCTTGCAAATGGGGAGGTGAAATAGAGCATAGAAGGAGTCCCTGCTACCTTTGATCAGTGATCAGAGTTGGACTTCACAGGTTGCTTCTGCAAGCTAGGTGGACAACGTCTGACCATAGGCCACCTTAGGCACAGCTCCTTTCTTCTGCTCTAAAATATATTCTGCCTAAATATCCTAAAGGCACCAGATCCTGTCTGATCTTGGAAACTAAGGAGGGTCACTGGCCCTCTGTATCCTAAGATTCTTCACAGCTTCAAGCATCCACAGCTTGAAAACATTCAGCAAAAGTATAGATTCCAAATAGCAACTCATGATTTAGGATTTTATATAAGGGACACCATTTTACTATGCCACTGTATTTAATGGGACTTGAGCATCCACTAGTTTTGATATCCATGGGAAGTCCTTGAACCAAACCCCAGCAGATACCAAGGGTCCACTGTACTTGGATGGGAGACCATCGATAGCAATAGCAAGTACATTTCTATGCCACTTATCAGTGAAGTAGCACTCCCTAAGCGGTTTACAATGTGTGAGCCAATTGCCCCCAACAAGCTGGGTGCCCATTTTACTGACCTACAAAAAGGATGGAAGGCTGAGTGGACCTTGGAGCCCTCCCCTAGGATCCAACTTACAACACTATGGCTGTAGTACTAGCATTTAACCACTGTGCCACCATGGCTCAATACCAGGTATTGTATGCTGTATTTCAGAGGAAGGAATTGGGAAAGTCACCTCCGAGTATTCCTTGACTAAGAAAACCCAATGAAATTCATGGGGTCACCAGAAGTCAACAGGTGACTTGAAGGTACATCCACACACCAACTATGTTTCCTCATAGCAGCCCCTCTCAACCTTTTTATCCTGGAGGAACCCTGGAAATAATCTTTGTGTCTTAGGGAACTTTTGCAGACGACTTATTATATCTACAGTTCTAAAAAGTTTATCTCTTCCAGTCACCATCTCTAATGGAACCCCTACAACTTCTTGTGGCAACCAAAGGGTTACAGGGAACCCTGATTGAGAAACCTTGCCTCAGAGTAATCACCATGGACATCAGTGGAACACAACTGTTCACAAAACTGTTATATCTGCAGCTATGCAGGCTGATCTCATACATGCTTACTCACACTGACAAGACATACTCCCAAACAAAAGGATATAGGATAGCAGCTTTCATTTCTCTATTAAGAGATTTATGGGCACGATTTTAAGTGATACCAAAACATAACTTCCCTCAAGCTGTCTTTACACCATTACTGTCTGGCCATTGCTCAGTGCTATCTACTCAAACTGGGAGTAGCTCCCTTCAGTCTCAGCTACCTAACATCTTTTTTGCCAGAGATGTCAAGGATTGACCCACAGACCTTCTGCATCTGCCAATCTCAACCTTCTTCAGGATGAGCGGACATACGTGGCCTTTTACTGAAAAGGGTGGCAAGAAACAAGGCAGTGGAAGTGGGCACGTGGCTGGCAGTGTTCATTTTCTTTTTTTAAAAGTGTGCCAGGAAATTGTGCACTCCAACACAAATGCTCAGACATACAATCATACAGCCCTAAAGGCAGGCTTTAAAGAGGTGGAATGACACTCTGCACATTCCCAGAGGATTCTCATACACAAAACAGGGCTCCAATTAGAGTACTGTGTGTTTAGCTTTTTAAAGAAAAATATTATAGAGTGTTGTTTTTAGATTATTCCTCATGGACTGTGGTCAGCTATTTAAATATCAGTCAATAAATGCACTGAAATGTCTATCACTGAACAAATGTGATCAACTGTTAGCTTCAGTTCCCGTCTGTAGAATGGGAATAGCAGAAACCCACATTAGAGAATTTGCAATTTAAAACTGATATATTAATAGGCTTAGTATGCACTTCAAGTAGCCAACCAGAACTGGGGGCCCTGCCAAATACTCTATAGATAGATAGCAAAACTGGAGGTTTGGTTTTGAGTAATATTCTTCTTGGCCAAAAAAGTTCTCCAACAGGTTTTTGGAGGCATAGTACATTATCAGTGGTGGCAATGGGGCACCTCAGGGCCTGAACAGACTGCTAGAAATAATCCAGCTTGAGACCACTTTAACTGTCCTGGCTCAATGCTAGGGGATCATAGAAATTGTAGTTTTTTCTGAGACACTGAGACTTCTCTGTCAGAGAGCTCTGGTGCCACAAAAAACTAGTTACCAGGATTCCCTAGCACTGAGCCAAAGCGTTAAAGTGGTCTCAAAATGGATTATTTCTGGCAATCTGTTCAGGCCCTCAGTCATCTACTGCATCTTTACAAGTGACAGGAGGAGACTTGTCACCATTTGGCATCTCCCACAATGCCCTAGACAAGGGGATGGGCAAAGAATGGTACTCCAAATGTTGGACTGCAACTCCCAATAGTCCTAAGCACAGGACAATGGTGAGGAATGGTGGAACTGTCTATCACCAACTTGCACCTAGCATTTTCCTAGGGAATGTGGCTAAAAAAAGGGGGGGGAGCCACCACCCAAACTGTTTGGAGAATATTCTCCAAAGTTTTTCCCTTCTCCTGGAGGCTGGAGGCAGCCGTTAAGAAAAAGAAAATTCTCAGAAATATTGACAGGGAAAAAAATCTCTTTTGAGGTATATCTACTCAACTGTACCATGGAACAAATAAGAGGTGGGGGTGTTTGTGCGCAAATGGGAGTTAGCAGCACAGCTTACAATTCACCCACAAGTCATTTGCTCCTGCTTAACATCCCTGTATTTCATGTTACCAGAATAAATTATGCCTAGCGAATATCTGTACATATCAGCTTCTTTTGCCTAACCCACATTTTTAAAGTTATTATTATAGTTATTGACAAAGACTGGACCAAAACAACAGATTGTTAACACCTCTTATTAAGTGCCAACAGGTAAGAAGCAGCAGCCATCTTGAATTCAGGTAAACACTGTCCAATCTCACCACATGGAGCCAGAAGCAGCATTCTGGGGATTTTGTCTTACCAAGACAGTGACTCTCTACACAGGGGTAGGCAAACTGTCCCTTTTAAAGGCCTGAGGGACTTCAGCTCCCAGAAGCCTCAGCCATGTTGACCAATAGTCTGGGATTCTGGGAGCTGAAGTCCTTCGGCCCTTAAAGGGGACAGTTTGCCTACCCCTGCTCTACCACATTGGCCTAAACAAGAAGTGCTTTTGACACGGAAAACATGAACATGTTCATTATCAACAATATATATAAAAGGTTATTTGCATTAATGGCACATTTTCAAATGGCTTTTTCAATGCTTGTGTTCATATATATATATATATATTATATATATAAATATATATACCAGGTTACTATATATTTTATATATCCACAAATTTCTATGAAACACAGAGCTATACAGTAGGATTACATGGTTATAAGAGTGGCTTCTGTGTACTGAAGCAACAACAATACCCCACCTCGTGATGCTCCAAGGGGCCAAGCTTCAAGCAGGAGCATAAGGAAGGAGAGATGTGAGGAATTTATGATGTCGCTGTTTTGTTTTTTAAATAGATAAGTGGCAGCTCTGTAAGGGTCATGTCCTGGGGCCCCTACCCAGATCTGATGCCCTGATCTCTCTACAGCAGTCCACTTATTGCTCAGGGGATCACACCCTGTGGGGCATCTTTTGTTCCCATACAGGAAACACAACTACAGAATCACTGCCTGAAGAATGAAAACATCACCAATAGGCCTACCAGATTAAGGTCAGGGGCCACTCTTGTTAATGGCAGAGGTACACTTTAGAAAAAATTGTTTTGGAAACAGGGTTTGGCTTTGATAGCTGTGTTATTTAGTTTGATGACCAAGTTGTCATTTGGCTATTACAATCAAAATGCCAAAATTACCCATAATAATAATAATAATAATAATAATAATAATAATAATAATATTTATTTATATCCCGCCCCTCTGCAGAGCAATGATTAAAAGAACTGATAGTTGTCTTCAAAAATCTGAAGAGCTACCAGGAAGACGATGGAGTAGATGCAGTTTTCTGTTGCTCTGGAGAGCCAGGGCGGGAACTAATGAGTAGAAATTTCAGGGAAAGGGAATTTGGCTTAACTTTAGAAAGAATATCTGAGCTGTTTGACTGTGGAACAGGAAGGGACTTTGGAATTACTAGTATATCTTTCTCTAAAGGAATATAAGCAGAGGCTACACATCCCTCTATCAGGGGATGCTGTTATTGCACTTCTTCCAAGGATCAGGGGACTAGGTTAGATAACCTATAAAGGACCTTCCAATTGCAAAAACATAATTCTACAAACAGTAGCAAACACTGAAAACTAAGTGGAGAAGCAACCAGTTGGTACTATCTGCTCTGAAAACCTCTCAGGAGCATGCATGAATGGAGTTTAATCCACAAGTGATGCACCTACAGAATGGTAGTCAGAACCCAAGGTCCAATTGACTTGCTTGTCTGAGGTCTACACTTCTGGAGTGCCACATCTCCAAAGCCTTTAGCGACTAGGAGTAGCCCAGTGAAGGAACCAGGACATTATGCATGGATCGTATGTGCCCAACCATGACTCTCTCAAGTCATCATGTTTGGCATGTATTGGTAGCCAGGTAGGGGGATAGCCCTTGGCTCATAATATGTTGAAATCTTCTATTTTAAACCTCAAAGAGAGAAGGAGCCAGTCAGGAGGCTGCTCAGGACACAGCAAATGACTGGGTGAAAATGTGGACAACCAGCACTAGAGGGGACCTGGCAAAGTTAAACTTAGGGTTGTTGGTGTTTTGCTTTGTTTTGTTTTTTTAAAGGCATTTACAGTTGTGTTGCAAAGTGTGTCCAAACAAACAAAACACACACACAATATATATATATATTGGGCAGGCTCCAAAATAAAGACAGGAAACAAGCCAAAGCCTGGCTGGAGGAGACGGGAGTCCTCCATTAAGGGTGTCTCAATATTGCAATTCTCTGGTGTCTGTTTAAAAAAATATAGGGCCCCCTCCCTGTCCAAAGTAGAAGAAACAAGATGGTTTCTTCTGCCTCCCCTTCATGGCCTGGCAGTTGGAGCTGTCATCTGAAAAACCACTAACAGAAGAGTTCCAGGGAGGGCAGAGTGGCACCAGAGCCAGGCCCTTGCTACAGTTTCTTCAGCTTTCCTTCCTTCACCAATCTCTCATTAAGCTGACACAGCTGCCTCAAGAAACCATCATTGGGACCGATCTCTCGCTTCTGCCGGACAGCACTGACGGCGGTCTTGACATCCATGTTCTGCCGCAGCATGAGGTAAGCGATGACCAGTGTTGGTGAGCGGCTGTAGCCCTCGCGACAGTGGACAAAGACCCGGCCTGATAGGCAAACAAAAAGAAAAACAAATCTTAGTATATGCAAGACTGTTGGGAAGACAGGACAAGTTATGTGAGGCTCTTTGTGCATGTGTATAAAATGTATAACTAATTAAGTATATACACACCAGCATACACACATATGAAAGCCAGCATGGCATAATGGTCTGAGTGTTGGACTGTGACTCTGGAGAGCAGGGTTAGATCCCTGCTTGACTATAAAACCCACTGGGTGACCTTGGGCAGGTCACATGCTCTCAGCCTCAGGGGAAGGCAATGGCAAACATCCTCTGAACAAATCTTGCTAAGAAACCCCTATTGTTATAGGTTTGCCTTAGGGTCACCATAAGACAGAAAAGACTTGAAGGCACATACGGTAACAACAACATCTCCAGAGCCCTGATGCAGTTGTAAAATCAGAGCCCTTGGGAAGCAGTTGTAAAATCAAAACAACTAGGTGACAGAATTTAGAAGGCAAGGAAGAGTTGAAGAACTCTCTTCCAAACAAGGCCAGCCCTATACCATTAGACAGTCAACAAAGGCAGCAAATACTTTTTTGGGGCAGGGGACAGCAATGACAGCTGTGGAACTATTCCTACTCAGTCCCCCTGCCATTCCCCTCTGTTAAAGAAATGTTCCACATGGCTTACCCTAAAACCACTAAACCAGGATTGGGGATGATATGGCCCTCCTGATTTTGTAGCCTGCAAGTCCCAGCAGCCCAAGGTCAGTATAGCCAATGGTGAGGAATGCTAGACGTTTTAGTCCCACAATATCTGGAGGAACATGTGATTCCCACCCTGTCCTGCTCCCTTCAGGGGTGGTGGAAGATGTTGTCCCACTGCCACTGCTGAAGTAAATTTCAACAACCAGCCTGGTTTCCTTTTGTATATGGAATAGAGGAAAAGGGGCCACCTTGTCTGCTGCCTCAGACAACAAAATGGCTTCTTGTACAGGCCCTGCTGCCAGCAGCCTTTTCTCCACCCAAGTGCCTCCCCACAGGCTTCCAACTTAAGTATTAAAATGCTTTTTGTTTCATTCCCTTCAACATTCACGTTTTTTACGTATTTATTCATTATTTTATCTATTTTATTTATATTCTTTCTCCCCAGGACAGGACTCAAAGAGGCTCATATGAAGTCAAAAACAAAGTATGCTAAAAACTTACTTGATATGAGGTTGTTAATAATAATAACAATAATAATAACAACAAATTTGATTAAAACATTAAATTACAACAGTTCAAATCAAAACAAATCATAGTTAAAAGATAAAAACATGGAAAAATCCTTCTGTCACAGTAACCTGAAAGCCAATCTATGGATTTTTTTCAAGAATTATTATCTTATATGTACATTGCAGCACAGGAAATTGTGAGAACTGATTAAAAATTGTTCATAACAATGAAATAACCATACAAGTTTCTGGAGGAAATGTTAAAAAAATATCTGAGGAGAAACTGACAAAGAAAATCTATTCTGGATGTACAAATTGGAAGTCTTGTAAATAGATGTCATACTGTAATTAAAGATAACAATAGTGGATTTTGTATCTTTGAACTTTACTTTCAAACAAAAAATGTTGTTTTTTTTAAAAAGAAAACTGAAATAAAAAGTATTTGCCTGTTGGCAGAAATAGAGTAGACAGGTGCCCAACCTGAGCCTCCAGTTACAAGGTTTGGAGCAGTCACCAAGAAGGCCTCTTTCTCACCAAACACACCTGTGATCATGGTAGGAAAGAGAGAAAGCCTTCCCCCAAACAGCTTAAAAGTCAAGGAGGATTGACAAGTTATTTCCTTGCAGATACACTTGAAATCTTGTGAAGAGGGAAGAAAGCAAAAAGTACATGCTGGCTAGCCCAGTGTAGTGAGGAGATTTAAAGATTATATGTCCTCGGACAGCGTGGTTCAAATTCTACCCAGCCACAAATCAATCTATCTATCTATCTATCTATCTATCTATTATATTTACACTTACACAGGCATGTATAAATAAGCTAACGACTCTCCTTTGCCTACACAGTTCCATTCACAATTTTCAAATTAATTGGGGGGAGGGACTTCTAGGTACTGTGGTGAAGGAGACAGAGAAGTATTTAAAGTTCCATGAAAAAGAAAGAAAAGAAGCTATTTGTGTGCATCCAACAGACCCAGAGGGCACATGGTTGGGTTAGGCCAACCATCTTCTATTGCCATTCTTCTGTCTGACTAATTAATTTGAGTTAAAGCAAGGTAAACTCCCAAAGGAGCAAGGAAAAAACTCATCTTCATTTCATGCACACATACCCTTTTGGCAACCAATTTTTACCTCAGACCTCATTATGGTAAGGCTGTTTTGCTTTGGGTTCTGGGAAGAAACTCTCTTTTCTTGATCATACCAAGAAAGCTTTCTCGCAGACCATGAGATTTAAAGTTTGACTTATGCAGAATATTCCGCCTTTGCCCAAAATATAAAAGCACAGGATCTACCATCCAACTGACAGTGATCTTCAGCAAACAGACAAAAGCTGTACTTCTTTGCAAAGATAAAATTGGGTATAATTTACATGGTTTTTCCTGTTAAACCTCCCAGGCTGCCTTTGATTCCCACCCACATTTCTTGTGTCCCTTAAATTCCACCCTTTGCACCGCCCAAATTTCAAAAAATTCCGAGATGCAGAAGATGAGCTAGGAAAATAGTCACATAAGCTGCAGTGGGAAGGGATAAAGGCAGAATGTTTGATCCTCCAGAAGTTGCTGGACTGCAACTCCCAGCAGCCCTAGGAATTATGAGCGATGACAGGTACTGTAATCCAGCAACATCCGGAGAGACACATGTCCCCTGGTCCTGGGGAGTCCACAGACAACTGGCTGTCTCCCATCTCTCCGCTAACCTGTGCAAAAGCTGGTGTGACACAAAGAACAACCAGTTCTGTCTGTGCAGAAGGCAAGGCAAGGCAGGGGCACACTGGCTGAAGGGTATAGGACAGCTCTAGCAACTGGCTGAATTACAAGAATGGGCATGAACTATGGACAAAATGGATATACAGGCCCCTTGGACAAGGAAGACTTGAGAAATTCCTGTAGGAATTTCTGCTGCTGCTTATACTTGTCCACCCTGGAGATGCTTTTCAACAAGAGAGCCAAGAAGAAAGGAACACTTAAACTCTCTCCCATGCTAACCATTTATTTATTTATTTATTTGCATTCCTAGTCTCTCTCCCTTTCCTCCAAGGTGCTTCTCCTTCAGCACTCTGTGAGAATCAGAAGCATATTTGTAAAACATAGCTCAGGGAAGAGGAGAGAAAAATAGCCAGGAAGACAATGTGGAATGAAAAAAATAAAAACAGGAAAGCATTAAGCACAACCTCTGCTCATCCCACCACTGGCATTACATGCCAACACATATACACCCCAGCTTTTCTGCTCAACTATGCCCTCCTGAACCAGCTCAGCCTTTGAGATCTTTGGAGGGAACTTTACACATGGTCCTGTCTACAGCCAATGTGCAATTAACAATGGCACAGGCAAGGGCCTTTTCGTTATGGAAATGCCAGCCTCTGGAGGTGCACTGGGAATCTTCAGCTTCACTTATTTCACAAGCTGTACTTCTTCACACAAGCCTTTGGGTCTTTTTATGCTGGCTGAGAGAAACTTTGAGGATGCTGTATGTTAATCAGTCTTATATATTTTCCTGCTTCTGGTTAGATCTGATGAATATTTAGACTTGTTTTATTAGTGCTAGTATTTAGTGTTTTTGTTTTCATTTTTAAACCACTTCATAATTTGTTAGGAAAAGTAGTGTTTATATTTAATAAATACATTAATAATGGAGAAGTACAGATTCTTTCAATTGGATTAAGTATTTTACCATCTTTCTGTGCTAATGCCTTTTCAATGAAGTCAGCGGCTTCCTCAAAGTAGCGGCTAAGGTTGAACTCCTGAGTGTCGTTGGCCTTGATACCATGGTAGGTGATGCCAGTTCCTTCATAAAACTCAGCATTTGTGTTCACATGCATGAAAGACTTGCCCTCTGCTGCATTGAGGATGTGGGTGATACCCAGGCGTTGCAACCGCATGACATTTTTGGCTATGAACCTATAAATAGAAAAAGAGTGATATAGAAAAAAAGAACAATGAGATGTTCAGCAAAACTCTTTATTAAACCTTCTCATCTATGGGCTTTGAAATCTAGATTATAGACAGACATTCAAGTGTTCCACTTTGGAGTGCCTTTGTTAAGGATACTTCATTCTGTCCCGTCCCCATCCCGAGTCACTTACACATTACACAACCACTGTATAATCCTATGATTCCACTTTAACTGCCACCGTAACACTCTATGGAATCCTGGGATTTGCAGTTATAGTGAGTTCAAACTGCTGTAATTGTATATATGGATACATCTCTATTTTGTTTTTCACTGTCCAACAGTCAGCAGTTCCAAAGCTACTGGGCATGCTCAGTCCTCAGTGGTCTGTTAGGTCTACCCTCACCCTACCAGGTTTTTCTAAGAATATTTTATACTTCTGCAAACAGTCAGAATTCCCTCAAGCCTTCCAATGCCCCCCACTTTTGCATTACGTGCATATACATACCCTATATGCAGGGGGTTTAGCCAAAATAGTAATGACATTCACAACATAAACAGATGGAATAAAAATTACATAATTTGATTCAAGTGTCTGGTTTTACTTCTGCAGATACCAAATGATGTAATGGTAATCATTTAGCAGACAAATTACAGCTCAAAATGCTAAGCAATGATACACAGTTAATTACTCAAAATCTTGGGGCCAGCAAAGGTGTGAAGCCACATAAGCCAAGGCTGGACAATTTATGGCCAGCTGGACATTATCAGACTGCAACTCCCACCAGCACAATAGCCAGCATAATAGTCAGGGGTGTGGAGAATTATAATTCAGTAACTTATCAAAGGCTGACAAACTACTCCTAAAGAAGAACTCTATCCAAGTGTTCTTGCCTGGATAGTGAACACAGGAGCTGTTGACATACATAACTCAGTTTGGAAACCGGTTTAAAAGTGAATAGTTGATTCTCAATTGGCAAAGGGGTCAGACAAGGCTTCATCCTTTCACCCTATCTGTTCAATTTATATGCAGAACATATTATAAGAAAAACAGGCTTGGACACAGAAGAAGGAGGAGTGAAAATAAAAGGAAGGAATATCAACAGTCTAAGATATGCAGATGACACCATAATACTAGCAGAAAATCTCACAGACCTGAAACACCTACTAAGGAAGATCAAAGAAGAAAGTGTAAAGGCAGAGTTAATGCTGAATATAAAGAAAACAAAAATAATGACCACCAAGGGTTAGGGTTAGGGTTAGGGTTAGGGTTAGGGAGAGGGAGAGGGAGAGGGAGAAGGAGAGAGGGAAGGAAAGGGAGGAAGATGGAAAGAGGGAACGAAGGGAAGAAAGGTGTAAAAGATGTACATGGTGGGAAAAGAATGTATATGAGTGTGAGATGTTTTAATTGATTGATTTACTGAATTGAAATAAAAAATTTAAAAAAAAATAAAAAAAAAATAAAGGCAGGCTTAATGCTGAACATAAAGAAAACAAAAATAATGACCACCGAAGACCTTCACAAGTTCAACCTAGACAATGAAGAAATAGAAATAGTAAAAGAATACCCATACCTGAGATCAAACACTGATAGAAATGGGGACTGCGGTCAGGAAATCAGAAGAAGAATAGGAATGGGGAGGGTGGCTATGAAAGAACTAGAAAATTGCATATCTCTTTAATGAATAATATGGATACTGTTGTTAGCATTCGCCTACTTTGATTATTAAGTGTTAATTGTAACTAGCAAATGGATAACATATTTGAGCTCATAGAAAGACTGTTTTCTTCAGAGGCGGTTTAATCTTCTATTGTTTGGAATATGTGAAAATAATAATACTTGGTTGTATTTGAAGCTCTAAATATGATATATTAACGTGTGGACTTTCTTTTCAGAAATGTAAAACAGAAGAGATCTTAGTTATGTCAAGATTATGTTGCAGTCCTTGCTCTGAGAATTGTATGACTTTTATAATTTGTTGGTATATATATAAATGTAAAAAAACCCAATAAAAAAAAGAAAGAAATGATTGTATCTGTAAAGTGCCATGTAAATTTATGGCGCTATACAAATAAACGACAACGACAAAAAAAAAAATGAAAGAACTAGAAAAGATCCTAAAATGCAAAGATATACAACTCAGCACAAAAGTTAGAATCATAGAACCCCCCCAAGGAGAAGCTCTCATGTGGATTCCATGGCAAGGGGCCCTCTGAGAGGCTTCCCCTCCCCATCCTCCAAGGCTGGCAGGGGGGGATCCCCCCAAGAAGCTCTCATGGGGGTTTCATGGAAAGGGGTCCACTGAGAGGCTTCCTCTCCCCATCCTCAAAGGATGAGGAGGGTTCGCCCAAACAATGTGACATAGATGCACATAATGTGATTGGCAGAACCAACCACCCCCCCCCCCAAAATATCAAATTCGATCGATAAGGAGGCTCCAATTTTAATCAGTACTTTGGTCAGTGTGAACTTGACAGGGTTAAATTGCACCGGAGAGATTCGATCGGGGTAAATGTAGTGTGAACTTCTATTCAGGTGTGAATGAGGCTCCAGTTACTCCACTAATGTCATTTCAGAAGAATGAGATTAAAAGACAAGCTAGTCTTTGCCTCCAATGTTGTCAGGCCTGAAAAAGCGAGAGCTAGTAAACTGTAAAATAATAATAATAATAATAATAATAATAATAATTTATACCCCGCCCCTCTGAGCACAATTGAGGCGGCTGACAAGTATTAAAATACAAAGTACAATCAAACCCCTCTACCCTCCCCTAAAATGACTGGGGTTTTGCTTGAATAACCTGTCCCAGGGAGTTGTCTGAAAAGAAACTCCTTCCAGGTCATCTTGCCTACCATGGCACCCAGAATATTGCAGAACATTTAAGCATTTGGTTGCAGGGCAGCCTAGGCAGTTTGTGTACTCTACGCTTCATTTTGTTTACTCATCTGAGTACAATTTAGATTTAAAAGGCACACATTCCTGCTTGAGTAATCCAAAGCTTGACCTTACATTAATTTTTTATTCACAGATAGATATATGGGATGCCAATTCAAACCAAGTTCATCAGGCACAGGTAGGGAAAGATTTAACATTACATCTGTTGTCCCTCATACCCCATCACTACCAATGGGGCTAGAAAGAATTTAAAAATCAAGGGGCACCAGTGGAGTCCCCCTACTATTAGCCCCCATGAAGGAAGACAAGAATTTGAACAGAAAAGTCAACTAGGTAAAGGTAGTTTTAAGTTCATTTGCTTGTGTGGGTAGGCCTGAGCCAGACCAAGCCCTTGCCAACCTACATGTAAAACAAAAAGTCATGTTTAGCTGCACTCTAGGTATTTAACATAGTGGACAGTTTAATCCTTAGACGCCCCTTGGCTTCTCACCCCCCACTAATGGCAATTCTCTCCTGCAGTTCTATGATGGAAATCTGCTTCTTTGGATAGCTTAAGTTTGGAGGATATGCCCTGAAATGGAGTTTGCAAAGGCTGCTCTGAAATGAAGTGTGCAAAGCACTCTCTTTTCCCAAATAAACCCACACAATGCTAAAAGTTCATGCTTTGAGAGATCTGAACTTCACTCGACTCATTAAAGGGCAACTCCTTCCCTGCCTCTTCAGTGATTTTACCCTCTAATTATGTCTATGTGTTATTTTTAGCTTTCCTTCAGGCTCAGTAACCATATTTAAAAATGCAACCCATATTAGCATTTTATAATGTCACCAGGGCAGGACAGCAAAGGATGTCACAGAGGAAGGTATTTTTGGTCTGCATTAGAGCTGCCAGGGGTCTTTACCATTATCAAGAGCTAAACCCTTTCAGGAAAGTGTGTGGTTTTATGGCAATGTTGAGGAAGATTGTTCAGGTTTCAACAAACTGCAGCACCTATGGGATCCAAAAGATTTCTAATGCATCCAGGAGGCAGGGATATGACCTATAGGGGATCATTGGGGTGAAAAGCTTGCCTTATCCCTGCAATGCCCTCCACAGAGAGTTGGGGCACAAAAATTGTCCCCATCCCACCCAACATACTTGCCCAAACTTGGTCTAGAATAACTACCTATGAGCTTCCCAGACTTGGTAACATCTGTCTATACAAGACTTTTTACCGCCCAATGTACAGAACAACACAGCAGTGCCTCTCATTCCATGTAGAAAAACTGACTTGACTAGAATCTTTCTTCTGCATTGACAACCGGACAACATTCTCCCCCACACATAAAGCAGAAGAGGGATTTAGATGATGGAGGGCAAGTCATGTAATTAGGGCAAGGGTAGGCAACCTTTTTGAGCCAGGGGCCGGGTTGCTGTCCCTCAGACAATTGGGGGGCCGAAGCACCAAAAATAAATAAATAAATAAATAAATAAATAAATGTAAAAATAAAAAAATTAAAAACACTAAAAATTTTAAAAAATATGCATGCACACTCTCTCAGCCCCAGAAAAGCCATGGCAAAACCCCTGTGGAGATTTTGCCAAGAAAAACCCAAGAACAAGTAATAACAACAATAATCAATATCATCATGGCAGAGGGCGGCAGCGGCGGGGGGCAGTGGGAGGCGGCGGCGGTGGCAGGACCGGCCTGGGGCCGGTCCAAAGGCCTCGGGGGGGGGCACATCTGGCCCCCGGGCCTTAGGTTGCCTACCGCTGTAGTAGGGCTTTGCTGCCTCACAGCATCTGCCACCAAAGGCGGATGCCTCACTCTGCTAATAATTGGGCTAACACTGAAAGTGGTCTGTGGTTTACTTCCATTTTCATGGCATAGTGGTTTGAGTGTTGGACTATGACTCTGGAGGCCAGGATTCAATTCCCAGCTTGGCCATGGAACCCACTGGGTGACCTTGGGCAAGTGACATGCTCTCAGCTTCAAGGGAAGGTAATGGCAAACCTCCTCTGAACAAATCTTGCCAAGGAAACACCATGATAATTTGCCTTAGAGTCGCCATAAGCCAGAAATGACTTGGAAGGCACACAACAACAACAGCAACAACAACATTGACCCACCTGCTTCACAAACACCCTCCTGAAAGGCAATGTTATGTCCAGTTGTAACAAACGTAGTAGTGGGAGAAGGGAAAGAGAAGAAGGGAGAGGACCTGCCTGATACCAAGATTGAACCAGATGGCTTTTAATTTCCTTCCTACTCTGCAGCAAGCTTATAATAAGTCCACTTGGCTTTCATCATAATTTTCCTCGGGGAACCAAGTTCCAGTGCCAAAAAAGAAAGCAAAATTTGGAAGACACACCACCAGTCACTTTTTTTTCTTTTAAATCATGTTTCTTTTAGATCGTTTTTTTCTATAACGATCACAACGCACATCAAATGTCAAGTCTTTTTCCACTTGAAACTGCTTTATTGACAAAAGCTGCTTGCATTCAAAGTGATGAGGCAGCTTTTTGGTCAGAAGCAACTCATATATCTGAGGAAAAGGGAAGGGGGTAGAGAGAGAGAGAGAGCACAGAAAAAGGTGAAAATCAGCACCATTTTGCAGGCATGCACTGCAATGATTTTAATGTATTGATTCAATCATGGTGCTTCAAGGCTGCCCTACAACCAAGGTTCTTTGAGCAGTAACTATATATATGAGAGAGATAGAGAGGTTTTAGTATTGATTGCTTGTTTTTAGTGTTATCCATAAGTTGGATAAGTACCTTTTTGGGATTGTAACTTTCAGAATCTCCCCTGCCAGCATGGCCAAGCTGTTTCCCCTCAAGCTCTGTTTTTGTCTTTGCTACTGTATTTTAAAAGTAGTTTCCTTTAAAAGTAGTTTCCTTGTATCTTTTATTATTTTATTGTTAGTATATAAACAATAAAACAATATATATACCGGTATAATTTTACCAAATAATAAAAGATACAAGGAAACTACTTTTAAAATATAGTGGCAAAGACAAAAACAGAGCTTGAGGGGAAACAGCTTGGCCATGCTGGCAGGGGAGATACTAAAAGTTGCAATCCAAAAAAGGTATTTATCCAACTTATGGATAACACCAAAAACAAGCAATCAATACTAAAACCTCTCATAGTACAGGCACATCTGAAAATTTCAAACCAAAACCTCAAAAATGCCTTAAAGGTATAATGTCCCTATGAAGACTGAGAGAATTCCTCCTCCCCCCCCCCCCAAAAAAAAAAAGTGTCGACCTGCAACAAAAGGAGGACTTTGTGGAAATGGAGTGCTGCCACTGAGAAAGCCCATCCTTCTAGTAGCTATCTGCAAGATCTCTCTAGGAAGAGACAGTGGGAAAAGGATGTCCAATGACCTCAAGGCCTAGATTTATTGTTGTTATTAACTGCAATCGAGTTGTCCCCAACTCATGGCAACCCTGTGGATGAGACATTCCCAACCCCCCTATCCTCCACTGCTCTGTTTAAGTCTTGCAGATTTCTGCCTGCATTCTCCCTAACTGAGTCTATCCATCTCGCGTGCAGGCTCCCTCTCTTTCTACTGCCCTCCACTTTTCCTAGCGTTACTGTCTTTTCTAATGAGTCATGCCCTCTCACAACAGCCTTAATTTGAACATCTTGCCTTCCGGGGAAATTTCTAGTTTTATCCACTCAAGAACCCACTTGTTTGTCTTTTGGGCTATCCATGGTATCCTCAGCACTCTTCTCCAGAACCACATCTCAAAAGAGTTAATTTTCCTCTTATCTACTTTGTTCACTGTCCACCTCTCGCATCCATACATGGTGATGGGGAATACAATGACTTGTATGATTTTAACTTTAGTGTTTGGTTGTGTATCTTTACACTTTAAGATCTTGGGGCTGTACAGACCCAAGGGAGCATCAGATTGGGGCCGCAGCAACCACACGCCGCAGCCCCAATCTGATTCTTTGCCATTCCAAAAGAGCTGGCAAATGTCGTTCCTTTTTGGAATTGCAAAAAGCCACCCTTACCGCCTCCATCGCAGCTCTTCTGTGCCCCTTTGGAGCAGCGTGTCTCCAGCCTCAGGATCAATGTTACCCTCTTCGGAACATGATATTAGCCAAGAAACAGGCTGTGATCACTTGCGGAGAGGAATCTCTGCAAACCTCTATAACACGACTGGCTAGAGACAAAAAAATTGATACAGAACAGAAATTATCTCATTGAATTGTTTACAGCAGGGGTAGGCAACCTTTCCCCTTTAAGGGCCGAGGGACTTCAGCTCCCAGAATCCCAGGATCTATTGGCCAACATGGGACTATTGGCCAACATGGCTGAGGCTTCTGGGAGCTGAAGTCCCTCGGCCCTTAAAGGGGACAGGTTGCCTACCCCTGGTTTACAGGAATGGATATTATTGTAATTACCATATCACCCAGAAGACAAGGTGTGCGATGGGGAGTATAGGAGAAGAGAAAAGATGTAACAGGCCACAGGACTGTACGAGAATGTTGTAAAGAAGGAATGGACAACTTGCCCCCTGCTCCTATTTTGTTGACTTCCATCATATGGCCATTATTCCATCATCTGACCATTGGTCAGGGTTTTTGGAGTTGATGGAAGTTGCAACCCAACATCTGGAAAGCCACAGATTTCCCACCCCTCTCTGAAGCAAGTTGGCATAAGCACAGCTCTGGTTCTCTCCCAATCTGTTCTTCCCAAGAGCAGCTAGCTAAAGGTTCGGTGCCAAAATCCCTCAAAAATCCTTGGGCTCTGGCATTTTCTTCATCACACTTTTATCATGCTTTTCCTCAAAAGAAAGTCAAGCCAACATCCACAAGTCTCTTCTCTTCCCACCTCACTGCTTTCATAGTCCTGACAGGTGAGATCAAGTAGGGATTTACTTGAAGACACGTACCTACACACATGCACAAACTCTTCTCATTTCCCATCATTCTCATGATACTGACTCTCACTTGTGGACATCTAAGGTCTGTGCTTGGAAAGGCCATAATCATCATCACAAAGATATATACATCTTAAGAAAATCCCCAATGCAACAGCCTTTGAATTCAGTTATGAGAAATCAAAACTGGATATAAATGTAAAAAAAATAATTTTGTAGCAGGTCCTAACTGGTTAGACCAGGGGTAGGCAACCTTTCCCCTTTAAGGGCCGAGGGACTTCAGCTCCCAGAAGCCTCAGCCATGTTGGCCAATAGTCCCAAGTTGGCCAATAGCTCCTGGGATTCTGGGAGCTGAAGTCCCTCGGCCCTTAAAGGGGAAAGGTTGTCTACCCTTGGGTTAGACCAACATATCTGAAGTCCAAACCATGTGGGAATGGTTTGGTGATGGCTTTGCTAGAATACTGACTGGGACAATCTTGAGGAAAGTATTCTCACATACACAAAAATCAGATTCACCTCCTGAAAACACCTCCTGAAGATTGTCATAGTAGGCAAATTTTAAAGAATTTTTGTCTTGCATCTGAATATGAGGAACAAGTTTCTTTTTACAACAAAAAGCCTTGCCAGCACTGCATGTGGTGACTCAGCAGCCCTTGGCAATGACCACATTCTTATACAAAATTCCTTTGAGAGCAGTAACTACAGTGGGCCCTTGTTATCCACTGGGGTAACACACATGTGGATAACACACACACACACGTGGATAACAAAATCCGTGGATCCTCAAGTCCCATTAAATGCAATGGCATAGCAAAATGGTATCCATTATATAAAATGGCAAAATCAAGGTTTGCTATTTGGAATTTATACTTTTTTAAAATACTTTCAAATCGTGGATGCTTGAAAGAAGCAGAACAACCAAAATCCTCCAGATCAGTGCTTCTCAGATTGCCAGACCAGACTATTTTCCAGCACAATGTGCTAGGAATCACATTGTGGCCTATGTGCCCATTGTCTACACTGGTTTCTTTATTTTCTGGAAACTCTCCAAGGATCAGCAAATAATGGCTCATGGACCATCACTTTGAGTAGCAGTGCTCCAGATTATACCTTGAGCTAACCTTTAGATTCTAATTTGCTTGAACACTTCTTGCTCCTGTCCTTCCTGAATTGTTTACCTTTTTTCTTTTTTTTGTGCAAATGCTGCAATTCTTTACTCTCTGTTTCTAGTTCACAAATTTGATCTTTCCTTCTAAGTACATTAAAATGCATAGATGCCCTGCTTAGCTAGCAATCCTGTATCAATGACCTTGTCAGCATTTCTACCGATCAATGTCTTCTACTATCATCTTCCCAAACTATTTTCTTTGGGGGGAAAGTTATATTTTTCTTTCTATTTCTTTAATAGAAAGTGAGAGAAGAATGTAGATGATGCACTACTGGAGGTTTACCAATATTTAATCCAATTTCTATTTGTCTAATCAAGAGCTTTAAGAAAAATAATGACCACAAATGATCTACATATAAGTGGAAGACGAACACATCAAAATAGTCAAAATACTTTCTATACCTTGATTCAGACATAAATCAAAATGAAGACTAGTCAAGAAACAGGGTGATTGGCTCTTAGAAGGATAGCTATTAAGCCACTACCTAAGATAGGGGTTGGCAACCTACGGCCCGGGGGGGGGATACGCCCCCCCAGGGCTTTGGACCGGCCCCAGGCCGGTCCTGCCGCCTCTTCCTCCTGCCGCGCGCGCATCACAGCTGCCATTTTGTTTTCCAAAATGGTGGCCACGACTCGTTTGCGCATGCACAGTACTCGGTGAGTGTACAAACGAGTAGCGGCTGCCATTTTGGAAAACAAAATGGCGGCCACAACTCACTCGCGCATGCGCAGTATGCTGGAAGTACTGCGCATGTGCTAGCGAGCATGCACACGCATGCACAGTACTTCCAGCATACTGCACATGCGCGAGGCACCATTTCCCCCCCACCCCACCCTCGGCCTGGGGAGCGGACCGGCCCCAGGTAAGGAAAACTTGCTGACCCCTGACCTAAGATCTTCAAGTGTAAAGTCAGGATTGTCCATGCAAATAGTATTTTCAATTTCTATGAATGGTTGTGAAATCTGGACATGTCATGAGACAATATGATTCATTAGAAAAGATGATAATGTTTGTAAAGTGGGAGGCAGTGGGAAAAGACGAAGACCTCAGGTGGATAGGCTAAATCAAGGAAACCATGGCCCTATGTTTGCAGAATATCAGAAGGATGTTGATGGCATGATGACTTGGAGGTCTCTCATTCATAGGGTAGCCATAAATGGAAGCTGACTTGATGGCAAATAATAACAACAAAACTAAGAGTTGGTATAGTCCAGTGGTGGTGAACCTATGGCACGTGTGCCAGAGGTTGCACTCAGAGCCCTCTCTGTGAGCACACATGCTGTCACCCCAGCACAGAGTTCACCAGAATTCATTACTAGAAAGCCAGCACTTTGACAGACATCTGAATAGAGCCATGTTGTTGTTCTGATGACCAAAATGTTATAAAGGGGTTTTCAGATTAAGAATCCTGGGAATACGAAGGACAAAGAATACAAGAATGCTCTTCTGAGGTGTCTACTCTTTTACCTCACTATTTTTTCCTACCAGATGCAAGGTTCTGCCTAAACCTCCACTGCCACCAAATGTGAAGACTACTGCAAACATCGCTGCAATCATCAAGAATAAGAGCTTTCCCTTATCCCTACTTCAGCCAAAACTTCCTCCTGTCCTACCTGTGTAACTACTAACTATGGGAACCTCCTAGATGCCCTCAAGGTTTCAGTGCAGGATGTTATGTTACTTCTATCCCTACTGGACACCTAACTAACCCTCTATGCTGCCACCACAGGAATCGTGTCTGAACCCAATCTTAGCGTTCCCAGAAGCCAAAAGTATATGATACAAAAGCAATACATTATTAACAGAAGATTGAAATAACAAAAACAGACTAATAATTTAAACCATTTAAAACAAATATTTCATTCTCACATTCTTCTTCTAGCTAATTCATACTTTTGAACACCACTCATTAAGCCCTAAACTGGACTGACTGAGAGTGTACCCACACTGCAGAATTTAAGGAGTTTGATACAACTTTAGCTGCCGTGACACTATCCCACAGAAACCTGGGATTTGTAATTTGTTGATGTATGCAGTCTGGTCTCTCTGGTACCTCAACCAAACCCTAAATCCCAGGATTCTGTAGGATAAAATCATGTCAGATTAAATAGTGCCAATCTGCTTTAATTCTGCAGTGTGGATATACCTCCACTTTCTGAACGCTAATCCTCACTTCTTCACTCCACACTCCACTTCGCAACGCTCAAATTAGCCATACAAACAGTCATTCACCAACTTTATTCAAGATATTCCCACCAATCATCACATTTTCCCAACATCCCATTCTCTCACAGCATCCTACCAGTCCTTACCTTATTACAGTACCTAATACACGACACAACATTTTCCATAAAAGGCCTATGGCATCACAGCTCTCGTTTCACGAGACCAACAATCCATGATTTGAACACCACATACCCAAACCAAACCAAACCAATTATCACCTCTGTTTCACAGCCGCCATCATCAATCAGGTTTCTCACTTAATACACAGGCATGAAGTGAAACAAAGGAGGAGGAGCCCCACGTTTACAATTATGATTGCACACACATCGAGAACAGGATCTCGAGGACTGATTACACTTCCCTAGTCAACTGTAAGTCCTAAAAGTGCCAAAGGTAATTTCCCAAATAAGGCATAGCTACTACCGGATCCAGTTTGACACCAATTCAACTGCCATGGCTCAACGCTATGGAATTCTGGGAATTGTAGTTTTGTGAGACATTTAGCCTTCTCTGTCAGAGAGCTCTGATGCCATAACAAACTACCGTTCCCAGAATTCCATAGCATTGAGCCATGGCAGTTTCAGTGATGCCAAACTGAATTGTTTCTGCATTGCAGATGGCCTCTTAGACATTGCATGGGATCGATTTCTAAAATCAGGTAGCGTGAAGATCATTTATCTCAATGGATTAACTATCTCTGAATCTTCTCAGACTGGGCTTTGAAAAAGTATGCTATCCAGAAAACAGGCACAGGCCTTCTTAATTTCCAGTCTTCTTGATTTCTTCTGGATTTAGACACATGGCAACATGTATCACAATATCCTGTTAAGCTACTTCCTCTCTTATCCAAAAAACTTTTTTTCTCTCTCTCTCTAATTTAATACATGTATTTACTTTTCAGCCATATAATAAAGGACACTTACTTTTCTTTTTTACTAGCTCTGCCCTGATAAACAGAAATACAGCAAGTACCGGTATATATTTTCCCACACCTTATCTCAATCTGTCCTAATTTAGTATCCTCCCGATTATTTCAAACCACAAAATCCATTAGACTCAATTAACATGGTCAATGGTGAGGGACCATGGGAGCAGAAGTCCCAAACATCTGGAAGACAACAGGCAGATGACGGTGGATTTGTTCTGTACCCAGGAAACATAACTGTACATGTCATTTTCCTGTTAAAGCAAAAATCAGGGCAGCTTAAAAACAGTAACACCCTATATCTAAATATCTACAGCCTTTTCTTACATGTTAAATCAGCTAAAGCGACTATATTGTACACAGTGATCTAGCAGCAAGCCTTGCTGAATGTAGTAGTAGAGCATCCGAATAAGTGTACAGAGGCCCATGCTATAAATCCAGGCACATGTCCTTAAAGGAAACACCCACGCTATCTTCCCTGACCAAACAGGCTGTCAGTATTTTTAGACAGTGTGATTGCATTTGGAAGATAAGCACTGCAGATATTATATGGTTTAAACTGAAATGAAGTAAATATGTACATAATAAAACATTCTGTTTACATAAGCCCAGTATTCCTGGTCAGCATATCTAGGGCTAAGGTAAAATGGTGCAGTGCAGTTTGCAGTTAAACCTGAAGCCTACCAGTCTCAATGGGTGAATCTAAAAAATTTAGTTCTGTAATCCTAGATACCAAAAGCACTCATTTCCAAGATTCTTACATTGTCAAAATACACTCAAGAAGAGGTATCACCCTGCTTTTGGGGGGAGGGAGGACCCCAACATCTGCAGCATAGCCTAGCTGTTTTGACTGTTGGCCTATGACTCTGGAGACCAGAGTTTAATTCCCCGCTCATCCATGAAACACATTGGGTGACCTTGGGCAAGTCACACTCTCTCAGCCTCAGAGGATGGCAAAGACAAACCCCCTCTCAAGAAACTTGCCAAGAAAACCCTGCGATAGGTTTGCCTTAGGGTCACCATAAGTCGGAAATGACTTGAAGGCACACTCCAACAACAACAACAACAACAACAAAGACTGAGAAGACAACCTCAAAAGGACTCATGCTCACTGGTCATTGACCGTTGAGAGGAAAACACAGAAAATTGATAGGAAATCATGGAATGGAGTCCAGTATCTTGGAATAGGATGTAATTGGCTGGCACCCATGAAAAGACTCTAGTTAGTATTTTGTTAGGGATTCCACTTGTAGTACACTATTTTATACCTTAGACCAGGGGTCAGCAACCTACGGCCCGCGGGCCGCACCCGGCCCACAGACCCTCGCCGCACTGTCACCATTTTGTTTCCAAAATGGCGGCTGCGACTCGTTTGCGCATGTGCAGGAGTAGCGTGTGCGGCAGCGGCTGGGGGGGCTGTGCACACGCGCATAAGCGCACGCACCGCCATTCCCCCCCCCCCCGGCCCGGCAGAAGACCTGGGGACCAGCGACCGGCCCCAAGTACATTAACGTTGCTGACCCCTGCCTTAGACAATTATATAGACATAACTTTTCTCCAAGTCCAAGAATAAGGTTGTGTTAAACTGGAACTGAGCGGGAGAGAAGGAGCACTGTAGAGACCAAGATTTTTGGTGCTATGTTGAGCTTTCAGCGAAAGTATGAATCATATAGAGAAGGTGGTGGGCATTTGTACTATATATGCCAGCTGAAGATAATATGCTTGAAAGAAGAGGAGCAAAGAGACCCATCTAGAGTCAATACATACCACAAATATAATACACAAGGAAAAGAAGAAAGGATTTCCTTTGGTATTTGGGAAATACTTTTTAAAGGTAGCCTAGAAACATGCAAACATTTTGGTTGTTGCACTGCAATTCTGCAGTAGTTCTTTACGGAATAACTATACTCTGCAGAATGACACAGTGCCAGAATTATTTGCAGAATGCTCACAGCTCAGGCATGTACCCAGGTTAAATCTCCCATATTTCCAGTTAAACATATCAGATAACCAGAGATGTAAATTACCTTTACTTGAAACCTTGGAGGGCCACTACCTATTTGAGTAGTAGATAATGCTAGGCTAGGCTAACAAAGAATCTGGACCGATACAATGAGTCTGTGGCATTTCAACTATAGAAACTCAACGAACAAAAAAATCTTCCAAAGAGAGCAAAATATTCTTTTGGTAGTCTCTATATGATTCCTTTTTTTTAATGTTCTGTTTGTGCTCATTCATTCTCACAGGGTCTATCAAATTGCAGTGGAAACCTTAAAATCCTAATGCACCATTGACTTGAGTTTGTTGCGGTGGAGCTGGTTTTTTAATAGAAAAACCCACAAGCAACATTGAAAGAGACAGAAATGAAGTATGGGTGAGCATGGACCACAGAGACACATCATCTGTCCCTTTCCCCAATACAAGAGTCACTGCTTCATCAGTGAGATCAAATGTATATATAGGAGCTGGAGTCCTTTTGCAAAACCAGTCAGAGAGGTGCTTTTATGAATTCCCTCCTCATTCTGAGTAATCCCACGTGTTATCTACCAGCAGCCCTGATGCTCCCAATTGGCTCTCCGTATCTTTTATTTCTGTAGTCCCAGGAGTGATGGGGCAGTGGGGGGCAGAGATAATGAGAGATGAAGGTTACACAACTGGTGCAGAGAATTCGAAAAAGTGGAGGAGACAACTGGATCCAAATAAATGTGGAGACCTCCAGAAGCATCTAAGTCCATGGGTTCCTCAGACTCATTGGCAGCACATAGGCCTGCTGGGACATTTCAAAGAGGTCCCAGCCCTGGGTAAGGCTGAACACCAACACTATAGTGTCCAAAATACTTACTTCAAAAGCATGTTAAACTTGTTATGTGCCTTCATGTCGTTTCCAACTTATGACGAACCTAAGGCGAACCCCATGGTCACCCAGTGGGTTTAAACACAGAGAGAGTTTGCCATTGCCCTACTCTGAGGCTGAGAGGGTGTGACTTGCCCAAGGTCACCCATTGGGTTTAAATGGCAGAACCAGGATTTGAACCCTGGTCTCCAGAGTACTTTTTAGAACACACGCTTGTTTTACAGCAGTTCTTGGTCTCTTCCCCCCTTACTTAAGTATCTTCATTTGTGTAATAATGTTAGTGTTCATCTAGAAAATGTTTCTATTAAATTGAGGGATGTGGACTAAACTTACTAACTAGGTTCTGCTGCTGAGAGTCAAGCCACATTTTGTCTACAAAGTCCTCAAAACTAGAAGGGAAGAGATGAGAAATCAAAGCCAATTTCCAGAAATGAAGTGAGGCATCAGGTGAGGAGGAAAAATGACATATTTCTCTTTGCCTGAACCATACCTGGAATAAGGACACACTGTTCTCCTCTCACACAGATCCTGTAATAATCAATGCCTCAGCTCAGGCCTAACCTACACATGCAGCCGAATAAGTGGGGAAATAGGACTGTGGGATGTATCAATTCAGAATGGAGGTGGATGAGCATTTTTAAAATGTACACCCATGTTTTTA
Source organism: Phrynosoma blainvillii (assembly GCA_026167975.1). NCBI lineage: Eukaryota > Metazoa > Chordata > Lepidosauria > Squamata > Phrynosomatidae > Phrynosoma > Phrynosoma blainvillii. The sequence goes on from JANUYF010000005.1 coordinate 122,961,701, forward strand.
AAAAGTTTCCTGGTGCAAGGGGCAGGGGAAGGAGCCAGCAAAGCATGGACAAAGAGAGCACTATTTGTTTATCATTTACTTCCAAGGAATTTTCATAATCATCTAAGAATGCTCAATAATGGTGTCTCCTCTCCTGTAGTTGCAACATTCCTTTCTGCCTTCTGAAGACATCATTCTGCTACATCTTAAGACAGTCATTCTACCTTTGTTTCTGAGGTGGAAAGACATCAGGTGCTTGTAGATTTTCTGGGCTCTGGTGAAAAGAAACAATACTTCCCTGCTCCAGTAAGCCAGCTGGCTTACTAAATACCACAGTACCATCTGCCTTGTCACCGCTATAAGTAACTTTATGAGGAAGCTGCAGAGTTCAGAGGTAGAGCCACATAAGCCAGACCCAGCTTCAATGTCCAGCATTCCCCGTTTTGTTTCGTTTTCAATTCCAGATTAACACCTCTTTCTGCCTAAGGCCCAAGAGACACGCTGCAAGTCAGAAAAGTATAGGTCTAGACCAGGGGTCGGCATGATTTACTTACCTGGGGCTGGTTGCTGGTCCCCAGGTCTTCCGCCGGGCCGGGGGGGGGGAATAGCGGCATGCACGCTCACCCGCTGCTGCCACTGCCAACCCCCACCGCATGCGCTGCTGCCACGCCGCCACCGCGTGAGTCGTGGCCATCATTTTATTTGCCAAAATGGTGGCCACAACGTACACGGTGGCGGCGTGGCAGGGGTCAGCGGACCGGGTGCAGCCTGCGGGCCATAGGTTGCTGACCCCTGGTCTAGACAGACTAATAGTATTAATCCATATAAGGCAGCTTCCTAGAAACATGTATATGTTGCATATATCTATATCTATAATCATAATTTATATCCCACTTTCTCCACAAAATTGGGACACAAAGAGACTTGCAAATTAAAAGAACACAATTAAAAAACTACTGCAGCCCTGCTGCTGCTGTATATATATGTGTGTGTGTGTGTGTGTATACATACACAGTCATTCCTTCTGATTTGTGGGGGATCTGTTCCGCCCCGCCCCTCCACGAATCAGGAAAATCACCAATATTTGGGCCTCATTTGTTTTAATGCCCGTGCGCTCCTGTGTGTGGCACTGCATGGGCGCTGCAGGCACAGGCACTATTTTGTCCCTCGGCGCTTGCTTTCTGCGAAAGACCAAGGGACACAAACGGCAAGTCCGCAAACAGCAAGAGACAAGTGTATATACAGCTGTATAGAAAGAGAATGTGCATGTGTATAAATTAACACTCCTAAATTCTCACTGTCACCTGAAAAACATTTCATAAGGAAGGAAAACCAGGATAGGGGTGGATTAGATAGGTTTTCCTTTAGGACAAAAATATACCACAGTGTGCAGCTTAAGGACGAAAAGAGGCCACCATGATGAATACTCCATAAACGAATGTTTGCACCCAGAGATATGAGTCATGTGGTCTTGAGGATGTTGCTGGACTACAAATCTCACCACTGGATATGTTTTGCTAAGCCTTTTGGGACTTGCAGACCAATAACATCTGAAGGGCCATATAGTTCATATCCTCCAAAATGTCAAAGATGAAATCTGGGACATGTGTGGCCAAGCAACATCAGAGTACAGTCAAGATGCCAAACATAATAAAGACACAAGCCAGGAAAGGATGCAGCAGTTTCCCTTTGCCTGCATCTATAGGGAAGGGCCAGATCTCACTACCTCCTCTCCTCTAGGCTGAGTTAATTTAGTGGAAACTATTTTTCCACTTTGATCTCAGTTTGCAGCAATGGAAGTAAGGGCCTGAAGAGACTGCCAGAAAGAATCCAGCTTGAGACCACTTTAACTGTCCTGGCTCAATGCTAGGGAATCATGTGCATTGTAGTTTTTTCTGAGACACTGAGCCTAGTCTGTCAGAGAGCTCTGGTGCCATAATAAACTCCAGTTCCCATGATTCCCTAGCACTGAGCCAGGGCAGTTAAAGTGCTCTCAAGCTGGATTCTTTCTGGCAGTCTCTTCAGGCCCTAAAAATTGAGGATAAAGGGAGAATGTAGGAGGAAGACAAAAAAACAAGGATATTTTAAAAGTACCTGAAAAGATGAAGCAACAGAGGATTAATCAGGAGTGTCCCTGCAAATTCAGAGATGGTTTTACCCCTGCTTTAGCCAATTCCAGAGTTTTCTCTCCAAAATTGTGGCCAGAAGGATCAGGGTCTATTCCTATCCTCTTTTTTCAATGCCTATTTCAACATAATCTCATAAGTGGCATCTAGAATCCTTATATTTTTTTTTCTATAAGCAGGGGGGGGAAAGTTAATCCAAGATGGAAACTCCAAACCAAAGGCCAATGTTACACTCCAGCCAGCAAAGCTTTCTTATACAATGTGCAGATGCCAGAAATTCCAAGAAAAAGTTTATAAGTGGCCCTGGTTGAAACAGCACAACGTTCAATCTTAAAACTCGTACTGAAGCAGCTGCTAACATAATGGCAAGGATTTAAATGCTTAGAAAGTAGGTTTGGGACCAAAATGTCAAGCAATTCCCCTTTTGGTCCTTGGCCTTGTCCAAATTAGCCCTGAATTTTAATCACCCATTTCTGACCAGAAAATTTCTTATATGCCATGAACATACTGTATACTTTTTAATATTATTATTATTTGGTAGACAGACAACGATCTTATTCTTTCCATCTATGGAGCTCACTCACATACCACAGAATACATGAAGTAAATAAGAACATAGTGAATGCCTCCCTCTCAGCTTGATATGACTGTAATTAATGGGTAAAACACAAACTTTGGATGCAAAAGACCTCAGGTTCAATTCCTGGCATCTCCAGAAAAAAGGGATCATGTAGCATTTGGTGGCAAAACCTCTCATTTGAGAAACCCTGGAAAAGTACAGCCAGTCAGAGGTGGCAGTATTAAGCTTACTTACAATGCTATGAAAAACAAGGAAAGGAGAGGAAAGGGGAAAAAAGGAATATAGCAACACCTTTTAAGACTAACTGGTTTTTATTTTAGCATTTCGTGGATACAAGCCCACTCTTCAGAGGCAGTAGAGAGTTACATCAAATGCAATACAGAATATCACTCGGTATGTATTGTGTGTCTAGGCACGTGAAAAAGTGGGTTTATAACCACGAAAGCTCATGCTAAAATAAAAACCAGTGAGTCTTCAAAGTGCCACCACATTCCTTTTCTTCTCCCCTTCCCTTCCTCCTATTTAATGCTGCCAGAGACTAACATGGCTGCTTCTTTGGAAACAGACCAGTGGACTCAATATAAGAACGATTCCCAACTTCCTCTCTTTTAGCAAGATAGTTTACGCATATCAGAAGTGAAGATGCCCTTGGTTCTCCAGATGTTTTCAACTTCCAATTCTCAGAAGCCTTTGCTGACATGGCCAATGGTAATGGATTATGGGAACCGTAATCCAAAACATCTGATGGGGGCCTAAGGTTTGTCAACCCAGAATGTGTGCAGAAAGTGAGCATCCAGACCAGAAGCTGTGGCTACTTGGCTACTTGGTTTCTGGTGCAACCTTTCACATCTGGGAAGCAATAATGTGTAGCCTGGGAGCCAGTGTGGTGCAGTGGTTTGAGTGTTGGACTAAAATTCTAGAGACCAGAGTTCGAATCCTGGCTCAGCCATGAAAGCCACTGTGTGACCTTGGACAAGTCACTCTCTCTCAACCTCAGAGGATAGCAATGGCAAACCACCTCTGAATAAATTTGTCCAGAAAACTCCATGATAAAAACCCTTAGGGTCACCATAAGTCAGAAACAACTGGAAGGTACACAACAATAACAACGTGTAGCCTTCCTATGAAGCTTCTGGAAGACAAATTAACTGTTTTGGAAGACAAATTAACTATTTCTTGGCTTTAATCCTCCTGTGAAATAGGAACAGACACCCCAGCCTGGGAAAACAAACAAGAGGTAAAGTGTTGCAGTTTCTTGAGGGTCTTAAGAGGTTGAGCAATAAATTGTATTTAAAAGAATAACAACCTTAAGTCGATGAAACAAGAGGTGTGTCTGTATGTTGTGTACCTTCAAGGCATTTTTTGACTTGTCTTATGGCAACCCTGAGCCAGACCTATCCCAGAATGTGCTTGGCAAGTTTCTTCTCTGTTGGTGTTGCTATGTGCCTTAAAGCCATCTCCAACTTATGGCAACCCTAAGGAAAACTTATCATAAGATTTTCTTGGCAAGATGTGTTCAAAAGAGGTTTGCCATGGCCTTTCCCCTGAGGCTGAGAGAGTGTGACTCACCCAAGGTTGCCCAGTGGGTTTCATTACAGAGTGGGCATCGAACCTTCGTCTCCAGAATCGTGGGTCCAAAACATACTGCAGAAATAATCCAGTTCGAGGCCGCTTTAACAGCCCTGGCGCAATGGTAGAGAATTCTGTGAACTGTAGTTTTGTGAGACATTTATCCTTTTCTGTCAGAAAAGAGCTCTGGTATTACAACAAACTACAGTTCCCAGGATTCCCTACCTGGGAACCCTGCTCTCCAGAGTCGCTGGGTGAGCCAGGGCAGTTAAAGTGGTCTCAAACTGGATTATCTCTGCAGTGTGTTGGGCCATAATAGTCCAACACTCAAACCACAACGCTAAACTAGCCCTCAAATATATATATATATATATATATATATATATATACACACACACAGAGAGAGAGAGAGAGAGAGAGAGATTAAAGGCCTTTGCAGACTGCCAGAAATAGTGCAAATTGAGTCCACTTTAACTGCCCTGACTCAGTGCTAGGGAATCATGGGAATTGTATTTTTTTCTGAGACATTGAAACTTCTCTGTCAGAGAGCTCTGGTGTCACAATAAACTACAGTTCCCATGATTCTCTAGCACTGAGTCAGGGCAGTTAAAGTGGACTCAATTTGCACTATTTCTGGCAGTCTGCAAAGGCCCTAAGGTTCAAAGCAACTGCAGAAATAATCCAGTTTGAGACCGCTTTAACTGTCCTGGCCCAGTGCTAGGGAATCCTGGGAACTGTAGTTTGTTGTGATAGCAAAGCTCTTTTTTCACAGAGAAGGCCAAATGCCTCACAAAACTACAGTTCCCAAGATTCCCTACCACTGAGCCAGGGCGGTTAAAGTGGTCTCAAACTGGATTATTTCTGCAGTGTGTTGTGCCATAATAGTCCAACACTCAAACCACAACGCTAAACTAGCCCTCAAATATATATATATATATATAGAGAGAGAGAGAGAGAGAGAGAGAGAGAGAGAGAGATTAAAGTCCAAAACACAATGCAGAAATAATCCAGCAGTGTGTTGGGCCACAATACTGTAGTCCAACACTCAAACCACAACGCTAAACTCGCCCTCATATATATAGAAAGAGAGATTATAAGGTCCAAGACACACTACACCACTTTAACTGCCCTGGCTCAGTGCTAGGGAATCCTGGGAACTGTAGTTTATTGTGGCCCCAGAGCTCTGTTCTGACAGAGAAGGCCAAATGTCTCACGAAACTAGTTCACAGAATTCCCTACCACTGCGCCAGGGCAGTTAAAGCGGCCTCGAACTGGGTTATTTCTGCAGTGTGTTTCGTACCTGGGAAGGGGAGAGCTTTAGACCGGCTTCTGGGCCGGATCATGGAACTGGGGGGGGGGGGGGTTGCTTGAGAAGGCCAAGCTAAATCTTTTCCCCCCAAACCCCACCGGAAAGCTTTTCCAGGGTCCTTTCAGCCAGCCCTCCCCACTACCACCTCCGCCGGGCCTAGGAGAAGGAGAAGAAGGAGGAGAGGAGGGACTGCATTTCCCCTCATCCTGGGCTGGGGCAATGGGGCCCTCAATACTCACGCGTTGCCCACGTGGATGCGGGGCGCCACCTCGTTGCTGTGGGCGCTGGGGAGGCTGTAGCAGCCGCTGCCGTTGGCCAGCAGGTCGTTGAGCTCTTCCACCGAGATCTGGAACTCTGACATGGCTCGCTCCAAGCAGCCACTGCTACCGCCGCCGCCGCCAAGGCTCGCTGCGCTGGGCAGGGCCAAGGCCAGGGCCGCCGCCGCCGCCGCCTCCCGGCTCCTTTCCACCCCCGGCCAGGCCTGATAGGAGGGGCGGCGATCAGCTGGTGCCAGGCCGGCAACTCCCCAGCAGGGCCCGCAGGAGAACGAGCCCAGGTGGGCCCACTGCTGGCCCGGAGAAGGGAGACAGGCCTGGTCTAGCCTGGCCTAGCCTTGGCCTCTCTCGGCCGAGGCTGTGACTCCCCTCAGAACCGCCTTTCTATTCGTCGTTATTGACTGCCTTCAACTCCTTATGGCAACCCTGAGGGGAAACTAGGAGGTTTTTTTGCTTGATAGGTTTCTTCAGAGCGGGGAATAGGACTATCATTGCCCTCCTGTGAGGCTGAGAGAGTGTGACCTGGCCAGGGTCATCCAGCGACTCTGGAGAGCAGGGTTCAAATCGGCCATGTAAACCCCACTGGGTGACCCTGGCCAAGTCACACTCTCTCAGCCTCAGAAGAGGGCAATGACAGTCCTAGTTCACCCTCTGAAGAAACCTCATAAGCTTCCCCTCAGGATTGAGCAGAGTCACATTGTGTGAGCTTAGGAATTATTATATTATATATATAGATATATTTTGAATGCTTGCAGGCCCCTGAGGAAGGCTGTTGTCGAAACACGTCTGGCCTTTAGTTTTTACTATTTACTATTATTATATTACTTTATTTTCTGCATTTGCACACTTTTCAGTGAGGTGTTGTTACCCTTTTAGAAATTTTACTGGTTTATCTATTCCAGGGTTCAGATTTTGTTGTTGTTTTTTGCCTTGGGTTTTGAAATTTTTATTATTATTATAAAATTTAATGTCTGCATTTGCAAACTTTTCAGTGGGGTATTTTTACCCTTTTAGAAATTTTATTGGCTTTTATGCTCTAGGGTTTAATTATTCCTTAATTTTTCATATTATTGACTTTTTGTAATTGGAAGAGGGAGTATTTTATCCTGGTTATTTTTTGGCAGAACCTTTCAGTTTGGTTTTTTTATCATACATCTTGGGTTTTCTAGCTGTAGGGACTTTTGTTGGTTTCCCCTCAGGATTGCCATAAGGACTTGAAGGCACACAACAACCACGAATAAAAAGGTGGTTATGGAGGGAGCCAGCCTAGGCCTAGAGAGGGCCAAGAAAACCTAAGACAAACCTGGGCAAGTCACACTCTCTCAGTCATACTCAGTCACCAGAGTTGTTGTCCAATGCTCAAAAGGCAAACCTATCACAGAGTTTTCTTGGCAAGTTTCTTCAGAGGCTTGGGGGTGTCATTGCCCTCCTCAAGCTGAGAGAGTGTGACTCGGTCACCCAGTGAGTTTACACGGCTGACCCAGGATTCAAACCATGGTATCCCAATGTCCTAGTCCAATGCTCAAAAGGCGAACCTATCACAGAGGTTTCTTGGCCTAGGCTGGCTCCCCTCAGAACCGCCTTTGTATCCATCGTTATTGCCTTCCTTCATGTCCTTATGGCCACCCTGATGGGACCCTATCATGGGGTTTTCTTGGCAAGTTTCTTCAGAGCAGGGTCTGTCGTTGCCCTCCTTGAGGCTGAGAGAGTGTGACATGGACAGGATCACCCAGCAACTCTGGAGAGCGGGGTTTGAATCCCAGCTTGCCCATGTAAACCCACTGAGTGACACTGGGCAACTTGCACTCTCTCAGCCTCACAGGAGGGCAATTTGAACCCTGATTTCCCAGTGTCCTGGTCCAATGCTCAAAAGGCAAACCTGTCACGAGGTTTTCTTGGCCCTCTCTAGGCCTAGGCTGGCTTCCTTCATTACCACCTTTTTATTTGTGGTTGTTGTGTGCCTTCAAGTCCTTATGGCAATCCTGAGAGGAAGCTATGAGGTTTCTTTTCTTTTTAAGTTTCTGCAGCGGGGGGGGGGGGTTTTGTTATTGCCCCCCGTGAGGTTGAGAGAGTGTAACTTGCTTAGGCTCATCCAGTGAGTTTACATAGTTGAGCTAGGATTCAAACCCTGGTCTCCACAGTCATTTTTTTGCAAACCTATCATGTTGGGTTTTTTTGGCAAGTTTTCATCACAGGGGGTTTGCCATTGCCACCCTCTGAGGCTGAGAGAGTGTGACTTGCCCAAGGTCACCCCAGTGGGTTTGCTTGGCCGACTCAGGGGATTCGAACCCTAGTCTCTAGAGCCATATTACTTAGGTTTCTTGGCAGGTTTTCTTCAGAGAGGGGGTTTGCCATTGCCACCCCCTGAGGCTGAGAGAGCATGACTTGCCCAAGGTCACCTAGTGGTTTACATAGTGGAGGTGGGACCCGAACCCTGCTCTCCAGAGTCATTTTCATACAAACCTGTCATGGGGTTTCCTTGGCAAGTTTTTTCAGAGAGGGTTTATCCTTGCCATCCTCTAAGGCTGAGAGAGTGTGGCTTGCCCAGGTTCACCCAGTGGGTTTACATGGCTGAGCTGGGATTCGAACTCTGGTCTCCCAGTCAAAATGTCACTGTCCTCCATTTGAAGTATGACTAATAAGCTTGACTTTATATTTATATTAGTGCAGGATGACTGAACAACCTCCTTTTCCAGGACCTGTCCTACATTTCAGTCTCCTGTCCAGGAGGAATTTCAAACATGTCATCCATTTTGAGTAAGACTAAAAGCATGGATTTATATTTCTATGGGTGTTTTAGCTTTTATTTGGTAATCTGCATTTTTCTTGAATGTCTTATATTTTCCAGTGCCTTGTCCTCCTTTGCATTTAGGACATCTGGTCACCCTGCCTCCAGAATCATAGTCCAACACTCAAAAAATTACGCCATGCTGGTTCCTTAGTGTTGTTTGGGCAAGTCACATACTCTCAGCCTCTGGGGAAGTGAATGGCAAATCTTGCCAAGAAATCTTGCCAAAAAAAACCCATGATAGTTTTGCCTTAGGGTTTCCATAAGTAAGAAATGAATTGAGGGCACACAACAACAACATTATTTTAAAATCCAAATTAGTTAAACTTTATGTTTACTATTGAAAGCCACAGGTTCCAGAGTCGGGTTTAACCTAAATTCCAGGTGTATGAAGGTAGGCTTTTGTGGCCCTGATGGTGAAAGAAAGGCTATCTGATCCATCATACTTTCCACAGACATGACATCTAACAGTAGCACTAAAATTTAGGTTGTGGGGAGCTGGCTCCAGATTAAAACCTACCCTCAGATCTTCCACACTGCAGAAATAAAACAGTTTGACACTACTTTAATAGTCATGGCACCATCCTGTGGAATCCTGGGATTTATAGTTTGGTGAGGTATTCAGCCTGGTCTATCAGAAGGGTCTGGTGCCTCACCAAACCCAGGATCCTATAGAATCATGGCCATTGAAATGCTGTCAAACTGCTTTATTTCTGCACAGGGGATACACCTGCTGTGACCTTTTCTTCTAGCTTGGCTCCACATCCAACAGGTAGAGCTAACATGGTGTAGTAGTTTCAGCATTGGACTATGATTCTGGAGACCAGGGTTCAAGTCCCCTCTCAGCCTTGAGACCCCACTGGGTGACTTTGGGCAAGTCACACTTTCTCAGCCTCAGAGGATGGCAATGGCAACCCCCCCCCCTCTGAAAAACATGTGCCAAGAAAACCCTTAGGGGCGCACACAGCACGCACACGCACACATACATGACAGATATGCCATCCCCTTAGCCTTCAAACTGTTTTGACAGGGACATTTCTGTAAATCCCACTTCCACCCGTCCTTTTATTTGTTTCAGACATGAATAGGTCCAAAACACACTGCAGAAATAATCCAGTTTGAGATTGCTTTAACTGCCCTGGCTCAGTGCTAGGTAATCCTAGGAATTGTAGTTTATTGTGGCACCAGAGCTCTCTGACAGAGAAGGCCAAATGTCTCACAAAATTACAGTTCCCAGAATTCCCTAGCATTGAGCCAGGCCAGTTAAAACAGTCTCAAACTGGATTATTTCTGCACTGTGTTTTGAACATTTGAGATCTCTAAATGGGCTGGGCTACAATTCCCATTATCCCCAACCAAAGCTGGGAATGATGGGGAGCTGTGTTATAGCATCTCTGAAAAGCATTAGTACTGGAGAAGACTTGCATTCCTATGCACTCTCGTATGGAAGTAGTTATTGATCTCAGTGAGATTTCCAAGCATAATGTGTGCTCCCTTCCTACAGACCCTTTAAACTCCACAATAAGTAAATTCAATTACCATAATTCAGGGGTAGGCAACCTAAGGCCTGGGGGCCAGATGCAGCTCCCCGAGGCCTTTGGACCGGCCCCAGGCCGGTCTTGCCACCGCCACCGCCACCGCCCCATAATGATATTGATTATTGTTGTTATTACTTGTTCTTGGGGTTTTCTTGGCAAAATCTCCACAGGGGTTTTGCCATGGCTTTTCTGGGGCTGAGAGAGTGTGCATACATATTTTGTTAATTTTTTTTAAAAATTATTTATTATTTTATTTTTGGTGCTTTGGCCCCCCGATTGTCTGAGGGACAGCAACCCGGCCCCCACATGCTCCAGGCTAAAACATGAAAAAGGATGTGGATTTGGGGACTGAGGTCCTGAACATAAAATATAAATTTTCCTAATTTTAGTCATAGGAAAACCACCATTGTCAAACTGCAAGATGTTTGATGTTCCCCTCTTTTAAAAGCAAACATGAGCAAAGGTTCAACCTGGAAACCTCTTCTGGTTTTATAGGATTTTACTGTGCCTCCAAGCATCTGCAGAGTGCCTTTCTGTCACCACTGATTAATAGGACTGTGCATCTACACTGCAGACTTAATGCAGTTTAACACCACTTTAACTGCCATGGCTCAGTGCTATAGAATTCTGGGATTTGTAGTTTTGTGAGACATTTAGCCTTCTCTGTCAGAGAGCTGTGGTGCCACAACAAACTACAAATCCCAGGATTCTGTAGGACAGAGCCATGATGTTTAAATTGGTGTCAAACTGCAGTAATGCTACAGTGTAGCAGCAGTCTAGAGCTTTATTTTCAGGTTTAAGAGATAAGATTCCAACACCATTTTATATTCAGAAAAAAATATTTGCCTGCAAAATAAATGCCGTTTGGGGCATCTTTCGTCCCCTTCCTCATTGTTCCTAAAAAGTATCATTGGCTCTTTCTCACTGGAAGAGGTGTTAGTGGTGATGTTCCATATTCTGACTCCTCCTTTTCTCTCACTTTCCAGTGTTTCTTGGCTTGGATGTTGCGGTGGTGCCTTTGTTTTCCTTCTTCGGCAACTCACCATGTCACGAGAAAACATAGTAACACTGCCCACCCTGAAGCTACTCTTGGTTGGAGACAGCTCAGTGGGGAAATCCAGGTGCATGGGGGAAAGGGATGTGTGTGCAGTCATAGATCAGGAAGAGCATGGGGAATATTGCTCCAGGACAGATAAAGAAAAACACCTACATAACTCTTTTCTCATTTGTTTCCTCCTGCAGCCTTTTGCTGAGATTCACCGATGACCAATTTGAGCCATACCTCAATCCAACCATTGGTGAGCATTGCTGGCTGACTTATCTTTTTTCCAGCTCCCCTTTTGTCACCCACATTAGGATCTGAGCTCTCCCTGATTCACACATAGGTCCCCCATAACACAGCTTACATTGGGAGGTCTTCAGGGCTGACCTGCTGTGGAAATTGTGCAATAAAGAGTGCCTCCAACAATGTGTACAATGCCTTGCCTTTTCACTTAATGGGTTGGTGGTGAAATAGTTGCACAGACAAGTTATGGCTTCCAGGCAGGCTGTCCTTTTTAGAAACCCAGCAATTAGAAATGCCTAGTTAAAAACATCTAGGTGTAATGTAGTGGTTTGAGTGCTGGACTATGGGCCTTTGCAGACTGCCAGAAGAGTGCACATTAAATTGAGGCACTGCCCTGGCTCAGTGCTAGGGAGTCATGGGAATTTTATTTTTTTCTGAGACATTGAGCCTTCTCTGTCAGAGAGCTCTGGTGCCACAATAAATTACAGTTCCCATGATTCCCTAGCACTGAGCCAGGGCAGTGCCTCAATTTAATGTGCACTCTTCTGGCAGTCTGCAAAGGCCCTATGACTCTGGATATCAGGGTTTGATTCCCAGTTCAACCATGAAACCCACTGGGTGACCATGGGCAAGTCACACTCTCTCAGCCTCAGGGGAAGGAAATGGCAAACATCCTCTGAACAAATCTTGCCAAGAAAACTCCATGATAGATTTGCCTTAGCATCGCCATAAGTCAGAAATGACTTGAAGGCATAAAACAACAACAGTTAAAAACAAGAACAATAGTCCCTGCCCCTTTCACCTTTTTATACTTAAATCCTGTTTCTCTCAAAACTGAGCACTGTTTACATTGTACGCCTCATGTGGTTTTCCAACCATGTTCCAATTAGGTCCACTTGGCTTTCATCATGGTGCAGCAAAACATGTTCTCAGGCCATTTTGGCTGTGCCCAGCTGTACTTGCAAACAGAAGTGTGTGTGTTTTCTCCTCTGGAGTGATCTCTGGCTCTCCTAAATAGGCTTCTGTTCTGGGTCTGCAACTGCTTATGTTGCTTGTTCAGATATGCATGTTTTGCCTGCAAGATTTAAATTTGGTACGGATAATGCATCCCACTGCAGCTGTTAAAATGTTGGTTGCTATTAGATTTTAACCAGAGATGAGACCCTGGTCTGTAGTCTCTAAAATTGTATAAACATTATGTTAAAATTATATTTAAACAAACTTTTAAAATTTAGAGACATTCACAATAATGTGTGAAGGACTGTCTTTCCCAATCGGCCTACTTGCTTGTTAAGTTTGTCACCAGAGGATCCTCTCTGGCCACATGTTCCATCAGAGATAAAACTGGTGGCTCTCAGCTTCAGGGAAAGGCATTGGGAAACCTCCTCTGAACAGATCTTACCAAGAAAACCCCATGATAATTTGCCTTAGGACGTTATCACACAGGGGAAATCTGTTGGTTAATCCACACAAATCCCAAACAAAAACTGAATTTGTGCCTCATGATTTCGCACAACGTCGCACAGAAACTGGTCAGAAACTGGACAGAAACTGGTATTATCCGAGATCTTTTTAATTTCGGGAGTTTAGAGGAAATGCATTTGCGAAATTACAGTAATTTCACATTTACTGTAATGTGAAAAGCAAATACGCACGGACAATTCTCTTTTAAAACCTGGAGGAGGGCCAAGAGGAGGAGGAGGAGGGGCCTCCAGGGAGGGAGAGTCCTGGGCTCCTTCTCAGTGCCAGGGAAGGGAAGGGAAGGGAAGGCAGCCCAGGAGAAAAAAGTTTGGGACGGAGAAGTTTGGCATTTGGGATAGAGGGAAAAGGAGGGGAAAGAAGGCTTCCCTCGCAGCAGCTGTGGGTGGATGTGGGTGCAAGTATGGGGTGTGCTTGTGGAGCAACTTGGAGCTCCATCTCACCATGAAGTTCTGCCCTGCAGGTCCTACAAAGGGGAAAGGCTTATGGGGGGGGGCATGGGAGCTACCTCCAGTTTCCCCCTCTCAATCCCTCCCTTGCCTTGCCTTGCCTTGCCTTGCCTTTCCAGCCTCCTCCTCCTCCTCCTCTGCTCTCAACGGAAGGGGGTTAGGACCTGTGCAGGAGGACATGACCCCAAATGTAGGACAGTCTGACATTTCCTCCTGGGAAATGCAGGACTTGCTCTGGAAAAGGAGGAGTCTGGTCACAAAACACACCCATTTCCAGTACATGTACCGGTTCTTTTCACTTGTGTATGAAAGTTAAAAACGTCTTTTTTCGCTTTTAACTTAATTCCGTTATTACTGTAATTATGTGTGAAAAGCTTTTGCATAATTAAGCTCTATTTTCACTTTCTTTTCAGGATGCTTCTTTTCTACTTTATTATCTCTTTAACAACAAAACTGGCCCATGTGTGATAACGTCCTTAGTGTCACCATAAGTTGGAAACAACTTGAAGACACACAACAAAAACCAGGCAAAAGACTTTGCTTTCTCTGTACTGGTTTGTTGTAGTAATTTGCCTTCCATTTGACTCTGGCTGCTTCGGCACTGCAGAAATAATCCAGGTTTACACCACTTCAATTGCCATGACTCAATGCTATAGAATTCTGGGAATTGTAGTTTTGTGAGACATTTAGCCTTCTCTTTCAGAGAGTTCTGGTACCATAACAAACTACAATTCCCAGAATCCCACACTATTGAGCCATGGTAGTGCCAGCCTGGATTATTTCTGCAGTGTGGAAGCAGCCAGAGTCAAATGGAAGGCAAATTACTGCAACAAACCAGTACAGAGAAGGTCCTTTGCTTGGTTTTTGTTGTGTGTCTTCAAGTTGTTTTCAACTGCAATCTGGATGAAGCCTTTGTCTTATGGCAACCCAGCTGAAGGGTTTTCTCAGTGAGATGTATTAAGAAGAGGCTTGCCATTGCCTTCTTCTGAGGCTCAGAACATGTGACTTGCCTAAGGTCATTCAGTGGCTTTCCATGGCTGAGTGCAAAATTTGAACCCTGACCTGGAGTCCTAATCTAACACTCATAGCACTACACCATGCTGGCTCCCTGTATTGCTTAGTGCTGCTCTTAGAACGTTATCACACGGGGGCAAATCTGCTGGTTAATCCACACAAAATCCAGACCGAAACTGGATTAGTGGCCCGTGTTTTCACACGACGTCGCACAGAAAGTGGACAGAAAGTGGACAGAAACGAGATCTTTTGAAATCCGGTTCTTTGGAGGAAATGCAATTGCGCAATTAAGGTAATTGCGAATTTACCGTAATGTGATCGCCAAATGCGCATGGGGAGCATTTCCCTGCTGTTGCCATGGTTCCAGCGAGCATTCCTCTATCTGCGCATGTGCAAGAGGCTCATTTCTACTACATTTACGGGCTATTTTCGCTTGTGTGTGGACGTTCAATGCACTTACTGTAAATTCGCAATTAAGGTGATGACGTTTGCAGAAACAAGGTTTATTTCCCATTTATTTTCGGGATGCCTCATTTCCACTTTATTTTCGCTTTCTGGCCCACGTGTGATAACGTCCTTAGTACTGTTACCCTAATTGAAATGCAGTATCTGGGGAAATTTTTTTTGAATACAACTGCCAGAATTCCCTAGTCCAAATTACCAATGCCTCTCCTGGCTGGGGGATTCTGGAAACTGAGAGCCAGTGTGATCTGGTGTAGTGTTTTGAGCATTGTAATACGACTCTGGAGATTAGGGTTTAATTCCTGCTTGGCCATGGAAACCCATTGGGTTATCTCAAGCGAGTCAAACACTCTCAGCCCTAGAAAACCCCAAGTCAGAAACAATTTGAGGGTACACAACTGGGAAGGAAACGTCAAATTAATGTTCAATTAGAAACATCATGCTAGTAAAATATACATGCAGTTATTTTATATGTGAGTTAGTTGTTTGAGTGAATTATGTTTGTTTGAGTGAAATATGTTTGGGGGTGTGGGTAAGGGGTTGATGTTGGGAATTTGTATGTAGTTTACATGTTTCTGTTGTTTGTGGGTTACTGGTATATTTTAACTTGTAAAATTAAAAAGAGAAGGAGAAGGTACATAGCAACAGCAATATTTCCAAACACTAACTTCTACAAGCTGTGTTGACCTGCTATCCCTGTACTTGTCTTACTCAGCACCAGTCAAGTTTCAGATATAATGAAACAGAGCAATTGTATAAAGCTCCAGGAGGATGAACCTGAATCTGTGATGGAGGAGCCATCACCTCCCACGCCCTTCTCACTCCAGATGTGGTCCACATAATCACCCTGATATGAAGACTATCTTCAATGTTACTTGTTCATGCTTTATTTATTTTTTATTAATTTTAAACTGAATTAAAAATGCTCTGCATTGCAAGGCAGGCTACAAGTTTTGGAAAAGTGGGTATAACTACATATGCCTGAATGGCATTGATCTATTGTTCACATCTTCTGAAACATGCTAGAGTTCTTTTGCAGAGTATCCTGTAGCTTGAGGATTCATTTGCTGCTGTTTATGGTAGACGTTGCCATTTCTTTGGGAGTTAGCTATTGTGTGGATTATTCCTATACATATCTACTTAGAAGCAAGCCCCATTGAATTTAGTAGAACTTCAGCCTTAATGTGTGAGATTACAAATTCATGCACATTTACCTGGCATGTATGTCTACGTAGAAATGGGTAGAAATTGCACTCTTACGGTGTTTATGTATTTATATTTGAATTATATGTTATCTCCTAGCTGCCTTATGTGCAGTACTCTGAAAAGGCAGGATATCAATATTGTAAAAACTCATTGCCCAGTGTGTCTCCCTCTATCCCCTCACTGCCCTAGTCCTTGTATGCCTTTAACCAGCTGCTTGATAAGTAGAAATTCCACGGGAGCAGTACTTTCCAGCACAAGCATCAGGGGAAAGCTTCATCTGTTGAGTTTGTATGCCTGCCATGCATCTGCCACAGGCATGTGAATCCCTGTGGGAAATTGATGTGTCTAGTTTAACTCCTCTGTGTTTCTCTGCCTCTTTTTTGCCAGGTGTTGATTTTAAAGTAAAAAAGATGGTGGTTGGTGATCTTCCCCTGCAGCTAGCAATATGGGTATGCAACATCTTGTCTTCCTGTCTCTAATGGGTTGGGGAGGGAGTGATCCTGGAAAGTTTCCTCTTTCCAGACAGAAAAAAACCCAAGAGCAGCTGTACAGGTAAAAAAGCATCCTTTTATTTTAGAAATGTTTAAAGAGACATTCTTCCAACGTGTCCTTTGCCCGTTAGGACTGGAGATGGGCATAGCTCTAAATAGGAGCAGCTGTAAGGCTTGGGAGAGGTGACCTGTATTTCTTCCCTGCCTGTTTTGCAGTGCCTCTCTACTTGTGTAAGGAGAGACATGCAGGCCTCCAGCTCCAATGTTATCTTTCCAACATACTTCAGTTATGCTGGACATGTCATTTCTTCATGAACACTATTTTATTATCTTAACTTTGTGTTTTTCCTGCTAAAACATTTGGCGCACAAGAAGCAAAAGTGCTTTTATTCCAAGATCAGCACTTCCCATCTGTGTTTCTCTTCGAAGAGACCTCGGATGCATCTGCCCTTCATAATTAATGCAGTTCGACTCTGCTTTCACTGCCATGGCTCAATGCTTCGGAATCCTGGGATTTGGAATTTGTTATGGTTCCAGAGCTCTCTGACAGAGAAGGCTACAAAACTAGAAACCCCAGAATTCCATAGCCTTGAGCCATGGCAGTTAAAGCAATGTCCAACTGCTTTATTTCTGCAGTGCAGAAGCAGCCCTCTAAAGGTTCCAAAGAAAGCAAGAAAAGAGCAGGATCAGGAACAAAGCTGGGAAATTATACTTTTTAACTACAACTCTCAGCATTCCCAAGCTAGCACAGCCACTGGATGATTCTGTGAGCTGCAGTCCAAAATAACTTTTCCAAGTTCTGGAGTGGAGTTAGGTCTGAACCTTGGGCTAGACCCCAGGGTCCCAAAGCACAAGATGTCCCTCCAGATGAACGTCCAGAGAGGGGCACATGATGGAGGAAACAGATCCCACATCAGCACCTGAGTCAGTATGGGTATACCAAGGCATACTGGGATGGATACATTGTTCAGGATATCTTTCCTTCTTACTTTATAATTAGAAAGTGACTGGCCAGGTGTGGACATGGGTAAACACATTCAATATTTTATTTGACTTTAACAATATACTCTCCCTTTCTACAACAAAACAAGGCTTTCTCCTAAGTCACCATGTTTAGCAGCAGAAGCAGAAGCAACAGAAACAACCACTATAATGTGATTTAAGTGAGCTTAAAAATGCAAAATTGCACATGCTCAGAGGGTTTGTTCTTCTTTATCAGAGGTGGCAGACTGTTCTTCTTGGATTTCACACGAACCTATCAGAAATGCAAAAGTGGCTGGAAAACAGAGAATGGCAGTTCCAGAAGACAAACAGAAATGTTGATTGTGTGTTTCACAAATTAATTTATATGCACATGGCTGAAGCAGAGTTGGGCAGGTTCCTGGGGTCTGAGAACCATTTTTACAGCCCCTCAGAGTAAAAACTTCCACTGGCTGAAGCCCTTCCCAATGAAATTGGAAGGTTGCATCCCGTTTAAAAATCCCATTTAAAAAAATGAGAAGGTGTGAGGGGCACACCTAGTTTTAGAAAAGACCCTCTGAAGGTGATAAGAAACAGGTGTTTTTTTTAATGTGTGAGAACCTTGTCCCCTGTCCCCCCTGCTGTGCAAAAACAACCCTGGGGAAGGATATAGCATTTTCCCTACATAGGTGGTGCATTACTTTGTAGCTAGAGTAATGTGTTTCTTCCCCTAATTTGGGGTGGAGCAACTTCTGGCCCTCCAGATGGTGCTGGACTGTAGTTGTTGTATGCCTTCAAGTCATTTATGATTTATGGCAACCCTGAGGCAAACCTATCATGGGGTTTTCTTGGCAAGGCTTCTTGGTGGAGGGGGAGTTGCCACTGCCTTCCTGTGAGGATGAGAAAACATGACTTGCACATGGTCACCCACTGAGCTGAGTGGGGATTTGAACCTTGGTCTCCCAGAGTCCAGGTCCTAGACTCAAAGCACTACACCATGCTGGCTGTCTAGGTTCCCCTCAGCCCTTGTCAATATAGCCAATGGTGAGGCATGATGGGAGTTTCAGTCCAACAGCATCTGGAAGGCCACACAATTCCCTTCCCTCTCCTACATAAAAGGAAAGCTATGAACCATGTGCTTGCAGGGATACAGTAGACAGCTGGGATTCTGCTGTGACATTAATGATGACTCTACATCTCCTCTGCCTGACTTTGCAATATATCAGGGTAGGAATTGTCTGGCCCTCCAGATGTTGGCCTGTAACTCCCATTTGCTCTGGCCACCATAGTCAATAGTGAGGCAACTCAGGATTTGCAGTTCAACATTTGGAGGGTCTCATTCTTGCCATTGTAATCGTTCCTTCTATTTCCAGTGCTGAGGCAGTGAACACTGTAACTCAATACAGGGGTGGCTGGAAGATAGATCTTGATTTTCTGATAGGGCTTTGGGGGATTTGTAGAAAAACTTTTCTTTGTTTAGCAAGAAAAAAATGGAGGTAGCAAAAGTGGGTCATTGTATGAAAGAGCACACATTTGATTTGAATACTGGAATTGAACACAACTCACATTTTTTCCTCAAACAAGTAGAATAGATGATGGGCCTCAGTTATGTACTTGGGCCCTTTCTCACCACACAATTGTAGCACTATGATTCTACTTTAACTGACATGGTTCTATCCTATGGAATTCTGGGATTTGCGGTTTAGGGAGCAGAATTTAGAATTCTCAGTTGGAGAGCTCTTGTGCCTCACCAAAATAAGTAGAACAGTTCTCGCCAAACCCCAAGAATCCATAAAATGCAGTCATGTTAGTTAAAGTGGAATTGGGGTGCTATAATTGTGTAGTGTGAAAGGGCTCCAGGTTACTCTTAGTCTACTGCACAGAGAAGCATAAAAGTACTATTCCCAGACCAGAAGGCTCTCTAGGTAATAGGTTGTTATAAAGTCATTTATATTAATTGTTAAATGGGACATATAGTAAACTCTTGAAATGTGAATTGTTTCTGTTCAGCCAGACAACCATGTCCCTTTCTTAGATGTTCTCTGTCATTCTGCCAGTGTTTTCTAGTTTCCTTTCTTCACCTAAGACATTTGGCATTCTGTGACAATGGAGAATGTTCAGACATCATTGGGTTGTTTGGAGGGTATGATGATTTCTCTCTTACGGTTATTGCTTGTTTTGTTTTGTTTTTTTAAAAATTCTTTTAGTCTTCTGCAAACCTTAAGGTTCCTCAAGACTGCCGATTCTTCCCGCTTTTTCATGGGTACTGTTTTAGCCACAAAAGAATGAGCAGTTGGAGAACTGAGATTACTTTAATTTATGATATTGATTTCAGGGTTGCACAAGTTCATATTTTTATGGCTGTTAAGGTCAAAGGGAAGAATACCTTTTAAAATAAGACAGAAATCAATATATAACTCTTGCATAATAGCTGACAAGTTAAAACTATCTTGCCCTCTCTTCTTCATAATCAGTTTTGTTTCTACTGTTGATCCTAGAGTGCATCTACATTGCAGAATTAACACAGTTTGACACCACTTTAACTGTCATGGCTCCATTCTGTGGAATCCTGGGATTTGGAGTTTGTTGTGGCACTTCTCTGACAGAGAAGGCTAAATAACTCAATAACACAAAGCTACAGATTCCCAGAATGCATTGAGCCATGGCAGTTAAAGCAGTGTCAAACTGCATTAATTCTGCAGTGTAGATGCAATCCTAGAAAACAATCCCATAAATTCAGTGCAAAACCAAACTGAACTAGTAAACATAAATTACAGATCATCCAAATTATGATGTTGGTTTAGCCTGTCAACTACTCTCAAGCTAAGACTTCCCTCTGAAACATAACTGGATCCTTGGAAACATGAACTTATTTTTTAATATTTGTGCTCTGGAGTTTTCAGTAACCATTTTGTTCTAAGTACCCTTTATTTGTGTTCCCTTTTTCACAGGACACCGCAGGGCAGGAGCGATTTCGAACACTAACTCCAAGCTATTACCGAGGCGCTCAAGGTGTAATTTTAGGTAGGTGGCAGATGCAATAGGGCTGTAATTAGAACAACTCTCAAGTCAAACACATTAAGGTACTGGTAAATGGAAGTACATTTGTTCCTCTAGGATAGCTGGCACTGGCAGACTTGGAACGACAATTAATTGTGTTGCATGCTCCCACGCCACTCAGTGAATGATTGTTATTCCCTTGGGAGAGAGTGCAGGTTCCCTTCCTCCTTCTTCAGATTATTTCAGATGTAAAAGCCAAAGGCTTTTAGTTTGGCTTCTAAGATGTTTCCATTTGACATTGGCTTAGAAATAGCCTTTCAGGCTTCAAGATCTTTTTCCAAATCTAGCCAAATTTCCAACTGCATTCTGACATTGCTGCAATATCCCTCCAAGTTCCTGTTTCAAAGTGAGAGGAGTTTTGTAAGTTCCAAAAAGCGATTCAATCACGCAACGTTAAATCTGTATGGCTCAACACTAATTATAGGGTAGGAGTATGCTTGTGACATTCACAAAACTACGTTCTGTGCAACAATTACAATTATGCTGGGTGTACTAGTGGGTGAGCATGCATTTTTCTAAGAACAAAATACTGCCCTTTAAGTTCTCAGAAACATAGTACGGACAGGCAGTTTTAAACCCTAAATGTAACAATCTTATGGGAAACATTGTTGGGGAGGAAAGCAAATGTGTTACTTTTTAATTCCTTGGATTTAAAAAAAAGTTTAATAATACTGGAAAATGCTCCAAAATTCCACCAAATACTTTCAAAATAAAATGTTGAAGTATCTAGTAAATATTATTCATTAAACAACAACAAAACCCTTATGACAGAATCCTTTGGGTTGTTTTTTTCTTCAAAGAAATGACATAGTTACTCAGGAGGGTAGGGATAGAGGTGAAACAAGAAGCTATGATGGTGTTACTCTCCCAGATTCTGGTTCTGGGGGCCATCTTGTAATAGACATGTATGTTTTTTCCTATGTGAAGCATGGGTCTAAGATTTCTCTTCTTCCTTTTTCTTGTTGCCATTCCATGTTTCACAACTACTTCTACATTCTCAGTATGTTAAAACAACTTGTTGCTGCTCCCAAAAGCCTGTTTGTCAACCCTGGAAATAGTCTGAACACATATGGTTTTATCTTTATAGCTTGCTTAAATCATGGCAGTGTCACAATTGCAGGAACAATATAGTGTGTTTCTGCTGCTCAGATGCTAAACAGATTACTTGGGAATAAGCACCATTTTGTTGCAGTTTGGAATCAACAATACCTATTTTATTTTTTAATGATGGCATGAGCACTTGTAACTGTGTCTGTGTGTATTTGTTTTACCCTGATTCATTTTTTTGAAAAGGATACTGCAGTGAACAGTGTCAGTTCTGGTAGAACTTGGTTAACTCCGGATCTGTTTGGTTCTGCTCCAATTGGCTATTACTATCCAGAGAGAGAGAGGGACCTCTCTTTTCCAATCCAATATGTCTCCATCTGAAGACATATCTGAAGCTGCAAGGAAATCTGAAGGAGATGAGAAACAGTTTGGGAGGAAGAGGAAGGGAAAAGCCAGCCATGTGAGTCCATCTCAGCTCCAGTACAGACCATCTCAGCACCCGCCCGCCTCGCCCCCCGCCTTCCCGAGGGAGGACATGAGAAAACAGAGAGGATGGGCAAGGAAAATCAAACAAGGGCTAGAAGAAGATGAGAGACTAAAAAAAAGGACATGAGGGGGGAAGGAGGGAGGAGGGAGGAGGGAGGAGAAGGGTAGGGAAATGATCTATTCAGCAATAATGGGGGGAGGGACAATGACATAGGGAAACAACTACTGGGCAGCAGCAGTAGTGGCGGGTGTCACTAAAGTGAAGAACAGCAGTGACATCACAGCTAACATTTGTTAGCACTGCACATGGGGTCCTCCTTGTGTGTAGCAGGGAGTTCCAAAAGAAAACCAGCAAGTGCTTTATAGACTATAACAAAGCCTTTGACTGCATAGATCATGAAAGGCTATGGAATGCCCTTAAAGACATGGGAGTGCCAACACATCTGATAGTCCTAATGAGGAATCTGTACTCAGAACAAGAGGCTACTGTCAGAACAGAACACGGAGAAACAGAATGGTTTCCAATTGGCAAAGGAGTCCGACAAGGCTGCATCCTATCACCCTACCTATTCAATCTATACACAGAACATATTATAAGGAAAACAGGCTTGGACATGGAAGAGGGAAGAGTGAAAATAGGAGGAAAAAAATCAACAATTTGAGATATGCTGACGACACCATAATACTAGCAGAGAACTTCACAGACCTAAAACAACTACTAAGGAAAATCAAAGAAGAAAGTGCAAAGGCAGGCTTACTGTTGAACATAAAGAAAACAAAAATAATGACCACAAAGAACTTGCACACATTCAAACTAGATAATGAGGAAATGGAAATAGTAAAAGAATTCTCATACCTGGGATCAAACATTGATCGGAACTGGGGCTGCAGCCTGGAAAACAGGAGAAGATTAAGAATGGGGAGGGCAGCTATGAAAGAACTAGAAAAGATCCTAAAATGCAAAGACATACAACTCAGCACAAAAGTCAGAATCATACAAGCCATCGTATTCCCTATTACCATGTATGGATGTGAGAGCTGGACATTCAAGAAAGAAGATAGGAGGAAAATCAACGCATTTGAGGTAATGTGGTGCTGGAGAAGAGTGCTGAGGATCCCATGGACAGCCAAAAGGACAAACAAGTGGGTCCTAGAACAGATCAAGCCAGAGATATCCCTAGAAGCCTTAGATAAGACTTATACTGTCGTACTTTGGACACATCATGAGAAGGCATGAATCGCTGGAAAAGACAATAGTGTTAGGAAAGGTGGAGGGAAGTAGAAAGAGAGGAAGGCCACATGCTAGATGGTTGGACCTTATTAAAGAGACCATGAATATGAGTTTGCAGGAGCTGGGCAGAGCAGTAGAGGACAGGGGGCCTGGAGATGTCTCATTCATAGGGTCGCCATAGGTTGAGACCGATGCAAAGGCAGTTAACAACAACAACAACAATCTGACTGGTCACATGAGGACCCCTGAACTAGGAAGCCCTGGGAACCCATTCACATTACAGGATTATAGTGCTATTATTCCACTTTAACTGTCATTGTTCCATCCTATGGAATCCTGGGATTGGCAGTTTGGGGAGGGATATTTAGAGTGCTCAGCTAAAGCATACCAGTCTCTTGCCAAATTACAAATCCCAGGATTCCATAAAACAGAACTGTGGTAAACAAAAAAGCGAGAAAATATTGGTGCAATGTCCATAAAATAGTGAAAGTAGTTTTGAAGTGTCAGCTAAAAATGGAACCAGAGCTATATCTTTTAAGCATGTGTAAGAATGAAGAAATTGAACGTAAATATGGAAAGCTTCTCTTTTATATTACTACGAGTGCAAGAATCATCTATGCCTCCAAATGGGAAGTCTAGAGATCTCCCTTCAACAGTAGAATGGCTTCATAAACTGATAGACCTGATTCAGCTTGATAAGTTTACGAGCATTATTAGAGGATACGACTGGGAAAAACATGGAAAAATATGGGAACCATTATTTGATTATATTTATAATAGGAAGGACAAGGGTGATAAGGAAAATAAGAAGGTAACCTGAAAAGACAAAGAGGATAGGATAAGACAAGAGATCGCTTAGATGGATTGAAGAATCGGTATGAAAATATGTTTAATAATTTTGGAGGATTAAAAGTATATGTTTATTGTATGTTTAATGGAAAGTTTAAATTAGTATCCAATACCTAACCTGGACAATAAGGGAAGGGATGAATACTGAGTAAAGAGGGCTTGGTGTGGGTTCAGGAAGTCTCAAGTAAGAATGTGATCTGTTCGTTTTTGTTATGACGGTGGTGGGAAGTATATATATATGTCATTGTATGTTTAGTTGTAAGGAGGGTTTTGATTGTGATGGTTGATGTTATGTATGATTGTTATATATTTTTTGTGTGTGGTTTGTGTTGTGTAGGTTATGTAAAAAGATTATGTTATGATTTGTATGTTTTTTAAGATCTAATAAAATTTATATTAAAAAAAAACATTGGACAAATAAAGATACTATCAAGAAAGAAAGAAAACATCTGCAAGATAGTTGTGCCCAGACCCTGATAATCTGTACCACTTCCCCTCCTCCCCTTTTATCTTGAGACATTATCACATGTAGCTTTTAAACCGCAATTATAGTTGTAAAACAGTGCCTTTGGCAATACTTATCACACTCCAACCTGTAGCTGCTGTGTATGTCAAGTGTGGTTAAGGCATCCCTTTTCATTGACGGGGAAACCCATCAATAGCTGATAATAGCATGGCAGTCCCAGTAATCTTCATGTGAGAAACACCCCTGTCATCGCAGTTGCAATATTGGCAGTTATGTAGTGTCATATTCTCCTCCTTTCCCCATCCTCCCTTCCACTTCACTATTCCCAAGCAGCCTGATCCCCCATTTGGGGTGTGTGTGTTCCTTTTCTGTTCTTTTTTTAAACTTAAATCACATTACCAGAACTACAGAACTGTGTTTAATAAGTAAAAAAGTAAATTAAAACAAAACAAAATGCACACTGGGTAGAGCATAGGGTAGGGAGGTGGGGTTAGAATTTGGAAGAAAGCATGATGGCAGCTACAGCTCCAATTGTACAATTGTGAAGATGTACGATAATGGCTGCTCTCAAACTGCTATGCTTGCGTTTTCATTAATTAACACAATTGCAGTGAGAACAGGACTTGTGTGATAATGTCCTTTGTCTTGTTATCTAATGACAAGCACAGAACACCAAAATTGAACTTAACTTGTTATTTTCGTTGTCCTTTAAAATAGCTGTCTTGAAGAAAAAAAAGGCAAAACACCTCTGATAACTTTCATGCTTTTGAAGAAGAAATTAAAGGGAGAGAAAGAGAAGGCATACTGACTTTTCTTATAGTTACACCTTAATATCAGTTTGGTTTTAATTGTTTTAATTACGGTATATTTTTATCCTGACATTCCTCCAAGGAGCCTGAAGACTATGTATATCAGGGCTAGGCTGACCAAGCAGAGTGAGGTGCTTGCCCCACACAGCAAATATTGGGTGGTAAGAATCAAAGACAGAACAACGCCCCTCTGGCCATTTCCTTCTGCTGGAAGACAGAGTTGTGTGTAATAGGCAGTCTGCTTCACACCCCCTAAGCTGGTGTACTGTGTACAGATGTGGCGGACGATGCAGGAATAAAAGAAATGTAGTTGAGACATATTCTCTTTTGTGGATGTTCTCCAGAAAGTTGTTGCTTTTTTCATATCCATTTTTTACTTCTTATTGGCTGAATAAAGCAAAAGCAAAAGCAGCTTCATTTATATACCGCTTCATATCACGCTATGGGATGTCTAAGCAGTTTACAACTGTAAGCTCATTGCCCCCCAACAGTTGGGTACTCATTTTAGTGATCTCGGAAGGATGCAAGCCTGAGTCTAGCCTGAGCCCTGGCTAGTATTGAACTCGCAACCTTGTGGTCTATGAGTGAGTGGCTGCAGTACAGGCATTTAACCACTGCGCCACCAGGGCTCCTGAATATTTACTGGAATGCTGTTGATCTTGGTACAAAACAAAGAAGTCTTTTCACCATCTTGAGACAAGCTCAATATATATATTATTTATATCCTGTCTTTCTCCTGATATAGGAACTCAAGGCAGCAAGCAACAAATTCAAAACAGTACAAACTAAAAACAATATAAAAGCATTAAAAAGTGTAAATATGAAGTTTTAAAAAAACAAATCATATAAAAAATTAAAAACATTGCATATCAAAATATTAAAATGTATTTAAACCTATATACAGAGTTTGACATCTGAACTGCACAGCATCTAGAAACCCAACCCTCATCAGTTTGTAAAAGATTGACAGTACAAAAATGTGTTTACCTGCTGCCAAAGGGAAAGTAGGGATGGGGCCATCCTCTTCAGGGAAGAAGTTCCAGAGCCTAGGAGCAGCCACCAAGAAGGCCGTCTCCCTTGTTCCCACTAAACCTGAGAAGGTGCTGGGACAGAGAGAAGGACCTCTCTGGATGATCTTAGCTCTTTAATGGGCTCATAAAGGGAGACACGATCCTTCAAATAATCTGGGCCCAAGCTGTATAGGATTTTATAGGTCAAAACCAGCATTTTGAATTGTGTCCTCCTCCTCAGACAGCAAACCTCTTGGGCTAGTTCTGGTGTACATCCACCCACTCAATTTTATTGCATAATAGCCCAGTGAGGCAGAGAGCAAATTACTCCCATGAAGCTATCCTGTGAGTTTCATGGATGTGTGGGGACTGAAACCTGGATTTTCCCAGTTGTGGGCCAACATTCTCATCAGCATCTCACAACACCACTTCCTGCAACTATTACTGTTCTTCCTCTCCCTCAGGTGCCTCCGTCTGACTACCAAGAGAATAGGTCTCTTTACAAAATAGAAAGCACAGCCAAGAGGACCCTTGGATTATCCTCCCGTGCTTATTCTGAACATCTTTTGAGGCTGGAGACCTCATGTTCTTAAAATATGCAAAAATATAAACAATGTATGCAGAATGCAAAGATAGTTGTATTGGTCCCTCAGAACAAATTCTAAAGTCCAGTCCTCACCCCCAGTCCTATATTTATTAGGACCAAACAAACAACTATGGAGAAGTAGGGACACTTTGGGGACTACTACATCCATCAGCTAACAAGGCCAATGACTTGGGGATTGTTGTGGGAGTTTTGTTCCAGAAAGATCTGGGAGAAGGGGACTTATCCAGACTGTGGGAATAACTCACTAGTGCTTCCCCTTCTCTGTTGTCATTTGGATCCTATAGGGCCTGCCAGCCCAACTGCATCAGGTCATTAAGAATGTAGGTGCCTTTCCCTCCCAACCCCTCTGAAAAGCTCTTCTGGGTGAATAGAAAGTATGTTTCTCACACATGCAAAAAAAGAAGAAGTAAATTTTGTGCAGAAAAACCATCAATAGAATAATTCCCCAAAAGACTTCTCAAAGTGTTCGTGTGGGGAGAGTATTGCCCAGAAATCTTCATGTTCTCCAACTGCAGGGAGAATACTATAGAAACTAATGCAAAGATTTACAAAATTACAAAAAATGTTTGTAATACTTGATTAGGAAAGATTGGTTTATTTGGTTTTTTTGCCTCCCATCCAGTTTATGATGTCACCAAGAGAGAAACTTTTGTGGGACTGGAAAGCTGGCTGCAGGAGCTTGAAGTGTATACAAAGAGAAATGTTGTGAAGATGTTGGTGGGCAACAAAATTGATGAGGTGAGTTAGTGGCCCATTGCCAATTTTGGAGGGAGGCAAAAAAATCGCCAGTGGCCAAGGCTAATTCATGTCCTTTGTTACTGGACATGATCATTGTGTTGGACTTGCATTTGACTGCCACATAGTATTTCAGAGGGACCTAATTCACCTGATCAATGTTCCTTTTCTTTCCTTTCCCTCCCTTTCTTCCTTCCCTTTCTTCATATAGTTCAGCTACCATAGAATATGCTAGTCACCCCTAGAGCCCCACAATCTCAAAGCAGTTTGTGTTTAATTCAGAATTTGAAACTTTTTTTTAAGGACTACAAGTGAGTGTGGGGATTTCAGCCTATACCAATGCTGCAACCACCAAATGTGGGAGCTCCATCCTTTATTCCATTGTTGTGGTCACCAAATGGGGGTTTCCAACCTTTATCCCCTCAACTGTGGGGTTTGCACTTGGGCAATCTCACCAGTGCCACCACCTGTGAGGATACCTCCCAGTAATACCACTATGGGCAAATGTAGGGTTTCTACACTTAAGCCACCCACTGTGAAGACTGTAAGAGTACTCACTGCAATTACCAAGAGTGAGTGCTTTCCCTGATCCCCACCTCTGTGACATCAACCTTAGGGACAATATTAATGATGTATACAACTTCTATCTTCAATTGGTTCCACCTCTGTATATTCATGTTGCCACCACAGACCCCTTGCCTGAATCCAGGCTCTCAGACAGATAGTGTTTCTGGATGCCAAAAGTGTATGAAAACAAAAATCTTTATTTACAAAAGTTAAACATAACACAACAGATTTATTTATCACATTTAAAACACCACACTCTCTTTCATCCCTCTTAAGCTAACTCAGACCCTTACCAATCTCTCAACTCTAACTCCCTTCTCTCAATCCAACCCTGGTCTAACTCAAACCCTTTTCTAGCTGCACTCTCCTCAAACCCTAGGCCAACTAACTTCTCACTTAAACTGAATACCAACAAAATACTAAATGCTTACCCACTAGTAGTTGATGTGGCCAGAAGTGGCCCTCAAATTTACTACAGCTGTGTTGTTATTTATTTATTTATTTATTTATGTACCTTCAAGTCATTTCTGACTCATGGCAACCCTAAGGCAAACTTAGCACAAGGTCCTCTTGGCAGAATTTGTTCAGAGGGGTTTGCCCTTGCCTTCCTTTGAGGCTGAGAGGGTGGGACTTCCCTAAGGTTACCCAATAGGTTTCCATGGCCAAGTGAAGATTCAAAGCCTGGTTTCCCAATTTCCTAGTCCAACACTCAAACCATTACACCACCACTATACCACTCCTGATTTTTTAAAAAATACCACCCACATTTTACATCTGCTAACATAGGACGTTACCACACGGGGCAAATCTGTTGGTTAATCCACACAAATCTCAAACAAAAACTGGATTTGTGCCTCACGATTTCACATGACATCACACAGAAACTGGACAGAAACTGGTGTTATCCGAGATCTTTTGAAATTCGGTAGTTTTGAGGAAATGCATTTGCGAAATTACACTAATTTCGCATTTACTGTAATGTGAAAAGCAAATACGCGCGGACAATTCTCTTTTAAAACCTGGAGGAGGGGCAAGAGGAGGAGGAGGAGGAGGGGCCTCCAGGGAGGGAGTGTCCTGGGCTCCTTCTAAGTGCCAGGGAAGGGAAGGGAAGGCAGCCCAGGAGAAAAAAGTTTGGGATGGAGAAGTTTGGCATTTGGGATGGAGGGAGAAGGAGGGGAAAGAAGCTTCCAAGGAGGGAGAGTCCTGGGCTCCTTCTCAGTGCCAGGGAAGAGAAGGGAAGGGAAGGCAGCCCAGGAGAAAAAAGTTTGGGACGGAGGAGAAGTTTGGCATTTGGGATAGAGGGAAAAGGGGGGGGGAGAAGGCTTCCCTCGCAGCAGCAGCTGTGGGTGGATGTGGGTGCAAGTGTGGGGTGTGCTTGTGGAGCAACTTGGAGCTCCATCTCACTATGATGTTCTGCCCTGCAGGTCCTACAAGGGGAAAGGCTTGGGGGGGGCATGGGAGCTACCTCCAGTTTCCCCCTCTCAATCCCTCCCTTGCCTTGCCTTGCCTTCCCTTGCCTTTCTAGCCTCCTCCTCCTCCTCTGCTCTCTTGGGAGGTCCTAAACCCAACGGAAGGGGGTTAGGACCTGTGCAGGAGGACATGACCCCAAATGTAGGACAGTCTAACATTTCCTCCTGGGAAATGCAGGACTCACCCTGGAAAAGGAGGAGTCTTGTCACAAAACACACCCATTTCCAGTACATGTATGGGTTTTTTCACTTGTGTATGAAAGTTAAAAACATCTTTTTTTCGCTTTTAACTTAATTCTGTTATTACTGTAATTACGTGTGAAAAGCTTTTGCGTAATTAAGTTCTATTTTCGCTTTCTTTTCGGGATGCTTCATTTCCACTTTATTATCTCTTTAACAATGAAACTGGCCCACGTGTGATAACGTCCATAGAGTTAATGCAAACTTCATGCTGCCTTTGGTATAGCTGAAATGCAGAATACATTACTGGCTAAAGCAAAAGACCTGAGAAGGCTGCCAGTCTGTAATTTACTTCCCCTCCCTCCTTCCCTCCCTCTGTATTGCTCCAAAGTCTTGTCCCAGCCTGTTTGTGTTGCCTGCCCTCCTACACTTTGCCAAAGGCACCAGCTGCCTCCATACGTCAGCTTCCTGGCCTTAGCCTCACTCTCACTTTTCCTTAATGGACAATCTGCTTAATGGACAGTTCTGTCTGTCACAGAAAGCAGAGAGCCTTCCCTTTTGAGTGTTTCTTGTTTTCTGTTGCTGCTTTTGGATAGATCTGCTGGTGTTTTCTGTGCCCTCATGGTTCTCCATTCCAATATACAGTCCTCTGAGCATCACTGTTCCTTGAGCTTTCAGCTGTTTTTCCAGATCTTTGTTTCTTGTCCTGCATCTCTTTGGATTTTTTTTTTACTACTAACAGTTTACTGTAGCTTATTGTGGCACCAGAGCTCTCTGACAGAGAATGCTCAATGTCCCAGAAAAAAATACAATTCCCATGATTCCCTAGTACTGAGCCAAGACAGTAAAAGTAGCCTCAAGCTGCATTATTTCTGGCAGTCTGTAAAGGCCCACAGTCTCCAAAAGTAACCTTTCTGAGCTGTGTTCTAACAAGAACTAGTCGCCCTTCACTTGAGTGCATGGGTTTTTTTTCTTGAACATTCCTGCATGCCATCTTCCAGGGTTGTTCAGTGCAGAAAATCAGAGATGCCAAGACTTGGCTGCACTAGGCAAGAAACAAAGGGAGCAGACAAAATGTCTTCTCTCTCTCCTTTGTGAGCACTGTTTAGGCTTGACAGAATTAAGATTCAGAAGCGTCTGTAGACAACAGTCTCTTGTATGTACAAACAAGGCAATCCAGGTTGTTGCTTATTCTCTTGGCTCATTCACAAATCACTCTTAGTTTTATCAGTAGCACAACCAGAGATAACAGCTCAGCCATTTTTTTCAGTGAGGGATACAAATGGGAAATCAAGAAGCCTTGATCTTGCTGGGTGCTGTTGAATCCTGGCTCCTTCTGCTGTCCAGAAAACCCAAGGAGAAATGCATTCAGTAACCTGGCAAAATCAAATCATATATGCCAGGGGATATGGTATCTCTGGAAGTTTTGAACTACAATTCCCCTAACATCTTCTACTGGTTGCATTGGCTGGAACATTTCATGATCTAAAGCAGGGACCAGCAACCTACGGCCTGGGGGCCGGTTAAGGCCCCGGCCCCCGGACTTACCGGCCCAGGCCGTAGGTTGCCGGCGTCGCCGCTGCGCACGCCACCATCCCCCCCCCCTCGGCCCAGCCGAGACCTGGGCGACGGGAGACCGGCCCAGGTCTCAAAAAGGTTGCCTGTCCCTGATCTAAAGGTTGCCCTTTGGCACTCTGCTATATGGCATTTGGTTATACCTTTACTTTTGATGGACTTTGGGCAGGATTCCCTCCCTCACTGCTATTGTCACTTGCTGTGTCCCTCTGAGACTAATCAGCAGCACTTCCCAGATAAGCTCACTTCCTTGGAGAGGGCTGATTTTTAGTAATTGTGAGAAGGAGGGGAAGCAGCCGGAGTGCTCCAGGGATTGTCAGTGGCCCTTTCCCTGTTGGTGTCTGACCCTCCCCTGATTTGATTTGCAGTCTCTATTGCATTTTTCCTTACAACAGCCTTATAAAGCAACTTGATCAAGGTGACCAGATGTCATAACCACAAAGGAGAACAAGGCACTGCCAAATGTAGGACATTACAAAATAAAAGCTAAAAACACTAATATAAATTCATTTCATATGGTTTATTTATAGCTATATTACATATACTGTATTTTATTATGTACTCAGCTGTATTTTTCTGATGAACCTATCTTCATTGAAATGCATTGTTGGTTTGTAATATACTGACAGAACTCGTGAGCAAGACCAGTGCTTAAAATTGTCCTTTACCAGCAACAAACCCTTGACTGAATCTACCTTTAAATTATTCCTTTCATTTGTCCATTGGGCTGAAATTAAGGGGGAGGGGAACCTTTGAATATTTTCATTGTGCTTCTTAGTTATGGTCAAAATGGAGGACACTTTTAAATTCCTCCTGGACAGGAGGTTGAAATGTAGAACATGTCCTGGTAAAGGAGGATACCTGGTCACCCTGGGCTTGCTATTATCCCATTTCCCCACATAAGAAAAAAATGAGTAATTTGCTAAAGAACTACCCAGCAAGTTCATGGCCTCATGTGTGCTAGATCTTAATCTTAGAATCAGCATACATACATTGCACCAGCAGCCTGTGGCCTACACAGTGTAAGCATTCCATGCAGACTATTGATGATACAGAGGTCACTTATTACATATAGAGCTACCAGTTCTAAGCCAATTCAGACATCCAGCAAGTTTCAGTAAAAGTAACTCTATACTGTATTTCTTTTTTTCCTTTTGTATTTCTGAGAGAAAATGAAAACAAAGTATCCCTAGTTTCTTTATACATTTGGTTCTGTTCTGCAGCATCACAAGGAAGATTTTATAAAGAGAGAACAGAAACAATAATATTGTATGATAAGGACCAGTGATGAGAAGAGGAGGGGATCTGCAAGGAATTCTCCCTCTGAGTTTAGGCAGTTCTCTTGGAAGGGAGATCGGAAACATCCTATGTCTTCCTAGGCACAGATGGGCCAATATTATCATAATTTCGTCCTCTCACTTTGTTAACTTACCCAACAAATACATCAGTATTTCAGAGGCTGAGATAATATCTATTCATTAAGTATTTTCTTTGTTGTTAAACTGGCCCCTCCCTGATGGAGGCATTTTGTTTTAATTTTTCTAATGGAGAACAATCTCAGCCACCTACGAAGGTGATGACAACCCCCCTCTGAACAAATCCTGCCAAGAAAACCCTGTGACAGGTTTGCTTTAGTGTTGCCATTCATCAGAAATGACTTGCAATCTAGAATATAGAAGCTTGGACCTAAATACCTGAAGGGCACCAAATCCCATCTGATCTTGGAAGCTGAGCAGGGTCAGCCCTGGTTGGTCCCTGGATGGGAGACTGACAACAAATACCAGGTGCTTTAGGTATATTTCAAAGGAAGGAATTGTTAAAACTACTACTGAAGTATTCCTTACCTAAGAAAACCCTATGAAACTCATGGGGTCACCTATAAGTTGATAGGCGACTTGAAGCCACACACAAACTGACCAAAACTATCAAGAATTGTTAAATGTGTGTGGAGGATTGGGGAGGTGGCATTTCAATCTAGATAATGTAAAGAGATGTTCCCTGTTCAAAAAGAATCAAATATCCTGGTCTATATGGTCTGCTGCTTATGCCAGATTCCTAATATCATTCTCTCCTTGTCTGTAGACCGATCGTGAGGTAGACAGATTGGAAGGCTTGCAGTTTGCTCGGAAACACTCCATGCTCTTTGTAGGTATGTGAGGATTACATGGAAGAAAAGCGACAATGTTTGCCAGAGGTAACATAACGGAGAAGAATACCATCACCTTTAATTCTCTTTTTTTATTTTACTGATTATCCTTGTCCACAGGCCACAAGCCAATTTAGAGAAACTGAGTAGATGATGTTTTCTTTCTCTGTAAGCTGTGGAAAGCTTTCCTTGTTCTGCTTTCACATTTTAGTCATACCTGGGGCCTTCAGAGTCACAAGATATGGATAGTTTTGTAAAAGATGGGAAACTGAAGAACAAAGCAAGACATTG
Organism: Phrynosoma blainvillii; assembly: GCA_026167975.1. NCBI lineage: Eukaryota > Metazoa > Chordata > Lepidosauria > Squamata > Phrynosomatidae > Phrynosoma > Phrynosoma blainvillii. The sequence continues at coordinate 122,995,739 of JANUYF010000005.1, forward strand.
GCAGGAGCAACTGATTTCCCAAAACTTTCTCAAACAGGCTTCCCATAAAGAAAATCTTCCATAAAACTTCAGTCATGCAGCTTTCTCTAACGTGGTGTTTCCATTTATGTTGGACTATAACTCTTATCATCCCAAGACAGATGGAATTATTTAAGATGTAGTCTGACACACCTAGTGTGCACCAAGTTGGTGAAGGCTGCCATAATAAATGAATAGTGTTTTGGATATTGCTTTTTCTTTTCACAAAATCTTGCCTAAATAGAAATAAACCAAAGCATTTACACTTTGAGATTTTTTCAAATAAATGTCTAAGAAACCTCTTGGCTTTTTAGTAATTAATCTTAGGGGCCTTCACACTACACTAGGGGTAGGCAACCTTTTTGAGCTGGGGGCCGGTTTGCTGTCCCTCAGACAATTGGGGGCCAAAGCACCAAAAATAAATAAATAAATAAATAAATATTTTTTTAAAAAATATTCATGCACACTCTCTCAGCCCCAGAAAAGCCATGGCAAAACCCCTGTGGAGATTTTGCCAAGAAAACCCCAAGAACAAGTAATAACAACAATAATCAATATCATCATGGCGGGTGGCGGCGGCAGGGGGGGTGGCGGCGGCAGGACTGCTTGGGGCCAGTCCAAAGGTCTCGGGGGGGGGGCACATCCGGCCCCGGGCCTTAGGTTGCCTACCCCTGCACTACACAGTTATAGCACTGACTCCACTTTAACTGCCATGGCTGCATCCTAAGAAATCAGGCTTTTTAGTTTGATAAGGCACTACAGCACTCTGGCTGAAAATTCTAATCTGCCCTTAAATGCCCAGGATTCCATTTGATGGAACTATGACAGTTCAAGAGAAATCGTAGCACTGTAATTTTGTAGTGTGAAAGGATTCCTGCTTTGCACATAGCCTCCATATCTGGAGTCTTTCTACAGAGCTGAAAGGAAGAACATTTCCTGCTGTTTTGTTTTCACCTAGAGGCCAGTGCTAAAATGAAGCATGGAGTGCAAAATGCCTTTGAGGAAGTTGTCATGCGGATCCTACAGACTCCAGAACTTTGGAATATCAAAAGGGAAGGAGTGAAGTTGACTGAAAGCCGGACTCTCAAAGAAGCCAGTTCCTGCAGTGGAGCATATTGTGCTGTTGCTTAAAAACCCACCATCTTCAAATAAAAATAGCTTAGGTCAAAAATACTGAAGCAGCAGACTCCTCTGTCTTTTACCACCACAGTGCTTATGTTCTGTCAAGTAAATGGCCATACTGGTGTATTGTGTATGTTCCCAAGCACTTCTCCAAATGGTAAGAGGTTCCAGGGATGGCACCATTACTAGGTCTTTCTTCTTTTACCCTGGCGTGGGTAACTATCACCCTCCACATTTTTTTATTATTATTATTTTTTTGGTTTACAGTTTCCCATAATCCCTAATCAGCACAGTTTTTGGTGAGAGATTTTGTGCTATGAAGTCTAAAAATATTAGCTTGACAGGTTATTTACTTTTGCTTTAGATGAGGAAGCACTAGGGGCTTACAAGGCCTGTGTGATTTACAAATACACAAGCAATTGAGTTTCAGAGCAGAATCCTAAACCAAGATGCACACCTACTGATATCAAATCATCACCACTTCCCCCAAAGGTGCTTTCTCCAGCCAAGACACAGCTCTTTCCTTCTGCTTTCAAAGCCGATCCTTCTTATTCAGCATTATCTACATCATTGGTTATCAAACTTTGGACCTCCTCAATTGTATGGACTTCAGTTTCCTGAATCCTTGACCACTGGCCATGTTGACTGGGGATCCTGGGATTTAAAGTCCAGAACAAACATTGGGAACCATTGGTCTATGCTAAGTTTCCCCAAACTGGCATGCACACTCTAAATATGTTGGCTTACAACTTCCAGCATGGCCAACCAACACATGGCTGAAGACAGTAGGGGTTGTAGTTTTCCACATTTGCAGGACACAGGGCTGAAGAGAGGCTGGTAGACACTGATGCAGCAGCTGCCCAGATTTCAAATAGGAGCTCTTTCCCAGCTTTGAGGTATAAAGGGATTGCACCGAGGACTGTCTATACACAGATATTCTTTTACAGATCCATGGCCTTCCCTGATCTTTCTTAAGAAAGGAATGGTTGTCCAGCAGTATAAATATGCACCAGATGGACAAAGAGGGCATTCATATAGAGCATATTAAGAATGTATGTTTACTTTGCTGAAATAGTTTCATGGGATGCTCACCTGTTCACTCACCCACCCAGAAATGACTGTCCATCACTCTGTAAATATCCTTTTTGTTCCAAAGAGCTTTTGGGGTAGAGTGCAAGCTTCATTGCCCTTTACAATTGCCATTTTTCTAATCATTTATTTTTCTCTTTTTCTGTTTCTCTGTTATTTTATCATGATTTATTTGGGGATTTGACTCTTCTGTATATTTTTTACTTCTCTCTCCACAGCCCATTGTTAGACCTTTTGGAATTCATGTTTTAAACCAAAAAATGGGGTATAAGAATGATGAAAAACATTTTTTTACTGTAGTTATGTCTAAGATTTTGCTCCGATGACATTTCGCATTTCCATAGCAGGTAACAAAAATGTACAAGTGCAATATTAATGTGATGCAATAAATAATAGAACAACAGCATGGGGTAAAATTCCAATGAGAGAGAAAGATTTGCAATAGTACAACAATTCTACTTCCCCAGGCCTTGGAATTGTATATATTTTAATGATCTGGAAACTTTAAAAATGCATCATGACCTTGTTGATATTCATCTCAGGCAGTGTTCCTTTAGATTACATTTCTTGACAAGGAAACAAAAAGAAAGAGAATAGGAGAAAACGTGTCTTTTTGTTTTGTTTTTACTTCTTGGGAACTACTGCACTGAACGTTAGAAGGAATTTCTTGACAGGGAAAGTGTGTTGAAATGGAACCAAATACCTAGAGAGGTGGTGGGTCTTCTTCTCTGGAAGTCTTCAAAAAGAGTCTGGACAGCTACCTGCTGAGGATGCATTAACTGGAGATCCTTTATTGAGCAGGGGATTGGACTCATAGCTCATGAGGCCCCTTCCAACTCTATGAGTCTATGACTCTATGATTCTAACTATCACAAAATCCAGAGCTATCTCCACCAACGTTGAGTTCTTCCTGACTTTTGAATGAAGGTGAGACAGGTAATGTTCTGAAAGTGTTTACCTAAACAGAGAGGTGGTTGACTATTCAACAGTAAATGACAGTGAGCTAAATGGGAGAGATGTTGGTGTATAATATGCAGTAAATGATCTCCATTAACAATTACATCCAATAGCAAAATATGCAACAATTACAACCAGAAGAAGAAGAAGAACTTTAGTTTTCTGCATGTTTTAAAACATTTTCTACAATCTGTTCTGTATGTATGTGTGTGTGTACGTATTTACAGAAGGCTTCCAAATAATTATTTCATTTTATTGTGGATCATGTTAGGAGTCCTTTTAAGAATTCTTGTCCTCAAATTTGAATGTGTGAAACTTGTTCCTCCAAATGTCCTGGCACACGTGAGCAACCAAACTTGCAGAGATGCAGTTCCGTAGTGTGAACAACAAACCCGGAATGCGTGAGTGATATCATTTGCATAGTCACACTAAAATAAACAATGAATGAATAACCCCTGGGATGTTTGTGAAACTTAGCAAACATGATCAGATGATGAAGAAAAAAAAGGAAAGTAAGTCGTGTGGTCAGTCAACTTGGATGCATTGTACAGAAAGGCAGAATACAGCTCTGAAAAATAGAGAAAAACAACATGAGGGGTGAAACAAGTTTAGTGAGCTGGTTGGCTAGTATAGTATCTCCAGCAACTTGAACAGTATGTCGCTGGGAACTCAAACAGGAGGTTAGTGTTAAATTCATTTGTAGGGAGTGTCATGTAGGCATTTAGATGACCACTGTGGGGAAATCCAAATGGGGAATCTGTGCCAGATAGTATACTAGTGTTCCTACACTTAAATTTGGAACTCACATGAAGCATACAACCATCCAAAGCTGCCTCGAATTCCATTTTGAGAGAAAGGCGGGATATACATTCAATAAATAAATAATTGCTTCTGTGGTCTAGCACCATCATAGAATCTTAGAGTTGGAAGGGACCACAAGGACCATCAAATCCAACCCTATCAGGAGTACAGAACTAAAGCAATCCTGAAAATACTCATTAAACCTCTGTTTAAAGATCTCCAAAGATGGAGAGGCCTCCATCCTCCAAGGCAATCTATTCCATTGCTGAACAACTCTTACATTAAAAAAAAATGTTCTTCCTAATGTTTAGGTGGAATCTCTTCTTGTCACTTAAATCCATTGATTCATATTCTGGTCTCTGGATCAGTAGATAACAAGCTTGCTCCATCTTCTATATGGACGTTACCACATGTGGGCCAGAAAGCGAAAATAAAGTGGAAATGAGGCATTCCGAAAATAAACGGGAAATAAACCTTAATTCCGCAAACGTCATTACCTTAATTGCGAATTTACAGTAAGCGCATTTAACGTCCACACACAAGCAAAAAAAGCCCGTAAATGTACTAGAAATGAGCTTCTTGCACATGCGCAGATAGAGGAATGCTCGCTGGAACCATGGCAACAGCAGGGAAATGCTCCCAAATGCACATTTGCTTTTCATATTACGGTAAATGCGAAATTACCTTAATTGCGCATTTGCATTTCCTCCAAACAACCGAATTTCAAAAGATCGCAGTTAACACCAGTTTCTGTCCACTTTCTGTCCAGTTTCTGTGCGATGTCGTGTGAAAACACGGGACACTAATCCAGTTTCTGTTTGGGTTTTGTGTGGATTAACCAGCAGATTTGCCCCCGTGTGATAATGTCCTATGACATCTTTTCATATACGGTACTTAAAGACGACTATCATGTCACCTCAGTCTTCATGCTAAACAAGCCCAGCTCTCTCCTAGGGCTTGGTTTCCAGACTTTTGATTATTTTGATTGCCCTTCTCTGGACACATTCCAGCTTGTCAATATCTCTCTTGAACATTGGTACCTAGAACTGGATGCAGTATTTCAGGTGAGCAGTACCTTTTCCTTTGTGTGATAAAAGGGACAATTTAAAATTAAAGCAACTGCCATTGCTTCAGGAGATTTTTTTTTTTGCCATCTTACACCTTTTATTCCCCCCTAATATTTGCCTCCAGGTCATGCCTTCCCTCATTGCCCCGTCACATTGTCAGCCCTATTGCTGGGGTTGTTGTGAGAATAAAGCGGGGAATAAAGCAGGTTTGAGTGTTAAACTATGACAAGGAGATCAGTGTTCAAATCCCAGTTTGGCCATGTAAACCCAGTGGGTGACCATGGGCAAGCAACACTCTCTCAGCCCCAGAGGAGAGCAATGACAAACCAGCTCTGAAAAAACTTGCCAAGAAAACCCCATGATAAGTTTGTAAGACAATGACTCTGGAGACCAGGGTTTGAATCCCAGGTCGGTCATGTAAACCCATTGGGTGATCTTGGGCAAGTCAAACTCTTACAGCCTCAGACAATGAGAATGGCAAAGCCTCTCTGAAGAAACTTGCAGAGAAAACCCCATGTTAGTTTTGCCTTAGGGTTGTCACAAATCAGAAATGACTTGAAGGCACACAACAGCAACAACAACAAGAAGAAGAGCCATCTACTCCACCTTGAGCTCATTGGAGAGCAGGTGAGATAGAAATCTAACGTACATAAAGAAAGCTGTATTGAAAATACATAACGGAAGCTGCGCTGAAGGTCCATGGCATCCAAAGGCTGGGAGTTTTTGTGTAACACAATCCTCCTTTCTTTGTGGCATATCATAGTGATGTCACAGCCAAGCCATCTATGACAACCCACCAGCAAGGGGGAGGGGTAATTCAGAAGCTGATTCCCCTAGGATTTGCCTTTTTTTCTTGGGACCTGGTATTGGAAGGCTGTACCAAGAAGATGAGCAGCATAGAAATCATCACATTCCCTGTAGTTGTTGCCAATTCAAGGCATAGACTCACAACTGGAAAGAAGCAGGCCCAAACAGGTGAATTCTCTCGCCGTGGCAAGACAGAACTGGGTAGGCACCTCTCAATCCTAAACCTGCTTATGTACTAGAATCAGATGGTAAGATCTTATTAATTGATGTACGCCGCCTCGATTGCGATGCAGAGAGGCGGGATATAAATAAAATTTATTATTTATTATTATTTATTATTATTTTTACTTTGAATTAAATTCCCACTTGGCTGTATACACACTGCAGAAATAATCCAGTTTGACACCACTTTCACTGCCATGGCTCCATGCTATAGAATTCTGGGAATTATAGTCTTGTGAGACAATTAACCTTCTCTGTTAAAGAGCTCTGGTGCCATAACAAACTACAGTTCCCAGAATTCCATAGCATGGAGCCATGGCAGTGAAAATGGTGTCAAACTGGATTATTTCTGCAGTGTGGATCCAGCCTGAGTGCCACTTGGGATCATTCCCAGGTAAGTATGAATATGGGATCACAGACCTTTGGAGCTGGAATATAGATGAGAAAGGCCAGTAACTGATCCTTCTCCCTGCTGAACATCAATAACAGGGGTCAGCAATGTTAGCTTACCTGGGGCCAGTCGCTGGTCCCCAGGTCTTCCGGCAGGCCGGGGGGGGGGGGAATGGCGGTGCTCACGCACACGTGCACAACCCCCACCGCCACTGCCGCCACCGCCGCCGCCATTTTGGCAAACAAAATGGTGGCCATGACACATGTGGCGGCGGGAACGCGCGGTGGTGGAGGTTGGCGGGGATCGGCGGGCTGGTTGCGGCCTGCAGGCCGTAGGTTACCGACCCCTGATCTATAACATTAACATCCTGTTAACTCTCAGTAGCCCAATCCACAGAATCTAGAAATGAATCCAACTAGTGGATCAGAAGCAGAAAGTTGGCACCTGCCATAAAATACACTACAGATGATTCAAATAAGTGTGCCAAGCCATATATTTCTTAATGCATTTTAAAGTTTTTTTCCCCTTTTGCTCTTAATTTTACAAGAACTCCCACCAAGACAGCTCATAACAATAAAAAAGAATGTCAAATACAGAGTGAAACTTGATATTATCCCACATAAAGCACTTAAAGTAGAATAGAGCAATAAAAATAATAGCTTCAGTACATAAAAAAGCAAAAAACTACTTGAGTAATCCTTCAAAATGAGCTCAGGTGACATGATGGAAGACCCTGGCAAATAAAAACAAGCCTTTGCCTGATTCTGGCACCAAATGATCTCCCACTCCCTGGCCACTGGAGAAGCCATTCAAAACACCAAGTGCCAGAACTGAGAAAGTTCTTCCTTTGCTCAGTACCTACCTAGCATTATGCGTACCCTCCAGCCAGGTGGGTATTGAGTCTATCCATCTGGTTTGCGGTCTTGTTAGGACCTGAAAATCTGATACAAACAGAAAATTCCCATGTAAAATTTCCAAAGCTTTTTCAGCCCTCCCTGAACAGGAAAAAAAAGGGTTGGAAGTTTTTGCTAAAGAGAAATGTTTCAGGTAATGTTGAATATATGATTGTGGGACTGCCAAAGGCAAACAAAAAAAAGCCAGCTTTTCCCACTCCTTTTTTTAAAAAAAGCAATTGTTCTAAAAATTTCCCACTGCCAGAGCACAGAGAAGCTTGAGAATTTGACTTTGGCTGGGCATTAGTCTCCTAGACTGTGTGTCCCAAACACAAGTGTTAAAATTTACCCGACATTCAGGACACGCTGCAGAGAGATGAGGTGACAGGGCCAATATATGGTTCTTGGTTTTTTGGCAGTCCCCAGTGCCACCTGGTCCAGCTGCTCCCATTCAAGGATGATAGATGGCACAGTAGGCAAGACAGAGTTCACACTGTGCAAGATTTAAAGGGGAATCAGCCCTAATGTTTCAAAGAACTGGAAAAGATACTGAAGCGCAAAGACAACTGAGCACTAAAGTCAGAATTGTTCCAGCCATTGTATTCCCAATTACTATGTATGGATGCAAGAGCTGGACAGTGAAGGAAGCAGACAGAAATAAAATCAACTCATTTTTTTTTCTGAGTATTTAGGATATCATGGACATCCAAGAAGACAAACAAATGGGTTCTTGAACAGATCAGACCAGGGCTCTCCTTGGAAGCAAAGATGATCAAGTTGAGACTATCGTACCTTGGCCACATAATGAGAAGGAATGGATCACTAGAAAAAACAATAATGCTAGGAAAGGTAGAGGGTAGAAGAAAGAGAGGAAGACTACAAACCAGATGAATAGACTCGATCAGGGGGGTTATAGGCAAGGGATTGCAGGATCTGGGTGAGACAACAGAAGATAGGGATTCTTGAAGATGTCTCATCCACAGGGGCGCCATGATTTGGGAGCAACTCAAGGGCAGCTAACAACAAAAAAGCAGGGGCGGACTTATTATTGCAGAACAATTTCATCAAGGTGCACTTCCCCATTTTGTCTCATATCTTGGCTTTTACAAGGGCTAGAGACTTGCCTTGTGGTTTTTTTAATGAAAATTTAGAATCTGGACCACATGATGGCTTCAATAGGCACTAGGTGGCCTAAAATTCAGGTAAAACCTAGCTAAACTGGTAGTATGAAAACCCTATCAGTAGCCCAACTGGGAGATTAGCCTAGTTAGCCTAGTATGAGAGCATGCCTCTCATACATCCCCTCCTTATGGGAATAGCCCCTACACCACTTTGCACCAGAAAAGTGTGGTGAAGGATGGATTGTCACACTAATGTAACTACTGTTGTTGTTATGTGCCTTCAAGTTGGCTCTGACTTATGGTGGTCCTCTTATAAGGTTTCCTTAGCAAGATTTGTGTGTGTGTGTGTGCGCGCGCGCGCGCGCGCGCGCATTTTCTTCTTCTGAGCTTGAGAGAGTGTGACTTGCTCAAGGTCACCCAGTGAGATTCCATGGCTGAGTTGGGATTCTACATTTGGAAGGCCAAACTAGTCCTACCCCAGTTATATAACCGCAACCTTAAGAGTACTTTTTGCACTGATGACAACAGTTAATGCAACATCAGATCAGCTGTGGGGAAGGTTGGAGATGGTCACAATGCATTTTTAATATTGGAATGGAAAGGTGAGGGAGAAAGGTCTCAATTAAATAAACAATAGACAGTGCTATAGATATTGAGTGCACCACTCTCCTCCAATTCATTACCGGGCATTTGTACTGAGTTGTTTTTTAAACTGATCAGCAACACAGTGGAGATTATACAAGTACAACCAGGAAGGAGACCCAGTGTATTATAAGTGTATTGTGTATTTCTCCCATATATTTCTCCTGTACTTGAGAAAATGCATTGGGTATTTGGAGTGGGTGTAGATTAGGAGCAGCAGGAGAAGGGACAATTTGGTAAAGATAACTTTGAGATTACAATGCCCAGAAATCCCCAGATGCTGGGAGCGTTCTGTAATTTGTAGTCCCCAAAAGTAATTCCCCCAGCACTGAGAGAGGGTATGCACAACCTTGAAGTGAGGGTTGGAAGTACTTGACCAGTTGATGTTAATATTGCCCTGAAATCCTTTCACACAACTCTTTTCCTTTTCTCCCAGCAAGGAAGCGTGTGGATACTAGACCTCCCAGTGCCCAGCCTCACCACTACTTCAAGGTCACCAAGATACAGGTACCTGAGCTTCCCCTCTTGCAATTGGTGTTGACCTAGAGTATGATGTTGTACTACTACAACGTGACCTATGTGGAACCTTTAGCTGGTCCGCAATGCTAATAACTACAATTTTCATGGTTTCCTGATCAGCTGTGACACTAACCATGCTGGTTGGGGATTCTGGGAGTAGTAGTCTGAAAATGATCTTTTCTTAGTTCTGGTTAATGCTCTTGAAGCTTTAAAAAAACATGGGGGCTGTTGTAGGCGATCTCATGCAGTTGTGGGGGGTGTTAAACCTTAATTTGTTGGGGGGATGCCCAAGGATGCTCAGATTTTCAGGTTTGACCCACCATGTGATCAACAAGGAGGAGGTCACTCTATCCCCTCCACATTGATTGTATGGGTGTCCAGTTTTGATCTCCACAAAAGTGACAGCAATGGCCAGACTCTCACAGAGAGCTACTTGAAAGATGAGGCAGATCCATCCCTTCCCTGCACAGAGATGGTGCTGTGTTTGCTGTCTGGACAACTGGACTGGGCCAATTCAGACCCAGTCCAGCCATCCAGACAGCCAAGAGAGTTGGATGCACTCCAGAGTTTCTTGGAAACTGCAGCATTCCCATAAACCAGGTTCTCTTAAACCAGATCAACAGCTGAAAACCAAAGTTTTGCTGTGGATGTCACCATACATCATTTAGACAGATCACACGAGGACTGATGTGAACCTGGTGTACCTCCTTAGTGTGGACAAGCCCCTAGAGAAGCCACAGATGCAGTCAAAACATCAGGAATAAATCAATCCAGAACGTGGCCACATAGCCCAGAAAACCCACAGAAAACAATGCATTTAATTTTATTTTTAAATAAATTTCTATTATTTCAATAAACCTAACCAAGTCTCCGTACTCTCTTTTCTTCAGAAGTTAAAACTTCCCAAGATTGTGGAGGAGGAGAGGATGGAGAAGCCAAATGATCCTGTGCCAGTAGACCATGTAATTAAGAATGCTAAATTATAAATAAAATAAAAATAAAATCCAGGATGAGATGGTTTCCCTTTTTAAGGTTTAGGAAACAAGTGGAGCCACTGGCCAAAGTTATCAATTTGATATTTAGAGGAAGTGAGGAAAAGAGGTTTCCTAATTCCAGTATAGAAGCAAAAATTGTTGATTTTCTAGTAACTAGAAATGGACCCATATCTTCATATCATCCAATTTCCCTTTCTGAGTATAAGTTCTTTGACTATAAGTTCTATGATGCAATCCTGGTCAAAATGTAAGAATCAAGGCTCCGCATAAGGCAAATGAATTGGAAAGTTGCAATATTTGTTGCTGTAGTTCACGGGAGTTTTAAAAATACCCAAATATCCAAATAATTGTCTGGATTATTTTCTGGCAATTCCCAGCATTAGCTGCAAAACTTTATTCCCACAGTTAAAGGAGTTTCTTTTTGATTCTGAGACATAGCGGAAGAACATGCTTCTTTACCTTTTCCTTCTTTCTTCTTTTTAAACACTTTTTTATAGTTACAGTACTATAGTGCATCAGTGAAATGGCCCTTTTACACTATAACTCTGTAAATTAAAAAAAAAATCAGACAGCAAAAAAATTGTCCTTCAAACCATAGGACCACCTAAGCAAACCATGCCCCAGGTTTTAAAAAAATATTGAAGAACTGTAGTGCAGATCCAAGAAATTCCTACACATGGTCACCCAAAAGAACGAAACAAGTACAGAGGGAACAAAACTGGCAAAAGCCAGAACTCATGGTTATTTATACCAGTATGGAAGGCCCTCAGTTATGCTGCAGGAAAATTTTATATGTCACCAGAATTTAAAACAGTGCTTCTTGGACTTTCTAATGTGGAGTACCAGAGACTAGTACCATATTTGTGCCCACTGTCTTTCTTTCCTGGAAACCTGCCAGAGACTAGCAGCTGATGGCTCACAGATCACCACTGGTCCACAGACCATCATTTTGAGTTGTTGTTGTGTGCCTTCAAGTCATTTCTGATGTGTGCCAAGCCTAGGGAAACCTATCACAGGGTGCTCTTAGCAGAATTTATTTGTTCAGAGATTTGTCATTTCCTTCCTCTGAGGTTGAAAGAGTGTAACATAACCAAGGTCACCCAGTGGGTTTCCATGGCCAAGCACAGATTTGGACTGTGGTCTCCCAGTGTCCTTGTTCAGTACTCAAACCACTGCCCCATGCTGAGCAGCAGTCATCTAAAATATTTTTTTATAAATGTGTTTGACAGCCACCCTCTCCAAACAAGAAGAAACATGTTAGACATTATAATGGAACTTTTGTGTGATGATCATTCCTTTGTTGCTTATCTGGTAGCTCTGTTTTGCTATTGCTGCACGTGAAGTGTTTAGTTGAACCTGTTTCCCACGTTTTATCTTCTGTTTTTATTTTGATTTTATTGTGATAGCCTATATGAATGAAATGCACAATACACAATTAATATAACTGCTTCAGACTTCTCTATGTTCTGGCAGCCTGATGCAAGCTCCGGGCATGTCCACACATTGCCAGCTTTCATGTGCCAAATATGATGATGTCTCTGATTGATAAACTATCAGTACATCCCTAAAGCTATTTGCACTAATTAAAAAAAAAAAAGACTGAGGCAAAGCTATTCATTTTTAAAACAATAGCAGCAGATGATCCTATCACACATTTCCCAATATTTCATCTAGTTAACCCCTGACAATCAGACATTATAGAAGGGTAGGCTGGAGGTGTACAAATTCAAGAAAGGTCAAAATTGTAAAATTCCACCATTTCTTTTTTTTTTTAAAAAAAACCCACAAATGATAATACATGAAAGCAAAATTAGAACTAGAGTGTAACACACATAGGATTTGATGTTCCAGGGCAGTGGTAATGGGATATATGTAATCATAAATTTGTTTTGAAACTCACACAATTTCCTTCTTTCCACAGGATGCCCAAAAGAAAATTGGGCTGATTGAAAGAGAAAACAAAAGCCTCTCAGCACGGCTAGCTAATATATATCGCGGAACAGGAATGGTTGACTGCTGGAATGAATACCAACAAAAGAGGTGAGCACTGAGGAGACATGAGTCAATGCCTCCAACCAGTGACATCTTCTACTCTCTTTTGAAGCAGATACCAGGGGGTTATTCAAACAGTAAAAATAATTCAGGTAGAATCTGGGTTAAATCTTGTTGTTCACATGTATTTTGAATGCATCTGATTAAGGGTTTTTTTTTGGGGGGGGGGCTGCCAAAAAACACTTAACCCAGGATAATTGATCTCAGGGGGTTTTCTGATTTTTTCAAAATGATTCATACTCTCGACTGTGTGAATAACCGAATTGGTGCAATTGTGGTTGATGATTTATGCATTATGTTTTATGACATTACCAGAACTGTCCATTGCTACACCACCATTGTAACATCAACAGGGCCCGAAGTTGTCCCTAGGTCTCAGGTTTTGACCTGAACTCACAGACCCTGGGATGATATTGACCCATACCTTCCAACTGGCCTGATTTGGCAGGGACACTTCTGCTTAATCCTCTGTCATCCCACTTTTTCAACTGCTTTTGTAAAATGTCCCAGTTTCCCTCTCGTCCTACCAATAGGGATTTGATTTGATTGCTGGGTTGAATTTGCTGGGGGCCCAGTTCTACCACTGGCTGGGAGGGACTGGTGGACCTTAACAGCAGAAGGGCTGGAATACTTCTCTGCTGTGTATGTACCACCTGCGGCATCATTTACCATCAGTAAGCTTATGCTATAGCAGAAATGTATGTCAGTGTTTGGTACTGAAGCCTTGGAGAAGCCTGGAAATTTATCCAGTTCCAGAAAGAGATAAAAGGATTTTAATAAGATCAATTTCTGTGTAGAAGAGAACTTTTCCAAATTGAATAATACATCTTCAGGAGCTGTGTGCCTTCCCTGCTGGTTTTTTTAAAGAGCAGCACTTGAATTCATTACTAAGAACAGATTACATTTCAACAGTAATAAATTTATCATAATAAATAGTTATACCGGTAAGAAGTGAATCAATACATGCTTATTTACATTATACCTGTGAGTATAATATATGCTAACAAGTCATTCCATAAATTACCATGAGTATATAGAGAGTTTATAATGTCCTTTATGTTAGAGTAAAATATGACCTATAAGCTGTGTGCTCAAATGCAGTAGGTTGGATTCAGATGTAGTGATGCCTAAAATAAAATTGTTCAGATCGATGGGACTTCAGTTGCTTGTTGCTTGATTTAAGTCCCATTGATTAGAGGTCTGCTGGAAGTACAGCTAAATATACGTGATGATCATCAGCCTGCATACCTGTTGAATATGTTCTTTTTTCTACTGACATGGCTACCATGCCCAAATCAGCCTCCTTTCTTGTACCCACATTAAACATGGCCTTTTGGGGATTTGTAGCAAATTGCGACAGAAGCAGAACATGGAAGTTGTGAGGATTACCATGGAGAACCAGGCTATCCTCAAAAGGATCAGAGATCGAAAGCCAACCTATGACCGGAGACAATCTGAACTGGACTGGCAGGTAAGTGGATCCTTCACTATATTTATCAAAAAGCAGCCAGTAACCACTCCTTTTGTTGTAGTGGCTCATGGCTTTTAAAAGCCAGCTAATGTGAGAGCAGCATCACCACGATGCTCTCTAGAAGACTCCAGAAGTTCAGCGTTGACTTAATTCCAACACCCAAAAAGCCCAGCAGCCTTCCTAGAAGTCCAACACACTATTCTGTATTCTGGATGCAGAATAGCGTCATGGTGAAGATGGAGCCAAATGCAAAATGGTCTCTCAAAGGACAGAACCAATTAATACCCGAACAACAATGTGTTTGTAGAGCTGAAGCAGCGGGATTTTAAATTAGCAGGAGGTATGATGCCATCCATCAACCCACTGAGCCTTCTCTGTTCTCTCTGAGAGCCTTTGCAGACTGCCAGAAATAGTGCAAATTGAGTCCACTTTAACTGCCCTGACTCAGTGCTAGGGAATCATGGGAACTATAGTTTATTGTGGCACCAGAGCTCTCTGACAGAGAAGGCTCAATATCTCAGAAAAAAATACAATTCCCATGATTCCCTAGCACTGAGCTAGGGCAGTTAAAGTGGACACAATTTGCACTATTTCTAGCAGTCTGCAAAGGCCCTGAGTTTAGCTGTATTCCTAACAGGAATTGGAGTGAACTGGGTGTGTGGATCAGGTTTTCCTAGCAAGTATACAATGATGTGAGCTATCCCAATTGTAAAGAGGAGGATTTGGGGATGGCTTAGCATCTCAAGTGCAATTAAGATGCATTCATTTTACCAAAAAAAAAAAAACAAAACCTGTTCTGAGTAGAGATGAAAACTGCAAGAACTGGTTTGTTGCTACAGATCAGCAAAGATGCTTGCCTGTTTGGACTTTCAAGGGGATTGTAACAACATTGAACTGTGTTCAAGGGAACTGTAACAATGAGCACCTGTACTTCAGAACTTGTCACCTTTGCCCTGTACACTGGAATATATAATAAATTCATGTCCACATCATAGTTACTGGGGAACTGAGATTTTAACAGCCTAATTTTAGGAGTGTCAGGGAACTGTTTGTTGTCACTTATGTTAATTAAATTGATCATTTAGAACAGAGTTTGGGCATCCCAAGAAAATGGGGGCAGGCAGAGTTATCAAGGGAATGCCAGCACAGAAAATATAAGGGTTCTAGATGTAAATGATATTCTGTGTCTTGTCCTTTTCAGTGCTAGAAACATGAGCACTGAAGGAAAAGTTAATTGGGGGGGGTATTTTTATTTGGAAGGTCAAAGCCCTCATTTTGCCCTTCTTCCAAATTATACCTCTAATCTCTAGTAGCAGCTGGAGGGGGGGACAAGCTAAAAAGAGAGGTGTGTGTGATTTAAACCATTGAACATACAAATCGCCATATCAACTATGCCAGAAACCTGCCCCCCAAGTATCACTTCTGCCTAAATGGGCAGAAGGGGATTGACTGTTTTAAGGCAAAGAGTCATCAACCCTCAAATAAGAAAGTGTATGCTGAACCTAGAATTTTTATTTATATTTTTAAATGTATTTTATTCTTTTGACAAGCAATCTGTTTTAATATTGTAATAATTTAATTCTATTTTAATGTATCACCTTTGTTATGTTTTTAAGTCCCAGTTTTGGGACAAAAGTGGGATACAAATAAATATAATAATAACAATAACAACAATTATTATTATTTATTTATGTTGTTAATTTGTATTAATGTAATGTTTATTGATGCTCAGTCAGTGGCTGTTCAGTCTTTACATTTCCAAATAAAAGTAGGAGTATTGATATTTCAGTCAACTTTGCAAACCTCTCCCCATCTTCTCAGCATTTAGAGTGTGTGATAATCTTGGGAGGGAGAAGAGATTGTGGAGGGGCAATTTCTGAAACTCACATGTGGGAAGTGAATGTTCTAACCCTGCTATTAGTATCTGTGTGGGAACGGTGTTTCTGTCTTCCCGGTCACGTTGCAGTCTTCTTCTCCTTCGTCTCTCTTGTTAATTGTCAAAAAGGCTGCCAGCCCTAATTTCTCTGTCGGTGGAATTAAAATGCTTCCCCAAAGTCAAGCAACATCTTCTTGATGTCAACAACCCTCCCACAGACAGAAAAGGCAGATGGCACAGCTGCAAATGTCTTCTTAGCACAAAAGTTGCCACTTCTTTGTTTCTTGCATGAAAATGGAGGTGCTTTATGCTGTGCTATGTGCCTTCAAGTTGACTCTGACTTTGTTGCTGTTTGTTGTTGTGTGCCTTCAAGTCATTTCCGACCTATGGAGGCCTATGGTGAATCTATCATGGGGTTTTCTTGGCAAGTTTCTTCAGAAGGGGTTTGCTATTGCTGTCCTCTGAGGCTGAGAAGGTGTGACTTGCCCGATGTCACCCAATGGGTTTATATGGCTGAGCTGGGATTTGAACCCTGGTCTCTAGAGTCATAGTCCAATGCTCAAACCACTACACCATGCCAATTAACAGCAACTCTCCAATGGAGCTTTTTTGGCAAGATTTATTCAGAGAAAGTTTGCCACTGCTTTCCTCTTCTCCAAGGTCATCCCATGAGTTTCCATAGCTAAGTGATAATTCAAGTCCTGGTCCCCCAGAGTCCTAGTCCGACACTCAACCCACTACACCATGCTGGCTCTGTATACCTGGGCCTAAAACTCTTCAATTCTGCTTTTGCCTTATTTCATTTATTCTGTTTGTTTGTTTGTTTAAACCAGTGGTTCCCAAACTTTGGTCCTCCATATATTTTGGACTTCAGCTCCTAGAATTCCTGACTTCTGGCAGGCTGGCTAGGGCTTCTATTAAAGCTGATCAGAAACACCTGGAGGACCAAAATCTAGGAACTGGTGGTTTAAACTTTGAGTCATCCCAAATACAAAAGCTAGGAAATACTGATGATACTAAAACGCAGCAATAGCGTTTTAGCAATACTGAACTTAGAAATGTTACTTTTTTAGACTACAACCAGGGTTTTTAAGGGCTGTAGTCCAAAGAGTAGAGAGTAAACATTAGACTATGATTCTGGAGACTAGGGTTCGAATCCCTGCTCAGCCATGGAAACCCACTGGGTGACTTTGGTCAAGTCACACACACTCAGCCTCAGAGGAAGACAACGGCAAACTTCCTCTGAACAAATCTTACCAAGAAAACCCTGCAATAGGGTCATCTCTGAGTTGCCATAAGTAAGAAATGACTGGAAGGCACACAACAACAACAACAAAAACAGTTCAAATTGTAACTTTTCTGAGCACTGAAGAATGCACACCATAGGAATAAACCAGTTGGTATTATCTCTAATAGCTAGCTCAGCTGTGTGTTTCTTCAAGATGAGGAACATGTGGTCCTTCAAATGTTGGACTGCAACTCCTATTAGCCCTAGCCCATCATAATGAACAATGATGGGAAGCACAATCCAAGAAAATCTGGAAGGCCACATCCTTTCCCACCTTAAAGTCCTGTGAGACTGCAAAAAGAAAAGCAAACCAAGATGGCAGTGAAGCCATCGAGAATCTCTCTCTCTCTGCTTAAGACAGTCCTCATGCTAAGTCTATCACAACACTGAAGGGGACAATTTGTCAGATATATAACACTGTTGTCCTAAATGTGGTTATGGGAATCCAGCACCAGCATAGTATGTTCACAATAGTTGAGTTTCTGGGCAGTCAACAGCATCAGCCCCATGTAGTAGATTACATTTAGCGACAATGTTAAGGTGATCCAATATGATTCAACTTAACATTTCAATAGCATCATTTACTATAACTAAATGTTTGACTGTGTTTACCTTAATCTTTGCAGAATTCGAGGAAATACCTGAGAAACACCACCTGCTTTCTAATTTCAAATCGCGAGTAGGTATTTTACAAAAGCAACCCACACAAATAGTTTTCTGTGGAGAGAATGCATATCTGTGTAGAAAAATTCTCTTCAGCTGCAAGGGAGAGAGGGAAAGTTTGTCCAGAAAGCCCAAGAGAAACTACCTGACCACTATGAAATGTTTTTTTTTCTCTAAAACTGAGAATTAGAAATTTGACCTTGTGGAAAGAAACAGTGCTTTCTGTACAAAATGTTGGGGCCAAATACTGGAGCCTTTTACCCAGAGATTGCAAGAACAGGCATTGACATGGAATAATGTACATGGAATAGAATACCTTGCCCAAAATGAGCATCTATTGAACAGCCAAATGTCTAGAGGCAACTAAATATTATCTGAGATCTGCAAAAGGTACCCTTGCATTTCTAAGATTTCATTAGTGACGATTTAAGGTAATTTTTGTGGGTATCCTTTGACTATCTTATTCTGTTTTCAGGCTTCTTGATCCATCAAAACACCCATGAGGCTATTTATAATTGCATAGTTTCAATTAAAATTTTTGACACTAGCAGGGGTGGGGATTTGTGTGGCCCACACTGGTGCCCCTCTACAGTTACTGAAACGGGTGCAACTGATACACCAAAAATATAGCTGCTGCCACATCTCGAAAAATCATGTCATTCCATTGTGATAGGTGCGTAAGTCTCCTCCTGCAACTAAACATCACTTTCCCAACTTTGTGAGACACCTTAGTCTGTCTTCACTCAAGTCTCTATGCTGCAGGAGGATATTCTTGCTCTCTCCTGTACTATAGAGCTGACACAGTGGAACATGTGGCTACAGCAGATGAAACTTCTGGTCCCTCAAGAGTTGCAGGGTGCATATCACTAACTCAAAGCAGTTGCCCACCCCTGTCATATAAGGAGAGAATGGTGTTTACCATGCTAGAGTGAACCATTGAAGATTAACACACAGTTCATACTCAGCCCTGCCACAAAGGATAGAGGGGGAGGAGAGTGCGAGCATTCTCATATTTCTTCTTCAAGTCTAAAGCAGAACACTATGTGGCACAGATGATTAATACAATCACCTGATGTCATTAGGGGGTGCGGTGGTGCAGTCCGCACCAGGTGACACCCCAGAATGACACCTGATTGTGCACCCTCTACTGGAGGGGAGGGGTGAGCACTGCTGGCCCTGCTTCTCTGCAGCGGCGGTGGTTCCTTGTGAGGAGCTGCCACCACTACGGGGCAGAACAAGGCCAAGAGCCCCAGCCCTGCTTCCCCACAGCAGCAGCAATCACCTTGTGAGGAGGCCATAGCCGCTGCGGGGAACGAAGCCCCCTGGCCTTGCTTCCCCACAGTGGTGGCAGCCTCCTCAGCAGTGGTCACCTCATGAGGAGGCTGCTGCCATGGCGAGGAATAAAGACCAAGGGTCCCCAGCCTTGCTTCCCTGCAGTGGTCTCCTCGTGAGGAGGCTGCTGCCATCATAGCAAAGGAGAAGGGGTGAGCGTGACCTTTTGGCCATGCCCCCTAGCAGCCATGTTCCCCGCCCCCCCCCCATTGGGTGACATGGGGGCTGGCAACACCACTGAATACAATCTGGGGAAAACACTGCCCAGCTGGCCCACAGGTCTGAGCCATTATGCTACAGTAGGGTTGCCATTTGTCCCAGAAAACCTGGAAAATCCCAGATTGAGGGGACTAAAAAATGTCCCAGCTGGCTGAGCCAGTTGAAGAAGTAAATCCCAGATTTCTCCTTCACAACAAGCCAATGAGTAGTTTAAAATATAGCAGTGAAATGCAGCAGGAAATCATGCAAGAGGACTGGCACTGGCAGAAGCGTCATCCTGCCCTCCAGGCTCTGGTTGCTACCTCACAGGCGTAGCACTGCCACCCTGTTCTTGCATCCCTCCTCCTTTCCCCCAACAGGCCCAGAAGGTGGGAAAGGAAAGGAGGGGAGCAGAAATGTTGTGTGGTGATTGTCTTCATGGCTTCAGCCTACGGCTAGGTAGCACGGTGGAACTTAGCTTCCAAACAGCCTCAACAGAATAACAGAATATTCTCTGGGGCTGCTTGGAAGCCTCCTTCGCTTCACAACAGCTAGCGGTGAAAATAAGAAAAAAAGAGCTCTTAGCTTGGTACTGGTTCTGAGGTTGAAACATAATGGTAGAAAAGTGCAATGATTAATATGCTGAATTTGCATAACCAGAATGCAAATTTATTATTATTATTATTATTATTATTATTATTATTATTATTATTATTGTATGCCTTTATGTATGGCAACCCTAGCTATAGTCATAGTGGGAATGTGCATGTTTACAGTTCCCCATCATGTCTACACACAGGCTGTGTATAAAGTGGGCAAACAGAGACACTATTGCATTGCACTATTGCTAGACTCAATCATGGAGGTCATGGGCCCAATGGCATCACTGGTGTGGTGCAGGGAAGGGTGGGGCCCACACTGGGTGATACCCTAGAAGAGGGGTGACACTTGGTCGGACTCTCCTCCTGCTGCACCCCTCCCAGCTTCACCGCTGTGGCCGAGAGTCCCTCTCCCAGCCTTGCCATGATGGTGGAGGCCTCCTCAAGAGGAGACCTCCTCTGCAGCAGTGAAAGAGAAGGCCAAGTGCGCCTTTTCAGCTGCTGCCCTCCTGGCAGCCCTCCTCACACTGGGTGACACCAAAAGTGGGGATGTCACTGCATGGGCCTGAGTCTGCAGGACCTAAGCAGAGCAGTGGATGACAGGGGGTCTGTCCATGGGGTCGCCATGAGTCTGGGTTGACTCGAAGGCAGTTAACAACAGCCAGTCACACTGGAAGAACTGGAAGGACTGAAGGACTATCCTTATGGTTCAGACTCACTTTTGGTGGTACACTGAAAGTGATGTAATGACCCTTTCCATCTCAGTGATGAGATGCCATGTTTGTGAGCAAGCTTTCTGGGTGATTTCCAGGCCAAAAATCCAGGGAGAGGGGGGATTAAAATTTGTGGGTGTACATGGGAGTTTTAGGGACTGTAAAATGAGGCTCAGGGTTCAGCCTGCAGGCTACACTTTCCCCTTCAAGTCACCTGTCAACTTATGGCAACCTCATCAATTTCATAGGGTTTTCTTATGCAAGCAGTACTCAGAGGTGGTTTTGCCAGTTCCTTCCTCTAAAATATATCCTGCAGCACTTGGTATTCATTGGTGGTCTCCCATCCAAGTACTAACTAGAACTGACCCTGCTTAGCTTCCAAGATCAGATGGGATTTGGTGCCTTTAGGGGGTGTTTAGGCCCTTCCCACACCTGGCCTATCATTAATGGACCACAGTGATGAATGGGCCTACACTTGTCTGATGCTGTGACTATACCTTTCTTTCTAACATTTCCTCTTCTGATTTATTGCAGAAAGCTAGGCTGTACGAGGAATAACAAAGTATTTGGGGCTGCTTGACTAAGACAGCTAGTTGATAGTACTCTCAGGAACTGGCTGATAAACTTCGTTAAGATTTTTTGAATAAAACATGAAACGTTGGAAGCACACATCTTCTCACTTCTCTTATCGAACATTGGCAAGCATCAAGGCATGCTTAATATATGCATACTTTCCACAATATTGTTCTCATTTATTGAGGGGGGGCAGCTCAAATAACAAGCAAGAGCCAGTGGCACCTTAAGGACAGAAACATTTTATTTGTCAAAAACTTCTATAGACTTTCTTTGTATTTTGTTTGGATTGTGGATGATCTCTTGCCCATCTTAATCTGCCAAACAAAACAGTCTTACTTGTTCAAAAAAAAATTATGAACGTTGCCAACCATTTTAAAGCAGATAATGCTCTTTTATTCCTTAACAAGCCCTTTCTGGACACAGAACATCATGTAAATGATGTACCAGTCTCAAATTCTCTACTCTGACTCATGAGGTGGTGAAGCATCCTATGTTGTTTTAGTTTCAATAATTCATTTTTAAAATTTGTTTCTCAATCTAGTTAGGCTTCAGACAGTCTTTGAAACTGAATGTACAGAATGTGGAAAACATGATCTGCAACACTTCACAGATGAAAACTGGGACACATTTGGCCAAGTAAAATCAGAGTGTGGTCAAGATGGCAAAGTTATCAGTGTGGGATAACATACAAACTAGGAGGCACTGCAGCAGTTTGCTTTTGCCTGAGCTTACTGAGAAAAGCAAGATTCCATCACGCTTCTCCCTTCCCCTGAATTAATTGAGTGCAACTACTTTTACACTTTGAACTCAGTTTGTAGCAGTTGGAGAAAGCTGAGGACAAAGTGGGAAAGCGGGAAGAAAAACTGGGGCATTTTAAAAGCAGCTGGAAAAGTGGGATGGCAGAAGATTAACTGGGACTCAGGGGGGTTGCAGACTGCCATAAATAGTGCAAATTGAGTCCACTTTTAGGGTTAGGGTTAATGCTAGGGAATCATGGGAATTGGTTTTTTTTTCTAAGACACTGAGCCTTCTCTGTCAGAGAGCTCTGGTGCCACAATAAACTACAGTTCCCATGATTCCCTAACCCTAACCCTAACCCTAACCCTAAAAGTGGACAATTTGCACTATTTATGGCAGTCTGCAACCCCCCTCACTCTGCCAAATGGAAAAGTTGGAGGGTATGGGACAATCTGTGTCTGGAAAACCAAAGCAAATAGAGCACAAGAGTGTCTTGCTATCTTACTGGACTTCTCAGTGCCTTTCAAGACTTCTCTGACATTACCCTTCTCACAAAGATGCCTTTTTGTGAATGTGGTCTTTATGTCAATATTTGAAAGAAACAAAACAAATGTGCGCACGCACACACACACACACACACACACACACAATCAGTGATTCAAAACTTACAATCTTATAATTAACAAACCTTTTGGAAATTCATTAGACTTACTTCTGGCTAGAGAGATCTTGTAGCACCTTTGAGACTAACTGAAAGAAAGAAGTTGGCAGCAGGAGCTTTCGTAGACTAAAGTCTGCTTCCTCATGTCTACGAAAGCTCATGCTGCAAACTTTTTCTTTCAGTTAGTCTCAAAGGTGCTACAAGATCTCTCTACATACTGATTCTACAGACTAACACAGCTATATCTTTGAATTTTACTTCTGGCTAGATCTGGGTAGCATGATCTGCCATGTTCAGCCACAGGGCCAGCTCTTTCTTTAGGCAGAGTGAAACATTTCGGGTTTCATTAAAGGAAGCAAATAGCTAGTAATGTGTTATTATTATTAGCAGAGGCTGGATGGCCATCTGTCAGGGATGCTTTGATTGGGAGTTCCTGCATGGCAGGGGGGTTGGACTGGATGGCCCTTGTGGTCTCTTCCAACTCTATGATTCTATGATTCTATGATTACTGTAGTTGCTGTTGATTGTTCACCTCCACGGAAAGATGGTTATGGGATTCCCCCCCCCCTTTTCAATCACAGTTCCAAAATAATTCAGCTAGCCTTGAGTACTATGAACCTTGACAGGGGAGACAAAGAATGAGCAATATCATTTGTCATTCTGTCTCAAGCAGCAAAATGTTTTGACCCAGCCCTTTCAACTCCAGAAAATGAAATGTTTGCTCCGTGGTTTCTACAGACTATAATAATACAGTGTAAGCTGCAGGCACATACCATCTCTTATTCCACTGAAGGCCTTAGCTTAGCCTTAGAGCCTTATCACATGAGAAAAGAAAGCAGAAATGGAATGGGAGTGTACTAGTTTTCTCCATGCCTCCCTGCATGATGCCTTCCACTCTCTTCCCAAGGAGGCTAGCATAAAAGTGTATCTTTTGTCACACTGGAAAAAATCTGTTCAACAAAAGGCACACTTTTACAACCATCTCCCTCATGAAAAGAATGGAAGTACTATACTATGATGATATGTTGAGAGACATGGAGAAACCTGCTACACTCCTGCTGTGTTTCAGCTATCTTTTCTCATGCAATAAGGCTCTCAATTTTCTGACAGAAAGTGTGTCCAATCTTCCTCTCCACACCATGATACTGTAGGTAAAATTGGAAAGCGTTATCATATAGGGAAATTTACATTCTCATTTTGTTTGTATACCAGATAGCTCTACAATTATTTTAAGGATATATACTAGAAAACACCACAGCCAGTCCACTGAGAGGCAGCTTTCTCAGACATGAACAGACAGCAAATTGTCAGTTCTTTATTATTGACTGAAATCCTGTATCAGCTATTTTGTTAAGCATACTTAACTAAGTATATTTAATTTACTTAGTTTTGACCCATCCCTGTCAACTTCAGAAATGGAAATAGTATGTTTGCTTCATGGTTTCTAAAGGCTACAATAAGATAGTGTGAGCTGTAGGCATATTCCATCTCTTATACATAGTTATGCTGAGAGTCAGTGTGGTATAGTGGTTTGAGTGTTGGATTAGGTCTCTGGAGACCAGAGTTTGAATCCCAGCTCAGTCATGTAAACCCACTGGGTGACTTTGGGCAAGTCACACTCTCTCATCCTGAGAGGATGGCCATGCAACCTCCTCTGAAGGAAGAAAACCCCATGAAAGGTTTGCCTTAGGGTCGCCATAAGTCGGAAAGAGCTTGAAGGCACACAACAACAATAATACTTAATTAATTAAGTCTCCTATATTTAGTCTCCTATACTTAACCAGGGGCTGATGCAGATGGCCTGTTTGGGGCAGCAGAAAGTGCCCCGGGGAGTGGCGGATTGGGGCCGCAGCAACCCCACGCCGCGGAACCAATCCTCCCTTTTGCTGCCCCTAAAAGAGAGGCAAAATGCCATTCCTTTTAGGGGCAGCAAAAGGCCATCCTAAGATCTGGCACCACGGCTCTTCCATGCCCTTTCGGCGCAGTGTCTCTGTATGCTGCGCCAGAAGGGCGTCCTGACACTGCACAACGTGCATATGGCCACACGGTGTCAGGACGGCGTCAGGATGAGGTTGGGGCAGCCGGCGTGCGGCTGCCCCACCCCAACTCTACCCCCAGGCTGGACCTTTGGTTCGGTCTGCAACAGACCTAAGTATTGATGACCTATCATGGAAAGATGAGACCAGACACAAGAAGTTAGGTTAAACAAGGGCCACTTTATTGACCTATTTATTAACACTTCCAATTCTGGAAGACCACAATAGGGGGAGCAACCTGATGTAGACTCAGCTGAGGCCAAGTGTCATCCCTTGACTACTTCCCCAGCCTTCCCTTGTGTGAAACACCTGACCTTGGGGGCAGTGCATTGGGCTGAATTGCTCTCTGGTTGATCAACCATTGGAAAGCAAACCCAGGTGCTCCCACACAAGTCATATAACTTTAGAAGTTGGAGCAAAACCCCAGAACTGCCTCAAGGGCAGAATCCGTCTCCACTTCCAGACCCTAGCAAGGTGGTTCCAAAGATCTACCTTGCACAATAATGGTGCCAATGTGTATGCTGGAACTCCTACATTCTTCCTCACTACTTAGCCAGTGGAGGCCTATTTATTGCCACCACCCTAAGTCAATTGTACTGTTCCCCCAGATAGAATGGGGTAGACAAAAAAAAACCCAAACACCACAAAACTTAGTAAAAGAGGGAGGGATTCCTACCCAGTCCCAGAGTAACCATCAATGCTCACATTGCACTAAAGGTGGGAGGGTAGATCATGTTGCATATGACTGGAAAGAAAGACGTCACCCACACTCCAATCCATTCTGCTAGTGATTTGAGCAGGAGTCGGCATACCTTTTGGGGGTGAGGCCGGTTCTACTGTCCCCCGATCGTCGGCAGGCCAAAGGGGGGTAAAAATGGTGCTGGAGGTGCGTGCGGTGCGCGCGCACTACTCCCACCATCATGCGCATGCGTGCACGATGCAGGGCACCATTTTGCATTCCAAAATGGTGCCTGCACTCGTGCACACATGCGCACAATGGCGGGCGCCATTTTGGAATGTAAAATGGCACCGCATGTCGCGAGCATATGCGCACGATGCCGGCGCTGTTTTGCGTTCCAAAATGACGCCCACCATTGTGCGCATGTGTGCACAAGCTCGGGTGCCATTTTGGAATGCAAAATGGTGCCCCGCATTGTGTGTGGTGCCGGTGCGCACGCAGCGGTGACAACAGCAACAGAACCGGCCACGGGCCGGTTACAAGGCCTCGCAGGCTGGGTTCGCCCCATGGACCGTAGTTTGCTGACCGCTGGATTAGAGCATGGGTGAATGATTGCAATAGCACTTACATTTTTATACCACGTTATAGTGCTAAGCACTCTATAAGTGGTTTACAAACTGTAAGCCAATTGCCCCCAACAAGCTGGGTACTCATTTTACCAACCTATGAAAGGATGGATAGCTGAGTTAACCTGGAGCCCTGCAGGACTGAACTCACAACATTTTGACTGCAGTACTGGCATTTAACCACTGCATCACCAGCGCTGATGTTTCCACCAGGTTTGTGGAGGTTGGATCAGGAAAGACTACATACCTAAGTATATTTACATAAGTACCTGATATAGGTTTCCAGCCATTTGGTTTTTAAAAAGGAGTGATGCTTGTGGAATTCTCTGTCTCAGGTGACAAGAAAACTTGGTTGGTTTTGCACACTGTATACCATGACATTGTCGCCTTGGGTCTCTTGTTGGGATAAAGCATGATACAGAAAAAAAAACCCAGAAAGTAGTAATCTGTGCGAGAGGGTAAATCTCTCGCTCTTCCTCAGGCAGCTAAAATGTTTTGGGCCCAGCCAGGAAAAAATCTTTATGCCATATGTCTGTATAGTGCTTCTTTACTGTAGACCCTTCACATGCCTTTGCTTTGTTTAGTATTCCAGTGGTTGACTGTGTAAAATACATGCTGCTTGGTGATCTCCATACCCTGGGAGAAATCAAGAGTAATTGTTTTCATGGAAGAAAACTAACATGCACAAAGAAGCCAATGTGCCAGAGGAAACTGAAATAGCTGCCACTACAAAGCAGCATCCTGGTGGTGGAATCAAGTGTTATAGCTAATGCCACAGCATAGACAGCTGGGGGGCAGGGAGAGCATTCATGTGTTCTAAACCAGAATGAAATAGGCATTGAAAAAGCAAGTGCATGTAAATAGAATTCTGCAGCATTCATCCAGAGTTTGCCACAGGAAAAACAACCACATACATTGAATGCATAAGCTTAAATAGACACGATATATTGCTCCACTTAAATCACAAACTGAATTATTTACAGAAAGGAACATGTCAGGGAGATTTTTCCCTCTAGCCTACCTTCAAACAATCCTTTTATGTGGATTAGTCTGCTGATGGACATCTTCTGTGGAATCCTTGCAAGTGTCCAAGGAACATAATCCATGTTCTAAAACAAGACCAGCACACATGTGTCCTCCCAGATGTTGATGATCCACAATTCTGAGCATTTCTCACCACACCACTGGCTATGTTGTTCTAGAAGTGATGGGAGCTGCCATCCAAGAACATCTGGAGAGGTACATGTCTGAGAGCTAAATTGGCATTTGTTTGATATGTACAGTCAGCCCTCCATATCCAAGGATTCTTCATCCACAGATTCAACCATCCATGGCTTGCAAATATTCCAAAATGCAAACCTTGATTTTGCCATTTTATATAAGGGATGTCATTTTACTATGCCACTGTATTTAATGGGACTTGATCACAGATCCACAGATTTTGTTATCTACAGGGTGTCTTGGAACCAAACCCCAGCAGAAACCAAGAGCCTTGTATCATGTTTTCCCTTAATGAGA